>OX459106.1:3903155-5103155 GCA_949775045.1 Metridium senile
TCAATGACAACTGGATCAGTGCTTGATACGGAAGTTAGACTTTGGCTTAAACTAATATACCGCAGACTAGCCGGTCGAGTTGCTATAAGAAGACCCTACTATGCTGAAATATGCCGGAACATACCTTATGCCATAGTCAGTGCCATGTCAGTAGTGATCCAGTCTATTGATAAGTTAAGAGAACCACTATGCTACTTGGCCAAAAACAATAAAGGTCATGTCATAAGTTTCACCTGCCTAGAGTCAGTCATTATGTTCTTTGGTCTAGTAGCAAGTCTGAGTAAAGAAGAAGTACAAGCCTTCTTTGTGAGGAAGTTGAAGGGTTTGAAAAGAAACAAACATGTAGTGAAACTATTAGTAGAAGCAAACAAAGATTTTGCTTTCTTTTACCAAAAAAACTCTGGCACATTATATATCCAGTTTCATTATGGGTAATGGAATAGGCATAATTACCCTCGTCATCCATGCCAGTTTCAAAGTATTTAGGGTGTACATATATATAAAAGGAACAAAGAACATAAACGATTATATTAGTAAATGTTTATTGACAAAACATATGTTTGTTGACAAGTACATGTAACAGGTTCCCATTTAAATCTGTACTTTCCCATTTAAATATGTACTTATGCAAAGTGTGTTGATGTGTGCTAAATACACAGATCAACCAATCAGAGTATATATTTTTTCTGAAGTGAACTTTTCTGACTGGTTGATCTGTGTGTTTAGCACACATCAACACAATTTGCATAAGTACAGATTTAAATGGGAAAGTACAGATTTAAATGGGAAAGTACAGATATAAATGGGAACCTGTTATGTGCTCTTACTAAATCCATGAAATATTTATACTAAATATAAGTACTAAAAGTGCTAATGAAACAATCACACATGTATATACAGGTTTTTGTATGAATTCCTACTATTTATTACACGTTGTTCAATCGAGTTTAATGGGAGCACTCTATTATACTTTGCTGATTTCAAGCTTTCAATGAAGATGCTCTAAAATGATTGAAATCTAGCAATTGGTGTTGTTTATTTATTTTGAATAATATTTAAACAGGTTGCCCAATTCAGCATGGCTGGTATGGTATGTCATCAATGTATACATGCATTAAAACTGTTTTTATTAACCTGTGAAACACTCTTTAGTGTATTACTCTTCAATGCACCTTAACTACATGTACATATATTTGTGTTCTTTTATTGTTATTTGTCTATCACACTTTAACTAATACACTTTGTTTCGCCGGTTAATGAAAACAACTCTAATGTGCATAATACTATACAAAGTTGTAATTTTTAAGTGCAAATAAAATCAATGATTGATTGATTGTGCTATTTTGTTTTGTTTACAGTTGTTTAATTAGCACCATTTAGTGCTATTTACTAATATTCACCAAATTTAAAAAATGTTGTCACAAGAAAAAAGAAATTAGTAACTTAATAGTAAATAAGGATTATCAAAAGCAAAAATAAATGGAAGCTAGCGAGTAAACTAGTATAGGCTGTGTCGGTGTTAAAAATGTTGACTTAACTTTACTGACGTTCTGAGCTTTAGCCCTCCAACGAAGGGCTAAAGCCCGAAATGTCAGTAAAGTTAAGTCAACATTTTTTACGTTAAGTTAAGTCAACATTTATTTTTTACAAATTTCATTGTATTACCTATCATGAATAACAAAAGAGTTAAGCTTGAGAGACCTTCTTTTGTCTTCCTTTGTACATGTCTATTAAGATATGTATCATACATGTACCTGTGACATAAACAAAACTATTATCAGTAATTACATAAATAACTGGTGTAGCTTGCATTACATGTACAGTGTATCCATAATTATCATAATAAAAGAACAGGCAGTTATAGCAGCCAAAAGTTATAACTGTCCTTAATTTGTATGTGTATCATGTCAATAATAAATCAAAACTCGCCTAACTCTAGCTTCATTTCATCAAAATGTGAATAAAAACAAATAAATGTTGTTGTTTTTATTAGATAATGTCTACTCCCATGATATCGAGTGGAGTGTTTTGATTATTGACAGAATGATTTGAGCTTGGGGTGCCTGTGCTTGCTATGAAACGTCTAATTATGTAAAATATAATGATAAAACATCAAAGTAAAGAAAGCAACACAAAATATGAAAATGTAAGAGTACTCTGATAGTCTATCCGGTACATGTAAGTCTTAATTATTAAAGCTTGGTAAACTTCACTTTGATAGTAAACATCGTGCGACCCTGCCTCTTCGTGTAAAAAAAATACCGCTCAAATTTAAAGGCCAATCCCCAAGATAGCTAATATTTCTAACTATGATGCATACCTTCGTATCTAGATAGCGAAGTCTGTCGGTCTTTGCCTTCAACTCCTTCTCCTTCTATCTGTGCATCGATGGACTGCAATTCGGTTTCTAGCTTTCGCTTCTTCATGATAACTTGCTTTCGAACCATCTTCCTCTCCCTCATGTAGTCTCCAACTTTGAATCTTGGCAACGTATACTTGAAAACGTCGTGCGAAAACCAGCGATATAAAAATAATGAAGTCCAAACACAAAAAACTAAAAAGAAGGCATACTCGGCGAAAGACCAACGATGATCACACAATAAAATATTTCATATTAAAGTACAGCACAAAAAAGAAAAAACAAGGGTCAAAATATGCTTTTCAAACAAATTTCATTCGAATGACTTTTCGTGTCATTGAAGTTGGCTCAAAAAGAACTAAAAACAAACTTTTTTTTGCTCGCCATCAAGCTGACAGCTTGTTCAATGGTTGCTTTGTCAAGTCCTATCAATCGATTGAAGATAGGAATCGATCGATCACGCTCCGGAGCTATAAAAGATTATGCAACCGTTGGTTCGGAAATTCGTACCCAGTCTCTCAAAAAATGGCAAACGTCCAATATGGCGGACAGTGAAATAAACCCCGGCCTTTTTGAGCGCGCGTAGGCCCGGCGTGTTTCACAAATCTGACAAATATACAAACAACAATTCATTTTTCCTCACAGTTCGTTTCGTGCGTGATATTATTTGCATTAGACTTATGGCTTTCTATTATTTGATTCTTTCTATTATTTGTAGATTATCCATATATTATCGTTGTCAAACTGTGTTTTGCCAATATAAAGAAGACCTCCAAATTAGCGAAGCGATACGAGGCTACTTTTCTCAAGGATATCAAAATGCCGAAATGACTTGCAATTTTGAAAGAGATTCTATTTACAAAAACAGTCATATAAGCTTGTACATTTGCATTGAACTCCCAACGGTACAAAGATAATAAATATGGGAGGTTTTATGGAATCTTTTTTTGACGTCACACACTGGCCTCGGCTCGAGTCTGGCCGTCAAACTGGCCGCCTTGCACTTGTTCGCATCGATGCCAACTTTATCATGTTTTGATGAAAAAAATTGCCTAAAACGATATTGTGATTCTCAAAAATCAGAAGCAGTGGAAAAAACAAAAGCACAATCTGTCACATGAATAGGACTTGAGGACATTTTATGCTACTAACGGAAAAAGAAAAAAAAATATCAACACACCATATTCGTGAAATGAATTAGTAATGGAGAAAAAATCTTCACAAATCACAACAAAATGCCATCGGATTTTCACCGGTCATCCAAAGCAGTTAGGTAATATACATAAGTCAAATTCAAGAAGTTAATTTTGTTTGTAAAGTGAAGTAAATGTTTTTAAATTTACACGAATGTGTCTTGTACGATTGAATTTCAATATGGCGAACGTGACAAAAAGGTCTTGTAGGCTTCGTGACAGACTCAAAGACTGTGTAAAAACTCAGTTTTATAATAGCTGTTATTACAGTTATATGCAAATGATTTCAAACAATGGATTCAAATCGAGGCTTTCGGGCAAACCTATTGTTTTCGCCCGAAACCCTCTACTTCAACCCATTGTTCAAAATCATTTGCATATAACTGTAATAACAGCTATTGAGATACCAATAAATTTATTTGGAAAATAAAGTAAAATACCTAAAACTTGCTATCTTAATGTTCAAAATTTTTTAAAAAATACGAAAAAGACTAAATAATTCTGCACTTTTTACACTTTGCCGATAGTTTCATAAAAATTTTGACGGCCAGCTTCGGCCAGCTTGTGTACACGCCACCAAAATACGTCACAACAAAACCTCCCATAAGGCTGATTTAGACGGCACGATTGTCGTGTACGACTTGTAGTATACGACTCAAATGAGCTCCAAGTCGTGCTGTGTAAATGCCCCTACGACTTGCCTACAACTGACGCACGCGACCTACGACTTGTAGTAGGATTTTGAACCAAGGATCAAAACCCTACGACTTGTCGTAGGAAAATGACGTGATTTGTCCCATATTAGGGCTGGATCTAGTATTTCGTCCAATCACTCATGATTTTAGCAATGGCGTATACGAATCGTATACGACTAGTCGTGCGCGTGTGAATGGTACCTACTACATATTGTAGGCAAATCGTATACTACAGTCGTAGGTCAAAATCGTATCGTGTAAATCGGCCTATATATTACAACAACAATAACAGAGTAATAATGAATAATGAGAAATAAAATAAAGATAAAAGACGAGTGAACTAGATTAGAGGCACTATCTCTATATAGGCCACTAGAAGTGTTTATAATATAATGTAGTTTTAAGGTAGCATCACTATCAAGATAGCTTTTTCCTCGACAGTACTCGAACAAAAAATCCAAATTTTAGTTATTTCTGACAAAAAGGAAGGCCAAAATAAGATCAAACTATACCCTCGAGTTTATCCATCTACTCCTACTACACAAATCTGTGTATTCAAAAATAAATAAATGTCAAGTTACAAGAAGAACTTTACATGTACGTAAAAATATATACACCATTCGTCTCCGCCATCTTGTATGTTGCGCCCGCGATCTCTCAAGATCCAAGTCTGAAGTCTGAAGCTAAGTCTGAAGTCTGAAGTCTGAAGTCTGAAGTCTGAAGTCTGAAGTCTGAAGTCTGAAATCTGAAGTCTGAAGTCTGAAGTCTGAAGTCCCCTCCGTACTTTAGCCCCTCGTCCAATAAAATATGTTAATAAAAATATAAATTGAAACGAAGAAATATTAAAACTATAATTATACAAACCATTTATCATAATATCTAAATAAATGTAATGTTCATATGCTAATCGATCTAAATAAAAATGCCTTTACTAAAGATTTAAAACTATTAAACTGTCCTCGTGTCTTAAATGGTGCATGTGGAAGGGAATTAAAAGAGAAGGAGCAGCCACTTAAAAGTCCTGTAGAGTGAAGTCATTTAACTCGTGAAATAGATATTAGACTAATACACCTTAGCAGTCTAGAATTCAATTGTTTTCTTTTGGGTCTATTTGACTATTAGAGTACAAACACTAAAAGTGTGCAATACTTTGTACTATTTACCACTAAATAGTGTTGATTAAACAATAGAGAACAAAATAATTTGCATAATTTAGCTGTATTTAGTGGTATTTATGTTGCATACTTTTAGTGTTTGTACTCTACACTTTAGCAAGCAATTTCTATTTCACGGGTTAAATGCCTTCACTCTAACCCATCGTTTTCAATGTCCGTCCATTGTATGACTTCAATAATAGTTCGGTGTATCTACAAGATGAGTTACAACTTGGAATACAATTTGTAACACCGTAAAAAATGTTAACTTTACTGACGTTTTGAAGTTAAATAAATAAGTAAAAGTTCTTGGCATGATACAATATGATAAATTCTTATTAAAACATTGAACTTAAAAGTTCATCTTATAAGTCGAAACGTCAACTAAATATCGCTATTTCGTAGTTAAACATTTTCTTTGTTTTGTTTCGATAAAAACTCTTGTTCATGTCTTAGTCTAATTTCATAAACCTTTTAATTTATCACCGTTTGCAACTGGGAAAGTAAACAAAAGTCACACAAGTTGGCGGGCTTTTGTGGAAGCCCCTTGACGTAATGCAAAGCTATACAAACGGTCCGTTTTAAATTACGTTTTTGTCTATTGTTGTCAATGCTCTTGTTTCTACCTGCTTTGTTGCTTAGACAAATATCGACCCTCCCCTCCCTTGACGGGTTCACATGTTTGAACGACCTGCTAGCCATTTTTCGTCAGTGAGTCTAAATAACGATGTCGTTGCTACTATCGCTTGTATTATACACAATACTATCGCGGTACAACAAGTTCGATACAGGCTAGCAATGATTCAGCTTGTGTTTGTAGTTTCTGTTGGAGCTATTCTTATAGCAATATCGCTAGTCGCTTATGGCCTGCCGATTAGTAAAGTCATCACGGGCGGTAAGTTGTTTCTCTTCATAGTGTAGACTACAGTCAAAACTTTACGTAGATGTTTTCATTAACCATGTTAACCCGTGAAAACACTCTTTAGTGTATTACTCTTTAATTAATGCACCTTAATTCCATTGTGTTCTTTTGTTGTTATTTGACTATCACACTTTTACTAAGGGGCTGTTTATATGAAGGCTTGTTGTCCCTGCTAGCCGGGATAACTCTATTGTTTTGAGTCCCCCGGGGAATACAAAACAAAAGAGCTATCCCGGCTAGCCGGGACAACTCGCTTTCATATAAACAGGCCCTGATACACTTTGTTGGACGGGTTAATGAGAACAACTCTAACCCGTGAAACACACTTTAGTGTATGTATTACCCTTTAATGCACCTCAATTCCATTGTGTTCTTTCGTTGTTATTTGACTATCACACTTTAACTAATACACTTTGTTTCACGGGATAATGAGAACAACTCTATTAGCTGAAGTATTTCGTGAAGTCAACTTTATCTTGCTTTGCTAAACATGTCTTGAAATTATTATTGAGGATGAAGTTCATGGACTTTAGGATGGCATTGATTTTTCAACGAATCGAAATGGCGATCACTGGAGTGGTCAAACGACAGTTTATAAGACTTTGCCTTGAAGGTGTGGCTTTTGTACCACGTGACCTTATTTGAGCAAAATATAGAGTGATTTTCCGTCGTCCGTGAAAAAATAGAACGCATAATGCATGGTATTACTAGTTGTTGGTAGTTAGTACTTGACTAGAGAAGTCTTCAATAATCGGTGACTTAACAAAATGTACAACATTTAGAATGCAAACGTAGAAAGAAAAAGAAACAGGACTTCAATTCAATGACGATCACTGAATTTGTTACAGTAAAAACCCGCATATAAGAACCACTATTTTTCGAGGTTAGGCTAAAGTGGTTCTTATATAATTGTTATTTAGTGAGAAATTGCATTGATTTTGAATTTGGTCATATTCAGACTCAACTTATATTTTTTCAAATGACCAAATAAATCTTGAAACCTTTCATATAAGAACCAGTCTAATTTTTTAGCCTAAAGTGGTTCTTTTTTAACAGGTGCTTAAAAAGCAAATTTTAGCCTAGTGGTTCTTAATCCACTGGTTCTTATATGCGGGTTTTTACTGTATAACGGGTTATAAAAGTCACTGCAGTTTCTTGTGTTTTAATCTTTAGAATAATTGGTTGTCATGATATTGAATTAATTTATTGTATGACACATAATCTTGACTCATCTAGTCTCTTTGTGTCTTTTACCAACTATTACGTACTAGTACATACTAGGTAGTAATTTTTCTTTCACGAACGACGGGAAACCACTCTTTTGCAAAAACAAGACAGGATTCCAAAACGAGCATTGTACCACTCTATAATATTACTAACGACAAGTTATTCTTGTTTTTGATCAGCTGTAGGGACTTATCAGTTGGCATTGTAGTCACCTAGCAACACCACCACTGCGCATGTCATTTCAGCTGTTTCCGTTCGGCTGCTGTACTTCTGTAATATTTGAGTCTGCGATGTGATGAAATGCTTTTGGTGACCGCTGACCATCTGGATCAATGGCGTTATTAATTACTCTGAGCCTGCGCAGTGAACGTACTGATCCATTACGGATCCATTTGACTTCAATGTGGGACACTTCTTCAATGGCATTTAATATTGACAAAATGACTGTAGACGTTATAGACAAACCAATTATCATATATATCAGCATTATCGATGACACAAACAAACGTTTACCACCATCGCCTAATCGATTCAACTTCGTAGCCGTCTCAACCCTCGGGAATAGATCGCCAAACCCGATTGTACTGAGAGCAATAAAATTGAAATAAACACCGTCAAAGAATGTCCAGCCATCAAATATGGTGTCCAGTCCTCCTCCTATGAATAGGACGAGCACCATGAGGCAGAAAGACACGATGGCGCATTTGATGTTCTTATGTCTGGGATTGCTCTCTCGCCCTAGTCTTTTCTCTGCTTTACATATGATATTGGTGATAAGTTTTGATATAGTCTCCCCTACATTTTTAAGAACCAGTAGATTTAGCGGAATACCCAATAAACCACATACTATACAAAATAGTCGACCTCCAAAGGTCTCTGGCACGATGTGACCGAACCCTGCAGAACAACAACAAGTTAAACGTTAAGGAGGCTCGAAATAGTTTCTGTATATATCTATATACCTACTTTATATTGCATGTTATGCAGCATTATTGTGAAACTACACAGTTAACCGATATATCATTTTGAAGCTTATGGCTCTAGGATATCATTTTTTTTTTAATTAACGCGTTTGACGTTGTCATGACAACAGCAGGCCACTGTGAAATTCCTGAAATTCCTTTATAAAAGCTCATATCTCCAAATCCTTTAGGTGAAAATTTTTCTGAACTTGTGCATGTCTAGTCCCCTACCTGTTCTTGCAACTGAGGAAAAATTAAAAAAAACTGTAATACGAAACCTTTAAAATATTTAAAAAATGATTTTTTCTAGATATAAATGGTTTTTCATTGCAGATTTTTCTTAAAATGGATCTACTAAATCTAAACATTAATTCGAACAAATTGCCAAAAAATAAAAAAAATCTACCATTTCATTGTGTTGTTATTAATGAAAATACTTTTTGTACGCGTCAGAGAGGTCTTGTAAAATTGGCGATACTTCATGTTTTTTTATACTTCCATGTATAAAATATCATTTTTCTTGCTAAACTAAATTCTATAATATTATATAAATAGGAAAGAAACAATGGAGGCATATATACATTGAATATTAGTTAATTATTTGTTCCTTTTGTCTCCAACTTGTTTTGCAGCGATAATACGAGACAAGTTGGACTAATTTGTTTCTCGTATTACCGTAGCTTGAGTCTGCGTATGTTGCTTATGC
This sequence comes from Metridium senile, assembly GCA_949775045.1. Lineage (NCBI taxonomy): Eukaryota > Metazoa > Cnidaria > Anthozoa > Actiniaria > Metridiidae > Metridium > Metridium senile. The sequence continues at coordinate 3,912,374 of OX459106.1, forward strand.
TTATGTCGCATGATTGAACCAGACTTAAGAGCGAGTCCGCGTGAAAACCATGCAGACCAGTCTACACCGTACATCACCGATTTTGTTCAAACTTAGCTCGATTGTACATCTTAGTTAACTTATTACTTTGGTGAATTGTTTTGGCTTTAAATTAAAAAGGCTTAAAGTTACAACCGTTTGAGTATTTTACCCTAAAAACGGTCAAAATTTGCATAAAATATACCTAAAGTTTTACGGCCTCGTATTTCCTTTGCAGATTGTTTCCTGCACCAATATTCTGCCCACGTTTAGCACATTATCTTATTAGTACTTTAAGTTGAATAAAAAGTCGCGAAACAAATATTGGGTTGTTTTATAAAGGATTGAGTTATTGCTATTTTTCAGCTTTGACGAAAAGTGTAAAAATATACTCTAGAAAAGAGCTATTTGCACCTATCCGGCAGTTATTCATATAACTTTGGAACTTTTATCAGATAGTATGATGATAGAGACAATGTTTTATCGAAAAAAAGTCTGTAAAGTATTTATTTTTCAAGCGAAAAATAACTAAGAAAATGATGAAATTTACAATGTTTGAAGTTGTCACGTGACAAAACTAAATATACAACAAATCTACAACACGCTAAATATGATCCCAATATAATGATAATAATGATAATAATCAATTATATGAATTAAAATAATGATATTTATCATTATATAAGATAATGTTACAACAAATAACTAAGTTTTAGGCTTGTAAGCCGAATACAGTATTGTTTTGTCTGTCTACCTTCGGCTTTCCTATGTCTGGTAAAAACGATATTTCATAATATTTTTTTCACATGTACAATATTATCATTTTTTGAAATAAAATAATTTTTACAGTATTAGAATTATGCATTTATTAACCTCACACACAACATGTTAAAGAAATTATTGAACTCATGCGGTTGCTAAAAACAGAAACAGACAAAGTAACAGTGTACTATATAAAACTATGTAACCTTTTCGATTTATTATTTTCCTGATTATGATCACTCTCCAGGGATATGAATACGTTTTCATAAAAATATATTGTTAAAGTTCTAGCAAGACACATTTTAATAAAAGACATACATTTTGCTTCAAGTGTTCTCTTTGTTGTTTTGCATAAATTTGAAATTGACATTCGACTAATTGGCATGTTTGGTAGACACCGACATTAATTCTCATTTTACGTGCATTAGTTGAGGTTAATTTTGACATACAGTAATTATTTTATGGCGGTTTTCTCTTTTCACAATCTTTCTGTGGAAAATTATGGAAGTTCTCGAAGAAACAATGACACCTGTTTTGTTTTGTTACCTTTAAAATCTTGTGCAAAGATTATCTGCACCCATCTACTTGGCTGTTTAAAAACTTCTTCCAAAGATGTGAAGTACGAGTGGGAACTTTGTCTTTTAAGAGCTGGTGTTTTTAAAACTGAAAATACAGATGATATGACAATATGTCCGCTGCATAGAGACCACTTTGGTTTAGGCTGGCGTCCCAGTCGAGTCTGTAAGCATCCTCCACACGATTCTAAACAAAAGCCTGCCAGAGGTGGACATGCAAAGCGTATTTCTCAAGAGATATTCGAAACATGCAGGAGAATGTTATGCGAAATTGGTCAAGGTATTGTTACATCTAAGTAAGGGTTGCATTTTCTATCCCATCTGAGTTTCGGTGAAATTAAAAATACTAAATAGTTTATTATCGTTTAAAGGAATTTTCATTGAATACTATATATATTGACTAGTATTGAAGAGCTTTGAATTGAGCTGTTTCTTTTTTACGTTGAGATATCTAGAGAGTGAATAAGATGAATCTGGATTACCATCGATTTTTAAGTATTAAAATACTTGCTATTCCCGCCAAAGGACTGTGAAGCGATTCTCTTCCGTCAATCAAACATAATTGGTCTAGTCTAGTGATAATTATTATATTCAACTGACAATGTGAACAAAAAAACAGCTAGGTAAAAAATATTATTTCAAAAAGAATAGTTGGTCCAAAAAATATACATTTATTTAGTTTTAACGTTCTGATACCCGTAGAATACATCGTTAGGCTAAAATTTGTTTTCACTGACATTAGTATGCAAATAATATTTTAATAGACAATTTGTTTGACGGAAGAGAATCGCTAACTCACTTTACGATCTCTGTTGGGCCGGCATTATTTTATTTTATTGTTATTATTACTATTATTTCATTCCATTTTTTATGTCATAATAACATGCTTTTCTGAAAGTTAACTCTAAAATGGTTAACGACCGGGAACCAGTTCATGACAGTTGATTGTTTAGTACTGATAATCACACTTGGCTACGCTGTCGTTGTCATTTGGATAATTTCCACGTTTTCGACTTTTATTTTACGAATCTGCTGTCTTAAAGATGTAAGTTTCGAATATTTATACATGTTAAAATCAACTCAAGGCTCTTTGTTGTAATTTGAACTATTTGATCAGCTTAGCATTATCGTTGATGCAAACTCGGCATGTTTTTGTGTGTATTTCTTTCGGAAAATAAAAAAAATAAACAGCGTATAGATAAAATATTTTAACATTGTACATTTATGACTTCTTAAATCGCCCTACTTCATTAGCTGTTGTTTTTAGGTAAGTATTTTCAACTTATCGGCTTTTTTAGTCGCAAATAGTCATTAGTCTTATGATTGGATACGTGTAAAAACGCGAAATTCGTGATACTGTATCTCTTCACCCTTAAAACTTTACAGAAATGTTTTTCTTTGTATTTGTTAACCATTATCAGTTGTACATAAAAGTCAAACTTTGTGGTTTTAAAAAGTTGCCGGATCTTGTATATCGAATTGTTAAGAATGCATACTCAAAATGTAGATTTCATAGCCTGATATGTAAATAAGCAAAAATTTTCTTTAAATAAATCTTTTGATACTTTGATACTGTCGTTGTATTTATTATATGTTGTAGTAGGTCTGTACGAATTCCAGGTAAGAAAAAAGCTATATTTTTAGGGAAATTGATTTGTAAAGTTGGTGTAAATTTCAAGCAATTTTTATCGTTCGTCTGACTACATTCCCTTAAACCTCGATATCTGCTAGAGAATTTAATATTTTTGTTTTATATTGCACACAGTTAATATTTACACTAAAATACATATCTCGGCTAAAAATGAAAGAAATCGGTGATACCCGTTGTAGACACATTTTTCGATTTTGCATGGTTTTCACACGGACTCGCTCTTAAGTGTTTTTTTTTATCAGTATTGACGTCATATCAGTTGATCAAAAGCTTGCAAGGAAGCTTTCAACTACGACAATCATATACACCTATTTTAAAATCGTTGTCGCAAACAAAGCCACAGTCCACAATCTGAAGTCTGCAAAGGATGTCGATATTTCTTCTCTTGTTATCGATATATTCATAGTATATTTTGGTTGTACGTGTTTGTGTTATATGACCATAACAAGTTGTTGTGGTGGTACTGGATATAAATACAAATATTTCTTCAAAAACGTGCAATAAGTCACAAATTAAGTCCATGTAACCGACATCCTTTGTAGGCTTTAGAGTGTGGACTGTAGCTTCGGCTGCGACAACGATTTTTGAAATAGATGTATGCACCTATTTGAAAAACCATTATCGCACCCAGCTACTCTGAAGTCTACAATATGAACATAATTTGCGATTTATTACTCGTTTGTTATCATCCATCACTGCAATTCAACAACTTGTTACGGTAAAACACAAACACGTACAACCAAAATATGCTATGAATAAATCGATAGCAAGAGAAGAAATACCGATATCCTTTGCACGCCTCAGGGTGTAAACTGTAGCTTTGATTGTGACAACATTTTTTTAAATAGGATTAAATGACGGTGAAAATCCAGCCCACGTGTATGTATGTATTTGTGTGTTTTGTGTTATCTTTGTTTTACGAGGGTGGCGTATTAATACGGCCCTCGGGTTAGTACAGTCGTTAGATTAAAGCACTGGCCACACACACCGGCAACTACATGGCCTACTCTCATAGATCTTTCCAGTGCAGATAACCAACAACCCCATATCATATTTACTTAATTGTTATACGTAATTCAAATTAAATACAAACAAAGCAGTCCGTACATACTCTATAAAAGCACCTGCTCACATTACATAACGTTTTTATTTTCTGAACATTGTACTCAAGCTCTCAAAAATGAAGTATTGAATTCAAATACGCTTAGTATTCATAATAATAAATTTTACAGCATAACGTGCCTTACCGTGGCCACCCAATTAAAGTTTTGTACAAGTTAGTTTAGCGTTCAAAAGTTTCTCTTTTCAAATTATTTGCTACCTAGATGATACAAGAAAATGTAACTAGCCAATCAGCGCGAAGCTAACAAGCTCAAGTTGTTAGCATAACCCATGACAGGAAAAAATTGCGCACCAAAACCTGCCTCGGTAGAGTAGGGTACGAAAGATTTTTTTTTGGTCAGTTAAATCGAAACTAAAACTCAAAAAACGTTTAAAAATCAATATACAACAATATTTACAACATGATATAACAATTATCGTCAATAAAATAAAATCAAGTTTTGGATGCCTGACAATCAGTGAAAGGAGCTCGACTAAATTCCCTTCCAAAAAGCATGTTTATATTAAATCAAGGTGCACAGAAGTTTCACATGAACATTGCACTCTTAATCCGTTGTTTATTTTCTACTTTCAATATATTCAAATACCTTCGACACGTACTGTTTTTATGAAAATAAAAAAATATCGAAATACATGCGAATGTTGGTTGAATGAACGGCGAGCTTGAGGTTTTCCCTTCGTTTTATATATATTTGTATGAATACCGCATTACAAAAATGCACGGGCTCAAGGCTAACAACTTTGGTGAATTCGTTTGCAGGCCTGGTCGCAAATACATTACCTAGACACCATTTCAAATTTAAACATCCTGGGAGGTTTTTCAGCTGCCACAACTTCACTCTTGTCTTCGTTTTGAACATTTCAAAGTATTTACCGTTTGACACTCGGCGTGTCTTTTATATTAAAATTCTCGCTTTCTTTTCTTTGTACAAAACTTAAATTAGTCAATTATTATTTTTTATAGAAAAAAGAACAAAAATTGTGACGTTTATTTCTACTCCGTGCTAGTCAGTTGCTATGATATTTTGTCAAGTCAATAAAAGATTAATCAATTAATTGTTTTTGTTTAGCTCAAGTCAACCTGATCTGATCAATTATGTTGTTAATGTTTTTATAAACTGAATAAGCCAACCCGTTGCCATGCAGATTGCTTACCTTTACTGAAATCAGTTATAATAACTAAACAAACATATTGGAAACTTTTAAATATATCATAATCATGGCTGATTAAGACTATTCATTGATTAGTAACATGGTAGGATTTATTAGTATACTGGCTCCTCGTGTAAGTCGTTGCATGCCTAAGTTGCCTATATATAAGAGGCCCTTTCAATATCAACCGAAAGCTTTCGCGGCCGCAATAAATTGTTATCTTTGTCACTTTATAGATATGTTAAAATTACATTTATAACCTGAATTGATGTAATTAATAAGCATTTAATTATACCTATTTATTCATATGTTTAAATCGCTATTTAATGTCTTTGTTGTAAAATCAAGTTGAAATATATTATGTTGATCGATATTATCTTAACTTGTTACCGCGAGAGGTGCAAAAATATGACCACATTTAATGTATTCGCATACTTCTATGCACGGGAGTTTGTACTTTAAACAGACACATTTGATGTGAAGTTGTCTGATTTTACCGAATAAGACGTGTAAAAACTCGTTGCGCAGCATAAAGTCCGTGCATAGAAGTATGCGAATATATTTAAAGTGGTCATAATTTTGCGCGTCGCGTCGTAATGTTAATATAACCTACCCATGGTGGTTGTAACTGTGATAGTAAACCAGAATGAGTGATAGAAACCCCAGTAGTTTTTGTACTTGGAAACGAAACCTTTCTTCTTCATATACGTTATATCTTCCATGAAAACATGAAGATCTTTTTCCGTGATATTGTAGGTTTTGAGAAAGAATATCTTTTTGACTTGATATTCTTGGTAAAGCGATTTGTCATTGTCGCTCTCTAAATGGCTAAATATAGCTGAGCAAATACAGAGGAAAACAAGCAGCAGAACGATGAGTGAAGGAAGCTTGCATGAGTGAGAAGCCTTCTTCAAGATCAGCGCCATGTCTTGCTTTATGCTTGTAGTACAATGACTGTCTTGTTGGTCTGGCTTCATCGTCATAACTTAACCGTTTCTGTGCTCTTCAAATCACATTTTTTCTTTAGTTTTCTTTATCCCAAGCTTCCTTACCAGGCAGCTGGGAGGTAGTCACGTGGTTCATTACCATGAGCTAGGATTTGTTCCTGTACTACGAATTGAACACCTTTAATCACTTTAATTGTACGTTTGATTATCCGTGACGCGATTGTAATGAACGATACAAAGCATTTTGACGTCCATCTCTGTGGCAATGATAAAACTTGTTAGTGATGAACACAAGAACGTGCACGAAACATTAACTATAGACAATATCACCGTTCTTGTCGATCAACCTCATCACGTGCTGTAGTCAAATTCTAAAGAATATTTTACAAAAGAATTAGGTTGTCTCTGACTAAATCCTGACTACAACAATCATATTTTTAAAGTTCTAAAGAATATATTACACGCTATCGAGACTGAGGTTCATCGACGAGAATAGTGACAAGGACTATTACAGGCACTCATGGTCACTTGCCTCTTTTCGCATAAACACATTAGGGTATTAAAGTACATTTGATTTGTCGGTGTGGTCGTTGATTTATACATCTAAAAAACTAAAAAAGTACAATGAAATAAATAAATGAAATGAAATAAATAAATGAAATAAAATAAAATAAAATAAAATAAAATAAAATAAATAAAATGCGATGAGATGAAATAAAATAATATTAACATAAATAAAATAAATGAAATGAAATGAAATAAATGAAATAAAATAAATGAAATAAAGTAAATGAAATGAAATGAAATGAAATAAAATGAATAAAATAAATAAAATGAGATGAGATGAAATAAAATAAAATAAAATAAAATAAAATAACATGAAATGAAATAAAATAAAATAAGATAAGATAAAAATAGATAAAAAATATATTTATAAGATAATTAAAAAATATAAAATGAAATAAAATGAAATAAATAATATACAGATTAAAAACAAACTTGTTATTCATCTGTTTTCTAAAATTGTTTTTCACAAATAAGTATTCATTTGCATGAATCGTTGATCAATAATTTCAATAATTTATGGTTTTAGAACACAAATATGACATATGGACCAAGATAGAAATATTATCAACTAGTCATGCATGGCTACCATGGCAACATCAGCTAACTATTTCTGAATTTTAAGATTCTTTGCTGTGAAGTTCACTTTTGAAACAACTCAGAGAAAAAATAAATTGTCAAATCAAATCGAAACTAAAATCAAAAGACATTTATAAAAAAATAAAATAAAATAAATTGTGGCTTATATTATACAAAGATTAAAAATGAAGTTGTTATTTATGTATTTTCGACAATTGTTTCTCTTTAATCAATAGACATCCATACTTTTTAATATTGTATTATTTTAGTACACAAATATTACATATGGACTAAAATACAAATATTATATACTAGTCGAGCATGGCTACCATGGCAACATCAGCTAACCATTTCTGAATTTTAAGATTCTTTGCCGTGAAGTTCACGTTTTAAAACAACTCAGAGAAAAATAGATGGTCAAATCAAATCGAAACTAAAAATAAAAAAATAAAAAAAATAAAAAGATATAAAATAAATTAAATTATGGCTTATTTTATTGCATTATATAATATAAAGATTAAAAATGAGCTTGTTATTTATATATTCTCGAAATCGTTTCTTACAAATAAGTATTGATTTAATATTAATAATTTTAATATTTTAGCAAATATTCCATATGGACCCATATAGAAATATTATCAACTAGCGAGCGTGGCTACTATGGCAACATATGCTAGCCATTTCTGAATTTTAAGGAATCTTAAAACCTGGAATGAAATTACATATATATGGGAATTTTTTTGCCTTGAAGTCCACTTTAAAAAAAAAATCAAATCAGAGAAATATAAATTGTCAAGTTTATTAGGAGTTAGTGATTGGCTGCGAGCTTCTTTATTACATCATGCTGCAATATAGGTCACGTGGTTCATTGTTATTCTAAAGGTGCTTTAAATATATCATCTTATTTACAATTCAAATTAGTTGAAAAAAATAGTCAAGTGCAAAAACGTGTTCAAAGCGGAAAATTAAATTATAAAAAGACTTCGTTCAATGAAAGTGAAATTTCGACGTTTATCTAAATACATGGATGGCTTCTGATGTAAACGTTACTGTTTTTAATGGGCAGTTCGCCATGGATGCTGCATCATCGGCTGAACACAACTCCGCTTCTAACTGTAAGTTTTCATATGTTTTAATAACTATAAGAACACTATTTCACGGTTCAGCAAGTAGAAAAATACAGTATGTTTTGAAAAGTCATTGATCGTTATTGTAGTTAAGAATATTATCTTAACGGAATAGGTTATAATGGTGGACTTTTAGAAAGCATATGGACGTTGAATGAAAACGATGTGTAAACAAGAGTTCTTTTGTTTAGTCTGCTAGAATACATTAAGGTTTTTTTTCGCTGATAGTATTCTTATGGTTTAATAGTCCTGAATTCAACAAATAAATGTATACTAAGTTTCAAGTTTATTTATTTTTAATATATCTATTAGGTTAAATGGTTTTCAGCAAAGAGTTGACAAACAAAATGAACAAAACTCAAGAAATCTGCTGTTCTATTTTGTGTTTTTAATTTTCGCTTTTTTTCATCAGAAAATCAGATTTGTTTAAGCAGAATCTATGGCGATACCATTTATATTTCTACACCCTCTGAATATATTATACATTTTGAATGTTTTGATTGTGTATTTAATGAAAAGACTAGCTAATGTAGTTTCGAAGTATATATAAACAGCATTGTATATGTAATGAAGCCCCGAAGGCATCGATATGGCTTTCATAACTAAGCCAAAAAGAATAGTCAATAAAATAGCTAACAAAGGATTGAAAACGCTCATTCTATCTCTACACGTCATCGTTATAGCTAAATGATTCATAATCCTGTCACTTTTATAATATTTAATGACGGAGCCAGATCTTCGATATGGCTCAATTAACTATTTTATTCAGACGCTATAGAGTGTTCATGTTGGGTAATTTTAAAGGAGTGATCTTTGGCCTTTCTTTCATTAAAACGAACAACAACATTTACTTAAGTGTCTATAGAATATCTTAATGACGGAGATGAATGAATGAATGAAGTCAAGAGACAGGAAGTTCAGAGGAAGCGGGAAATATGAGGGAAACGATAGAGATTGATTAACAATTTCCGAATAAAAAAAATGATATCTTGTGTAATAGTACCATACGTATAAAACATGCACTGCAAACTGAATACATTTTTCGTAATGCAAGGCCTGCCTCGGGTCCTTAAGCCGCCGTTATTTAATGCGACTTTTAAATAGAAAAAGTATATAGGAAAATCAGAGGCGACATAGGGCAATTTTAAGATTTAGGGCGATTTAAGGACCCGCGACAGGCCTTAATGCATTGATGAGTTGGTTTTATTCACTATATAAAGTAGATTTAATATGACTGTGAAAAGCTAGTTCACACGGCATGAACGCGGTCAAGGCACGGCAAGCCACGTCAAAGAATTATAGAAACATCACGGTCACGACAACGCACGCACACGGCACTGTTCACAGTCCCGGCCATAGTCATATGAAATCTAACGATGAACATCAACCTTGGAAATGGAGACTTCTCTTTAATCTTTTCGCAATTAATAACGAAAATTTGAACACAAAACTCTCAAGCCGGCTTGAGTATTTGTATTACTAATAAACGCTTTTATTATCCAACTAGTCATAGACGAGTACAAATATCCTACGACTGGATCGAGTAAAAAAATAAAACTTTTTACTCGTCTATGACTAGCCTTTCAAGTTTAACAATATTTTGCCCTTTAAAAAAGAATACTGAAAAACCTTTCTTTCTTATGGTTCGATAATAAATAACTTATGTTGTGTAATATACCTGGATATTTTACTCATTTTGACTCGCATAAAGGCTCTTAAGATTAGCGTCTCATATCCTCGGGAGGGGGGGGGGGGGGGGAGGTTGTACTCCCTTTAGTTTGTCCAAGTGGTAGCATCGCTGTTAGCATGCTCATCAATCAATAAAACTGTTCTGTGTACTATATAAACGGCTGCCTAGATACATATCGATGTAAATCATAGAGAACGCGTCGGTACACGGCACGCTGTCTAGGAAAACGACAGGTTATACTGATGAAATGTGATACAGCGTAAAAAATGTTGACTTAACTTTATTGACGTTCCCAGCTTTAGCACTTCGTCGGAGTAAAAAAAAACTGAGGGGGGAGGGGGAAAACATTTCCTTGTCAACCTTTCACGTACGTCGCGAAAAAAATATTTTAACTTAAACTTTACTCCAAATTCCATGCACTCAGTACTAATTGTAAAGTTATAGAGTGGTTTTCATTAACCCGTGAAACAAAGTGTAATAGGGAAAGAGTAATAAAGTGTATTAATGTGTAATAGTGCTATTTAACAAATGATTATAAAACACAAAGTTAAAGTTAAAGTGCAATAAAGTGTAATAAAGCATATTACGCTAAAGTGTGTTTTACGGGTTAATAAAAAACGCTCTAATACATGTACACATACGCCTAATTGCAATAACATTGTCATATAAAAAAGAAAATTACAAAATAGGAATTAAAAGACAAAAGCAGATTACTCAAGCTGAACTTCTTCTTTTGTCTTTTAATCAATTCCTATTTTGTAATTTTCTTTTTTATATGACAATGTTATTGCAATTAGGTGTACCAGCAAATAGCGGAGTTAATCGAGATGGTAGTGTAAATTAAATATTTACAAGTTTACATCAGCTTTTTTTGATAGATATAGGCTCATGTATGTATTTATGTAGTTGTAATGATACAAATGTTATTAGTAATCAAATAGAAACTAGCGAGTAAATAGGCTGCGTCTGTGTTTGATATAAACGATAGGTAATAGAATGAAATTTGTAACACCGTAAAAAATAGTAATAGAAACTAGCGAGTAAACTAGTATAGGCTGCGTCGGTGTTTGATATAAACGATAGGTAATAGAATGAAATTTGTAACACCGTAAAAAATAGAAATAGAAACTAGCGAGTAAACTAGTGTAGCGGCTAGTAGGTAACGCCGTAGAAAATGTTGACTTAACTTTACTGACGTTTCGAGCTTTAGCTCTTGCCTTTTACTCCGACGAAGGGCTAAATCTCGATACGTCAGTAAAGCTAAGTCAACATTTTTTATGGTGTTACAAATTTCATTATATTACCTATTGTTAATAATCAAATATAAAAAACGGACCAAAAGGAAAACAAGAAAGACTATATTAATAATTTTCCTTTTCATAGACCACTTTCATAAATACCATAATATGTACCGGAAAATGATATCTCAAGTAAACATATATTTTGATATTTTAGCACTGTCATATGAAAGAACCACCTGAAATAGGCATGTTTGGAAGGCTAAAATACCAAAGATTAAGTTATACTCAATGACAAGTCTAGACAAATGTAATTTTCTGCTGAGGCCTTTGATGCCTCGTTTTGGTGTTTTTCTGATTTTTCAAACTGTTATATCTTCTTGCAAATTTCATTGTTTTTTTCTCGAACTTGCACAAATTATTGTTATGGTGAATGTCTATTATATCATAGCTTTCTTTTTCTTAAAACATCAAACTTAAAAATTATGATAATAATTGGCGGTCATTTATGAAAGTCGTCTGTATTCAGTAGAATAATGAAGGATATTGAATTTGAAGATCATTGTTGAGACGTAGTATTCACTTTCAAGATGTTCATCATCATTGAAGCTGAAGCGCTGAAACGCTTTTTTTTCTATGGTTAGACCTTGTTGCCCTTATAACAAGGGTTGACACGAACGATTATTTTAATAAAACCGCCAATAACTAGCACAAAGCGGGCTAATACGAATAACATACGCATGTGTTGATACACTGATTTTCTTTCTACGTAACAAAATGTCGGAGGGACAGGAAGCCCGACACTAATAACGGCTGCGAGGGAGACTAAAACACGCGTTCTTTCGGGTTTTTGGAAAAAATCGGGTTTTGGGCTTCCTGTGTTGAACGGGCGAAAAAGGGCTAAGCTTCATATTTCGCGCGGTCATAAAATTAACACAGGAAGCCCAAGATCCCAAATTCTTCAAAAAGCCAAAAGGAAGGCCTGATCTGCATGCAGGCTAAACAAAATGTGGTTACCCACGAATAAGAGAATGTTTCTAGCATTTTTGTGACGTACTTTGACGTACCGTGCTCGTACCGTAAACTTTCATAGTCATACCCAATCTCTCTCATCAAGCCGAGACCGAAATTTTATTTAAATGTATTTAAATCAGACTTGTTTTGTGTTTGCAGTTCCAGTAGTTCCCGTGGTCGTGGCTGTCAGTCTATTTGTTGTCCTGGTTATCATTGCTTTACTAGTGTACACTATTCGTCGTCGTTACCGTTACCATGACTACACAGCTGTTGACAAGGGGCCCATCAAGCCTGAAATAATAAACACTGCAACGCAAGACCAAGCTCTTCTATCAAGGAAAGTGTCTTCCAAAGATTCACTGGCAGCGATATCTAGTGATGATGCATACTTTGACGCTCTAGATAATGAAGACAATCGATCGATATCTAGTCGTGAGACGAGCCCTGTACGAATAGAACCCGAAGAGGAAGAGCACTTCTACCCTGAAGGTCATATAGGTAGAATATGGTTTAGTCTATCCTATGATTACAATCGAGAGTCTTTGACTATTGTCGTATACAAAATCAAGAATTTACCTGACCGAAGTGCTACTCTTAAGTCATGTGACCCAGGTGTCAAAATATCATTGTTACCTAGCAACCAGCAATTAGCCCAGTCACGTTACAAGAGGAAGAACAAGAATCCAATATTCAACGAGAAATTTGAGGTTAATTTACAATCACATGAGTTGAATAGAAGCACGCTATGCATGTCGGTAGTTGATGGATACAGGGCCAATCAACAGACATTAATAGGACATGCACAATTTCCACTAAAACAACTAGACACATCCAAGACCAATGAACTACAACAAGACCTTACCAAACCTGTCGAGGTAAGCCCCCCTTACAAACTATGAATTAAGTTTGTACCAGGTGATCTCGCTTCGAAGCGCACAAAGGATTGTTTGTCAAAACGATTAGTTCCAAAATGGCGCCTAGAGACAAAAACAATTTCGGTTACTTTTAGGCATTTACGTTATAGAGGATATTACATGGGCGCGCGGAGATATGAATTTTATCTTCGAGTGTTGATAAGATATCCCACGAGTGAGCGTAAGCGCTCATGTAATGTTCTGTTTATTATATAACAGATTGAAGCAAATCAAAAAAATATTTTACTGCCAAACAATGGTTTCGTTACAATACTGAAAGTTGATTGGTTGAGAGTGATATCACACATGTGTGATATCAATAATATCTTCATGACTAGGATAGGCTTTTTATCTAGTTGATATCACTCGTTATAACATAGATACATTCTAACACGCGCTATGATTGGTTAAAAAACCGTGGTTTATCAGAGTATAAACCACGCTTCTCTGTGGTCAGTGACTTTGCAAAAAAAAAACGAAGTTCGAGTGAGAAAAGCAAATAAAGACGAGACGTTTATGAGACGAAAACATCGATTTAATTCATGACTTTGCTATTATATTCTTACACAAATAATGATTTCAAGTAAATATGATTTCTAGATAATTCAGAAACTCACATGAACTTCAAATAATAGACAAAAATATCTAACCTTTTCGGGATTCGCTTTCAAATGTTCAGGTTATGACTGACAAAAAACAGTTAAAAACAGTTCATAGAAAATACATTTTCGAGTTGATTATTTTTGATAAATGTCTTTTTGTGGCTAAATTGTTTTCTTTTTGTCATAAAATAACTTCATATTAATCCTACCGTAAATCTTCGCTAGTTGTAGCGGCCTCGTGGTTGCCTCATTTCATGCATGTCATTTTGATAGTAAAAAAAAACAAAACAGAGTAGCTAAGCTATTGAGAGTAGCTTTGTAGCTATTCCTTAGTAGAGGAGCAGGTTCTTGAGTTTAACTGTGAGAGTTCGTCTTCGTTACCTTGTTTTCTAACTCCATTTTGTGTTTTTTTTTTTCCACGGTAAATTTGTCGATCTTTCGATGGCTGTTTTGTTTCTCTTGTCGCTTTTTTTCGCTTCTCTTCTCTCAACGGATGAAGCTTTGGCTTTTGTAAATAAGATTGATTCCTTTAACAGTTTAAATATTTAGGTTTTGGGCTTTAGAACGGATTTAAATCTAAAACTGACAGAGATTTCAAAGATTGTAAAAATCTTCAGCTTTCCGTTCTTGGCATTGAAAAAAGCTACTTGAATGCTGGCTGTCACATTTTTGACCAATCAGAGAAGAGTTAACTATTCTTGAGCCAATCAAAATTAGGGTTATATCGCGATTGCATCAAAGCGAAAATTTGCAAGAACAAAATAGATTTTTGCAAAAAAACATTTCGCTCGTAAATCTATGTAATAAACAATATAACTAAGGCTCAGTTGTGGTTTATACTCTGATAACTGCACTCTGGACAGTTGAAAACACTCGAAAATGATCAAAAAGCACTCGCTTTCAGCTCGTGCTTTTTGACATTTTCTCGTGTTTTCAACTGTCCATCGTGCAGTTATCAGAGTATAAACCACGGCTGAGCCTTAGTTATTTGGTAAGTAAACCACTATATGTTATATAATAATTGTTTTTATTCTTTTTTATTGCTGTTAGAACAGCAGTGAACGTTTATTTTCCAAGTAACATATAACTTTTTAATGTAAAATTATTTTAAGGATGCATTTATCAAGGGCTAACACGGGAAACAATTCTCTCGAACGACGCCATCTTGGGACTGTTGGCGATGCGACAGAAATGCTTTTGTTGCTTTTGATTGGCTTATACTAACCGGAAGTGCGCGCGCGAAATCACCTTGTATGGTCTTTTAGATAAAATAATTACAGTGTGACTACTGAAACTGGGACAACCAAAACATAATTATCCAATCACGATTGAGAAAATGAACAATAGAAACTCTACAAATGTTTGACTTTTTTTCTTTAAAATGCTAATAATGCTCATTACATGTATGTGAACGGAATAGATCAAGATTGAATAAGAAACATCTTAGTCCGTGAGAACCCAATACAATTTTATGTTTGATCTAAAAAAATATTTATTTTGAAATTTGTTTGGATGGCCCCGGTTTCAGTGGTAGTAGCACTGTAACAGTTTTTGCGCATGATGGTTCCCCACTACCTCTTTAGCCAAAGCTCAGGCGCTGTTATACTGTGCAATTCGTTCAGCAACTTGTCTCCCAATTGCAATGCCGTCGCGACACAAGTTGCAGAAGAATTGTACAATGTGTAACAGTAGTTATCTCTTGTTGCAGACTACAATGCACAATAGAGTTTCAAGTTCTGACTTTTCACAACGGAACTCAGCAACTTGCAACGTACGCTACATTTTCAAGCATTGCGAGACAAGTTGCTGAGAAAATGTCATAATGTAACAGCGGCTTTCAAAAAATTAAGTTAATCCTACTTGTCTATAGGTATTCCCCAACATTTTATTTATGTACCACGTTTAATACTAATTATATGAATGTCTCGATTGACGAGCCAAGGATGTGACGTACTAAAGTAGTTTTACTTTGTTGCAGACAACATCAGTTATTGGTCAGTTACATGTATCATTGTCTTACTATCCTACGCTACATCGACTAACAGTCATAGTCCTTAGAGCTACTAATCTAAAGAAGACAACTCATAGACAAACAGGTGATGTCACGGAACAACCAACCAACCAACCTACCAACCAACCAACCAACCTACCAACCAACCAACCAACCAACCAACCAACCAACCAACCAACCAACCAACCAACCAACCAACCAACCAACCAACCAACCAACCAACCAACCAACCAACCAACCAACCAACCAACCAACCAACCAACCAACCAACCAACCAACCAACCAACCAACCAACCAACCAACCAACCAACCAACCAACCAACCAACCAACCAACCAACCAACCAACCAACCAACCAACCAACCAACCAACCAACCAACCAACCAACCAACCAACCAACCAACCAACCAACCAACCAACCAACCAACCAACCAACCAACCAACCAACCAACCAACCAACCAACCAACCAACCAACCAACCAACCAACCAACCAACCAACCAACCAACCAACCAACCAACCAACCAACCAACCAACCAACCAACCAACCAACCAACCAACCAACCAACCAACCAACCAACCAACCAACCAACCAACCAACCAACCAACCAACCAACCAACCAACCAACCAACCAACCAACCAACCAACCAACCAACCAACCAACCAACCAACCAACCAACCAACCAACCAACCAACCAACCAACCAACCAACCAACCAACCAACCAACCAACCAACCAACCAACCAACCAACCAACCAACCAACCAACCAACCAACCAACCAACCAACCAACCAACCAACCAACCAACCAACCAACCAACCAACCAACCAACCAACCAACCAACCAACCAACCAACCAACCAACCAACCAACCAACCAACCAACCAACCAACCAACCAACCAACCAACCAACCAACCAACTGTTGTTTTTTTTTACTGTATTTTTCAGATTCTTATGCCAAAGTGTCCTTTTCCATTGGCAACAAGGTCATGAAAACCAAAAAGACAGTAGTCCATATAGAAACACAAAGCCCAATGTTTAATGACTCTTTTAACTTCACGGTGAACGAGGACGACCTGGGCACTAGTACACTATTGATATCCGTCATGCATAGCGGTGGTGGACTAGTAGAGGACAAGCTGATAGGACGAGTGTTGTTAGGTGGTCGTATGTATGCACGTGGAAGAGCATGTGATCATTGGATAGACATGATGAATAGTCCCAGGAAAATGGTGAAATGTTGGCATGAACTTCATTAACTTTATAAACATTATACACTTAATGGATTCAACCTAGCCCATATTATGGCGCACAAAATATTCAAGTCGAGACTAATATTGGGCGACACTGCAAGTCGAGCCTAATATCAAAATCGAAACTTAAATATTTGCCATAATTAATGGTGAGGATGAATCCTATAGGTGTTTTATTATACCGAACAAATAATGTTTTCAAAACATCTCGAGTCAACAATTCAAATATCGCCAGATAATGGACCATCACGTGACTATACAAAGATGTGATTGGAGGATTATAAATTTGTGAGGTTTATGGACGTTCGCGGGCATTGTTTCTGCGCATATCCTTTCCGCGCGCGCCGTGCAACGCCTGGAGGATTTCGTTTCATTAAAGAATCATAAACCACCTAGGCGTTCCACGAAAACATAATGGCGACCAAATATTGAACGTTTGCAGTGCAATATCTTGGAAACGAAGACGGTGACCCCCATTTGTTTCTTACTTAAAATCAAGATATCAGTAAGTTCTACAAAATATGTGAAGATAGAAAAATCGACATCACATGGGAAAAAATGACAGCACAAAATTGAAAAAGATCGACCATACAGTACAATACAGTATTCGATTTATACTATTTTTTGCTGGAAACGCGCGAATTCAAAACTATTTATTTATTGCCATGTTTTTCTTTTACCCTATCTATTTTATTAGTCTTTGTGTTAAAAATATTTATATCCGATGGTAGACATAAGTGTGAGGCTTTCAACAACAATTTCCAAGTAATTATTAGCGTTTTTTGACATTATTTGGTGATGAAAAAGCGCGCGGCATTTTCATGAAAATGGTCAACGTTCACCACACTTTATCTCGAAATCAAGCACGGTGAACCTCATTTTTTAGTTCATATTTTAAACTCTTATATATATATACTCTAAGTTTTCAAGTTTTCTTATTCAAAGTTTCAAAAAATGACATCACAACTTCAATTGCCCGCGAACGTCTTTAATTAACATGCACATCACATGATAGACAGTGTTGAGTAAGGCAATGTAGATGTTGGGTTGCCTGTGGTAGTGAAATCAATTAAGCGATCCTATATAAAAATAATAATAATAATTCAATTCTAATGCATTACAAATTCTCAATGCCCTTACAAGTATACACCTATTTCAATAAAGGTTGTCATTGCCAAAGGCGATTGGCGATAGGCGAAAAGCGATAAGCCGTTCCAAGACCCAAGTGTACTATGGGTATAATCTTAAATCGTGAATACCGCCGTGTTTATATTTTAATGATATCAGCTCCAACAATCGTTGTTTAGTAAGTTGGCATGATTGAGATTCAAACACGACGGTATTCACGCGGCATTATATTCACGATTTAAGATTATACCCATAGTGCACTTGGGTCTTGCAATGACCTATAGCCTGTCGCCTTTGGCGATGACAACCTTTATTGAAATAGGTATATACTAGTATAGAGTAACGATAGTATTATATCTATCTATCACGTGATAGATATTAACATTTGAAGATGGAGATGTTGGGTTGCCTGTGGTAGTGAAATCAATACTTTATTTTCAAGTTCTTCATTGCACAGCCTAGCCTCGATAGTATGTAAATTAGTGAGAGATAACAAATAAAATCCATGACGTTTCATTGTTGTCGATATTTTCATTCCTTACTTTACCACGGGCTGTACTAAATATAAATTAAAGACCCATTGCCACTTACCGTCATGCTTTGCGTTGTATATTTTGATTTGAGTGTTAGAGTTGTTTTCATTAACCCGTGAAACACATTTTAGTTTATTACTCTTTAATACATCTTAATTTCATTGTGTTCTTTTGTTGTTGTTAATTTGACTATTATACTTTAACTAATACACTTATGAGTGAGTGTGTTACTTAGATACACGAGCACATCAGCAACGCTGTAATTTTATCGTGTCAAATAAAAGCCATTATTATTATTATTATTACTTTGTTCCACGGGTTAATGAAAACCACTCTATTATTCATTTCTAGTGAGTCGTATTACAAGAAAACAAATAAAACAAAACGCAAAACGATTTAGTAAGAGCATAAATATCCACTCACATCGTAAAGTTAACCGGCCATCATCGACAGATATCATTGTTGGTCCCAAAGCTGGAAATAAAACCCCAATAAACGTGAATAATCCCAGCGCTGCCATTTTACTGTAAGTTTTACTGCATGTACTTATCGAAAGCTAAAAACCCATATAAATTAATATAAAAACCCACATAAATTAATATAAAAACCCACATAAATTAATATATAAACCCAGATAAATTAATATAAAACCCACATAAATTAATATAAAACCCCACATAAATTAATATGTAAACCCACATAAATTAATATGTAAACCCACATAAATTAATATAATACATCGGTGCTATAGTTATAGTTAACCTGAAGCTGGAGTATTATGCTGATTACATAAGATGAACAATGCCTTTCGGTCTTGGAATGCACTATTGGGTATTCACAAGTAAACCTATATATTTTGGAACAGCTGTATAAAGAATAACTGCATGTTAACTCAGACATTGCAGCAGTTTTAAATAAGGTCCTTTACTTCAGTTACCTATTCACTACAAATACAATAACGATACGATACGATAATGTTAAACTAAATCACATTTTACAGCAAGAACTAATAAGAAAAACGAAAGGCTATTTACAAGATCTGTGGCGTCCTGGACATTACTTAAACGTTGACTGACAAAAAAACACTAAAATAAAACAAATGAGAATAAACTAGATTAAACTAGAATAACTTAAATATGAAACGAAAATGCATGACGGAATGAACAAAGGGCAACCACAACAAAACACAATAAAGAAAGCCTAAACAGAAGACATACTCAGCTTATATAAGTGTCTTCACTCAGTGCATGTACATGCATGTGCAATATGTAGACTATTTAAGTTGTGATGTATGGTTTGAGTCAGCCATGTGATGAGTGCATTAACATAGAGATTAAGAGTTTGTTTATTTGGTATTGTTTGTGAATTGGCTTTTAATCTCGTGAAGATAATAGTTAATCTCTTGAGGCCACAGTATGTTAATATTTTCTATTGTATCTTCCTGGTACTATGGTTGCAGTCCATATAACACAAGCACGTAGATACGCAGTTTAACAGCCAATGATAACCCTATCAACATGGATTCTATGCGTTAGAATATATAGAATACAATATCATGGATCGTGTTAAACAACTAACGACTAAAGAGAGCGATAAAGTGGCTCGACATCGCAATATGATGCATGATATTGCTCTTAAAAAACAAATCAATGTCATACAAAGAGAAGGTAGAATCTTAGAGAGAGAGCTCCGTGAAATAACCAAGGTGAAACAGACACTGATGCAGCTAAGAGATCCCATCAGGAGACGAGTGATGCAGCATGAGAATATCGATGAAGAAGAAGTGGCACATATACAAAAGAAAGCTAGTGTATTGTATGGGTTACCACGCCAAACCGTCTCAAGACAAGGACGTGCAAGTGCCGCCAATAAACAGACAAATAGTCAAAACAAACTCAATGATTTGATGGATATTAAAGGACTAGCAAACAAGAGTAAAAATAACCAACAAAAAACAACTGATGTTTTACCAAATAGAAACTGTAAAAAAGGCTTTTCTTCGGCGCGAAAGACGCCAGAAAAAAATAATTTCCTTTCCTTTCCTACTATTAATGACCATTCAAAAACATGTGCTACAAACAGTGAACGTTGTACTTTAGTCAACAATTTCACACGTCCAGACACGTCCTTGACGCCGGGAACCGTTCGTAGGCGAAGTTTGACTGTGCCCCAATCTCCTAAAACATCCTTTGGCCAGAAAAAGTACAAGGAAGATGGTAAAAATATTAATAATAATGGCAAACAAGACGACAGACGCCCCGAGACTTCCATGACTGGAGCTCTTCGTAGACGTAGTGTGACTGTTCCTCAACCTCCTGCAACATCTCTTGGTCACAGGGCTCGTAATGAAGACAATAATCCAGCCAATACATTGACTATGGAGGAGACGCTAAGGATTAAAGGCAAATTTCGACAAATTGGTCATTCGATCATTGCTACAGCCTTACTCAAAGGTCTGCGACAAAGAGGAACACTATCATCTGAAGCAATACATAATATGCATAAACCAATTGCTGTGGCACAGACCACAAACGATGAACCAAACACTGCAGAACAAGAAGGCGATGAGGAGAAACCCAAGTCAGGGCTGAACAACTTTCGTAAACTAACTCGTAAAGCTATCAATGTCAATACAGTTATTGGTCTTAAAACTAGGAACACTACAAACCAAGTAACAACCCGTATCGAGCAAGGATCTACTGAACAGGCAAAGCCACCACCACCGCGTAAACTAGGAATAGCAGGTGTCGCTCACGCTGTCAAGTTATCAAGAGCATTAGAACAAAGTGAGTCTCGTGGACAATTAATGAATACACACACACAAAACAGAAGACGAAAGATTGGTATAGCAGGAATCGCACATGCAGCCATGATAACAAAAGCTTTTAGTAATCAACACAACGAGGATCCTAAGGAAGAAAAAACTGTACGATTTAAAGTAGATGAGTGGGAATGATGTAGAAGAAATCTTGTATTATATTACCCAATATATATGGAAAATATAAATGTACATGTACATGTTGGCACGTCCTATCTAGTTGAACAATGGATCCATTATAATTGACGATGGTTTGATAGAGTAGACGCACTTAATTCGTGAAACAAATACTAATTTTTAGTACTAAATAGTGATAATAAAACAATAGAAAACAAATAATTTTTTTAATGAAATAGTACTAATTAGTACTAATTATATGTCACGGATTTAGTGCGTCTACTCTATTGTTCTTTATGATGATAAATAGAAACTAGCGAGTAAACTAGTATTATATAGGCTGCGTCGGTGTTTGATTTAAATGATAGGTAATATAATGAAATTTGTAACACGTCTGGACACATGTCAAAAACTAACAACGAATTTCAAAATTACTGTATCCTAACTCTTTGTTTGGCATATTTTTTCCCGCCACGTTATCTCTAAAGATATTTAAGGTATTATTTTCCAAAAGACAGCAGCCTAATAATTAATTTAACTCTGGATGGTCAAGAGAGAGGGAAAACAATGAAAAGGTCCAAAACTTGAATTCTAAAAGTGGTCGCGGTCGCTTCCTTTACAAATGAATAGCCTGGATTGCCTGTGTTTATATGGGAAACAAAACGGGAAATTGAAATAGTGGTCGATTACGATAGATGGTCGCTTACGAGAGAGATTTATTACAGAGTTTATATGGGAAACAAAACGGGAAATTGAAATAATGGTCGCTTACGAGAGACGGTCGCTTATGTGAGTGGTCGTTCAGAGAAAGTTAATTGTAATACAGTACTTAAACTCGCTTATAAGAACCTCCCGTTTCTCCCTTTATCCAAGTGGTAGGGGTGATCAGCGTACCTTTTAGGGTTCAAATATTTCCTGTGCCTACATTTTAGGGCCCATTTAGAGATTTTGCTCAAAAATCAGTTGTATAAGGGTCATTTTTACTCTGCTTTATTTGTATATGTGCGTACCTTATAGGAGTCATTTTCAAAATCTCCGCTGATCACCCCTACCACTTGGACAAAGGGAGTACCTCCCCCCCGGTAGTTTGGTTCAGTTTGGACTAGACCTCCCCTCCTGCTCCCCCTCCCCCTCCCCGTTTCCCTAGAGCCGCTTGTTTGGGCTCCCTGTGGTAATCACGTGAGTTTTTCTGAAGCTCGCAAAGTATCACGGTTATTGACACATGCAATTTACAAGCTAGAGGATCTTATGGCGAAGTACGTTTTGTAATGGTGAATCGAGGAGGAATTTAAGACCATATTGGACCATTTTGGTTTTGTACGAGCTCTAATTCAGGTATGTTTTAAATATTCCATGCATTTATATGACCTTTTGCTGTTTAGTTTAGTTTAATTTTGGGCAGAAAGTGTTCACACTATTGTTATCTGTACGAGCTGGGTGTAGGCCCGTGTAGGTCAAATTCATTCGTTGCTCGCCACTATAATACGCTTACTAGTAATTACTTTTCTTATTTGAACGTTTGAATATATTTGATATATTCTACAATATTCCAATTCTAAATGTACAATGATTTAATGGATGGTTTATTTCATATATTATAACTATTGTTATAATTAACCGCTTCTACAAGCTTTCATCCGCCATGTTGAATTTTGCAAAACGCGGGAAGTATTTTGGAACACTTTAATGGCCTTTTATCTTATATTCTTTTTTGATAATGAATATTTTTTTATTTAAGCTTGTAAGCATTTGTATTTAATTTAAGTGTTTGGGTATGTTTTCATAATAAGCGTCCATTATCATATATAGAAAATCTTCACAAATATTCAGTAAAGGTAGTCGCACTTTATCGTGCCTTCTGTTCTGCGTAAAAGTTTATTGAGAAAACGTGGACCAAAAAAGATAGTTGCAAAAGAATAAGCAGCCATAATTGTTTTAAATAATTTTGAGCAAGTTTTTCAATAATATTTTCTCAACTTGCGTTTCGCTTCGAAGACGATGTCGCTAAAACTAGCTGTTGAAGTGCTCTACCTGGCTGTGCTAAAGAAGATGGAAACAAATTGAAATCATTGGACAGTTGTTTGACTTTCAAGCTTTTCAAACTGAAAATTTCGGTTGAGTTTGTATGCATTTTTCACAACCAGAGAAACAAATGTTTACAGACGCTTCAATCACTAATTGTCGCGATTGCACTTCTTGCCGCTCGTTTCCCAAGAAATGTCGCTTGCACTGAAAGCGCGCCATAAAAAATATCCACCAAACTTGTTTCTAATACTTTATCTTGCTCAGGAATTGTTCTTTATAATTACCTAACATTTTCTTCCGTTTCTGAATGCTTTATAAATATTTAATTCAGTTGCCCTTGGTTAAACTGCCGTTCTTCCACGAACAACAGAATGAACAGCGAAAAACATTGTGTTTTTTTTTGGGTTGAAATTTGAGAGAAAACTCGACAACGCGACCTCTAGGGCGCGATTTTCACAAGTAAATTAGTAATCACGATATACTTATAATTAGAAAAATCCTTAAACACATATTTTGATTGTAAAACACTTAAGGAAAGTAAAACTTGCTAAACATGTAATTTAGGGATAAAGAAAGGTTTTCACTGCAGCCCGGAGCAAAAGAATCGATAGCCAAATTGTACAAGCCATTTTAAGTCAAATATCAATTGTTTTTAAGATATAAGTCTTTTTGCTCCAGGCTGCAGTGAAAAGTTTATATTTTTTATGTAGTTTATGGATAGTATATTTGTTTGTGCAATAATTACTCGGGATTCCTGTGGAATACCGAGTTTAGGTTTCGGCTTTATTATTTGTTTTCTTCGCCGCCAAATTGCCGCGCACGCGCAGTATGGTCAAAGTTCTGAGTTACGTCATTGCCATGTTTTCGTTGCTACATGCACGTGAGTTTGACCATGTTGACAGCAAGAGTAAAGACATGGTCTAAATATATTACAATTTCACACTTTCCTTCAATGAGGAACCTCTCTTCTGGTTTAGGTTGTGTGCTGCGGCACAAATCGCAGGTAAATACACTCATATTAATATTAGACCATGTCTTTACTCTCGCTGTCAACATGGTCAAACTCACGTGCATGTAGCAACGAAAACATCGCAACCGGAAGAGATCATGCCGTGCCGTTGACCAATCAGAGTTCGTGTAAGAATTGATCCTAGCGAGAGCCAATCAGAAATCGCTTCTTATATCGGGTCACAGAGAACACGATATCTGGCGAACTTTCGCAGACGGTTATTACGGGTAATTAAACCGGCTATACGCAGGCTATGACAGTGGAGTATTTACTTTTCAAGGTATGAATTCAATGTCTCTAAATACGCTCAAATCGCTTACAAATCCACACACCACTCGTGGTATAGCCACACTAAAAGATGTCGAGCGTTTTCGGAAAGGCCATTTAGAGAGATACCGCGAATCTATCGTGAAACTGCCTATGAAGATGCCTATGGTGAAACTTATCGTGAATTATCTATCCAAAAAGCTATATATCTATTCAAAAGCGAATTGTATTCAAACTTATACAAACTCCAAAACCACAAAGAGCTCAACTACAGAATGTGAACAAAGGTCTACCGAAGAAACAACGAGAATTGCAAGCACTTCAAGCAAAGAAGATATAAAACTAGCAACTTGTGTTTACAGTCAACCATGCGACTCTCAAAGTAAGGCCGCCTTCTCAAAGATGACTACTTCTTTCCATAATAATAATGCTAAGTACCTTGCTTCTTTTATTATTTTTAATTCAAGGAAGTATTTTCTGTTTTCCCTTTTTGTTATTAGTAACTTTATTAGGGTACAAAACAGTCAAGTTCTTTGACTGCTACACTCAAACTGTTGTCATTTCATCGTTCAGTGATTGTGATATATTAGATAAAACTAGTTTTTTGACTGTACATGTATATAATGATGCAGAAGTCACAATAAAGATTACAAATACCAGATAATACCAGATCTCGTTATCCAAGGTTTGTTTATTATAATTATAGACATTTTCGCTCTCAGCGTACTCGTGAGCCAAGTAGAATTCCAACGCGATTAATAAAGCGTTTAAACACCAAAAGTAGGAAGCTTAGACGGTTTGTTTATCATAGAATACGCTCAAATATACCCAGGTCTTCTAAGTTACATAATTATATTAACTGTGCAAAGGTCAAAAGCGAGCATTTTTCTTCAAAGTTCAAGGGGATTGGTACACAAGTATTTATTTCTCAAAGAATTACAGGTTCAAATGTTAAGTCAGTCGGTATATATCGTCCCTTTCTTGTAATAGACCAACGTCTCCCCTCGGGGTCTCTATAAGACTCAGTCACATTTAATGAATTACTGCAAGTGTAAACTATATAATGATGTAGAGAAGAATCCTGGTCCTAAAAACACACCCAAGGTAATGCTTTTATCTTTGGACAAAATACAGGACAACAATGTGTTGCAATGAGTTTATGTGCTTTAATTTATAATTACACAAAAATAAATTAATTCATGAAATGATCTTGTAATGATAATGAATATTGAGGATCACTTCTGATTGTCACAATCGGCATGAAACCAGAACTACATGTACCCACAAGTTTAAAAAAATGTGTTTGATATTGATTATGAACAGTTCAATATAGTGAGAGTTTTACAGGTAGAAGTGCATTCAGTAAAAGCGTGAAACACTAATTACTAAATTGTGCAAAATAGAGTACAAACACTAAAAGTGTGGAATACTTTGTACTATTTACCACTAAATAGTGTTGATTAAACAATAGAGAACAAAAGAATTTGCATAATTTAGCAGTATTTAGTGGTATTTATGTTGCACACTTTTAGTGTTTGTACTCTAGTGCTAGTTGAACAATAGAAAACAATAGAATTAGCATAAAATAGTACAAAATAGTATTACTAATGTTTCACGCTTTTACTGAATGCACTCTAGTCTACAACTAGAAACTGCAAATTATTCATATGAGATATAGGTAAATAAACAAATTTCTACTGAAGGTGCACGTTCACGCAGGCGTCTATTTTCATAAATTGTACTTATAATTAATAGAGCATCGAAGAGAATCCAGAGGTAACACAGTTATGCGTCTAGTTTTTAACTCGTGGATCAAAGATCCTTGAGTTATTGGGATGGGGCTTTTCAACCAGAAGTGTCACTCACTCACTCACTAGATATGAATGTCCGTGTAAACTTTTGAGCCCCAAGACTTTGGCCAGCGTACCACCGTATATGCATTACATCATCTTTCAAACAACCTCTCTCCCAATTGGGTTTCCTGTGTAATGACGTAATAAAGACCAACCCTCCCGCACTTTGGGCTCCCTGTGTAAATACGTCGCAACCTACCCCACCCCACTTGTAACTTACCCCACCATAGGGGTCACGTTCTAACCTCGCAAAGCTATTCACACTTTGTAGTCTACATGTGAATTCAAAAGTTATACCCCAAATAATCAGTCTAACTACCCATGTGGGACACTTCACTATATAATCGCATAAAAAAGTTATCACCAACAACGAGTGCATACTTGTTATTAATAACGTAAAAAATGGTGTATCTTTTCTAATTTTAAGTTTTTAAGCAAAATGATTTATATGCAAGAAGTCACTAAATCAGATATTCCTTCGCACATCTTCAGAATGATTGAAGAGTCTAACAGTTCAAGAAAAGGACCGTAAAAATAATAAAAACAAACATACTGCATTGTAAATAATTTTTTATGAATTTGTTTATGTTCAATTTTAAAACGTGCATCCCGACTTGGCTTAAAAACGGCTCAGTCGTTCAAAGCACGAGGTAATGCACCACAGGAAGCCCAAGCAATTAGCTATCTTGGATTTGAACCCGAATTTATTTGGATTTCTCGCATTTCTACATGGATTTACTCTTCCAAATCAGCATTAGCTTTGGATATATTGTTTCCTCAAGACTTTAAGATTCAAGATTCAAGATTCAAGATTTTTTAATTTTGTCTCAGAATACTACATTTACATATAAAGGACATATTTACATATTTTACGGACAATGGTAATTGTAACAGCTGGAGGGCTGATCTACACAATTACCCACAAAAATTATTTACAATGATAGGTCAGAAAAGAGTCTTGAGAGATTTGGTAAATAATACAAAGTAGTTATAATAATGAATAATAAATATGGAAAAGAAAAAAAAATGGTATAGAACAAAAACGTAAAAAGGCAACACATGTGAGGTAATAAAATTGTTTACAAATCAGTGTGAATTATGGATTATATGAACTGATGAAAGTAGAAAATAATTTACTCTTAAAATTAGCTCTTTTTTCCTTTCTTAGATTTCCATTCAATGAATTCCACAATATTGCACCAGCATATCTCATGTTAAATTTACCATAATTGGTTTTTACAAGGGGGAGAGTATAATTATTTTTACTAGTGAATCTTGTGTTGTATTTATGTATATTACTTGCTTGTGTAAAGTACATTTTGAATACTTCGGGAAGGTTGCTAGCTGTTATTTTCTAATGTTTTTGTATGGAAAGAGTTTTTATAAAACATGTCAATATCAGAATTTATTATACTCAAGCCAACTCGATCCTCGAATTCTCAGAAAGCAGATTGATCAGCGAAGTAGATTAAAACATCGACATGAAAGCTGGATTATTCCAACACAAACTGCCATCAAAGCAAAGAAACAAGTAACTATTATAATTATAAGTTTTTTTGATAAATGTCAATATTTTCAAAACATAATTCATCTTTTTAATAGTTAATCTACATGTGCAATAGGCTTTCTCCGGTTCATAAGATCGTCCAGAACGCCTTAAATCGCCTAACATTGCCTAAGAATTTAAGAGTTTTTTTGCTAAAATCGCTTAAGATCTCCTTAGAGTTTACGAACTTTTTGCTAAAATCGCCTTAGATCGCCTAAGATCTCCTTAGAGTTTACGAACATTTTGCTAAAATCGCACTAGATCGCCTAATATTACGGCGATTTTAAGGCCCTGAGTAGGCCTTACAATTAAGATTTATACATATCATATTGTTATTTAATAATACCTTACGTTTATTAAGGAAAGTTCAGAATTACATCAATTTCAAATCTACTATAAATAAAGTTTGATTTGTTTGAAATCAATGCCTTGTCTTTTCAATATGCTAACATTCATTACTTTCATATAATATTCCGAAATTGTTTAAATATAACCTATGATCCACGAGTTGGCCATAGGCGGCCTTTGATTTTGTAAATTTATATGATTGTTGCATTTATTCGACAGATTTATTCGATACAGACTTAAAAACTGCCCCAAACTTTTTCAATCAATATATCAATTTGCTTTTATATAATTTTATATAGTGGGAACAATGCAAAACAATTCTATATTTTTCTAAACTTTGTTGATAGTTTGACGGCCGGCTTCTGTACATGCCACCAAAATATATCACACAAAAACCTTCCATATTTATTGCTTGTTGGCTGTCTTGCTTAGATATTGCTATCTGGGGTTAGTGATCAATTGTAAATCTATATTTCTAATTTGTATATTATTCATTATTATATGAATAATAACCAGGAACTAAAACACTTGTATTTTCCATATTTTCACTAGTGAAGATATGAAGATATGAAAAAGTTATGTACCAAATGTCCCGTGTGTCTGCGAGCATCCTAAAAAATGTTTAATATAATAAAAAGAACATGGGCGTTGGCTTGAAGATATGAATTTTATTTTCTAGTGTTAAAAACAACATTTTACTCGCTTGCTGCACTTGCTCATGAAAAATTGTTTTCACCACCTGAAAGTAAAATTCATTTATTCCCGCCACCGAGTAATATCCTCTATTTATCTGTTTTTCTTTCGGCCAATTTCCTCGGCTGAAACGTTATTCAATACACTATGAATGATGCCAGCATACAATGATATTTTGAAACATAAGACATGCTATACACTACCTCTCACACACAAACAACTTTGAAGATTTTATTTAAATAAGTTTCTTTCCTTCCCTATTTTATTTATTCATGGCATAAAAATGCCTTTTTACTTAAAAGTAAACACTACTTTTTGAGTACTAAGACCTTAACTCTTATAATCAACAGGTTACTGTGCACCTCTAGATAACCTGCCTGGCAAAGATCAAATAATACTCCATATTGGGCTTGGCAACATCAAAATCAACAAGGTCAGTAACTAAAATAAAAAAAAAGTTATTCAATACAAAAGTTATTTATCAATGCATTTAAAATTAAATTGATTGTTGTGTACTATTGTGTTTCTGAGACATCAAATGTACACATTAATTGTACTGGGTTGATTGTACTGGTGTACAATTAATGGAGTGGTCACAGACAATGATCATTGTGTAATCACAAGTGATACATGCTCGATCAGGTCTTTGATCGAAATTTAGCAAAGAATCAACACGATAAGCACAGTCGATTTCTTTCCTGTCTATATCAACATTCAGTTAATCAATGCACAGATTAACCATCTCGTCAAGATAGTTTTCAACCTCATGTTCATCAATATCAATAACTCTTAAAGTTGTAATTTTATTGAGTACTGTTCGTTGTCATTTGCTTGTGTTTTTGCATTAGCAAGTTGCTATGGCAAGTGTTCAGTTCTCCTTAGAAGAGGGCTTGTAGCTTTTTCAACGGCTTTGGACATGATGTATGTACGTTTCTTTGAAAATTTCTTTACACTTGTAAGATTTGAAAAACTTGTCCAGTACTGCCAATACTGTTTTGCTTACACTTGGCTCTTCAAGATCTTGTGAAAATGCTTTGCTGAATCAAGTTTAATTGATATAAAGTATGCCAATGAATTAGGGAAAAGCAAAATATTTTGAAAGTTTGCGAGACAACAAAAAATATTTCCACACTCATTGACGCTGTCTGACAATAATGAACATGTACATCAATGAACACAAGAACCAAAGCAAAACCTTTTCCACTGATTTTTATCCAGGTATCTCAACTACATGTAGTCTATTTGGGCTATAGTTATTGGAAATCTTCTTTTGAGGTACACCAATGTAAAGTAAAGAAATATCTTGGAGAGAAAATGACCTGTTAGCATTAACAGTTAAAAATGACTCCATTGCTAACTTCTGTTTGCAACCTTTGCTGTTGAGAAACAAAAATTGGGAATTGATTTGTACATATTTTGCCCACTTATAACACTGGGATCTCTCTTTCCATTTTCATCAACAATTCAAACATCAGTGTTTATGTATAAAATTAGACGGACACAATCTGAAAAGAAATACACAATACTTGGTGTGTATCCCCTAAGAAAAACTCATTTTTCAGTGAGTTCAAGTTCAAGTTCAAGTTCAAGTTTCAAGTTTGTTTATTTAGTAACATTTTTTACAAGTGATAGATATGCCACCGACCTGCAAATAAACTATTCTATTTTTCAATAGAGTGGTGAAAATAAGAGGGCTTCTCTTTACCTTCAAAGTCCATTTTCTCAGCCATTTCTTCAAATGAAAGCTTATTTTTTTGGTCTAATCCTCAGTTAACTGCACCTTCTAACTTTTGGCTAGAAACATCAAAACATGATATGTCCTTGCATGTTTGTCTCTTATTTGCTGAGATATGTTCAATATTATTATTCAAAATGAAATGTATATCCTTCCACAATCTTGTTGAAATTCAAAATAATCTGTACTTTTTACTCTGCCGGAGTGACTCTTTGCATAGATTTCTTTTAAAAGCTATTCACAGTAGTAAAACACTTGTGGCAGATTTAACACAAGAGTCAGAATGAGGGTGCCATTGTGAAAATAAGAGTGTTCACTGGGAGCAAAGCGTAAAACAAACAAGCGACAACATATAATAATACGATCTATCTAGGAGTATCAAATGTCAATTTTCCCTGAAGAATATATAAACAACTCTGATATGGAAATCATGTCTGTTTTAAAACTATAAAACTGTAACTTTTTCAAGAACAAAGATGGCAGAGATAAAGAAACTGGTGATAAAGAGCGCAATCTTCAAAAAAATCAAGAGGGTGAAAAGATTGAAACAGAAATAGCAAGTTTAACTCTATAGTAAAGAAATAGCTGACATGCATTGAAATGTCGATTTGATTTGCGAGTCTCGCTAGTATCATCGCGCCTAATAATTCAAGGCAATGGATGATCTTTTTATTTATTGGTGCAACCTTTGCTTTGGACACAATGAGTCTCACTGAAACATCATTGTCTTCGTAGATAACTCGTAGATCGTTGACATACGGTTTCTTGTGCACATCGAAGTAACACCTCTGGAATTTGATCTCACTAAGAGTGTTCAATTGGGAAACTAAAGTATCACATTACTTTTGTTGCTTGTCTCTTAGCTCGTCGTCCCATCCTCTCTTGTCTTTGCACAGTTCTTGAAATAATGCTTTAAATTTTATGGACGAATGGGGTTGAAGATCTTTGCTGTTAGCTTTAGCACTGAACGCTTTGTAACTGGAAGTGTGCTGACATACTCAATTAATTAAAGACATATGACTCATATGTTGTCACTGTCTCCCTTTGTTCAAACAGCCCATGTAAACAATGCCACTTGCTCTTGACTCCAGTAGTGGGCTGTTTGGATCTCACATTGTGCTTCAAATTCCATCAACTACCTCCTTTCAATGGGATGTAGCGAAGAAGTTCCACTGAGTGAGTGCCATTAAGTATGCACAACTATAATTCTCTGAAAGTCAATGTAGCTGTGCTGTTTTCTTGCATGCATAAGGAGAAGGGGAATTTGGTTTTAAGGATCACCAATGGTACTCTCTTGTTACCTTCAAGCATATCTTTTAGTGTAAAACTCCAATAACTTTACTGTTATGAGTTTAACATTCAAAACACACAAAAGAAAATTCCTCGGCTATGCCATCATTAATTGAGCTACCATGAGGAAATGACAAATGGTGAATTAAATGAAATTCACCAAATGCTTTCTTTGGAACTAGACCCAAGGGTGAAATACAAAAGGGGGAAAGGGTTGAGAAACAAATGGCCCTGCTAAGCAACCTAAACTTAACTCTTTATGTATTTTCTGGTCAACTGCTGATTGATTTTGCACAGCGCTTGCTAAGTTCTTAGCAGTACAAGAAACCCTTTTACCCTCAAAGTTTTCTGGGAGCTGTAACATGGACTGTGGCTCACCTGACAGCAGGGATTGCATGGCCCCTACTGATTCTGCAGTAAAACTGTGGACCACCTGTTCCTGACTGGTGGCAGTAGAGGTTTCCACCAAAGTAGTGGGGGCTGGCATAGAACTGACGGTGGGCTGACGGTGAGAGTTGCTCCATCACCTTCTGTACTATTGAATCGACCAGACCCTCTGGCAGCTGACTCTCACTAATATTTGTTGTAGGGTTGGCTGTGGATGAGGCCTGCTCAACTCCTGGTTGGGATGAATTAGTTGAAGGACGACCTCGTTTGGTTCCAGTCGTTGAGCGAGATGAACATGTTCTCTTAAAAGGCATGATTTTCTGCAAAAGAAAATAAAAAAAGGGGGCAGATACCAAACCCACAAATACATTTGAATTAACACAACTTTCCACTGTGTGAAAAGAAAACAGCAATCCCAGGAGACCGGGTAAAACTGAACTAAACAAATTAATTCAAAACAAACAACAGCCTTACAAGTAGAAACTGTAAGACAGAAAACCGGTTGCTGGAAAATAGCAATCAATGAACACCCAATAATGTATAACAAAATAAATCGCTATCATGGGATAGATTGCGAAACTAAACTCCGAATAAAATAAAAAGAGCTTAAAGTCACTACAACAGCGACATCTCACCGAGCCTCAGGGTTTAATAAAAACAAGACCATACAATAGACGAGAAAAACCTGTCAGACAAAATATTGATGCAGAGCTTTCCATAAGAAGAAGTAAAATATCACTCACATTACAAAAACTCTGCAACCTGGTTCGACTCGTAAACTCGAAGCAATGAAAGAGCATGTAAATTTGTTTTATTCGAAGAACTTATCTTTGTGAACATATGAGCGACCACATGGAATAGTATGACAAACGCCGACCACACATACTGAAAATTGATCAAAAAGTAAATTTGCTAAATCCTCAATAGCTGATCCTACTACTTCGGGATTAGAAAAAGAAAGATAATTCGTACCTATTTCCAAAATAACTATCAGGCGAATGACGACGCACAAATGGCAGAACAAAAGAGCAAAGCTTTGGAACAGTTCCACCGCCAATACTGTGTCATTCAACAAGAAATCGTGAGATGTCCCAGAGTCTAAACCCGAGCTAAGATTGCTATTAAGCCGTTTAACAAAAGAATGGCCCAAGATAAGAACTTTTGAAAGTGAATAAAAAGCCAGTAACCAAAAAACAAAGAGAAAGCGTGGCGATTCAAGGGTCAAACTG
This sequence comes from Metridium senile, assembly GCA_949775045.1. Classification (NCBI taxonomy): domain Eukaryota; kingdom Metazoa; phylum Cnidaria; class Anthozoa; order Actiniaria; family Metridiidae; genus Metridium; species Metridium senile. The sequence goes on from OX459106.1 coordinate 3,946,570, forward strand.
AGTTCAAACAAAGACTAACTCATAATTGGACAATACTATTTAGCAGAAATATTGCTTAACATCAAGTTGACATAGAAATAACTCTATCCAAAAGCAAAGTAAACATGAATGTTTCGGTGTACAATGAGACCAAAGGCTTCAAACGGTGTTTTATTGGTTAGGTAGATGTTCGAAATCTAGATACATAGTACACGTACGTTAGAGGATGCTTTAAGGAGTTTTACAATGATTCACAAATGGTATATTTACCCGATGGTCTTCTTTGATGTTCCTGCTACGATCGTAATTAGCGACTAATTATCAATTGTCTTTCGCGCGTAATTTATCATGATTAATTATCATTGATACACTCCCCCCGCCAACGTTAGTTCGTTAAAGTTGGTTATATTCAGTATTTAGCTCTTGATCTTGCTCCTTCTCGTCGATTGGAATAACGAGTACCAGCCTACTGCTCTTTCTACTGTGACGAAACCACGCCCACTGTACTCCTGCAATGCTTCTCCTGGTTTGGGATTTTTGTAGCGTACTCGTACCTTCCTTCCTTTTACAAGTTTTTGAGGGTCGAGGGCCTCTGGCTTCTCCTCGCCACACTTCCATGTTTTCATGCATTTTATCGTTTGAGTTCTTACTTCATCTTTTGTGAAGGAGGTGAATAGCATCTCTTTTAATGCCTCCCTTAGGTCTTTGAAGGCAGATGCCACCATTTCAAGTATTTTCTGTTGATAAACAAAATAATATAAATTACAAATTAGCCTGTCTGTTTTACAGTTAGTATTTGCAATACAATACAATATTTTATTGACAACTCCCCATAGTTGTTTTTCAGTGACAATTAACTAATAATAGTTAATTAATTTAATTAGTTTTTGCTTGATAATTGTGGAACAGTTTTTCAATTTAAGCAAATGACATTGAACTTCACACAAGCTATTGAAGTAATAATGTTAAGTAAATCATTTCCTCTGGTTGGATTTCTTCAGAGTCTTCATTTTCTTTGTTGATTAATTATATTTTCTAGGAATTTTCTAGGAAGAAAAAACTGTCAGAAAACACCGAATTTATATATATAGATAGATATTTAAGCATATCTCAGCACATATACAAATAAAACTCAAAATAATGCTTCATTTTGAAATTCTTTGCATGAAATAATTGCCAAAGTATAATTTTATAAAAAGTGCTTGTTATCTGATGAAGGGCTAAAGCTCAAAACATATATGAAGAAAACTTTTTAACATTGTAACAAATTGCATTCTATTACCTATCATTTGAAAAATGTTCTGTTTGCAGTCTTTGGTATAGCATTAAAGTGCCATCGAATATATTCTCCCTCGAATCTTCCAAGTCTAAAATCTGGATGTAAAAAAGAATTACAATTATTATTAAAGTCATCGCTGGATATGTCAGAAGTAACTTACTCTTCAAGGTTTAGACTTGCATCAGATAAGGATTAAGATTTTAAATACGTCACTGTGTTGACTGACATCGCTTATTGTGCGTGTTGGTAAAGGTAAAATGCTTTGTCAGGTTGAACTAATGTGTAAGTGTAAGATAATTTTTTGTAAATTTAGCTATAAAGTGACTTTCCTTTATATCACAGCTTGATTTTACAGATGCTAAAAAAGGGCTGTTGGCATTTTTAAATACGTCACTGTGTTGACTGACATCGCTTATTGTGCGTGTTGGTAAAATGCTTTGTCAGGTTGAACTAATGTGTAAGTGTAAGATAATTTTTTGTAAATTTAGCTATAAAGTGACTTTCCTTTATATCACAGCTTGATTTTACAGATGCTAAAAAAGGGCTGTTGGCATTTTTAAATACGTCACTGTGTTGACTGACATCGCTTATTGTGCGTGTTGGTAAAATGCTTTTACTATTTCAACATTTTTTGAGTTATGCATATTTAATTATTTAATTAAAGGAGACAGGATATTCAAAACCACTAATATGCCTCAAAGCATTAATACGTGTGATGCCATACACGTATTGCATTTAATAATAATAAGCTTTCTTTATGTGTCAATGAGATCTAGCTTACACCTATCTAAACTATCTGAACATATAAAATGAATCCCCTTTTATAACCATTATATATATAAATATAAATTAGTAGAACTGAAACAAATGAAGTTAGCTAGTGCATAAATGGCAGTTGTTACACATTTCATTTACAGTTTTCTCCTCTCCCTCCTCCCAAGACTGCAGAAGAACTTTGAAACTATGTTCACTCTCTGGATCTACTTATCCATGTTTTTTATTAAGAAAATTGTTTCTTTGGCGTGTTTTTACGTTGAATAATTACATTAGCTAGTGCATAAATGGCAGTTGTTGCAAATTGCATTTAGAGTTTTCTCCTCTCCCTCCTCCCAAGATTGCAGAAGAACTTTGGTCACTCTCTGGATCTAAGGTTTCATGCTTATAACTTTTGAAACTATGTTCACTCTCTGGATCTACTTATCCATGCTATTTTATTAATAAGTAGGTTGTTTCTTTGGAGTATTTTTACGTTTGTAAATTAAATTAGCTAGTGCATAAATGGCAGTTGTTACAAGATTCATTTAGAGTTTTCTCCTCTCCCTCCTCCCAAGATTGCAGAAGAACTTTGAAACTATGTTCACTCTCTGGATCTAAGGTTTCATGCTTATAACTTTTGAAACTATGTTCACTCTCTGGATCTACTTATCCATGTTTTTTTATTAAGTAGGTTGTTTTTTCTTTGGCGTGTTTTTACGTTGGTAAATTAAATTAGGTAGTGCATAAATGGCAGTTGTTACAAGATTCATTTAGAGTTTTCTCCTCTCCCTCCTCCCAAGACTGCAGAAGAACTTTGAAACTATGTTCACTCTCTGGATCTAAGGTTTCATGCTTATAACTTTTGAAACTATGTTCACTCTCTGGATCTACTTATCCATGTTTTTTTATTAAGTAGGTTGTTTTTTCTTTGGCGTGTTTTTACGTTGGTAAATTAAATTAGCTAGTGCATAAATGGCAGTTGTTGCAAGATTCATTTAGAGTTTTCTCTTCCCCCTCCTCCCAAGATTGTAGAAGAACTTTGAAACTGTTCACTCTCTGGATGTACTTATCCATGTTTTTTTTATTAAGTAGGTTGTTTTTTCTTTGGCGTGTTTTTACGTTGGTAAATTAAATAAGCTAGTGCATAAATAGCAGTTGCAAATTTCATTTAGAGTTTTCAATTTAATTCACCCTATACCTTTTTATATTTTTAATGTATTGTAATGTACATTATACTCGCCCCACTTTGTCCAACGTTGAGGTAATTTAGTATAGTTTGCCGCCAAGAGTGATAAGCGATCTTGCACTCTAACTTCACGTAAAGAACCAATAAATTTCGTTTGGTGTTCTTCCAATAACGTAGTCATTGTCTCACGAATACCCATTTTCGCAACAACATCAATAACTGAATTTAGCAAATAGTCTATCGTTTTCTTTGCCATGTAAATAAGCATTGTCAAGAAGCGAGCCAATATCCTCGCTGTTGTCACTTATACATGATTTGGTCTTATTAAGAAGATTTTTCGATATACTCCCTGCTGCTTTTGCATGGAGTCTTGCAGCTAATGGTTGCTCTTTTAAATTGCGCAGGGCTAATATATTACTAACAACAGTACTGCTAGCTTTTGAGATAGAATTCATTGTGATTTCAGTAACTTTTGTAATGTACATGTTTGTGAAGTCGCTGATGGAGTGCAAGCTGGATCTGCCGTCATTATTTCAATATCGATGCCAGCTATCTTTTTGGCGATTAATTTAAATTCATTTGACTGAATAAGAGGGTCATTGGTGAGATTCTTTGCTCTCAGATGTTTGGCAATCATAACGAAACTGGTGGCAACACTAACAGAATTGTTCTTTGGTGTTGACCCAAACCATTCATACAATGGCCTTCGACCACTGCCATCTTGTAGACTATCGAAGGAGACAACTTTAAATTCATACGGAAAAGCTTTACAGACCTCTGAGGATAAGTAATCTTTTAAACGCCCTTCCTTGGTCCTCAAACACTGTGCGTACCAGCATTTGTTCGCGCAGAAAGATGAACTGTCTTGTTGCTCTGCAAGGATTTCCTACATGCTTTCCAATGCAAGATTTCCCGCTACAACTTCAATTTATATCTATCAACTACTATTTATACGGTGGTTTCATATTAACTATTACCATTGTGTAGATGTCAACTACACTATTTTATTAAGTAGGTTGTTTCTTTGACGTTTTGTTACGTTGGTAAATTAAATTAGCTAGTCTATAAATGGCAGTTGTTACAAGTTTCATTTAGAGTTTTCTCCTCTCCCTCCTCCCAAGATTGCAGCAGAACTTTGAAACTATGTTCACTCTCTGGATCTACTCAACCATGCTTTTTTATAAAGTAGGTTGTTTCTTTGACGTGGTGTTACGTTGGTAAATTAAATAAGCTAGTCTATAAATGGCAGTTGTTACAAGTTTCATTTAGAGTTTTCTCCTCTCCCTCCTCCCAAGATTGCAGCAGAACTTTAAAACTATGTTCACACTCTGGATCTACTTATCCATGCTTTTTTATTAAGTAGGTTGTTTCTTTGGCGTGTTTTTACGTTGGTAAATTAAATTAGCTAGTCTATAAATGGCAGTTGTTACAAGTTTCATTTAGAGTTTTCTCCTCTCCCTCCTCCCAAGATTGCAGCAGAACTTTGAAACAGTGTTCACTCTCTGGATCTACTTATCCTTGCTTATTTATTAAGTAGGTTGTTTCTTTGACGTGTTGTTACATTGGTAACAGTGCATAAATCCATATCTTTTGCTTCGAGGTCTGTCTCTTCAAGTTGTGATGGTGGTTCTGTTTTTATCCACAAATCTATATAGTTATATATAGTTTAATAATAATAATAAGTTTATTAAGATACTTCAATGGCAATTTACAAATTGAAAAACTCAAGTTTACAATGGTATAAAAAGAAAACTAAGAGATAATATTAATATACATATATAAAAAGTCAATATAAAAATATAAAAAGAAGTCAGATATGCATATGTACAACATTCCGCTATGGATCAGCATCCCACTTTCTGCATAGGGGATGAAACTAGTTTGAAAGCGTTTTTTTTTTTGCAATTAATAATGGGGAATGTTCTTGGAAATCTTGTTGAATAATTCCGTTGGACTTTCTTTGGCAGAAGATCGTTCATTTTATCTCCTTTTGTCAACATTGATTTATAGAACCCACGGCAAAGTGATTCCCGCCGTTCAGAGAGCGTTGGGAGACCAAGGCTGTGGAGTCTCTCACTGTAAAAAAGGTATGGCAAGATGATTATAGTTAATGATAGTTAATGATAATAACAATTGATGTTTAGAACAGTACATCAATCTCAGCTAGTGCTCATACAATATGGAAAAAGTAATGAATAGGAGATGTAAATGATCATAATAATAATGTGGAAAAAAAATGATGAGAATATGAATTTATTTGACCCTATACATTTCTAAGTTTAATTTGTCAAATGTCAAATGTTCCTAAAATGTAAAACGATTTTCAACAGATTTACTTTTTTTCATTCTTTGTGTATATACCATGTGAATTCTTTGCAGCAGCTATGGATGGGACTTGCTATTTTAATACCTTTACTTTTTGTTACTGTAGCTGCAGTTTGTTCCTCATCATTATCATCATCACCACTAAATGCCTGATCTTAACAAAAACAAAACAAAATAATAAGTTGCTAATTGAAGAACTGTCTCCAGCCTTTTTTCCGCATGTTTTTCAACGATATATCTCTGTTTGCTGCAAAACAGCAAGACTGGGAGAGGCGTTTTTGTGGTATACCTTTTTTTATTAAGTAGGTGGTTTCTTTGGCGTCTTGTAACGATGATAAATTAATTTAGCTAGTGCATAAATCGCAGTTGTTACAAATTTCATTTAGATGTTTTTAAAACAAAATTATAATAATTGTAATAACAGTAATAACTGGAGATGTGAATGACAGACATTCCACAGCTTTTCTTTTCAAAAGCATTGAATCCATCCTCGTGAAAAATGAATGCTTGGTGTGGACAACCTTTCATTTATTTTGGGTTGATGGATGAAATAAAAAAAGCATTCACTACAACTCAAATACAACTCATCACAGAGTGGGTTGTCAGGTTGAACTAATGCAGGCATGTCTTCCACACATATGACAGTTTTACAATTTGGGCAAAGTGTAGGCAGAAATGACTCAACACTCTCATCCCAGAAAAAGGAAAGTTCACCATGCCAGGTCTCAGAACACCTGACTTCCTGCACGTCATCTCCAAGCCATTCATCTTTCTAACCATATGGTATGATCTTCGCCGTTTTTTTTCCAAAGCAAATGCGTACATGTTGAATTATAGTGCTGAACACACGCAGCAACCTGACATCAATTATACACTCTATCCCATAAACCTACAATCTTGGACATAAATAGTTGACATTCCCTGTAAATGCTTGATACTATTCATTTCACAACCATTTTCTCCCCTCCCTCCCCCACCCCTGGACAATGTTGATATTCCTGAGATAGAAACTTCTTCAGGGAAAACAACATTGCATTGGGGGGGAGGGGGGTATCAAAATACGATCGTTTTAGTGATATTTAGCGACGAAAATGCAAAGAAATGCTTAAGTTTTCAAACAGTGTCAACATTTATGTCCAAGATTGTATTTTAGCCATTTTCGCTAAAATACAGCTATCAGTAGTAGTTGTGCATTGCATATCGATTTAATTCTCTCACAACATCGTAACGTATCTTTCAAATTATGTTTGAGATTGATAAAGAAGGTAATTTGAAAAGAGTTGGACCAAAACTAGCCTTGTTTGCCATGGTCACTTGAACCAATTGGGAAACGGACCCTTAAGAAATCATTAGTACGGGAATGCGTTAGCAACACTTCTTGAAGTAAAATCAGGAACCCTTGTTTGTGTAAAATATATGGTTTACCACAGCTGTGCAAATAGTTTGTGACAGTTTAAGATGGCAATCATGGTTGAAACGGCAATGCGTGACCTTTAAAGTCGTAAGCCGCTATTCGAATTTAGTATAAATCACATGAAAAGTTGATGTCGTGAGCAATTGTTGATGGTTTTTCTTAAGTTTTGCCTAAACACTCGGCCTTGAAACTTTCCTAAATTAAAAATTAACTGTAAACATTGAGTTATGGCGTATAAACAACTCGCCGCTTAAACAATAGAGGTTTTGGTTAAGTGAGGTGTTCGCTTACACGACAGCAAACTGCACGGTTTACAGGATTTGTAAGCTCACATCCACTTCGATGTGCTTTCTTTTATTAATTAATCTGTTGTATACTGTAAATATATATATTAATATAACAGTTTCCGTAGGAAAATGTAGTTTTGAAACGAGAAATAACGAGAAAACAACGGTTTACATTTTTCTGCACAATAAAGTTAGATATCCCTAGTACATTCTTTAATTTGGGATTAGCACGGTTTACAAATTGTAAACCGTGTAAAACTTCAACGTTTTCAACTTTTTCACATATTTTTTTAGCTCAACGTGTTTATTATATTTAAAATATTATCAAACTGAAATAAAAATTAAACTTCAGGCGAAAACATATGAATTAAAGCGAATTTTAGATAACGCTTTACATGACGGTTTACAAACCGGAAGTAAATCTACGAGGAAACCGGAAGTGATATAATATTCAAGCTTTTTTCAAAAATTTCTATACGAGCATCACTAGTTTGGGAAATTAATGACTTTTTCGTTTATTTCGTAAAAATAGTGGGCCTTGCCATCAATTTTTATGCCGTTTTATGAAAACTTGGATTCTAACCACCAATGACGTCATATTCTTATGTAATTTCAAATGACGTCATATTTTAAACACAATTTAACATGGCAATTATGTCCAAATTAATGCTAAAAGCCAATCCGTTTAATGCTTTGTGAACTTTTTTCATGTTTTATAACCTTATCAACTAGTAATAGCTCTCATTCGTCTGTATTTTAGGAAAAATGACAAAATACAATCTTGGACATAAATAGTTGACATTCCCTGTAAATGCTTGATACTATTCGTTTCACAACCATTTTCTCCCCTCCCTCCCCCACCCCTGGACAATGTTGATATTCCTGAGATAGAAACATCTTCAGGGAAAACAACATTGCATTGGGGGGGAGGGGGGTATCAAAATACGATCGTTTTAGTGATATTTAGCGACGAAAATGCAAAGAAATGCTTAAGTTTTCAAACAGTGTCAACATTTATGTCCAAGATTGTAGGTTCATTGAAGAAACCGTATTGCCATTGCAAGTTAAAACCGCATACATCTTTTCATTTGTATCCCAAGTCAATTTGAACTCTAGTACCTGATTCTCGTTATTCAATTTTAAAACTACTTTGCGATAAACTAATGCAAATGTTGGCGTTTTCTTGATTTGAATATCCCATCCAGAAAGCTGAAGTTGCTTAGTGTTCATGTTTTTAATGCAGTCTGAGCTAGTGCTTTTTTCCATCACTTTATTATAACCATATGTTATTTTGTGTTCTAGTGTTTTTCTTTTCTAGGCAAACACTCCTTTAATCCACCTACCAATTACATCATGATATTCGATTTCTCCGGCATCGTACTTTAGCTGCTTTTGAACTTTGGAAAGAGGAGTGAAACAGTCACTCTTAACTTCACAAGTCTGGATCAACCTAAGTAGTAATTTAAAAAATATGAATATTTATCCGATTTCTCTACTATTTCAATACTGTATTAAAAACACAAATTGCAAAATAATGACTGACTTATAACTAACTCACGGTTTCATAAACAGTATGACTATCGGCCATTTCAAAACAGTCTTTCTGACCATTCCTTATACTTGTATATCCTTTGACGCTCCAATAATAATGCACTATAATAATAATAATAATAATTACAATCTTTAAACAGATGGCCTACATCATTTAAAAATGCTTTTCAGTAGGGCTCTGTATAAAACAAAGAATACACAAATAAAATTTAAAAATTAAACAAGACTTACCTGGAAGTTGAAGTTTGATTGTAATTCTACCGATCCATTGCACCGCTTTCTTGCTCAACTCAATTTTCAACGTCGAATGGCCACACTATAAGAAATAGGGTGGGGATACTTGCAAAATGAAATGTCCAATAAGTAGGGTGGGCACGTAATCCCCTTGTGACTACATGGATCGGTAGAATTACAATCAAACTTCAACTTCCAGGTGAGTCTTGTTTAATTTTTAAATTCTACCTCACCATTACGTCACTTGGGGATCACGTGAGATTTTAAAGCAGTGTGTTCAGGAGACATATGAATGCAACCCACATACCAATAAATGTACCACAACATATTTTAATAGAATTAACATGTTTTCTTTGTAAATGTAAACCAACAAACAATCAATACATTGTATGCTCAAAATGTTTGTGTAACTAATTACATCAAACAAATTCTAATTACCATGAGATAAAACATTATCAGCAAATTGACTGCTCTGATTGTCAATCCTTTCATCTAAACTGAAACAACTGGTTGTTGAATGAAAACTTTAAATATTTTTGATAGTTTTCATGTATCCTTACTGAGTAGCATCTCTCAAGTCTACTGAGGCCATGTAGCAGTCCTTTTTCATTATTTGTATTACATAATTTAAGGATTCCATTTTGAAATGGTGGCAAGCTATGAGCTTATTAAACCTCTCAAGGTTCAAAATTAGCCTATAAGAGACATATTTTTTGGGTGTAACAAAAATACTGTCCCCTTTTTCATGTTGAGTTGAGCGAGCAAGCGGTGCAATCTCACGTGATCCCCAAGTGACGTAATGGTGAGGTAGAATTATAAATAAATAACTAAATAAAAAAGATGTATACAAATTATAAAACTAGATAAGATTTAAAAGTCAATGATAAAATTCTTCAAGTGTCTGTAGGTAAAAATTAAAAACTAGGTAAGATATAAATGTCAATGATAAAATTCTTCAACATATAAAATTTGTCCAAAACGATTAATCATTAAATCTATTCAAAATTGTTTTTATAAAATGTTTCTTTGTTGGTAAGTTTTTTACGTCTGTAGGTAAAGTGTTCCATTCTCCCAGGAAATTATTGTATGATTTTTGTAAACCTTTATTTAAGTTAGACTTCTCAGTTCGTAGCATATCTTTGTTTCTTGTGATGTTCCTTGTCAGTGTTTGTGGACTATTGAGAACGTAATGCATTATTGTTCTCACAATAGAACAAAAATCAGCTAGAATATTAAAAAGTAAACCATGAAATCCAGAATTCCTCAAAAGCTTATGACCTTCAAGACAAAACACCTGCTTCATCAAATGTGACAATATAATTTAGATGACCAACCCGTTTTTTTTAGAGATCCCACAGCTCTCTGCAATCTGTCCTATTCTATGGATAACTGTCTTTGTTGCTTTAATTGCAAGATGAATAATTCTTTAAGACCTGTTTTTGTGACATTGCATCTTCTCAGATGTCCAAAATTTTCTGTTTTCTGATCCAACCATTCTTTGTATTCATTCTCACTATTATTTTCGATTTCTCCCATACGACTTTGGCAAATTAGTGTCATGTTTCCCAGCTGGTCACTTCGTTCTGGGGCTTCAGGGATTGGGTATGTTGATGCTGCTGTGCTGTTACCTGTTTTATGATGGCCCTTCATTATCATGCATACTTTATATGACATATTCTCAATTTTCCCTCTATTTACACAAAAACATTTGAATACAATACGAAATCTAAATGTAATTTTGTAACAAATCTGTTTTCACTTGCAATCAAAATACCATTTTTAAATATAAATGTACTTTTTTCGACAAATATGTTTTCATATGCATTCTACTTTTTTATCGATTTTCTTTTCGCATGAAATTAAATGTTAAAAACAAAATCATATATTTTTTTAATTGTATCTTTTTTTTAATTTAATTTGGGGAATTTCTTTTTGAACTATATTTATTATTATTATACTATTATTTTATTTATGATATACGTCGACCTTGTTTTGAAGTGTTCTTTGGCTTAGCCATTGTTGAAATAAGTCTCCCCAGAAATGAATCCCATCAATATATTATAATAAACTGCCCCACCCAAGCGAGTTAATTGACCCTAATGGTCTCACGAAAAAAGCACCCTTATCTACCGATGCAATGTACAGCTCCGAGGGTTAGAGCTGAATTTATAATACTTCACAAGTGATATATATGATTGAAACAAATTAAATCAGTTAAGTTTAGTTACACGCTTAAACCGTAACTGTCCAACTAGCGAGAGAATTATGAACTATCTCGCATTCGCTTATATACTATAGGCGTAATTTACATATTCTTGAATTTTCGTAAGACAAACTATTCTCCCATAGGGATAATAACATAGATATATTGCATTAACATTCCAATGTAAAGTATACTACGAACCGTGATGAACATGAGATGCATGTTATCCAGGTCTACCACGTTAAGCTGAGATAATATTAAGGCGGGGTAATGATATTCACATACAAAACACGAAAATATTTAACTAAATAGCACAACGAAAATAAGAGGACAACTATCTACAGTTCAAGATTCAAGATAGATATTTAAGCATTGCAAACAACATACTAAAATTATGGAAAATACTCCTTTAAGATCAACAATTAAAGCAAAAACTACTAGATAATAGCGTCCAGTTTAAGCACATAACGGTACCACATGTAATTACAAATAACAGCACGAGAAGGACCACGAGGTTGAGACAGAATAAAGGCTAAAACTCGATCAAAACCTACCTCGGAAACCTGCTTATTTTCATTTTAGCTTCCAGAGTGTCCAACAGATAAACGTGGTGCTACTGCAGACCCAGTTGAGGTCGAAGTTGCAGTCGAAGCTGACGTCAAAGTTGAGGCGGAACGCTGGCCAAAGACCCTATACTCGCTGCTGTAGTATTCACCGTCTCTGCTACATTCATTTCAACATTGTTTGGTTCCAGTACTGCTATAATTTGGTCTGGAGAGGTCATAATGGATCTATAGTAGAAGCTGCTGGGCGAACTAGCTAATGAATATTCAATGAGATTGAATAGCAATAACTCTGAATAGATAACAAAGGAAGTTGAAGTTGAAGTTACAAGTTTGGTATATATACACGCTGGGCGACGAACGATTGAATGATTCTGTTATCATGACGAAATATCGAGTGCATCATATTAAACTACGAATAAATTGTTTGACTTGATTGATTTAAATAAAATTCCGAAGTTTACCTGATCAGTTATCGATCTTCGATCTGGGTGAATTTGTTTGATCGAGGACAACATTGATTTTCAGTTTGAGCATCTGTAAGTCTGCTTCTTTTGACACTCCTTTGCCTTGTTTGCTGAACTTGTCAAAACACCATGAATTGAGCAGGTTTTAATCAAGATAATTTCAACTTTCTTTGACTTATTTTCGAATTCTGAAACGAACAAATTATTGCATTTGTATTGAAGAGAAGAAAAAATGGAGTTAACTGAAGAGCCAACAAACGTTCGCGATGTGCGATCGTCTTTCTAATTGCACATGGATCTAGGTGAAATGCTAGTTTTCACGGAGATACCTGTAATGTATAAACAAGGCTATAGCTACCTTTGCATTCCAATCTGGACACTGGGCCAGGAGACGACGGAGTCTGGCGTTTTTGGACAGTGGCTCTGAACTGGAGGCCGATGAAAGTTGTCGGCCAAGGCGGGCAAACTTGAAGAAGGTCAGGAAAGGGTCCAACGAGCACAGTTGAGCCGGATTCAATGCATTATGACCCTTTTGTTCTCTTAATCCTATCTATTGTTTTATCGGTGGCAAAAGGCTAAATCCAATAACAAAGAAAAACTTCGCATGTTGATAGCTATGATTGTATCTAAGTCAAGATTAATCAAAAGTTTAAATCGAATTCTCGTTAAATCACAAACCCTTGAAAACACTGGTAGACTTAGACCGGTGAGCAGTAAATTCAAACAAGCATGCGAAGGGTCCACTCCACTCAATTCAATAAGTAAACACCTTTTTATAAATCAAACTCATGGAACCTGTGGACAGCTTTGTTACTATATTAAGCAAACACACCCTTATTTTTGTACTACAAAGACATTTAAAGCACTAAAGATCATGACATATTTATCATGTGGTTGCTCTTAAAAGAGCTGTTGGTACAGAAGAAGATGTTACTTCGACTTTTCAAGCTCGCGAAGGAGACGTAGAAGTTCGTCCCTTCCTAAAGCGTTTTGCCTTTTGAGAGTTGGAACAAACGTCATTGAACTCTGAGACAGTTCTTCCACTGGAGTTTCTTCTTCTTCAACAGGAGGAGTCTTTGGTGTTTCTTTATCCATCGCTAAATAAAGTACTGACATGTGTTCAATGCGTAAGGTTTTTATGTTTTTCGTGAACTGGTAGGATCAAAATTAACCAATCAAATTTGTTTTTAATATTTAAGTATCCAATCAGAGGGCATACATCAAAGTTTCAGAGAACCAATCAAATGAATCGTCACTCAACCGTTCACCTCATTGATGTCATTGGTCAATAAACAACCAATAACAAACAATCAAGTCAGTAAAGCTTTAACGATTTGAAATTCGATCATATCTTAAAAATTCACAGTAGTCGTAGATGTAAATAATGGATTAGCGTAAAAGACCTGCTTCAGGTTATTATTCAGATCTTGAAAACTGCCAGATACCAAGATTTAAAAAACGATCTCTATCCACAAGAAGTGTTTTGTACGGTCCTTTTTCCGTCGATAAGCTGTTAGCGAAGAAATGAAAAGGTCAAGTAGTTCAATTCCTCGTGAAGTGGCAGCTGTGGAATATCTGTGATGGTACATGGGGGCCAGCACAACTTATTCCACAGTGCGTTATCCAGGAGTTTCAACACCCATGTCCATCGGCCGAAAGAATCAATGATGCTAAAGAACAACTCGCTCTTGCTCTTGAAAGAGGACTAAAGACAGGCCTACAGTATACAGAATCTTTAGAGTTGAAGCATGAACTTGTTAGAGCAATCTTTCCAAGGATGCCATCAGATATCTCTAGAAGGCCGTATGCAGCTACGAAAAAGGACTTGATGCAGGATTTGAGAACTACCTTGAAAGAACTGTGACTGCAACTGGTGCATGACAAAAGATTGAGTTTCCGGTCAGCTTGAAACTTGTCCTTGGCTCTTCGCCTAAGTTTGAAGAATGGAAAAGGCTTCAAGTCTCCTTTTTTAAGGAGCACGTCTAAAGTTGCTTTGGTAATAAATTTGATAGGTAGTGCAGTGCAATATTGTGAAGGCACTTAAACGTAGTTTAAAAATGTAAATAGTATTTTTGATACTTCCTGGCCAGTAGCCTAATTGAATAACCACTTCTGGAGAGGAACTTGAAAATTGTTTACTACAATTCTGGCATTCATAACTGACATGCCCTCCCTTTGAGAGAAACAAAAATCACATGACTAGTACTTTCAAGACAGCTGCTATCAAGAGATTGACAAATGGTACTGCAGTCAGGTCAAAATACATCACAAGTTGGAAGATGTCGATCAACATTGATGAGATTGTTACATGTGGAATGTTACAAAACATGTTACAAATGCAAAATGTTAAAAATGCAAGTGTTGATGGGATTGCTTTATAGTGTCCATCGATTACACCCTGGCTGTCATGAAATGGTAGACCCTGATGGACAGTGCAGGGCTGCAAATAAGCGCCAGTCATCGGACAAATGTCCGATAAAAAGCGGAATTTGACTGGTAAATGACCGCTTCTGGTCGGACATTTGACCAATCAAATTTCGCTTAAAATAGTATGAATAAGGTATTTCTTTCTTTCTTTTTTATTATGTTCACTTAAAATTAATATTTTTGTCCGACCAGACTGGGTTTTTGACAGGTCAAACTTGCCCCTGGCCTGACAAATGACCGGCTTATAGAAAAAATTATTTGCAGCCCTGACAGTGATATCACAGTCAACAAATGTGCTTGTTTGGCACACATTCTTTACATCTGGGAACAGCAGGTGCATTGCCACAGACTTGACATGTGATATTTTGAAGGTGGTATTTCGTTCTTGGCAAAATTTCAACCAGTGAGGATCTGGAGTTGGCCCAGCTCTCATTTGATGCAGTAATGCTTCCTCCCCATGATTGTGAAGACTTATTATTTTTGCCATTCCATTTTAAAAGGAGTTCTTTTGCCTCTTCCAGAACATTTTCCATGTCTCCTTTTCAGGGGTCAAAATAATGGAAGCTCAATACCACAACCTTTGTCCATTTCTCAATCTTCATAATCAAAGCTTGCCTCTTGATGTTCTTTCTTTGCTGTTTTCGATTGTTCATATTTGGAACTAGAATACGTGTTCTTGCAGCTCCTTATACTGGTGACTGGGTCACAACTAAATTCATAATAGGAAGGCTTTTCTATGTTAGTGCATAAATAACTTTGAAACTATGTTCACTCTCTGGATCTACTTATCCATGTTTTTTTATTAAGTAGGTGGTTTCTTTGGCGTGTTGTTAAGTTGGTAAATTAAATCAGCTAGTGCATAAATGGCAGTTGTTACACATTTCATTTAGAGTTTTCTCCTCTCCCTCCTCCCAAGATTGCAGAAGAACTTTGAAACTATGTTCATTCTTTGGATCTAAGGCTTCATGCTTATCCACTTTTGAAGCTAAGTTCACTCTCTTGATCTAAGGTTTCATTAACTCTTATAATAAACTCATAATATTAAGACTAATTAAAATGATTTTTCTTTTAATTTAAAGGGGAATTTTAACAATTGTGACGAAAGTCCTGTAGTTTCCACAAGTCACAGAATTGAGTTTCTTAAAATGCTTGATATATTGGGTTTTATTTAACAAATTATTATCTGAATGAGTTGCTTTACCATAAAATCCTTGACATCCTGTGATTTTGTTTCAAGCATGCACTTGGAGAAATTTAATACATGTTTAATTGTTTGAATAGCAATTTCAAAAATTGCGACAGTCTGAGTTCTTGCTTCGGTCATCAGAGGCTTCCAGTTTTCTTTAGTTGATTTACTTGGGTAGTAATCACCCCACTGGAAGTAACCAAAAGGCTTTTCTTCCATTTAACTGCACTTAACAAATGGTCTTTGGGGATTTTTTTCAGAGGGAGACACAAACATTGTCGCAGGATGTCCATGGCCACAAAGCCTTGGTAAGAGTGGCAATTCCTAGGGATGATTTCTAATATTGTGAGGTCGTCTACGTTCTGATGATAGACGATAGGACAAGGCAGCTTCAGTGATTCCAAGACTAGGTTGTCGAAGTTGAAGACATCAGGCCTTTCGATGCTGACAGCGTATGCGAGGGGGATGCAACAATAACATTTCAAAATAGTGAAAAAATATCTTGTAGAGATAGTACTTATTATACTGAAGATATTACTTTGAGTTTCAAAATAGTGCAGTACTTATTACACTTATGGACCGAAAACAAAATTCATCATTATACAAAAACAATTTAATTTCAGTCCTGTTTTCACATACTTTGCCTTGGTACCCAGATTTGCATCTACAGGAGAACGTTTGTTTGTGTCTTTCACAGTGCTCTAAAAACATCTGGCCTCGAAGAAAACAATGAAATGCTGAATCTTTAGTCAATATCTAAGTTGAACTTACCCCTTGGTAAATTGACTGCTTGATTTCATAGTACATGTATCCTTTCCTACGTGTAAACTTTATTTTTTGTTTTTGGAAGTCTTGTCCTCATCCAGCAACTGAGTGTTCATGGAAATGTGTTTCTTATTTCCTTATGATGGTGACCAGCCGCCTCATTGTTCTTCCCCTAGCTACCACTAGGGTGTGATTTTTGTCCTTCAGTACATGTGAATCGTCCTCTAGTGGTTGCATAGTAACCAAAAAAATCAGCTGGATTAACACCACTTCTATATTGAAAATTACAAAAGTGATTGAAGGATGTATCAATATGAATGTGTTGGTCTAAATGGCAGTTATTACAAGTTTCATCTAGAGTTTTCTCTTCCCTCTCCTCCTAAGATTGCAGAAGAACTTTGAAACTATGTTCACTCTTTGGATCTACTTATCCATGCTATTTTATTAAGTAGGTTGTTTCTTCGACGTGTTGTTACGTTGGTAAATTAAATTAGCCAGTGCATAAATCCATATCTTTTGCTTCGAGGTCTGTCTCTTCAAGTTGTGATGGTGGTTTCGTTTTTATCCAAAAATCTATATAGTTATATATAGTTAATGATAATAACAATTGATGTTTAGAGCAGTACATCAATCTCAGCTAGTGCTCATACAATATGGACAAAGTAATGAATAGGAGATGTAAATGATCATAATAATAATGTGGAAAAAAATGATGAGAATATGAATTTATTTGACCCTATTCATTTCTAAGTTTAATTTATCAAATGTCAAATGTTCCTAAAATGTAAAATGATTTTCAACAGATTTACTTTTTTTCATTCTTTGGCTCTCATGGGAATTTGTCTTCTAATTTATCTTTGACGCAAGTAAGCCGGATTCAATGCATTATGACCCTTTTGTTCTCTTAATCCTATCTATTGTTTTATCGGTGGCAAAAGGCTAAATCCAATAACAAAGAAAAACTTCGCATGTTGATAGCTATGATGGTATGTAAGTCAAGATTAATCAAAAGTTTAAATCGAATTCTCGTTAAATCACAAACCCTTGAAAACACTGGTAGACTTAGACTGGTGAGCAGTAAATTCAAACAAGCATGCGAAGGGTCCACTCCACTCAATTCAATAAGTAAACACCTTTTTATAAATCAAACTCGTGGAACCTGTGGACAGCTTTGTTACTATATTAAGCAAACACACTCTTCTTTTTGTACTACAAAGACATTTAAAGCACTAAAGATCATGACATATTTATCATGTGGTTGCTCTTAAAAGAGCTGTTGATACAGAAGAAGATGTTACTTCGACTTTTCAAGCTCGCGAAGGAGACGTAGAAGTTCGTCCTCTCGTAAAGCATTCGCCTTTTGAGAGTTGGAACAAACGTCATTGAACTCTGAGACAGTTCTTCCACTGGAGTTTCTTCTTCTTCAACAGGAGGAGTCTTTGGTGTTTCTTTATCCATCGCTGAATAAAGTACTGACATGTGTTCAACGCGTAAGGTTTTTATGTTTTTCGCGAACTGTTAGGATCGAAATTAACCAATCAAATTTGTTTTTAATATTTAAGTATCCAATCAGGGGGCATACATCAAAGTTTCAGAGAACCAATCAAATGAATCGTCACTCGACCGTTCACCTCATTGATGTCATTGGTCAATAAACAATCAATAACAAATTATTGGTATAAACAAATGCTGGGGTATTTAATATTTCTGGATAGATTGTTTCATCGAGTTGTGGATAGATAGGTTTAATATCTGATTGAAAGTTATGAATACTATTAGTTCTTATAAGAGCATTAACATGATCGATAAGAGGCATTAGATAAACCCAATTACTAATAGGAGTTAGAGCAGTGTCTTCTATGACTTTATCTTGACCCGACCAAAATGTTTTCTTATTAAATGGATTTAATGAAGTTAATACATCACCTGATCCTGAATTAATAAGAATATCAGAGACAATAAGACCACTGAGATCTCGCTGACTTAATGATTGCTGAAAGACACAATAACCAAGAGCTGCTAATATTCTACGTCTAATTAATTGAAAGTTATCGATCTTTATGGCACCCTAAAACTATCCAGGTTATTGGGTCAGTCTTAGCATGTTTACAATTGATGGGCCAATTAGGTTCAATAATTGAATTACCTTCTTTATCAAAAAGTTCAGATCTTAATAACCCTCCTTCATCATTATTATATTGGAATTCATTCTTTCTTATCGTATCATCAAAAGTGAATGCATTGTTTGAATTTTTATAATAATCGACAAATTCATCTTCATTGTTAATATCTTCATCAAAATCGTCTTTAAAATTGGTGCTATTATTATAATTATTTGGAATTTCTTCTAATGGGCTTTCAGGGTAATCAGACAACTCATCAAAATCAACTAATGACTTTTCATTATTAGAGACACTATCATTTTTTTCAATTATATCTTTTCTTGTACCATAGAAAGCAGTTCTGGCTTTCTTATCAACTTTAAAAGATTCTTCGGCAGCACTTGTAAAATCAAAATCAAATTCATTTTTAATTGGATTGTGTTTAGATTTATATAAGTTATAATTATCTTCCCAGTGTTTACCATATTTTTCAATTTGTTTTTTAATAGCGTTCTTATTCTTTTTTATTACAGCATTATATACAAAGATAAATACAAAGATCCCATTAATTATTTCGCCATTAGTACGTACAATATAAAATTTATCATAAAAATAATCTATTTTACTCATATTTAGATAAAAGTTATTATATATAAGACTTATAATACAAATTTAAAATAGTTAGATTATAAAATAATCAGTCTTTTAATAATTTAATGAAACTACATTTATAAAAGTCCCATATTAAGTGAATACTCATCATGTCGGTTTTCGACGGTGCAGCGGGTATGTACGATTCTGAAGATGTTATTGATAATTTTTATAAGAAACACGAAAGTGGTGTGTATAAAATGTTTTTAGAAGATAATGAATTAGGATCGGTTTATGTGTCTATAAAACGATCTGTGAATATTACAATCTTGATACCAAATAAAGAAACAGTGGAAGCTATGGGGAAACTTGATGATATATCCGACTATGTTAAAACCATGTTTATTCCCAAATCCACTTACAATGATCCCGTCCAGGCGTATTCCTATGTAAACTTGGATAATCATAAGCAAGATAAAAATACTAAAAACTGACGCCTTCCCTTTCACACTGTAAGTTATCCACTTACAATGATCCCGTCCAGGCGTATTCCTATGTTAACTTGGATAATCATAAGCAAGAAAAAAATACTAAAAGCTGACGCCTTCCCTTTTACACTGTAAGTTATCCACTTACAATGATCCCGTCCAGGCGTATTCCTATTAACGTTAACTTGGATAATCATAAGCAAGATAATAAGGCTGAAAACTGACGCCTTCCCTTTCACACTGTAAATTATCCACTTACAATGATCCCGTCCAGGCGTATTCCTATGTTAACTTAGATAATCATAAGCAAGAAAAAAATACTAAAAGCTGACGCCTTCCCTTTCACACTGTAAGTTATCCACTTACAATGATCCCGTCCAGGCGTATTCCTATGTTAACTTAGATAATCATAAGCAAGAAAAAAATACTAAAAGCTGACGCCTTCCCTTTCACACTGTAAGTTATCCACTTACAATGATCCCGTCCAGGCGTATTCCTATGTTAACTTGGATAATCATAAGCAAGATAATAAGGCTGAAAACTGACGCCTTCCCTTTCACACTGTAAGTTATCCACTTACAATGATCCCGTCCAGGCGTATTCCTATGTTAACTTAGATAATCATAAGCAAGAAAAAAATACTAAAAACTGACGCCTTCCCTTTCACACTGTAAGTTATCCACTTACAATGATCCCGTCCAGGCGTATTCCTATGTAAACTTGGATAATCATAAGCAAGATAAAAATACTAAAAACTGACGCCTTCCCTTTCACACTGTAAGTTATCCACTTACAATGATCCCGTCCAGGCGTATTCCTATGTAAACTTGGATAATCATAAGCAAGATAAAAATACTAAAAACTGACGCCTTCCCTTTCACACTGTAAGTTATCCACTTACAATGATCCCGTCCAGGCGTATTCCTATGTTAACTTAGATAATCATAAGCAAGAAAAAAATACTAAAAACTGACGCCTTCCCTTTTACACTGTAAGTTATCCACTTACAATGATCCCGTCCAGGCGTATTCCTATGTTAACTTGGATAATCATAAGCAAGATAATAAGGCTGAAAACTGACGCCTTCCCTTTCACACTGTAAGTTATCCACTTACAATGATCCCGTCCAGGCGTATTCCTATGTTAACTTGGATAATCATAAGCAAGATAGAAAGGCTATAAAAATGCTAAAAACCTCTCCTTTCCCTTTCACACTGTTTGGTCGTGTTCGTGATAGTTATTTCTTCGACTTGTTTCTGTTCTATTGTGTGCCCTGTAAGTACACTTTATGGTTATAAATTAGTGTACTTACTGTTTCTTTGTTGAAGAGTTTTGTTATTTCCTCTTTCGTCTAAAACAATAGAATATAGTTTTAATCTAATTTCATACCAAGAAGAGCGCTGTTGTTGATAAAACGTTTTACCTTTTCAATAAGACGAATGACTTTCGTAGAGCTATCCACGAACGTGTCTATCCAAGTAGACCACTACAACTTCGTTTTGCGTCAAACCTTTTATTCCCTTGTCACTGGTACATTTGCGTTTCTTACAATTCGCAATCCAACTTTTTACTGCCTATACATCGATTTTCTACCTATATTTATATCAAAACTCTAACAGGAACAACATACCTAAGTTTACAGTCATTCATACCTAGGTTTACAATCATTTCTCTTACGTACGAGAAGTTTATTCACTATTCATTATGTATCCTGTTTTTACATGCTTGTCGTGTGACTAATAGTTGTATATTCTCCGATATACGTGCTAATCCCTTAAATTGTTATCTCTAATCTTGTTATTGAATGTCCCACCCGACATATGACGAATGACACTATCAATACCGGTATAACGTGACTAATACTTCTAAGTTATGTTATATGTTATGCTAAATCTTTGGTTTCAAAGGCTAAATAAATGCTAAATAATCGACTAAATTAATACTGTAAAAATGCCTAATTTTACTCCTCGACACACTCCCCCCCTTGACTCGTCTACGAGTCAAGCATTAAACGAGTTTTCCAACCAGCGTCTAAAGCTGCATTGCGTCTAGGTAAGGTTCTGCGCGCTTGCTGCACACGCGGAACTCGCATCGCTGCGGCATCATCTTCATCAGCTCTGACTTCAATGGGATAAAGTCTTTGGACAGGTCGAGATATGCGTACTATCTTACCCTTAGTGATTACTCGTATCTTAGCGCCACGCACTACTCCATCCCTGCCTCTAACTAGTTCTTCTATAACTGCTAGTTTCCACTCGTTTCTCTTTTTTCCCTCTTCATACACAGTCACTACATCTCCTACTTGTATAACTGCTTTACTCTGTCTTGCTCGCTTAGTTTTATGAAACTCTCTGAGATTGGCTAAATATTCCTTTCTCCATCTCCCCCAAAAATGTGCTAACGTAGAACTCAAATACTTAAACCTAGTACTACATTCTGGCTCTTCTCTAACATCGTCTGGCTCTACCACTGCGTCTGGTAAACTATTGATTCTCCTACCGTAAATTAGATGAGATGGCGTCAACACTTCTTCTCCGACCTCATCATATTCGTAAGTTAATGGTCTGCAATTAAGTGTTGACTCTACCTCGGTTAAAACTGTAACTAACTCATCATGTGTTAGTCTAGCATTACCTAACACCTTCCTTAAACTCTGTTTTACATTACCAACCATTCTTTCGAAGAACCCTCCCCACCACGGGGCCTTTGCTAAATTGAACCTCCATACTATCTTGTAATTGTTAAGATAAGTCCTTACCTCTGGATGTTCAAACAGACTATTTAACGTCCTGTTAGCTGCTTGAAATGTCTTTGCGTTGTCTGATACTATTAATGTAGGCATACCTCGTCTAGCACTGAACTTCCTCAAACATCTCATGAAGGTTGGTGCTTCTAAATTTTCCACTAACTCTAAATGTACTGCTCTAGTCACGCAACATGTAAACAATGCAATGTAAACCTTGTCCATTTCTGAACTTTGCGATCCCTTAACATATAATGGACCTGCAAAATCCACACCTACCTTAGAGAATGGAGGCGACTCTTTAACTCTAAACTCTGGCAGTGCCGCTTCCGTTGGTGTTCCATAAGGTTTCCCTATCAACTTCTTACATGTCACGCAACCACCTATAATATTCTTGACTATTTGTCTACCTCTTGGTACCCAGAACTTTGCTCTTAACTCCGCTAACGTTGCTCTAAGTCCACTATGCAATACTCTATTGTGACACTGTTCTATGATTAATCTTGTTAGTCTATGCTCCTTAGGAAGTATAATTGGTGCTCTAGCCTCTACACTCAAGTCTGAATGTTCTAATCTGCCTCGGCATACTATTATCTTGTTACTATCATCTAGTCTCAACTCACTAGCTAATTGCTTATAATTGCCTTGTTGCTTTAATTCTACTTGCGCTGCTACTATCCAGCGTTGCTCTGCCTCGCTGATTTCCTGGGCTTCTAACTTTCCATTCACTCGCTCCCCCCGTTTTTCTCTAGACACTCGGAGGTTGTTTACAAATCTTGACACCCAAGCTGTCACTCTCACTAACCTATTATAGTCACTATACTTGCTTACGTCTATGACTTTGTTCAAACTAGGCGATTCCCTTACCTCGTTTACTGCTAAGAGAGTGGCTGATTTCTTCTCTTCTTCTTTACACTCTTGGGTTTCACTCACCTCTTCGAGTTTAGATGGCCACTCACTGTCAGGTAACTTCAACCATGATGGGCCTTCCCACCACAGTTTATTCTTCTTTAGGGCATCTGCTGATGTGCCCCTTGAACCGATATCTGCTGGGTTATACTCACCTGGACAATGTCTCCAGTACTTCATCTCTGTTTTACCTAGTATGCTATTAACTCTATGACGAACGAACTGCTTCCATTCGCCTCTATTCTGTATCCAACATAAAGCTGTCTTACTGTCTAACCAATACGTTACTCCCTTTATGTCTAATTGTGCACTCAATGCATTCTTCACTGTCTCAACTAGCTGTGTTAAGATAACTGCTGACATAAGCTCTAACCTCGGTATGGTAAGCTGTTTCAAAGGCGCTACTCTGGTCTTACTTGCTAGCAACTTAACATGACGTGAACCATCGTCAAGTACATATACTAAATATACCACTGCGCAGTAAGCCTTTGTACTCGCGTCCCCAAACCCGTGTAAATAACACTCAGTCACGCGATCCTCTGGATGATCATACACACACCTGTCAATCACTATCTCTTTTGTCTCACATAACTCATCAACCCACTTGTTCCATCTTACCTTATACTCGTCGTTGATTGGTTCGTCCCAACCTACCTTATCAGTACAAAGCTCTTGAAACATAATTTTCATACTTACTGACATTGGGCTGAAGATTCCCAAAGGGTCAAATAATCCAGATATTACACTCAAGACACTGCGTTTTGTTAACTCTCCTTGCTTTGCCCTTTCTGCTGTGCGCTCAAAGTTAAAATGGATCGAATCTCTCTCACAATCCCACGATAGGCCTAGTATTTTGTCTCTCTTTGGACCACTCTGTTGTGTTGACAACACTGTTTTTGCATACGACTCGTCTCCATTGTCTTCTTTTCCTTTCTCTACGCATTCAATTTTCTCTCTCAGCTCACGACTGTTTGTTAGCCATTTTCTCAATCTAAACCCTGCTTCCGACATTCTACTCACAGACTTCTCAAACAACTCAAATGCTTTACTTACCGTGTGTTCTCCGGTCACCAAATCGTCTACGTAGAAGCTCTTTGCTAACTTACTTGTAAATCTCGGATCACTCTCACTGTATCTAGCTAAGTGATGTCTAATTGTTGCGTTTAAAAGGAACGGTGATGCATTTAAACCAAACACTACCCTAGTAAAACGGTATGTTTCTATCTTGAAATCTTCCTTGTTAACATCCTCTACCCAATAGAACCTTACAACGTCTCTATCTGCGTCATCAATGTCAACATTTAAAAATGCCTTTTCTATGTCTCCTGCTAAGGCTACTCTATTCTCTCTAAATCTTAATAATATATCTAGGAGCAATGGATTCAACGACGGACCGGTGTGTAAACAATCATTCAATGACACGCCATGCTTACCGTCCTTCGATGAACCATTGTAAACTATACGTACCTTGGTGGTTAAGGCGTCCTCCCGTACGACAGCATGATGGGGCAAGTAATGAACCTTACGTGCTAAGTCGACTGCGGGCACTTTCTCTACAATACCTGCGGCCAACTGCTCTCTCATTATTCTATCGTACTCTTTTAGTAAGGCGGGCGTCTTTTGCAGTTTTTTGACTTGGTTGCGTAAACAAGCAAGTCCTGCATGTTGATTAGTAGGCAACCGTCTGTGACCTGTTTTCCATGGTAATTTCACAGAATAACGCTTACCTGTGAACTCGATATTATCTGAAAACTCTTCATGTACTTCATTTACTGGCCTAATACCTAGGCTATCTAAGTCCCACAGTCTATCTAACTGACTGTCTATGCTATTTCTTTCTTGCATTACTACAGTGTTGACAGTCACTATGTTTGCACTATCTGATCTCTCACACTCTATTGCTAATGGGCCTGACAATACCCAGCCTAACTCTGTCTCTATGGCAACTGGCTCGTCCTGTTTTCCTCTAACTGCGCTACCTTTCTGAAACTGCCACAAATAATCTGCTCCTACTAAAACATCTATTTCTAATTTGTCTTGGCTACGATTAACATCAGAAAACCATAGCCCTCTAAGGTGCAAATACCTAGTTCTTGCTATCTCTACGTGATTGTTTGGGATGTGCGCTATCTCTGGTACTACAAATGCTTCTATTCTAACACTGTTCTTCCCTTTAACTGGACTAACTGTTAACTCTACAACCTTTCTTAGTTCACTCTTCTTACCACTCTCCCCAAACGCGTTGATGCTTAACCACTCGCGCCTTACTACTGGAAGTCTAGCTTCGCGTGCTGCTGATGAAGTGATAAAAGAGCGATGACTGCCTCCGTCAAAGAGCACTCTCGCGCGAACGCTCAAATCACTCTCCCCCTCACTCCTAAGAATCCCTTGCGCAGTTTGCAATGCAACTTTAGTACTGGCGTGTACGTAATAATTTCCTGACTCGATATTAGGTGCGCTTTTACCCTGGTTATTATTATTAACTACTATGTTATTACTTGATATTTCCGATAAATGCGTGGTTTGATTACCTAATTGCGGGGTTTTCCCTGAGGCCTGACCCTCACAAATACTGACGTGGTGATTCCTCCCACACCCCTTACAACTTAGGTTAGATCTACATTCTACCACTCTATGGTTCCTTTTTAAACATTTAAAGCATCTGTTATACTTAACTAACAGTTCCCTTCTTTCTTTCGCTGTATTCATGTTGGCACAGTCCTCTTCTTCGTGGTGTCCCCAACAGTACACACATTTCTTCGTAAATGGCTTGTTTGATGACAGCAGGGCACTCGCTGATGCACGTGGCTGTCCGTACTGTCGCTTGTTTTCCGGTTTTATCTGTTTCATGGCATCGTGGTCTTCCCTCAGTTCAATCTCGTTCTTGAGTTGGTGTATTAGGTCTTTCATCTTCCACAGGCGGAATTTCTGTCCTCTCGTAATGGTCAGTCGCAGCTGTGAAGGAAGCTTTTCTAGTAGTCGCGGTACTACTATACAAGAATAAGTGTTCTCATTCACTTCCAGCGCTTGTAAGCCACGGTAATGTGACTCACAAGCCTGAAAAAACCTTCTTAATCTTGTGGAATCAGCGTCGTTGTACACTGGCTCAATTTCCATCAAATCCTTGATGTGGCTTTGTTGTATCGCCTCGTCTCGACCATATCGTTCAAGTAACGTCTTTACTGCTGCGTCGTAGTTGGCCGAGGTGAGCGCGAAACCTGCCACTGTTGCCTTCGCAGGTCCGTCCAATAATCCCTTTAAATATTTAAACTTATCTACGTTTGCGAGGGCCTCATTTTTGTGGATAGTACTTTCGTAACTATCCCAGAACTCTTGCCATTCTTGCAGTTTGCCATTGAACCGCAACATCTGCAGTTTCGGTAATCTTGCGGTGATTTGTTTTTGGGTTGTGGATTCTGTGCTTGTCGTTGAGGTGTTTAGCGGTGTTTCTTGATTTGTTTTCAGCTCCTTTTCCAGTTTAAGTGTTACGGCAAGAAGATCGCTGCGCAGCTTCTCTCCCTCCGTTATCACCCTCTCGATGTCGTCCTCAGTGGTCTCCTCGATTGCGACGAGGAGATCGACTACTTCATCATCAAGCTCTTGTAGCTTCTTTCCCTTTTGTTGAAGAGCGGTGATCTGTTGTCGTGCCCACAACTCCTCTAGTTCTTCACCGTCTTCGTTTAGTTTCTCGTTAGTCTTGTTGATCAGCTTACAGGCAGCTCCGCGGTGAGCTGACCGTACTTTCTTTCTCTTTGCGATTTCGTCCGCCATCTTCGAGATTTTTCTTCTTCTCGGCTGATCCGGCTCGAAGGACCAAGTTTCGTAGAGCTATCCACGAACGTGTCTATCCAAGTAGACCACTACAACTTCGTTTTGCGTCAAACTTTTTATTCCCTTGTCACTGGTACATTTGCGTTTCTTACAATTCGCAATCCAACTTTTTACTGCCTATACATCGATTTTCTACCTATATTTATATCAAAACTCTAACAGGAACAACATACCTAAGTTTACAGTCATTCATACCTAGGTTTACAATCATTTCTCTTACGTACGAGAAGTTTATTCACTATTCATTATGTATCCTGTTTTTACATGCTTGTCGTGTGACTAATAGTTGTATATTCTCCGATATACGTGCTAATCCCTTAAATTGTTATCTCTAATCTTGTTATTGAATGTCCCACCCGACATATGACGAATGACACTATCAATACCGGTATAACGTGACTAATACTTCTAAGTTATGTTATATGTTATGCTAAATCTTTGGTTTCAAAGGCTAAATAAATGCTAAATAATCGACTAAATTAATACTGTAAAAATGCCTAATTTTACTCCTCGACAATGACATCTCTAAAAGAAATGGATATGTTTGGTGATAACACTTCATTATCGGCATTTGTTAAAACAAAATAGAGTGGGAGATCCTCATTACTTCCTAACCAGTCATAAACCTCCTGTTGGGGGAAAGGAAAAGTGATTACACAATCTCCTTCAGCATATTTCTGAAAAAAGATTATTTCTCACTTACTTGGTACCTTGCGTTGGTTAAAAATGTACGTACGAGTATTCCTACTGGGGTGTACACTTTCAGTTTTGTACCTCGTGTCTCTTCCACAACTCTTAATGCTCTCGTTGACCTCACCTATCAACGAAACGTGCAAGTAAGTATCAATCTCTGTTCATACGCGGTTACGTTATAGTCTGAAGTGTTTTTCTTTTTTACCTCCTCAGACGTGTCTGTAGACATGACTTGTTTCTGCGAGATAGAAAATAATTAAATTCCCAGCTAAGACGAGGTTATAGAACAAGGGCGGTTATAACTGTTGCATATAAATGTCTGCAATTTACCTTATCTTTCAATTGGTCTGCGTGTACCACTGGGAGCGTTTGAGTTGAACTGTTTTTCTGAAATAATTCACATTAAATTCACATAGGGAAATTATACATCATTTGGTCAAGCCTCAAAAATTGTTTGTCTTTAATATCTGAAATACCTTATTCTGTACAGCGGTTAGTGCAAGCTCTTGGTCCCTTTTCAATTCCCTGGTAGCCTCTAGAGCTTTCCTATATTAAAAAAAATATTATATCTATATTAGAAAATTAAGTAACAATAATATTTTTCTGTTCTCCTGACCTCTTCAATTTGTTGTTACCACTTACGTTACAAGACACAATAGTTGTTATTACAGTTTACATGATGTTCTTATGTTTTAACAAATACTCAAATGAGGAATGAGATAAATAATGGCCCATTCAGGTCTCTTTTCCGTAAGGAAAAATAGCCATGCAGTTGTACTTTCTTACCGATGATTTTTTGCAAGGACACTTGTTTCTACTGCTGCCTGACATGATCCCTGCAGATCTTGAGATGAAATACTGCTTCCTAGGGAAAGTGTAATTTTGCCTTAATACAACATAAATTGTACTATTACAAATTCCTGCAATTACGTTTCGGTTGTTTGTGAAATATTTGCAAACTGTGCTTGGAACTAGGTATTTTTCGTTTCTTACCTACAAATCTCTCCACAAGAGACGGTTGTGATCTTGTGGTTGGGGCAACAACCAGTAATTGTGGGAACTCAAGTGTATTCCCCCTAAACATGTTTAGTGCTGAAATCAAAGATCACATTGTCATTGAGCTGTATATGCTATATAAATATATATTATTATCATCATCATCATCATTAATAATAATAATAATAATAATAATAATAATAATAATTATTATTATTATTATTATTATTATGATGATGATGATGATGATGATGATGATGATGATGATGATGATGATGATGATGATGATGATGATGATGATGATGATGATGATGATGATGATGATGATGATGATGATGATGATGATGATGATGATGATGATGATGATGATGATGATGATGATGATGATGATGATGATGATGATGATGATGATGATGATGATGATGATGATGATGATGATGATGATGATGATGATGATGATGATGATGATGATGATGATGATGATGATGATGATGATGATGATGATGATGATGATGATGATGATGATGATGATGATGATGATGATGATGATGATGATGATGATGATGATGATGATGATGATGATGATGATGATGATGATGATGATGATGATGATGATGATGATGATGATGATGATGATGATGATGATGATGATGATGATGATGATGATGATGATGATGATGATGATGATGATGATGATGATGATGATGATGATGATGATGATGATGATGATGATGATGATGATGATGATGATGATGATGATGATGATGATGATGATGATGATGATGATGATGATGATGATGATGATGATGATGATGATGATGATGATGATGATGATGATGATGATGATGATGATGATGATGATGATGATGATGATGATGATGATGATGATGATGATGATGATGATGATGATGATGATGATGATGATGATGATGATGATGATGATGATGATGATGATGATGATGATGATGATGATGATGATGATGATGATGATGATGATGATGATGATGATGATGATGATGATGATGATGATGATGATGATGATGATGATGATGATGATGATGATGATGATGATGATGATGATGATGATGATGATGATGATGATGATGATGATGATGATGATGATGATGATGATGATGATGATGATGATGATGATGATGATGATGATGATGATGATGATGATGATGATGATGATGATGATGATGATGATGATGATGATGATGATGATGATGATGATGATGATGATGATGATGATGATGATGATGATGATGATGATGATGATGATGATGATGATGATGATGATGATGATGATGATGATGATGATGATGATGATGATGATGATGATGATGATGATGATGATGATGATGATGATGATGATGATGATGATGATGATGATGATGATGATGATGATGATGATGATGATGATGATGATGATGATGATGATGATGATGATGATGATGATGATGATGATGATGATGATGATGATGATGATGATGATGATGATGATGATGATGATGATGATGATGATGATGATGATGATGATGATGATGATGATGATGATGATGATGATGATGATGATGATGATGATGATGATGATGATGATGATGATGATGATGATGATGATGATGATGATGATGATGATGATGATGATGATGATGATGATGATGATGATGATGATGATGATGATGATGATGATGATGATGATGATGATGATGATGATGATGATGATGATGATGATGATGATGATGATGATGATGATGATGATGATGATGATGATGATGATGATGATGATGATGATGATGATGATGATGATGATGATGATGATGATGATGATGATGATGATGATGATGATGATGATGATGATGATGATGATGATGATGATGATGATGATGATGATGATGATGATGATGATGATGATGATGATGATGATGATGATGATGATGATGATGATGATGATGATGATGATGATGATGATGATGATGATGATGATGATGATGATGATGATGATGATGATGATGATGATGATGATGATGATGATGATGATGATGATGATGATGATGATGATGATGATGATGATGATGATGATGATGATGATGATGATGATGATGATGATGATGATGATGATGATGATGATGATGATGATGATGATGATGATGATGATGATGATGATGATGATGATGATGATGATGATGATGATGATGATGATGATGATGATGATGATGATGATGATGATGATGATGATGATGATGATGATGATGATGATGATGATGATGATGATGATGATGATGATGATGATGATGATGATGATGATGATGATGATGATGATGATGATGATGATGATGATGATGATGATGATGATGATGATGATGATGATGATGATGATGATGATGATGATGATGATGATGATGATGATGATGATGATGATGATGATGATGATGATGATGATGATGATGATGATGATGATGATGATGATGATGATGATGATGATGATGATGATGATGATGATGATGATGATGATGATGATGATGATGATGATGATGATGATGATGATGATGATGATGATGATGATGATGATGATGATGATGATGATGATGATGATGATGATGATGATGATGATGATGATGATGATGATGATGATGATGATGATGATGATGATGATGATGATGATGATGATGATGATGATGATGATGATGATGATGATGATGATGATGATGATGATGATGATGATGATGATGATGATGATGATGATGATGATGATGATGATGATGATGATGATGATGATGATGATGATGATGATGATGATGATGATGATGATGATGATGATGATGATGATGATGATGATGATGATGATGATGATGATGATGATGATGATGATGATGATGATGATGATGATGATGATGATGATGATGATGATGATGATGATGATGATGATGATGATGATGATGATGATGATGATGATGATGATGATGATAAAAAGGAATTTGTGTGATAAAGAAAAGGAACTTGCTACCAACCTTTGCATCCTTCTGGTGAACTTCTTCCAGCAACCCAAACAATTGTTTTGGCCGTCTCAATCTCTAACTGTCGTTGTCTGATGGCCCTAGTAAACCAAAAAGGCAACTTTTTAGTATTAGTTTCGAACTCAGATCACAATATTTGTGTCCGTGGATGATCAATTTGCTCTCAGTATATTGATTTTAATCATGTTTATGTTTGTATGCTTTTTTGATTATATTGAATACAATATTAAACAAAAAAGCATGAGTTACCTAAGCAATATCTTGTCTTCTTCCGTCAAGGTCCCCTCTCCTTGCAAAAGTATGACCATTGCTGGCTGGCTTGTTTGATACACAAATTGGCAGAGCTGTGCAAAATAAACGACAATGAGTTAGAGTGAAAGATTTATAACTTTAATACAAACGAAAAATCAAACAATCAAACAACACCATTTTGTGTCAAAAGGACTTACACTGTCAAATTCAATGGTAACACATACAAGACCGCCAAGTCCCTCACGGCGAAGTAATTGGCAGATTTCATGCGAGTGCATAAGACCTAAAAGGTACAAAAACAAAACACTACATTAAGGAGGCTCGAAATGGTTTCTGTATATATCTATATACCTACTTTACATTGCATTTTATGCAGCATTATTGTGAAACTACACAGTTAACCGATATATCATTTTAAAGCTTATGGATATAGAATATCATTTCTTTTTTTAAATTATTGCGTTTGACGTTGTCATGACAACAGCAGGCCGCTGCAAAAAGGACCTGAAATTCCTTTATTAAAGCTGATATCTCCAAATCCTTTTGGTGAAAGTTTTTTTTTAAACTTTTACATGTCTAGTTCCCTAACTGGTGTTGCAACTGAGGAAAAATAAAAAAAATCTGTAATGCGAAACCTTTAAAATATTTTAAAAATGATTTTTTTCTAGATATAACTGGTTTTTCATTACAGATTTTTCTTAAAATGGATCTACTAAATCTAAACCTTAATTGGAACAAATTGCCAAAAAAGAAAAAAAATCTACCATTTCATTGTCAGATGGGTCTTGTCTCCTTAAGTCACCTTATTCCTGTTTCTAAAAACTACCAAACATGACAGTTATGG
This sequence comes from Metridium senile, assembly GCA_949775045.1. Classification (NCBI taxonomy): domain Eukaryota; kingdom Metazoa; phylum Cnidaria; class Anthozoa; order Actiniaria; family Metridiidae; genus Metridium; species Metridium senile. The sequence goes on from OX459106.1 coordinate 3,979,658, forward strand.
TTGAAATATTATGTCACCATACCTGGCTGAAATAAACCTCTGTCACTAAGATCTTGTCTGACTTCCCCAACTGGAAAGAGAATACAATATAAATTAGTCACCATGATAAGCGTTAATAAAATATTTAACACATTAGTATCATGTGTGTGTTGGGGGGGGGGGGGGGGGGGGGAGTTTGTCTTGGCGTCTTATGAATAGGGCATACAATTTAGCCTAATTTGTATTAAATAGGGTCGCACTTTCTAAATTTACTATGTCTTACACAGGGTGTCAATATGTGTCAAATGAATAACAATGGGGTATTGACATCTCTACGGGACCACTACCTGGCTATGTTAACATCTCATTAATGAATATAAACCCATTCAATATTGTCCGTGAAGTGGTATACAATTCCCCCCTTGAGTCGTGGATAGGGTCTACTGTTTTACCAATTTGTCTTGAATAGGGTACGTACTTTTAGGATTCTGCTGTCTTAAATAGGGTCAGGGTTTAGAGGTACCAGCGGAACGTCCCCGTCAGAAACTGGGTCAAGTCCCCCCCCCCCCCGGAAGGGGGGGGGGGGGGGGTTCTCACCAATAACCAAAATATGGTGATGGGTATGGGTATTAGCAATGTTCAGCATCAATGGAAAATAAATCGGTAGATAAATAAAATACGCAATTACCTCTAACGCCGTCAGACGTGTAATCAGGTCCTGGTTTCCCTAAATGTAACACAAATTATTTTTATAAAATTGTAAGCGTTATAGCGTGGTGGCGCATGAAAAGGGCTTCACAATATAATCATGTTGACTTAAATTTTTGAAATTAGTCAATAATTATTATATCCAGGTTTGTAATCCTTTTTTGTTTTGAAATTGGTTGTTAGCCAACAACATACACGTATTCATAAATGAACGTGCATGTGAATATAATACGGTGTTTCATTAATTCGTATCACAATTTGGACAACATGACTTATTTTTCATAACAGACATAAGTCACTAAAGTTCCTTTTAATACAAGTAAATTTGCCACTCTAGAAAACTAGAAAAAAAATATTCATTTTAGTCTTTTTATGAACAGTTTTTAAAGTGAACAAAAAAATAATTTTATTGTGTATTTACTGAGCAACCTTTTCATTGTTTCATTTATTTATCAATTTTGTTCTTTCATTTTCCATTCATAAATACTTTTCATCTTTCATTTATTCCTAAAATTGACCCCTTTTTGGTGCATTTGTTTAAAAAAAATGTATCTAAAGAAATAATGTCTTTTAAGATACATATTATATACCAAAATAAAACTTATACAACGTAGTTTTTGAGTTTGATAACATTTTATTATATTAAGATATTATTATTTATCATTTATGCTAATTTATGCTAATTATTTACTATCACGTGACAATGTTTTTAATTAAAATAGCTATTTTGCTGGTAAAAATATTTCATACAAAAAACTTCCCAAAGAAAAGTTGTAGATAATTATCTTAAAAAGATATATACAAATTTCTAGACAGTTTGGTGATATATGAAAGGAATAATAATTTTTTGAATATAACCTGTCAAAATAGCAAAATTTGCATATTAATGAGTTGTTAACTCGATGGCTTAAAAGTGCAAGGTTTTACCCTCTGATGATTGTATGTTGAACTAGTAGTGATAATTCATCAGTTCTGACTTTTGTGAGTAGCCAAGAGCTGTAAATATAAACAACCATCTGTAAATAAACAAAAAATTATCACCCTATCATGTTACCTCTTATTGTTATGATTGTTGCTGTGCCATATTTCAAAACAGTTCTTATTTTGTGTACAGTGCAGATATACTTGGCACTGAGGTGCACTGCAGTATGACACAACTTTAAGCACAGTTTTTGTTGTGTCATAACACACTTTACACATTCTTTTGTGCTTTGAGAATTGTGGGATGTGCGTTGTGGAAAAGTTGCCCGGTTCCTTTGGTGGAGGTTTTGCAGCTGGCAGTGGCCCATATTCTTCCAGCCCACATAGCTGTCTAACTAGCTCTTCCCTGAACTCTACAATTGAGTATTTTTGGGGTCTTTGAAGATCTTCATTATCAGGATTGGCAGCTTTGTGCAGGGAGAAGATTAGATAGGAGTTAACAACTCCTATGTCGATCATGTGGTAAAATAGCGTCTTCCACCAGCGCATACATTTTTTCAAGACAGAATTATTGCTAATCATTTGGTCAGATCTATCTACTCCATTCATGTATTTATTGTAATCATTTATCGCTGTTGGCTGTCTTATTTCTATATTCTCCCACCTCCCTTCATTTTTTTGCTTTCTGTCAACATAACCAAAATCATCACCAGTATGAATTGTGGTTAACATTGTGACAGGTCTGTTATCTTTCCACTGTAATCCCAATACATTCCCTTCCCTGACCCACCTCATACTTCCCCTTTCCTTTCTTCTAGCCCACTCTTTCCCTTTTTTCATTGAATCTGGAAAATCTCTTCTGTTTTCGGCAGCAGTCCCACACGATGGTATCCCGAGAGTAAATAAATCATTTACTAGTTTTGGTGAAGTGTAAAAATTATCAAAGTATATATGATATCCCTGATTTACTAAAGGAGTTACAAGTTTCCTTACCACATCATATCCTAACCCATTTTCACTAGGTGGCCCATTAGTGTTTTTCCCTATGTACACATCAAAATCATAAGTATATCCATTGGCACTATCAGCTAGTACCCACAATTTAATTCCCCACTTTGTTGGCTTATTTTTAATATATTGTCTTATCCCTGACCGATGCTTTGATTTAACCATCCTCTCATCAACAGCAACCCTCTGAAAAGGCTGATAAAGGAATTTACAATGATGCTTGAATACATCTAGAAAACTCCTCACCTTCCTGATCTTGTCATTGGGTGCTTCAGTATCTGGATGAACAACATGAAGCATGGCCATAAGTGCTTTGAACCTTTCTCTTTGCATGATGTTCCTTGCCCATAGCCCATGGTATAGTGATTTTATACTCCAATACCTGTGAATTGATGTAACACTCACAAGACTAAAGTAAATAATCAGAGCTATGAGCGATCTAATTTCCTGTTCATTAGTTGGAATCCATGCACCTTCTTTGTCTCCATAAGAAGACTTGTTCATCACTGACCCCCACCCATATATATTTGTATTTATAACAATTTCAGCAATCAACATATCTGTGAAAAAAAGATTAAAAAAATCAATTGCTCTCGTCATTGCACCCCTAGTTATTGCCGCATTGAGGTGCAGTCCCGGAGGCCGTACCGGTGCGAAAGGTGGTAGTTGATTAGCGACATCTTGGTCATCATATGATTTATATGCAACAGCATTATTATTTGGTTGCTGTGGATTTCTAGCATTGACCACCCTTCCCCTTCCCCTTCCCCTTCCCCTGCCCCTACCCCTATTTATAACCACCCTATTGTTGCCTCTACCCCTAACATTTCTTACCCGTCCTCTGTTACCACCCCTCCCCCTCCCCCTGCCCCTACATCTGCCTCTACCCCTTTCTTGGCTATCTTCGTCACTACTACTTTGCTGATCTGATGCATAATGCTGTGCATTGCCAAGACCATTATCCATAGGAGGGTTATCTAGAGATTCATTGTCTTTGTCATCTATTTCTTGCTGTACTTCTGAGTCAGTATCACTGAAAATACAATAGTACACAATCATTATTACAAAAAAATACTAAAAACACACATTTTTCCTATTTGAAAGATGTAATAATAAGCAACGATGCTTGTAGTAGTCTAACATTTACAATGGGTAAGAAAAACATAGAAAAAAGCAGTTTATTTTAGAATCCAATTCCATATCTACTTGTCAGGCATTATACTGATTTGCATAATTGTGACCAGGTCACGCTAAGTCAGAGTAAGAACAAATTCTGTGCATAATGCAAACTTTTTTAAAAAGAAAAAGATGCAGATTCGAACAAAATAAACTATAGATTGTGCTACAACAGTTTTAGGAGTATTACGACTGAACAAGCAAGAAATATAAGCATAAATACACAGACTATAGCGTCATGTATTAAATTTCAGCGTCCTCGTGCCGTCTACATAATAATGCTCAAAAACATTTGTTTGAAGCTAAATAATTCAAAAATATTTTATCAACATTATATTTGAGATATAACGTTCCTAAAATTATCAAACTCTTGCTAAATTTTTACAAGAATACATCATTTATGGCTAATAGAAAATGTAAACACAAGTGTCTCTATACACGAGGTCATGTCATTGAACTCGAGATACGAGTCAAATAACCTTCTTCAAACTTTCCTCAAAAATCGATCGAAAAATGTACAAAAATGAAATACAATTACTCTTATATCTTACACAAACATAAGTAATAAATAAGGAGTCAAAAAAGTTGAAGTTCTTACTTCTAAATAGTAAAACAACAGGGTAATTTCTTACAAGCGCGGGAAATTAAAATCTTGGTGTCAATTTACTTACCTCGCGTCTTCTTCAGAAGAACTTCTCCTTTCCAAATTTGCATTAATTTCCTCCTCTTCACTGCTGGAAATACCTTCAGGATCACTGTCGAAATCACTTTCATCATCACTATTATTTCTAGCACATATTTCTGCAACCTCGTCCGCTGTGAAGGTTGAACGTGAACGACTGCCATTTGACGCCATTTTGTTATGAATGCGTAATGAGTTCAAAAAGAATCTGTCTCATGTATATCGGCGAAAATGTGCACTAACAAGGTCAAAATACCTTTTTATGATTGGCTGTAGCCTAGAGACCATGACAGCTAAGTTATAGAATAATCTAACAAATTCTGTCATGACAGGAGCAATTTTACGTCATGGTTCGAATTCGAACCATAATCCCCAAGGCCTGGCATCAGAGGGTTAAACAAAATAAATTAAAACAAAAAGGAATGTTAGAGCTATAGCTTACCCAAGGCTTAGTATCCAACGATATAAATCCTTCTCCATGTAGGTTACGTTGCTAACCTCCACCAGATCTTGGTTTATGTTTGGAGGGTATAAGTTTTGCCCTGTGCCATCGGTGTACTTTCCCATACTGAATCCCACACCCCCTTCGCTCTAGCATAACTTTTGTAGTGGGTTTTAGAATGAGAATAGTCAAATGAATGTAGGAATTAATGTTGTTCAATTCTTTCAAAGGCTCTTGGCAAACTGGGCAAGCTGTGTGTTTAACTACTGCATAAGGATGACTTAATAGCAGCAAACAACACTTCTGGAAGGAATGCCCGCATGTCAGTCTCTGGACATTCGGTTGTGAATCATTTGCCATGGTTTTTATATTGGTATTTAGAACTTTCAGTTCTTTTGTTGGCTCTAGGCCAGGCTTCCAGTTGCCCAGTCTAGTGAATTAAAGCTCTCCTCCATTCCTTCTTGTACCGATTCTTTAGCGCACAAAATGATTTGCCCAAATACAGCGCAGGCTCCATTCAGTACTGGGTCCCCTCTCAACTTATGGCTTAGTCTCAGCCCAGGTAGTGATGCGAATTGAAATATCGCTACATCTAAAAGTTCCATTACAGATGAAGGAATTTTTTTCATGGTACTTACAGATGCAAACTTCTTGGTCAATTAAAGATGAAGGAATAACTTGTGGAGGGCGGAGTTCAGTAAACTTTCATTTGGCAATCTTTATACTTCTTTCTTCTTTAAACAGCTGGTGTGCTTCCCCAATTTTGTAAATGAGTTGTCTTTTCTGTCTGTGTTCTCTTGTTCCATAGGGTAACTTGACAGACATGTAATATTTTTTGCCTGGTAGCATTGTACCGATGTCATCTCATAACACTACAACTTCAGCATCTTCACCTCGAAGCCATGTGAATGTACCGGTAGCGGGGTTAGTAAAGGTTTTGTAGTTCTCCTTTAAAGGTGATATAATAAAGGTTGTCCCCGTATTTGCCGGACCATATTCATAAATGTTCCGATATTTACCACGTCCGTCCTTGAGCGCTATGAAAATAGCACTGCAAAATGCTGAGACAGACAACTTGTTCTGTGACATGAGTGTAAGTGCCATTTCAAGCCACTGGCCATTACAGTCAGTTACATAGCTTGCCTCGTATGCTTCATTCAGAATATCGATGCGACTCATCTGAAGGCGTTGCATTTTCATTGGGGCTTCTAAGAATTCCTTGGCCACTCAATTAATGCAGCAAGCTGTTCGCATAGTCAATGCGTTGGATGACTAGTACATTGGCCAATTTCTTAATGTTCTCTTGAGATAGATATTTCCTTATTCGTCCAATAGATTTTAAAGTCATTCTTATTTTCTTACATGTTTCGTTAACATGGTTAGACATGTTCATGTGCTTGTCCAATATAACTCCTAGATTATGTACTTTGTCAGAGACGTTTATAGTGTTTCCAGCAACTGAAAAATGAATAGGAGAGATATGTTTCTTATTGAAGCGAGAGGTCAATTGAATTACTTCTGTCTTGCTACTTTCTCCATCAAAGCTTGCCTCTTCATGTTCTTTCTTTGTTGTTTTCGATTGTTCGCACTTGAAACCATATTACATGTTCTTGCAGTTCCTTATACCGGTGAATGGATCAGAACTAAATTCATATTAGGAAAGCGTTGTTTTGGAGCAGGGACAATAGGAGGTTACATACTGTCCTAATCTGTGGCTTGCTGATGGGACGTTCATCTGAAATTCTACCCAGTTGCAGTTGTCTTGGAGTAGTTTTGTTTTGATTACAATTTTGATTACATCTTGATTCTCTTCGAGTACCGACGAAGTTTGTGTCTTGGTCACTCCTCAGGTTGGACCACAACGTTTATGAAAAAGGCACTGTCTTCCCATCAACTATAATATTATAAAATTTTGATTTGCTGTGACTATCTGCTTTTTCTGAAACAACAACGTATTTAGTATTGCACTGTAATTAGCTAAGGTTGGCATACTATCCAGGTGAGATCTCATTCAGTTTCAGTACTCTCTAACATTAGACATGCAATTGGTGAAAAGAAAGAAAGAAAACGAAATCATACCTTTTTCTGTGACAACCTTTATAGTATCTTCATATATCCGTCAATAACCTAAAATGAATATAACATATATTCGAGTTTCTGTTCCAAGATAGATGTTTATTGTTTATTGTTGTTTCTGCCATTTTACAAGGTTTACATATATAATATTATAAATAATAAAATTACAATGCAATCAGTATAGATAAATATTAAATGTATAGACAAATATTAAATGGTGTAATATGGCAAGGAGGCCTCTGGAAACCAATAGGCTTATGTGAAAGAGGTCTCTCTAAGATTATTATATATAATTTACATAAATATAAATAAATGTGCCAAAATGCTTATCTGTTTAAATTATATAGGCTGTTGAGAATTGTATTATGCAAAAAATCACCATAAAAATAAGCACGGAAAATAGATCACTTAGAGAAAAAACACCTACCTCATCATTAACATAACGCACTTGCCAGTCTTTAGACAGACCGAGGGTGGCTCTCATTAGGGACTGGTGTAATGGAGGCATGTTCATTTGCAATGTCTTGACATCCCTCCAGGGCACTACTCCAACTCTGCGATAGACTAGCTCAGTCTCTTCCCATACCGCCTCAATCTGTATGTATTAGAAAATTCTGTGTGCAGTATGTCATCCAAAGAGTTTATTAAGCCTACTGAGATAATTGGTAATGACTTACCTTTGTATTACGTTCCAGTTTCATCAATTTTTCGCAACATTTTTTAAACTCTTCTTCAAAATCCATTCCTTCAAAACATCCTTTTCTATTGTCGGGTTGAGATCTGTGGCAAAGATCTGGTGGCGATACACGTCATCCAACTCATTTTGTGTCATTGAATTTGATGTTGTTATAACAGCTCCAAATGTTTACTTCTGACAATGTGTGCTGTAAGTTTCATAGTCGCTATGACATGTAATTTTGCAAAAAATCTTTGTGTCATCTGCATACAAAGCAGCATTGGTTCCCTCTGGAATGACTTCAGGGAAATCGTTGATGAAGATGACAAAGAGCAGAGGACCCAAAATGCTACTTGAGGAACTCCTGAAGGGACTGGTGCCCAGGATAATGCTACACCATATTCTACCATTAAATGGTTGAAAGCTTTCACTTCAAGCAATTTGCACATGAAGCTTGCCACGACTTCGTGCATCCTAAGTGTGAATGGAACTCGACGGCCATCAGTCCTTTGGCAAGCGCAAAGAATCAACAAAAATTGCCATACTGCAATGTGGTACATCGGCCGTAGAAAAGCAAGCGGATTATTCGCGGGAATAACGTTCTTGAAATGATATTTTGCGTAAAATCAAAGTCCTCGTGTTCGATATACGGTATTCAAAAGATATTTAAGTAAAGTGTGAGCAAGTGCTTTTTTAATTAACTCTTAATTGTGATGTAACTTAAGTCATGCCGCCTTAGTTTTTCCACAGTTCTGCCTCCTATCCCATACAAATGGATCTCGGCAGTGCCCGAGAGGCCAAAATGACTAAAAGCATTAGAAGAAAAGTGCATAGCAATATCACGGCGCAGTCGTTTGACAAAGGAATGGCCGAGGATGAGGACCTTGGGAACGCCCCCCATATCTCTTAAGCAGTGGAAAAGGGGGTAAATTAATAACCCAATACAAGAGAAAGAGAATACCAAGTACGTACCTGAGTAATTGGTGTCAAGCAAAAGACCAAACAAGAAAACAAAGGTTAAAATAGTGCACCAATGGAAAGGCGTATAGAGAAACAACGATGCGTCTAGACTGTACGGTATTTCGTATCAGAATGAAGACTGTAGACGTCGTCACAAGATATGAAGCAAGGCACACCCTAGTCTCGTGATTGCGCGTATCCAAGATAATGTACCTGATAAGCTATATATGGAATGATTTTGCATTTTATCTCACTGAAACAAGGTCAAAGTACGAAAATGTCCCTGACATGATTAACATAATACAATATGCGCAACGTGACTTTTAATGGTCGTATTATAAAGGCAACGTGACTTTCAAGACCATGCAAACATATTTAGTCAGCATGTAACATAAAATTATATTTGTCCCAAATATTGTATTATTTTATTGAAGTTTGGAACTAATAACTTTTTGACCAATAACGGTGGAAATAGAACTGATTATCCACTTTTTATTCTTTTAAAACTCGATGCATGTTGGTCAGTTATGTGCTTAACAAAATCAAGTGAACAAAATATACCTGCCAATTCAAGGATTCTCGCCGAGTATGTTTTTCCGTCCTCCCAAGTGATGCTTACGGTTTTGTTGACTTCGATTTTCCCCCGTTCGTTTATCTTTGAACTTTTTATTATACACACTTCTTCTGTTTCGGTGAAAAATACCAGGGAATACTTAAACTGCTTGGTTCTGCACCGTTCCATCCTACAAATAACATTATTAAATAAATTGAAGTATAGATTGCACGTAATGCACAGCTGTACAAGGCGATGGTCAAGCAGACCAAGGGGACTTTCATGCACATAAACATATAAAATAGATAAATATATATAAAAGGCATGGAAAGAGATTATCATTCTTTCAAGTAATTGAAAAAACACATTTTGTACCGTGTGATTATGTATGATATTATTGCAGCCAAAATGGAGATCCCCATTCAATTAATTCATTGAATTGTTCAATTGACAAAGCTGTCAAAGGTTGACCTCTACAAACCAAACTTTCCCAGTGTAAATTCCGGTGTTGATAAAAGCTTTTAATCATCATAATTCAATCTACTTTTAAAAAGTTGATTTTGAATGTTATTTACAAGCTTTGTCATGAATCGTAGAATAAATGCTTGAAGATCGAAAGCTTCATGAAGCTCCCTAAAATGTACTCTTTTTTTTGCACTAAAACTACAACTTTTCACCCAAGAGATCATGAACTTTATACTCTCTTGTAGCACCCTAAAACTTTCAAAAAAAAGCTTGGTGAAAATTAACAAAACATGTCATTGTCTTGACTTGGATGAAACCAGTTTATATAATTTCCCTGGCTTGGTTTCACCATAATGTCCCTTAACTTCTTCAATGTTGAAGTTACATCCTCCAACGTTTCAACCTTTCTTAGAATGCTGAGGCTTTCCAACCAGTCTGGCAACTGAGTTCCAGAGTTGTTCTCCTGGTATATAGATAGTGTCGTGGAATCAACAGTCAGCGATGGTGGTATGGATGATTGTGGAATGGATGACGGCAGTGAGGATGATTGTGGACACATGTTGATAAATAGAGAAGACCAGTAAGAAATATGCCGAGCTGCATGTTGGATGGAAGAATGGCTAGTAGAGTCTTTTTCTTTTTGTAATTTTCAAGTTTTGCAGTAATATTTTGGAGAACCAGTAAGATGTCGGATGTTGGTGATGAAGTTGATGATGCTGGTAACGGTAGAGGTGGTGAGGAGCAGGTTCATGATCAGATTCCTGCAAAGAGATTAATTTTTCATAGTCGGACATTATGGTGGGTGTACTGTTTTCTTCTTTTTAGTTAGCATAGGCCTCTTGTAGGATTTCTTAATATTGTTATGTGCTTACACAGTTATAGCACCCAAGAGATCATGAAGTTTATACTCGGTTGTAGCACCCTAAAACTTTTTTTTATTAAAAAACCTTGGCGAAAATTAACAAAACATGTCATTGTCTTGACTTGGATGAAACCAGTTTATATAATTTCCCTGGCTTGGTTTCACCATATTGTCCCTTATCATCTTCAATGTTGAAGTTACATGTTTGGTATATATAATGAATTTTTTCCCTTTGGTTGAAAATTGAGGAATGCTTTCTTCGCATTATACTTGTCCAATTGGAGAGAGGTTGACAGTTTGGGCCTCCACACACCCAAACATTCTTGACATCCTCCAACGTTTGAACCTTTCTTGGAATGCGGAGGCTGTCCAACCACTCTGGCAACGGAGTTCCAGAGTTGTTCTCCTGGTATATAGATAGTGTCGTGGAATCAACAGTCAGCGATGGTGGTATGGATGGGCAATCGGTCTGGTAGTTTCCAGAGCAATGCCAGGGTTGCAGGACTGTGGGAGGGAATTTGCTGTAAGCTAGATAGTTCTTCGATGTGTTGGCTTACACTTTGGACAGAACTGATGACTAGATGATGAATGACTTGATGATGGATATTGTGAGAGGAGTCTATCATATTTCTTTTTGTTTGGCTTTTTATTGAATTGTGGATTCTGCTGGATTCTTCAACAATTTCTGCCAATGTTGGTAGGCCATCGGTACTCATAAATGTCTGAATATCAACATCTTTCTCAAGGCCTGAGAGTACTGATTTGAGCTTAGTTTCCTGTAAATGAAAAAGAAGCATGAGATGAATAATATAAAAAAATGATATTGACCGTAGTAAGATTTATGAGTCAGGTAAAGTAAACGTCTATTGTACACGTTTCTGATATTGTTCCATTTAGTTTTTTGTCACACTAGATCACTTGGCAAACTTGTAAATTATCAAATTAGTCAAAGTTGTAAATTATCTCTCTCTCTCTCGCCTGACACAGTTTTAGAGACACATGTGTACAAATTGACATTAAGCAGAAAAGTTGACTATACAATCAAATATTTTGAGATCAATTCGCTCAAACACATACTGTCATCTTGAGTTTGAAAAATCAAAACTCTTTTAAACATAACTATTTCTTAAAACCCAATTACACAGGTATATTCTGTGGTTATAATGCTTTAAAATGATATATAATTATTTGAAATAATTTCTAATCCAGCGCTCAAATGATTTCTATATGGAGACACCCCGCGAGACCCTGCGAAGGTTTAGGAGAGAAAGAAAATCAGTGGTTGATTCGATACATGTTTTTCTGGAAGTAAAGTAAAATGCTAATTAATAAAGAAATGATATCATGATTTACTAGAAAATTACGAAGTTTTGTGATAACATGTTTAAAAACGACGAAGTTTTTTATTATAGATAACAGTGGTAAATTGTCATTTGTATCGAAACGAATCTACTTGTAATAATTAAACTTTTCCCTGCTTTCTGTCAGGGAAGGGTTTTTTCTTCACCATTGGTCTAGGCACCATTCCACTATATTCTTCGTTGGATTTTTATATTTTCCCCAATGACCAGTGACTTTTTTACGAATTCGGTGGCCATCTTCTCCATTAAGTGGCTGAAAGCTCTTGCTTCAAGCAATTTGCACATGAAGCTTGCCACAACTTTGTGCATCCTAAGTGTGAATGGAACTTGACGACCATCAAGCGCCAAGAATCAACAAAAATTCCCATACTGGAATGTCGTACATTGGCCGTAAAAAAGCAAGCGGGTTATCCGGGGCATAACGTTCTTGAAATGATATTTTGCATAAATGCAAATTCCACGTGTTTGATATACGGTATTCAAAGGAATTATGTAGAAGCCCTCGTCCAGTGGCATTTTGTACCCAGAGCACCTCGGTCGTTGCAACAGAACAGGATTAGTTAAAATAAAGAATATAAACATCTTCAAATAGATTTCAGGCTGGAATAGGAATATTTTATAAATCTGTTGTTGATCATGAAACTAGACAGAGTTGTGAACAGAGAAGTGTCAACTTTCAGGCCAGATTAACTAACAATTAAACGTGCAATCTTGAGCTTGCATCGTGTGTTGACTAAATCCAATGCCATAACTCAATCCATAGCTTTGACGACATTCATTAAGTGTATCCGGAATTCGTGGACCACCATTTTCCCTTATTTGATCTTTGGACGTCAGTAATTGTATCCTTGAAGAGACCAGCTGAAACAACTCTTCGTTGGATCTCTTCCTGGCCGCCAATTGCCCAAACGCACCTCTGTCAGAGATTCAAATAGGTCCTTTGTTTCTTGCTTAGCGTAGTCCAACAAGTCACCAAAAAAAGAGCACAGTCCCCTTCGACTACGGAATCTCCACAAACTTTGTCTCAGGCCCTGGGCCCCGACTGTGATGAGAATGAAAACACAGCGAGGTCCACCAATTCCATGATGAATTTTGGAAGACGTTTTCACAAGTGATAATCACTCTTCAGTCAGTACTAAAACAAACATTGCCTTGAAGAGCAATGCGAACCATTAGTTTTGCTATTCTTTCACTGATGAAGAAAATCCACTCTTACTAAATAGTACAAAATGGCAATAACTCTGAATAGATAACAAAGGAATTTGCATTCTTTGGGTTTAGTACAATTTCACACTTTTTGCTTGCACTTTAAAAACACTTAATAAACGTTTTTTTATTAAAATACTGATCATTGAACTAAAGTATTCTAAATATTGAGATACAAAACTATCAATGATGCAATCAACAACCATTCTTTAGAACTTTTTCATCAGAGATTTAGCTCACTGAGGATTGACAACAAATATATTCTTACATCAGTATTTTTTGATATTTTTTTGTGCTTACACAGTTATAGCACCCAAGAGATCATGAAGTTTATACTCTCTTGTAGCACCCTAAAACTTTTAAAAGAAAAAGAAAAAAGCTTGGTAAAATTTGACAAAACATGTCATTGTCTTGACTCGGATGAAACCAGTTTATATAATATCCCTGGCTTGGTTTCACCATAATGTTCCTTAACTTCTTCAATGTTGAAGTTACAAGTTTGGTATATATAATGATATTTTTTCCTTTGGTTGAAAATTGAGGAATGCTTTCTTCGCATTATACTTGTCCACTTGGAGAGAGGTGGACAGTTTTGGCCTCCACACTCCCAAACATTCTTGACATCCTCCAACGTTTGAACCTTTCTTGGAATGCGGAGGCTGTCCAACCACTCTGGCAACTGAGTTCCAGAGTTGTTCTCCTGGTATATAGATAGTGTCGTGGAATCAACAGTCAGCGATAGTGGTATGGATGATTGTTAAATGGATGGCGGCAGTGAGGATGATTGTGGACACATGTTGATAAATAGAGAAGACCAGTAAGAAATATGCCGAGCTGCATGTTGGATGGAAGAATGGCTAGTAGAGTCTTTTTCTTTTTGTAATTTTCAAGTTTTGCAGTAATATTTTGGAGAACCAGTAAGATGTCGGATGTTGGTGATGAAGTTGATGATGCTGGTGACGGTAGAGGTGGTGAGGAGCAGGTTCATGATCAGATTCCTGCAAAGAGATTAATTTTTCATAGTCAGACATTATGGTGGGTGTACTGTTTTCTTCTTTTTAGTCAGCATTGGCCTCTTGTAGGATTTCTTGATATTGTTTTGTGCTTACACAGTTATAGCACCCAAGACATCATGAAGTTTATACTCTGTTGTAGCACCCTAAAACCTTTCTTTAAAAAAAAGCTTGGCGAAAATTAACAAAACATGTCATTGTCTTGACTTGGATGAAACCAGTTTATATAATTTCCCTGGATTGGTTTCACCATAATGTCCCTTAACTTCTTCAATGTTGAAGTTACATGTTTGGTATATATAATAAATTTTTTCCCTTTGGTTGAAAATTGAGGAATGCTTTCTTCGCATTATACTTGTCCAATTGGAGAGAGGTTGACAGTTTGGGCCTCCACACACCCAAACATTCTTGACATCCTCCAACGTTTGAACCTTTCTTGGAATGCGGAGGCTGTTCAACCACTCTGGCAACTGAGTTGTAGAGTTGTACTCCTGGTATACAGATAGTGTCATGCAATCAACAGTCAGCGATGGTGGTATGGATGGGCAATCTGTCTGGTAGCTTCCAGAGCAATGCCAGGGTGGCAGGACTGTGGCACGCCATTCGCGTTGCTGGCGCTGGCGAAACAAAGTTGGATTGTCAGAGGGCTTCTACCCAGAGTAAGTGTTATCGTGGTGCAATAGTTATTTAACGATAGATGCCATGATAGTGAAGTGAGCATCAAATGTAGACACAGGGAGCCCAAGCTATGTTTTTACTTTCTTGGTGCTCACTATTCCTTTGTTATAATCTCACAATGCATTACCGAAAGTCTAGAGCTAGTGATGCCTGCACATGTATTGTATGCGTATTTGGCTTTTGAGGGGCAAAAAACTGCGTTTGTTTCCGGTAGTGTCTAGATACCCAGCAGCCGGGATAGATTTCGAAAATACTAGATACCTAGCAGTTTCTAATTCTCATAATACCTCTGTCATAATTAATAAAGGAGAATGGTTGGGGAGCCTATTGTTATATGTCTTTTTTCACTTTTTCAACCATAAGAGTGCTAGGCTGTGTAAACAGACCCTTATTAGCGCTCGAAACGTGTCCTGCGAAAAAGGGTCTGCTCCCATAGAAATTTAATGTGAGGCTTTGCTTTAAAACCAGGGAGTGAGATAGAACTGATGACAGCATTAGCAAATCAAATCAATCGATCTTGAACTGAAAGGTGCAATATGATTGGTTGATTATCAATTTATCTCAAGTGGTCCCGGTTGGAGTTTCTGCACTGTAATTAGAAATTTGAACCGATTTTGAATATTTCTTCAAGGATCTTGAAGGAGTAGGTTTAAAAACTGTGTTGCAGTTTTTTAAGCCATTTAAATAAAAGAGAGTGGTTTGTCAGGTATAAAGATGCTTGCCTACAGCTCACATCTTTATACCTGATAAAACACTCTCTCTTTTTGTAAATAGTACATAATTATTTATTTATAATGCCCTCCCTTCTGACGACATAGTGCAAACAATAAAGTCGGGGAACCACTAACAATACTAATTCATTACTGATGTATTTGGTCTCCACATGCATATTGCACTACATAACATTTAATTAGCACATTCTTATGCCTTTAGTGTTTGTCCCTGCTAGCCGGGATAACTATTGTTTTATATTTCCTGGGGGACTGAAAACAATAGAGTTATCCTGGCTAGCAGGGACAACTCGCCTTCATATAAACAGTCCCTAAGACTTGTCATAGTTGGAATTCTGTATAAGTATTATTTAATGTCCTTTGTACGATAAGACTTGTCATAGTTTGAACTCTGTGTAATTATTATTTAATGCCTTTGGATGATAAAATTTTATATAATTTTCCAGGTTTAACCTCTTTGTAGACTTGAAAGACTTGGTCTTCTTTGAAACAGCATTCTTGGAATGTGTTGTATAATTTTTTTCTTTGATTAAATATAGAAGAGTGGCTGGGTTTACCAGGTCTTCTCATCTTTGGAGTCCAGGTTTTTAAAGGTGGACAATCCTTTCCTCCATACTCCCAGATGTCTTTGATTTGTTGAAGACTATCAACATTACGTGGAATACGGAGGCTTGATAGCCACTCTTGGACATTGGAGTGACCAGCTCCATATTCCCTATAAACTTGGATGGTCTGCGCATCAATTTTTGGATTTGGTGATGATTCCAGTGGAACAGATGCCGGTGGCATTGACAGTGGTATGGAAGTTGATGACAGTGGAACAGAGGATAGTGGCTGTGGTATGGATGTTGATGGCAGTGGTATGCATGGTGGCAGTGGTATGTATGTTGGTGGCAGTTGAACAGATGATAATGGCTGTGGTATGGATGTTGATGGCTGTAGTATGGATGATGGCAGTGGAACAGATGATAGTGGCAGTGGTATGGTTGTTGATGACAGTGGAACAGAGGATAGTGGCTGTGGTATGGATGTTGATGGCAGTGGAACAGAGGATAGTGGCTGTGGTATGGATGTTTATGACAGTGGTATGGATGATAGTGGCTGTGGTATGGATTTTGATGGCAGTGGTATAGATGATAGTGGCAGTGGTATGGATTTTTGGTGACAGTGGAACAGATGATAGTGGCTGTAGTATGGATGTTGGTGGTAGTGGAACAGATGTTGATGGCAGTGCCATGGATGGTTGTTGCAGTGGAACAAATGATAGTGGCTGTGGAACAGATGTTAATGGCAGTGCCATGGATGGTTGTGGCAGTGGAACAGATGATGGCTGTGGTATGGTTGTTAGTGGCTGTGGTATGGATGTTGACATATTTTGGAACATGCTGAGAAATAATGATGACCAATGAGCAATTTGCCTAGCTACATGTTGTGTGTCAGCTGCATTTGTGTTGTCAGGTAATGTAGGTATGTGGGTAGTGAAGTGCTGAAGCTTTGATGATATATTGTGAAGTGCGGCTAAAATGTCTTGTTGTATAGGTGACTGTGTGGATGATGTAGAAGGCAGAATTGGCTCTTGTGAAGGAGTGTGAGAATGTGGCGGAATGATGACTGAGGTCATGGCATCATAGAATGCCCTAGACAATTCTGGTGCTGTCAGAGGTTCCTCATTCATTTCTGTGACAACTTTTTTTATGTCTTCTCTTTGATAATTTTTTTTCAAGTAACTTGTAAAAGTACACTCCTATAAAAAAAAATAGTATATCATTATAATATAAACAAGACATTTTTAAAAGACTGAAAAAATACCTATTTGTAAATATTAACTCCACCTAAATATAAAGAATATTAGTTTACAGATAATCATTCACACACATTTACATGTATGTCAATAATTTTTACAGAATGTGAACATAGACAGAAGAACTTATCAACACAATGATCTAAAAGCAACTGTAAAATGATCAATATTTTCATATATCAATATGGTTTAAAAACCTTTCGATTTCAATCAACTGATTTAAATAGGTTATCTTTTCTTTTCTTTAGATTGTTAAAGCACTAGCAACACACATGTATAATTAAACAGCATACAAAGACATGTAGTGTTTTGACTGCTTATTTTTATCAACATTTCAAAGGTTCTAACTGAACATCAAGTAAAAGTTTATTAGGTATATTTTATCCAATAAGAACACTTAATCGTGCAAAGATATAGAGATCAGTCAAAGGTGTGGTCACAGGCTTGGCTCAATTAACAGAGGGGATATGGAGATTTAACATCTGCTTTTGAAAAATCTCTTCTATAATTAAGAATTGATCAATAAGTTACTTACTTCATCATCATCATCATCACAGCTACTTGTGAGTACTTCATCATCACTAGAGTCATCAGAAACCTTTAAATAATAGAGACATGTTATTGATAATTCATAGTCATTAGTTCAATGCAAAGCCATTTTCTCATTAACTATAGGGCAAAAAGAAGGAATTGAACAAGATTACAACTGCTGATTACTTACAATGCAATGCAATTATTTGGACTGGAAGACATTACAATCTCGTAGAACAATTGCTCGACTGACTTTGTTGTATAAATTTAGAAATAACTTGGCATATGTAGATGATATTAATCTCCAACCAGTTACATATACACACACGCGCTTGTCTGAGCATGCATATAAGATACCAAAAGTGTGATTATTATAAGTATGCTTTCATTCAAAGAACCCTACAGGAATGGAATAAGTTGCCAGGAAAAGTAGCATTAGCAAAATCACTATTTATAAGATATATTTTGATTTTTTTTCCTGTTCCTCATGTATTTTAATATTTAATGCAGCCTTTTATATTCAGTATTGAATTTTAGGCTTATATGGTAAATAAATTAATAAATATTTCGCAGTATATGTAGATGTAGCAGCGCGCGCTGAGTGAATTTCCACTGAAATGGCAAGTTTTCATTTGTTTTTGTCTTTTCATGAGAAACTATAATCGCAACTTGTAGAATTTATACTTGCTGATTACTTGTAGTCTTTTTTGACTGGTAAAAATTCACTACCAGAGAAATGCTCAAGCAATGGCAAATTCCAAGCAGCCAATGAAAATCCATGAAAAACGGATTAGGCCAGAGCCCTTGTTCTTCGTCGCAGACGCTTGACAATGCGAAAATTTATAGAAATCTGGATCACTTTGACTTCATATAACTTCGCTAAATTTGAACCAAATATCAACATTTTTACTTTTCTAAAAAGATTGTGTCATTGGATAATATCCACGAGTGTTAATATTGGAATTCATTGTGGAAATGTACTTGTCGAGAAAAGTGAGATTGTTTTCCAAATAAAACGTTTGAAACATTAGCAAACAAACCGTAGCTACAACACGAATGTTGATCCCAATTCCATTCCCTCTCTTGCTTTTCATGTTTTCCGATTAATAAAGTTTACATTTTCAGAATTCGAGTTTCAGGAGGTCAAAGTGATCAATCCAGATTGCTTTGAATTTTCTAGTTTTGTTTGATTATTATCCTTGATGTTCCTTGATGCACCGTCAAGATGTGTCAACTTACATGATCTTCGATTTGAGATATTTCTGGTTCTTCTTCGACTTCTTCCTCAAATTCCTAGAATTAAAACAAAAACAGATTAGCAACAAATCTAAGTTCTACATTTGTGAGACCACAGTTTCTTATTAGACATAAATATAAGCTTAACGTAAGCTTGCGTCCATCGCGTCATATTACAAAAATCTACAAGTTGATAAACTTTGATAAGCTTATTCAAATGTTCTATTAAAACAGATGGAGTATAACATGCAATCAATTACCTGTTCTATTTCCTTCATTTCAATTAACTTACCCTAATGTGGTTCAGTCTCCATTATAAGCGATAAAAAGCACAAGAACACCACGAGAAGAAATTGACTAAGGATGTCCGTCATTTTTTTCGCCTTAGCTGCCTGTCGTTTTTCTCGGTAGGAAAATGACGTCATTGGTAGGAATCGTAGGATTTCCTACACCCATATATGGAGGAGGTGCCAAGGGACAATAATTATATATTTTTTTCTCGAGATGGGTCCGCTAATATTGAAATATTATTTATTGAGTGAAGGGGGTGTTTAAAGCGAGAAATTCAACAGAAAGCACAAGTAATTCGTAACGCGTGACTGCCGTAAACGCCAGTTGTGTTTGTCAACACTTAGACCCAGAAAGGTCAAATCGTTCAACTTTCTCTTGTGTTTCAATCAAAATGGCTTCCTTAGATACAAAGTTTTAGGCTTCGTTATTTCGAATTGTGCTGAAGTTTGGACGTAAAACCATGAAAAACTTCTTAATCTATTCCAAATGAAGTTAGGGATCGATAAAAAGTTGAAGATGTTTTTTATGTCCTGTACCAGTTCCTCATACCTTAGGTTTATTTAAGTTGTGTAAAAGTTCATTGAATAACCTACCTGCAATTTCTAGCACTTCCAACGCTTTGTTACTAGCACTCGTTGCTTCTGGTACGGCATTGTCTGATCATTCAAAAGGAACATTTATAGGAATTTTATAAATATCTTCTGTAATACTTAAAAAAAATCAAATAACAGCCTACCTGAAACGCGTTTGCAAAGACGTTCAGTGCCTTGTTCTTGGAATATTTCCCAGCTCCATGGTGCAACAGTTTATGTAGGACAGTAACATTAGCAAAGATATATGCACACTCGTTGACCTCATATTCAATGTAACCAGTCGTTGCTCCAGAAGCAGCAGGTGGGAATAAAGGAACCAACGTCAACCAACTCACAATATTCAACATGGGATCGTCACCATCCATTTTTACACGTGTAAGCAACAGGGCCAGGTACAGCACGTCTTTTTTTGTTAGGCGAAAGTCCTCTACTTTTACGGAATCAGTAACTACGGGATCAGTATTGTTCTTGTAAAAATCTTCCCATACATACCAAAGGAACATCGTAATGTCCAGTTTCGAATCACCTATACTGTTTAACCGATATATCACAGACGTGATGTCGCATTGAGGGTGATTAACAGCATGTGATATTATTGAGAACATTGCCATTTGCAAGAGCCCATAACATCGTGAAGCCTTGCCAATATTCTCAGCAATAGAAATAAGTGGTTGGTATACAGAATCGCGGTTGATGAGCTCAATAATATCACTAGTTTGCAGTTTTAAGTCAATTATTCTGACATGAACAAGGGAGCCTTCTGTCCAATCCGGGGGAGGCATGTAATGACCTGAGGTAAATACCGTTATTGGACACACAGCTCTTGAACGTAGCCATGAAGGTGACATTCTGTTTGTGTTGACCTGGTCAATGATTAAACATTTTTCATCCATGTACTCCTTTACTGCTTCAGCATATTTTCTATCCCGATTGGCAGGTCGTTGCTCAAATACTAATAGACATGAACGCCCATAAGCCAAGGCAAGGTAGTATGCTGTGGCTTTTGCTAACTGACTCTTACCAATACCTGAAGAACCATGATACAAAGCTGCTAATATGGCATTAGCCTTTAGAACCTCAAAATGCGTCTCCAATGCTTGTTTGAATGCGGTGTGTAGGTATATTTTGTATTTACCCACCATGATTTGCTGGTCTCTTCTTAACGTTTCCCTGTGGAAAAACAAGTTTGAAATTAAACACAGCCACAACTATGACTTATGCATGCATAAGACAATCAGCAACTTGCAACTAAAACCTTAATCTGCCTATTATGCAGCTTTTTACTGTGCAGCATACACTAGGATATGTCTGAATAGAGTTGATTTATTGTCACTATAAAACAGCTACTCTAAATAGTTAATGAAAGTATTGCCCTTAACTTCCATGGAACAAAAAGTTTTTCTTCGAAATACAACGCCAAATTGGTCGGACACATGGTGTCGACAGCCTACAGTTGTGCGAGTGTGAATACCTGTATGCAATTTATCTGGGGTCTCATTATAGTGCGATATCGGCTTTTAACAAACTGCACCACAATACTCCAGTTTCACAATCAAATCTCGAGTCGGGATTCCTGTGGTTTTTTCACATGAGAGTGAGGCTAAGGCTGGGTCTCATGCATTCGCTCTGTACAGTTCGTATAGGCCAAATCTACCTCTTTGGTCGAAATTTGATTATTTCGCGAGAAATTTGTGAACTGACAACAAAATACCTAGCCAGATAGTAAGATTAAATCATCATGATTGTTCTAGAGGGCATTTTCGCAGGATTTTTCGTGTTTTTGCTGGCGAACAAGCTTGTGAAATGAGTGCGATCGTGTCAAGTTGTTCGGAAAATGGCGGAAGAGAAAGAGACAAGAATCACAGGGAGTGTGCTGTATTTGGATGTTCTCGGACACAGTATGTATGTCGATGGAATTCTAACAAATACCTTGTTTACAGGATACCACAGAAACCATCAGTAAGAAACGAGTTGGGGAGACAAAATAATTGTCAAGCAACTCACACTGGACTGCACTTCACAAAGAAGTCCTGAAAATGTTGAACATTTTCCTGAAGTAGAAGTATGCACTACGGTAAATACCACTTGGCGGCATGGGTAGATCTAATGTTGTTTGACCATTATGTTAAAGCAGAGAACCAGGGTGGTGAAGCAGTCACATCGACGGGGGTGCAATTTATCTATGCAATTTATCTGTTTATTATTGGCATGTTTGAGCTTGAAACACTTGGAAAATGAAACATGGAGATGACTGATGATTTTGATTTGGCTTCACTTTTCGTAGAGAGCAGTCTCTGCGAATCTCAGAAGTTTGAGCGCAGGGACGCAATACAAGTGCTGAAGAATCTACCCATTTCTCGAACTCGACGTGTTGATGTGCTTCGTGATCACGTGTTCTCCACAAATCGAGCAGTTGATCAAATCGATGCTACTCGCCTGGAGAAATCAAGCTTCCTCATGGGCTACCATTTTTTGTAAGAAAGTTGTTTTTACAAATTTTTTCAATAAAGATATAATCCAGGGTACAGTCAGACACTAGACTTGCCACCAGTCGGCATCGTCCGAAATGTTGGACTTTGTGAAGTCTACACGTCCTCACACAGGCAACCCAACAGTTTTATAGTGGAGCTACAAAATGTATAATTATCTTGGTAAGGGATGAACCTCCGACAACCAAACTTGGGTGAAATGTTAAATAAATGTGAAGAGGGGTGCAACAACCTAGTCACGTGGTATGACGTCATTGATGATGTCATCAAACAAGAAAAGTATCTTATAGTATGTATCTTATAGTCGAGCACTTTTCACATGAGCCTCTGGCTCGGGAAATTGGGCAACCATTCCCCGTGTCACTTTTTTCTGAGCGTTTTCGTTTCTAAAAAATATACAAAATCTATCAATTTGATTTGCAAACCCCCTTCCCCCCTAAGCAATGTTGATTGGTCTTTCAAATGACAACCATTTCACCTTCCCACAATTCAACATTTTCATGTAAAAAACAGATAATGTCTCAAGGGATTTTGCCCATGATTATAGCTTCTGTTTGGCCTTCGCTCAATTCCAGATCAAGATCTATGTCTACACCAGAGTCAATCAAGCTTTCGGTTTTGGAGAGTTCAGTCGATCGCTCTGCTGTCTCTAAAATCCTTCTCATCTTCACAGGCATCGCCAACCTTGATGCCAGCTTTTATTGGCTCATCTTGATTGGCAAAACTCTAGCATCTGCAAATAGCGATCTAAGTAAGATAAATATAAGCATTTTCTTCTAAGCCGTGGCATTGTAGGTAATTGTAAGAAACATGATACGCTGAGCTGTTATTGTGTATTGTTTTCTTGACGCTTAGTATAACAGTCACTAGAGGAAAAAATTGTAAATATATAGACATTCAGTCACTACAACTCATCCATTGTGTATTGTTTTCTTGACGCTTAGTAAAACAGTAACTAGAGGATAAAATTGTAAATATATAGCCGTTCAGTCACCATAACTCATCCAATTCATATTCAAACTCTCTGCAAATGTCAAGACAATAATCTCTGTCTTCAAAATCGATATCTCCCAATCATTTCTTTACTTTTGTAAACCTCTTGTGTAAAAACAAAAGTTATTTTTCATTCAAATTTAATCCGTGGCTTAGCACAGTTATTTTGTCATTGTTTGATATGTCTACTCTATTAGATCCTCAAAATGCTTCTTTACATATAACAAAATTCCATCCTCTATCTGCAGTGCGACATGTTCAGGTACTGAAAGTTTCGATATTTTGAATATTTGTAAAAGTTGTTTCCTTGTGATACCAGTAGATTCCACCAAAAGCCGCGTAATTCCATCGAACGTAAAGGTTAAACCACTACAAGAATATCACATTTGCCCTCAAAGCTCATTTCTCACTACTAACTTTTGAAAATACGTTACAAAATATATATTCCTATTAGAGAATTACTTGTTGATTCATTTTTTTTTTTTGCGAGCTAAGTTGCAACGGAAATCGCTAGTGTGACATGGTATCGTGCAACTTGTGTCACACTATCGTTTTTTTCGTGCAACTTGTCTCGCGAACGTTTTCGTAGATATATAATGAATGAAATTCATTGTGGTTCTGAAAGAGTAAATAAGACCACAAAACTATGTCACTATCCTAAATATATTATCTTACCGCAATGGTTTTCATTCTTAAAAAAATTAGGGGTTCATCTTGGCCTGCTTCTCAGACGCATACGTGGCACACTCTCCTCTATCTCCATTTGTTCCTCCTCGTTGTCTTGGTATTCTTCCGTCTCTTTGCTTTGAGCGTGTTCATGAATTTGTTCAAAATCTTTGATGGCCATTGCTGTTTGGAGCTCTGGCGGCAAACCGTGCCCAAAATTCTTCAGAACATTCGGGACATGAAGAACCACAACGGAAAGCATAGCGGTAAACTCTCACTGAACAATGGAGTGCACAAGTATCACCTTTGACTTGGGGAGAACAGGCTGCTTCCATTTTTGACATCAGGTGGTCAAATTTTGTCGTCGTCAGTAGTTTACACATGATGTTGGCCACTTTCATCTGCATTTCGAACGACAGCACTGGTTTCCTGTCAGCTAGTTTCTTTGACTTGTCCGTCCTTTTCCTCTCGTCTTTTGTGTACTTAACTAGAATGCAGAATTGCCAAATGGCAATGTTTGGCTCTCTTGAGCATTCCAGAGTGAACAGCATCTTTTTAACAGCTTCGGTGCCATGTAGCTTATTTTGCTTCTAGGTATTCAGGAGAAAAACTTTGTAATTTTGACCACGTTTTGCAGTACTTTGTCTCGCCATACGTTGCCCATTCCTTGATGTATTGAAAAGCCTTTTCACACGAATTTGGATTTTTTTTATATACAACTGTTTCTCTTTGCGTATATTGCAGAAAGAGAGGTGCAACTACATAAGACATTTGCCGAACACAAAGCAAGCGCAAATTCCCGTCGCTATTGGTAAGTTTCTAGCACATTGACTTTGGCTAGATCTTTCGCAGTCCTGCTTTTATAGACTACTATTTTAGTATTTTTGCAAAAATTACGGACATTTGCCGAGAGTTTTGAGACTGCATGTTCAAAAACACCTATACACAACTACTACTCAGCTAACCTGAATGCATGAAATCATGAATTCACTTCGTTTTTGTTGCTGCAAAATCATCATTTCTAGAAGGTTGTTTGATGATGTTTGGGGGACAGTGGTGACATTTGTGGTTGGGGATTTATTTGCTTTTGGTGTAGATGATAAAGCCTCTACGTCTGCTTTCTGTTCCTCTCTGATTATAATTCTTCACTTTGATGAGATTGACGAAAACGAAACCGGCAAAAACCAGTTGAGTGTTTGAATGCCCGAGATTATGAAAATTGCTATAAAATGAACAAGGCTATTAGAGAAATAACATTGTATGCATGGAACAATTTTACAATTTTTGTTTTTTTTCTTTCACTGTTCTAACTGTTTGTAACTTGGAAACTCCGGAAATACAGTGAAAACAGCCTTCGGAAAATAAAGATAGCTTTAAATGTTTAAACTGTTGTAAAAACCAAGGAAAACGCCGGAAATCGCGTACATTTTAAGCGACCTGGCGAGGTAGTTTTATCTGGCCAAGTAAACAGCTTATCCAGTCCCAGCATTCTTATTGACAGGTATATGTCATCATGACGTGTCAAGATTTTTGATATAAACAAGCCCAGTCAAAGGGAAAACGTTTTGCTGCGAGGAACATTTTTTGATAATATATTTATTACATGTTATTTATTATCAATTTTTACCCTCAACTTTTCTACCTAGACCCTCGACTTTTTACCTCCGACCCTCGACTTTTTACCTCCGACTCTTGACTTTTATCCCTTGACCCTCGAGGCTCGACCAAAACCTACAGCTCAACTACCGTGCTTGCTTGAGAAGCAGTGCTGTCTCAAATGACATTCGGAATGCATTCTAACTATCGTCTTCAATCAAACTAATTAATATCGGCATTTGGAGCGAGAATGGAAATGTGCCAATATTTATATACAACTATAAAGCATCAGGCAATGAATAGAAGCGAGAAATGTGATTTTTTTACGAAGCAAAGCTAGCTATTTGAGCGTGAAACAAGCCGTCAGACGAGTTCTTGCTGGAAGTTGGAACAGGGACTTTAAGGTCTAGGTTGTTCTTATCCATATTGTTATATATGATTACATTAGAAAGGTAAATAAGGCGGTATATTTGCATTTATTAACAATTGCAATTACAATTACAATGACAGTTTTTGTTGTCATTGTTCTTCAGCTTCTTCTTTGTCTTTTTCTCCTCCTTCTCCTCCTTCTCTTCCTTTTCTTTCTTCTCTTTCTCTTCTCGTTCAAGTTCTCTTCGCAAGTTATACCTTCGCCACTTGTTGCGGGGCCTTCTACGTCTGTCCGTCATTAGCGGCAACGGAAAACGTGCAGCCACGGCAGGGTCTAAAGAATATTAACATGCTGTGAGTCATTGTCGTGCAAACTCTTTTAAAAATATTCTCAGAATCTTATTAACTGTGTATCATTTATTGAGTTTGGCCATGTCACAATTAATTTTCCCGTGAGATTCAATGTTGCGCAAGCCCCGGCATATCATTTCAGTTTAAAGGCATGGTAAATAGACAACTAGTGTTATTCTTCTAGCTTAAAAGACGTTGCAAGCAGATTGGAAGACACTTTCTCTTACGTACGCATTAGCTATAGAAGTTCACGTATGTTTATAAAAGCTTTATAATACGCTAACAGGTTTAAGGAAAATAATTACAAGATGAACTTAATATGCGATGCTATTATAACTGACAAGTATTTTAGACATTAAAAACCATTTATTATCCTATTAACGACAGTGGTACTTACCGTCTCCATCTAACATCATGCCAGATGCCATGATTTCTGGCGTAGATGGGAAGTCGATATCCCATAACCCTGGTGGAGTTCTTGGAGGAGGTGGGTGCTTTTTTTAATTAATAAAAAAAATAAAATAAAATACGAACTAGTTTATACAGGACCAAATAACTGATTTATTACAAGTTATTACAAATTAATTAATTGTTTCCAGCTACAGAAACGCGCATCTGTGGCGTCGGAAAATGAAGACCTTGTTCCCAAGATCATGAAAAATCTACATTTTAAAAACTTTAACAAGAGAAATACTTTATCTTTAGAAAAAATAAATAATTATGCTGAGATATATGTCGCGTTACAACGCGATATGAGACATACACTGATGATTGATTAACGAATCAAACTGTAGCGACGTGCGTCAATATAGCTCTTATTAAATATAACA
Source organism: Metridium senile (assembly GCA_949775045.1). Taxonomy (NCBI): domain Eukaryota; kingdom Metazoa; phylum Cnidaria; class Anthozoa; order Actiniaria; family Metridiidae; genus Metridium; species Metridium senile. Next base: position 4,006,901 of record OX459106.1, read on the forward strand.
AAACATAACAAATAACATTAGTTCCTGGAGCTCGGGAATAATGTCCCTCTCAGTATCAGTGCTTTCTTCGTCTGTTGTAGATTCCGCCTCTGATACGGGATGATCTATAAGCACTCTTGGTTTAGCACGTTTTCCGGTGCGTTGTTTGTACATTTTCCTCTTCTTTTGTACTGGGCGACGAGACAAAATTCTGAGAAATCGTTAGTTTTCAAATATTTGTATCTGAATTATCCACATAATTGTAACTATTGATTTATTACTGCGGTTTTCAACTTTCTGCGAACTCAGACATTCCCACGGCTTATTGCGAAACACGTTTTTAGCTGCCGTCAATCAAAACTAATTAGTCGGTACCTTTTAAATCCTTGATTGACGGCAGCTAAATACGTATTTCACAACGAGCAGTTGAAATGTCTGAGTTCGCAGAAAGTCGAAAACCGCAGTAAAATGCTGGTAAATTGAAATAAAGCACATTATTTTCCTTGAATTTCTTCTTTTAGCCAAGCAATATGTTCTATTTACTAACTACTACTACAGGTTATCAGCGAAGTCGGGGGCGCCTTGACGATTACGTGACATTTACAAAACAAACGTTACTAGGCAACAACGAATCTAACACGAAAACGAGGTGGACATTAAATGGCGGCTGACGAGCTTGTAGTTGAATTTGTACTGTATTTAAACGGAGATATTTACACTTAAAAACGAAAAAAAACATTGGAATAATCTAGTCAAAATCTTCTTAAATGTAATAAAAACTTAAATTTAAATTTCTAGCCGGTCACGATGACCGGCGTACTCGAAATTTGGCCGGACATCACTCAATTTTGGCCGGACATTGTCCGATGTCCGGCCGTTATTTTAAGCCCTGATTATATTCAGATTAATAATTATGTAAAACACAAAAGTAATCAATCACTAACCCCACTTCTTCCTAGTTGAGTGAGATTTAGAAGAGTTTGCCATGCAGAATCTGGTAGCTTCGCACTAAGTTTAAAGTATAGGATCACCCAATCAGCTCATGCTTTTAAGAATTCTTTGGTATATCTCTCCGCTTAGAAGCTTGGTGATTCCTTGCTTGTCACCATTCACAACCATAGTTATTTTGATTATGTCTGAAATAGTGCTTCTGACATTCTCTTGCTCATCTTCAGTTCCATATACAAAACTGTTCCCAAGAACATGTGCAAGAGATTCTTTATGATTTTCACACATATAATCAAAATCTGAAATAATCCTTTGACAGGCAGCTGAAATTTTCCTTTTCTTGGTGGTGCTTCCAAGAGGACTTGTTTCCATGTCGCTTATGCTGCCACTGCTACTACTACTGCTACCACTGTTAGGACTTCTTGGTGAAGATTTTGATGATGTCGGTGAAGAATCAGGAGATATTGATGTGGAGAATTGATTTAGCTGTGCTTGAAGTTTAGTAATGGTGGTTTGGTAATTTAGCATCTCTTGTCCGACTCTTTGCAGCTCTGCTTGCGACTTCAAAAGCTGTGATTGAAGTTCCCTTGAAAGGTCTTCAGAATTCCCACCAAAAGTATGAGAACAAACAAAAAAATGTCCAGCCAGATTTTTTTCCTACACCGTAAATTATCTCTAGATGCACAAGGCCTATTGATCATGCACGGAGGCTATAATTGATTTCTTTTGTTACAAACATGTAATTATTTGCCACTTACTCTGTTTCATCAAAGAGTCTTTGTTTATCAAACAACAGTTAATACTGTTCATGTTTATTTTCCACAAACCTGTCAAAGTTTATTAATCTGATTGGTCCAGGCTGAGGATAGGGAGGTTTCGGCTAGGTGTAAACCATGCTGTTACTCGAAGGACTGTCAGTGCACTTCGGTTGACCGTTGTAGCAGCACTTTGAGCACTTTAGTACGACAATGCCGAAAAGAGGTAGAGCACGCTGGAGAGATAAAGCATACTGTTGCCGCGACTGTGAATCTGTAAGTAACTTACACTTGGCTCTTTGAAGTATCTCCAACCCGGTGATATAGATCGATTCTTCCCGTCCCCCAATAAGCTATTGCTGGCGGAGAAAAGGATTCTCGAACACGAAATCAGAGACCTTGTAGAAGGCGCTACAACATCAAGCTGAACTCCACTAAAGCCACTCGATCTTTCGCAGAGATTCAATTCATCAAGCTCATCATTGCCACGCCATTCTGGAGGCCCTGAAGTGCGCTGGCCGTCGGCTACAACTGCAGCTATGACGGCCAAGAACGTGGAGAACTCCACCTTCACTAATCCTGCGCAGTCTGCTAAACCACTAGACCGCAAGAAAGCCAAAATGGAACAGAATTTAGTCGTTCTTGGTGTACAGATCACAAGTGCCAATTCAGAGTTAGAAAGGCTAAGGGCAGAGCAAGACAATCTGACACCAATGGCAGCGATTCGCGCCCACATCTGTGGCCAATGCCATAAATCTGGTCATACGAAGACAACTTATAAATCGCGACCATGTTCAAGCTCGAGTATCTGCAAAATATGTGACAAACATCCCGAGATGAAAAACAATATAGCATCTCCTTGCAAGCGGAATTGAAAGCTCTTCAAAAACAGGAAGAAAAGCAAAGGAATGAGCTAGACAGTTTCTCAGCAGCGCGGGAAAAGTGGACGTCAAGTTTTTTTAGTGTAATGCGACCGTGTCTCAAGCTTCAGAACTTGCCCAAGTATAATGATCGAGTGAAATTGGACAAGGATCTCCTCATTCTGCAGCGTGCCTTACAAAACAAAGTGCCATCCTGGAGGGCGGAGGATGGAGACTGGCAATTACCTATGATTATTGAACAATACCATCATTCAAAAGTGGCAGCTTATCTACCCATTATGTCGCAGAATTCGTATTGAACTAGCTATATACACTCTGTTTATATTACCTATGTAGTTTATTTATTATAAAATACAAGACAATGATATATTTATAAGTAATATTATTATTGCTTCTTGAGTTACTTATTTCAATAAAACAGTTTGTTACGTTGTAAAGTTTCTGGAGAAACTTAGTCAAACTTGACTTGCATGTTTTGAAATCGCAAGACAATTTCAAGCTCGTCTTGTGTTTCTATTTATATTCTTATGTTTCTATTTATATATACTGTCGTGCGGGGTGTTTTTGAATGGTACAGCTAGGGTTAGATCAAAAAGACTGATGACAACTTTGAAACAAAACTGACCATAAAATATCACTATTTTTGTTGTATAGCTGAGTACTGAGATAAAGTAAATAAGGTTTATGCAGTTCAGCCAATCTAGATCAAACTTTTACCAGTGTCGACATGCAGTGTTGTAATTTGATAGAGCGCTTATGGTCCTAATGTAAAGACTACTAATGAGTGTAAAAGCTAGCCAGAACATAATTCTCACAGATTTATTCTATCTATCCATCCCTCGATCAAATTATCCCATTCGTAAGATCAACGAGCAAGTCTTAGAGTATATTTCTGTAGAAAAAAAAACAATGAAACCAAGCATTTATTCCTCAGAAATCCAAACCCGACTCTTACTTGATGGCGTAGTAAATCAACACGACATACCGAGTACCTTACAAATAAACAAGCGAATAAAACACGATCTTGTCATGAGCAAAAAGAAACTAACGTCAATATCTACAGAAACACAAACTCCTCAGAACATCAACAAACAAAATGAGTATCTTCAAGCAATATCTGGGTTTCAAGCAAACCAAATTCATTTTTTTGATGAGTCTAGTGTTATTGTTACAACAGGGAATCGCGTCTATGGCAATGCTACAATTGGTCAGCCAGCAATTGAGTTTGAGAGATATGCTTCCAATGCAAATTATACGGTCAATCTCCCCCACTCTCTCAAAGGTGTAGACCTGTTCAACGTAATTGATGGTCCCTCCAATGGCTACGAACTACTTCATTTCTTCGAGCAAGCATTAGACGTTCAGCGTCCTGACGGCAGTGTTTTGCTCAAGCGCGGAAACTGTGTAGTGATGGACAACTGTGGTTTTCATCATGCTCACCACGTTGAAGCAGTTTTGAGAGACCTTTTTGCAGACGTTGGTGTAGATTTGCTTTTTCAGCCACCATACTGTCCGCATCTAAACACTTGTGAATACTGTTTTAACCAGACTAAGGCATTTCTTCGAAAGTGTCCGCTTCTGGCCAGTGAAGAAACTAAAATTGCTGTAGCTGAAGGACTTTCAACCATCAATGAGGCAAATTCGTTTAAGTATTTCAGGCATTGTGGCTGTGTAAAAAGTCAAGTAACTCGTCAAATAAAGTATTCAGAAAGTTTAAAGTCCTATTTATGCAGCGCGAAATCTTGGCTATTTGACGCCTGCGTTCGGTTTTCTCTCCTCTCAATATTCCCTTTCTTTGTAAATCAAACTGTATCAGCTACGAACGCTTATTGAAAATGCATTTTTGCGGTTGTTTTCTCGGCTATACTCCCTAGTGGAGGACTTGAATAGGCCTGAGAAAAACTGCAAGCTTCTTTGAACTAGTTGTGCGAAATCCGTGATATTGTATTTATTATGCAGACGATCATGTCAATCAAAATCACATTTCTCGCACACTGATTGGCTAACTTTCTCAAAAGTTTCTTGGGTGGCCACGGTACCGCGCGTCACACTGTAAGGTGACGCGCCCGAAAGCAGAGTAGTAGAAGTTAATAGGTGTCTCGCCCATAAATCTGCTCTCAGAATTATTTCTACTTGGTTATAAATACATAATAAATAATACTATTGAAGGATTCTTTTCTTTCCATCTATTTCAAATTCTGACTGCTTTTAAGGTGATGCGCCCAAAAGCAGAGTACTAGAAGTTACTAGGTGTCTTGCTCGTAAATCTGCTTTCCCTTTGTAAATTTCCCTTTCCTGGCCCTATATCGATGGTACTATGACAAGTAACTCGTGAATTGTTTTTTCCAGCTCGCTGCCTTGCCAACTCAAGCTGTCCCGCTGGATCCACCTCCCCGATCTCATCTTTATTTTGAACCATTTCCATACATCTCCACTTGACATTATTACTTACATGGCAATCACACTTTGATAGCGTTTCTGTTAAAGGCTGCCAGTCGTAGATTTTATAGATTTTTTGCTTGCCTTCCAACTGGAAAACAATAGTAGGTTTTCGGTGTTGCCTATGCTTGACATGCCAATGGTCGTCGAGTTTTGTTGTTGTCGAAAAGTCTTTTTCGCACAGTGAGCAGGACACAAAAACTGATTTAGAAGGCATAGTCTAAGATCTAAATCGATATAAACTTATCACGACGGCTTGAGGCCATGTGATAGATTTTTGCGACAGGAAGTAATGCCACGTGATAAAAGTATTTTTTATAATTTTGTTTGAGTTTCATTTGTTTTAGTAGCAAACTATTACAATGCAATTTATATATTTCAATAATACTGTTTTCAAGCCAGAGAGCTAATATGATAGAAGCGGGGAAAAAAATATTGGTTGTTTGGTGGCGGAAAAAAATCTGAGTGGTTTTCATGATTAGGTGATCTTTGACCTCATTGCTCAATAATAAACGATACACTTCAATTGATTTTAGTGATATATATTTCGGCTTACATTTCCAGCATATATGCATATTTGCAATCGCAGGATTACAAAGATAAAACAAGCTAGCAATTATTCATACATAAACAACCCAATTCCTGATCAATTATATAATTATTTTCATCCGCTCGGTGTCAGTTCGCATATATCCGATGTTTTGCTTGTTTTGCAAAAATATCTGTCAGTGACAGGGATTTACATTTGCAAACAAAATTTTAAACGGTTGCAACAAAAATTGTCTTGCGCTACGAACCTTCAAAGAAACCATTGGCCTGTCTTGAACAGGTCAATATTTGGTTTTATGTTAAAACTGTCAAATCTTACTTGACATGTAACAGTAATGAAAAATGGAAATGGAAAATTTATTGTTATGTGACTGGCAAACTACAGTTGGTATTGCCTTTGTGTCTTGCTGTGCGAGCACAATGAACCATGCAATTTTTGTGAACAGGCCCACATTTACTAAAAACAACTTTTGACGCTCTAATTAATGTTTTACCAGATTAACACAGCTTTAATCATTTTGGTATCATTTTGGTAACGGCAAAACAAACAAAAACAACGATTGTCAAATTGCTATTTGGTTCGCCTAAATTTAGCTTGTTAATAATGGACGTTTTTTCAAAACGTTTTAAAGCTGACTTTTGCCAGTACATACATCGCCGTCATGAATCAAACTCATGGCAAGTGGCTTTGCAGTATATCCACGATCGAGGAATAATTCATAACTCCAACCGGCATGATAAATAGAAACGAAAGTGTGTATATTCCCGTCATAAATGATTTTGGTTGTAGTGTCCGGGATAAAATGTGCTGTGACAAGTCCCATGTCAAAGGGTGTTAACTTCGGTAAACAAAAACCTTAATAAAATGAAAAAGTAGATGATTTTCTAAATACCAGTATCTTGCTAAAATGGCATGAAATATGTTTCATGACAGGGGAAAAACGGCAAAACAAAACACTTCCAGTGATTCAGGAAGCGCGCACGCTTTTCAGTGTTCTTTTACGCAATCATTGTTGAAAGTTCTTATTGTAAGTGGATTGAAGAAGTGTAATTAAGGCTAGGTTTACACGGGGCTGGTAATGTTTGGGTCTGCTCAAGTTTTAGGCCAGATTGCATTAGTGTTTACATGGGTATAGCTTCCTTTAAGGTACCAGGACTGGTTATGGACCCCTATGTGCGCGACATCAAATTGTGCTCAAGCTTTACAATATTTTGTTATAAAAGTATATATTATCTGATAGGTGAATAAATGTAGTTTTAGGAAACATTTTCGAATTGTCCATAACTTAAATTGCGAAAAAGATATGTAGAGTTTAGTGTGATTTGAGTGTCCTCTGTTTGAAAAATCACAGCCCTTTACAAATTACCGTCATGTCAATAACAAACATGTCTTTGCACGTAAGAGAAGTTAATCTTCAAAACGGTGCCTGGGATTTTTCATATCTATTTTAGATCAGTTGCTACGAGATCTCAAACATCAACAATCGATATTTTAATGTATTTTCTTACTAATGAAGTGATATCTTTTTAACAAAATAAAAAATAGGAAATTGCAGACACCGTCCCACGCTTGAAACATCGTTCTACAAAATTGCGAAGTTAAGTTGCAATCTGTTAAAATTTGAGCGAATGATAGTCGTTTAAAAATGAAGATTTGAGGCTAAAAAGTTACCGAGAAAAACGCGTTTATAAGTTTCGGGCCAGGGAGCCGCTGAGTGTTTACACAGACACTTCATCTGTCAATGAGTTGTCATCTTGCCTGGTCTGTATCATATACCGTAGGCTAATATTATTGTAATAGGATGCTATTCCAGTCACTCGTTCTCTGGTGTTTCTAGTCGATGTCGATGATGACTTTATGATGCATTTCGCCTATAATATTAGTTGACACTCACTGAAATCCTAGCATACGATTTTACAAATTCAACTAGAGAAACAAACTATGCCTAGAGGAAACTGTTCGCGTGTGAGCTGTGGCCGATGCAAACACACAACCAGAGCCGCTACGGCGACCTAGAGAAATTGTTATTCAACAAATGAGGGAATTAGGGCCGGGTAATTATGATCGTATTTTAATGTCAATACCTTTGTAACAACGCACAGATAACAATGCTACTTTTACCGCTTACTTTCGAGTGAATATTGGATATTTGACGTTTTAACTTCGGCCCTAACTTCTAGGACTTCTAGATTTGATGGCGAAGTGTTTGTATTTAAAACCTCGAAGCAAGCACTTTACTACAATGTGCAGCACTTTGTGTAGAATCGTCTGACCTTTGTGTTTCCTGAGCATAATACGAGCCTCGATCGCTTTCTGCCAGAGATTTTCGTCGTTCGAGCGGGAACGGTTTCTTTGGTTTTGGCGATAACGAAGAAGACGATCTTTGCATTCGAGAAGCCAATAAAGAATCGTAATGGACTATACGAGAACCTACACCATGAATATGACAGAGATTTTTAAAAGTTTTTCGATTTTCGCGTAGAAGATATTTGAGTAAGATTCTTCATTTTGTGAGTAAACATGCATGGCGATTCATATTGTTGCCTGGCAATTAGCTTTCGATGACAGATAGCTAATTAGCTGTTGACATGATAGTTCCGGTCAAATGTTGATCACGAATTTTATTATCAGCAATTTAGCGAAAACGGCTTTTTTTTTAAAGAATATGTTAGATAATATCACAATCTAACTTATAGAAGAAGAAAAAAAAATTGAGCAGAGAGTTGTCCATAACCAGTCCTGATACCTTAATTTGAATGCTTCATTTGCAATGCACTTTTGAACTTGTTTTCATAGGAGGCGCAATATAGCATGTTCTTGTTATAGTTATTATTTATATTTACCTTGGCTATTTGTTGTTTCTTCAGTATCTATGACTGAAACCGAATTCGTTTCTTTGTTGGTTTTTGAAGTAAAAATTTGCATCTGTTAAAGTAGAACTTAATGCTTTCACTAGTTAAATCTGTTTCTCAGCGACCGTTGCGAGACAAGTTAAATTATTTTGTTGCTCGTATTACCGTAGCTTGAAAGCAATTCTAACTTACTTTTTGGTCTCTTTGTGGCCTTCTTCTTTTTTTCCAGGCAAAGGTGTTAACTTCGCCGTTTCATTCTCCATCGTCTTCTTAGCTACACATAATAGATCACATCCGGTGAGATCAGTAGTTTTTGATAAAAAAAACTAGCAGTGTCCTTGCTCTGGAATAACCTGACGCTTTTGGCATGGCTAGACAGCTTCGCACGAGCTCATGTACTTGACCGCTGATGTATTGTACCAAATAGTAGAGGCGGACGCTTTCACTTTGTGTCTTTCTTTCTACAAGGTGTTCAAAGGCTCTGATAAAGTCATGGTAATCCGTTGGGTCACCATTGAAGACTTGAAGTTCGGGTTGAGGTAGGGTGAGTGCGCTTATTGTCTCCTGTTGCTGTTTTATCAGGGCTTGTATTTGTCCTGTATGCTCTGGCTCGCTTTGCTTTAGATATATTTCTTCTCGTCTCGTGGTTTCTTTGCTTTCTTGATCCTTTATGGGCGTGTTGCAGGATGCCTCCACCTTGGGCTTTAACTCTTTATGAGGCTTGGTATCTGGTTTTGAGTTTTCGACGTTGTTAAGGGCATCTTCTTTTGCCTTTGCTTTTGCTAGTTCCACTTCTAGCTGTAGTTGGGCCTTCCGCTGCATTATTTTAAGTTCTTCAAGCTCTATTTCATGTGGTTTCTTTAAGCGGCGCTTTCCGCTTTCAGGATGGACTTCGTTGCACTGGCCTGTATTCTTCTATCGTTGGAGCTTAGACGTGATGCGGTCGAAACATTCGAGCCTGCTTGGCTTGCGGATTCTTCTGGATGAACTTCTACAAAATCTGCATCAATCTACAAATTTCTACACCAACCTACCCACAAATCCTACGTATATACAAACCTTCTCAGTTTGACCTATGATCTTCAATTTGTCAACTATGTTTATCCTATGAACATTGCTCAGTGCAATTTCTATAATCGTCTCATCAATTTTGGTATCGCATCCCGAGATTGTTGATTCTACTAGTCCAAGTATTGTTATTTAGTACATTCTATAAGAAACTGTGATTATTTGTTTGATTGATTGTGCATATTAAATCGACTTAAATCAACCCGTTGAGTTCAACCTGCTAACTTGTACCAAGAGACCTGTGATTGCTTGAGGGCTTTGGAATATCCGCAACCTCCGTTAGCTCCTAGCAGTTACATTAGTTGAATTTGGTTTACGCTTGTACCAATGAAGATAGCATGATTGACGGTAGCTTCCACAATCCTTGTGGTAGCACAGGTAGCAACTAACTAATTCGCTAAATCAAACTTATATTTATATACATTCGCAGGGAATTCCTTACATCTTTATTTAACGTTTGTTGCAAGTAAGGTGTTAACGGATATAGATAAATTTTGAGTGTATGATATAAGCTCGTAAATTAATTTTCCTGTATGTAAAGGAAACAAATACATAGCATGCATTTTAGAACTAACAATGGGAAGATGGAAAACAAACAAACCAATTGTTGATACGTGAGTACTGAGAAGATTTAGAGGAACATTTCTATAGATGTGGTCAATACATGTAGATGATGGAAATCTTGTTGGACCGGACACTACTTGTGAAAACCCTAAGCACGCCATTTCTAAGTAGGATTTTGTTTTGCATTTGGATATTTTCATCAAGTAGATTTATATTGAAATCACCTAATATCCATGTCTCTTTATCCTCAAGGCAAGCATTTGGAGATGTTTTGTAGCATAGAATTTTAAGTTGGTGAGTCACTGGAAGGTGGGCATAAACTGCAGCAGTCGGGAACACAACCAATTCGATTCATTGCTCGCATTTATATACGATGATTCTGGCAGAAGAACAAACTAATCTATCTAGATTAAGCCAATGTCAATTTTATCAAAAGTGGAAAGAAACCCTCGTTACGAAATAAAAAAAACATTTCCCTTTGTTATCATCTTCATCTCTTCTTCGCATTCTTGCACGTAAAATATTTGTTTCCAGGACACGTGTTGTGCTTTCTATTCCTGTTTTCGCAAATTACTATGTTCTCTTCTATTTCTTTAGATTGTTCCTTTATGATCCAAATGTCTTCTTAGCTTTAGTTGAAGGAAAAGGACCGGTCTGTTTTCTTCTCGTATTATTCGTCGTAGGCAAAGAATGAACGACTAATATCTATATTTACCGATAGGCCAGTCTCTGCTATGAGTTTCCATTTTTTTTTTCAAAGGTACTTGCAGGAAAAAAAGGGAATACACATTTTGTTTGCAAACCACCCTCCTTGGCTCCCATTGTAGCAAATGGAACTACCTTAAAATTATACATACATTATTTTATGAATTATACTTTATACATTTTTGTACATTGTATGAAATTGGGGTATCCATGAATTTCTCCCTGGTACATGTTGACTGCCCATTGTGCAAGGCCATGCCTACAGCCAGCAATTTCCAGCCCTCTCTCATCCGCAGTTGCTTTTTTCTTCAATTTATTGCCAGCTGCCTTCCAATGGCTTTCCCCACAAGAGTTGTTATCTTCAGTTTGCTGAAAAAAATATGCTTAGTTGTTAATTTATAATTAAAATTATCTATATTTGAATTAATCTTTAAAATGAATTAGAATAACGCAAAACCTTTGTAACTTTTTGCTTGGAATAAGCAGCCTTTATGTGCTCGTCTACCTCTTCCTTCTCAGAAATAAAACAGTCGCCATAATGACGGTCCAATGGGGGTGGGGGGAGGGGGTTGGGAAGGACTCCTTTTGTCCAAGTGGTAGGGGTGGTCGGCGGAAGTTTTGAAAACAACCGCTAAAAGGTACATACAAGTAAAAGAGGTACAGAATCATGTTAAGTAACTAACTTTTGAGCCAGAACCCTAAAAGTACCCTAACAGGTACGCACAGGAAATATTTTGACCATAAAATGTACGTTGTTAGGGATCTTCTATGGGTCAGTTTACTGTAATTGGATTTGTACCAAATCAATAAACGTCAGTAACACAATCTCTAGTAAACAATAATCTTAACTGATTAGTAACCTGCTAAGTTAAAAGACAGGCAACCCATAGAGAGGGTTACAGTCCAGATCCGATTACAGCTTATGTAAACGTTTGATTCTAACTGACATTATATATCGCATATTCCAGCTGTAATTATTACAATTAATTCAAATATAATTATAGACATACCAATTTCAATTAAATTTCAATTGTTCGACAACGTTTTTCCCCCGAGGAGCATCTTTTTCAAGGGGACTGTAAGACTCCTTCAAAATCTCCTCAATTTCTCTGTCTGAATCATCTTTTCGCACACGCTTCATAGCAGTAGACAGTAGATAGATAATAAAGAGTAATGAACATTAAGCTTACATGCAGCAATTTATGCTTCGATCAATCAACTTGGATTCATTGACGCCATCTTGAACCAAAGAATATTGATCAGTATCGGTTCCAAGTCCCTCTCTGCCTTGTTGAAACAACGATAATCATTGTTTTAACAGAGAGGGTGTGTTGTCCTCCCATATATGAGGCTGCAGGGGGATTTCTCTTCCACTTGATTACCCAGTCTGTGTTGTACTTAGCTGAAAGATGTTCTTGCAATTTGTTATGATTCATTTCTTGTTAGTATGTCTTTAGCTCTTTTTCTGCCCCCATAAGGTTAGTACCTTGACCAGAATAAATTTCTCTGACCGTTCCCCTTCTTATATAAACTGCTATAAACCGTCTCAGTGCGTTCAGAAACGTGTCAGTCTCCAGTGAATTAGCTGTCTCAATGTGAATGGCTCTACTTGATAAGCATACGAAGATTACGCCGTACCTCTTGAGCTGTTGCCCTCCATCTTTGATAAGGAATGGTCCAAATAGGTCGACAGGACAGTAGGTGAACGGCGGCTCACAGCTAATTCGGGTCTTTGGCAGATTGGCCATCTTTTGTTCGCTTCGCTTGGCCTTGATCTTTTGTCAGCCAGCACAATTGCTGATGAAATAGCTTGTGACTGAGGTGGTATTTATTTCCCAATACTTGTGTGCGCAATTGAATAGTCTACAAAGAAGATTACATAGATACTATTGAAATTTGGCAGGCTAAGTAGGGAACCTGATTTGCTATATTGAGAGGAATCCCACTAAAATCAAATGTCTAGGTATAATCATGACAAACATTGTACTCACCACTAATGTCAAATCCTCTTTTTTTTCAACTTGATGTTGCGTTGAATTGGCCTGATGTATATCTTGACAGAAGCTATGTCTTTTAGATGAAACACAATGTAACTTTTGTCTTTTGGTGGTTTAAAGGCCTCTAGCTTGAGTGTAGAACGGTGCTGGGTTCGCATTAATTCATATCCACCGCAGTTAAACAGCTGTGGGAAATTAATAGCTTGCTATGAAAGTATCTGCCTAAGTAAATTCATGGCACCTTGTTGCATTCCTTAATTCCATTATTCACATATTTAATTGCAAAAACAAAAACACTTTATAGAAAATTCTACAATTGATGTTAACTAAAGAAGCACCATTGGATATTTGAACAGGCATTGTTGTGGTGCAAGATATTTTTGTGTCCTCGACGTTGTGCAGTAAATTTTCTCTCTCACTTTGCAAAATATTTGTTTTCAAGCTATTTTTGGTACACGATAATGAATTGATTTAAAGTTAAAGGTTTACTTGAATTTGTTTTGATTTTTATCAACTACCCCTCCTAGAATATCTAATGGTCTGCTTCTAAGATGTCATAGCGTGCAAATCAGGCTTTCTTTCGGGTTTTTGGGGAAAATGGGGATTTGGGCTTCCTGTGGCGAAAATCGGGATTTGGGCCTTCTGTGTCCGAGAGGAAATGAGGAAGCCCAAAACCCGATTTTTTCCAAAAACCCCAAAAGAACGCCTGTGTTGCAGGCTAAAGATGTCAGTACAAATATCCACAAAAAGCATAAACTACATTGTTGTTAAATCGGCAAAATAACCCTTCAAATATTGTCCGACTTCAGATCTATTCTTTGTTTCGAAACAAGTAATGTGACTACCAATAAATCTCAAGAACAATTTATTTTCCTTAGAAGTGTCTTTTATTTCATTGATCATTAAGAGACAGTCTCTGTAAAAGCGGTCCACTGCATTACTGGTGAGTAATCACTAGCACTTTGGTTTTTCGAAATTCCTCAAAATGATTTTTACAGTGCATTTCTCCTAAGTTTGGTTGATGTAGATTTATAAAAACATTTTGCGCTTTTTATCTGTCACAGTACAAAAAGCGAGATTTACGTGCTCTTAAAGGTCACGTAATGCTAGAGTTGAAGTTGGCATTGGCTGTACAGCCCAGCTTAAAGAAACTGTAGGCCTTGCCCTGCTGGACTGTACATGATGCCTCTCTCTGATGACAAGCGAACTTCTTGTTCTGGCTGGTAGGTTTGAATAGTGTATTTTGCATAGTTCTTGTTTGTACCTTGTAAGCCTTGGTTGCTCCCATGAAAGTTTCTTAGTTAAATAAGCCTTGACTATTGGACTGGCTTCTGTGTCAGTCCAGTCGCTCTCATCTGAACTGACATACTCCCTGGAGTATCCAATCGATGAAATCGTTAATCGATAAAATCCATATCAATCGATATCAATGTATCGATTGGTTATGTATAGTTAGGTTTGTGGTTATATATGGTTATATTAGTGGATTGTTATCATTTTTACCGGATCAAATATATGTCTTTATCTTCGCCAGCCTGCTGTGGGGTCTGAACACCACTTGTTGATGCGAGGGCGTTATCTTTACTTGTTGATGATGGGCTGTTAGTGTCTAGCATATCCTGGAGAGATGGCAACTGATCTGACTCAAAATCATCATCCCAAGTCAGATCAACCCTCATTTTTTTTGTTGGCTTTCTTATTGGCTGAAAAAGATACAAGATCCCAAGATTCAATTATTTGAAAATGAATATACACAAGGGTTTCATTTAGTACACTATGTTATTTATATAACAAATGTTCACTTCGTTTTTAAAAAAATGACACAAACATATTTTGTCACAAGTTACCTTTCTGACACATGGATTTAAAAAAGAGCTAAAAAATCAGTATATATGCACCTGGTATTTCAAAAAAGGTTGTTGGGGGTAAGATTGAGCCATTTTGGATCTTGTAATTGAATATCCATCTTCCTGTGAATCTATTTAAGGAAACAATGCAAAAGATATCAATCCATTATATGTCTATCAAAAAAAAGTCTTTATGAATTGGACTGTTTATAGCTCGAGTGTGACTCGACTAAATGGTTTACCAATTGCCTCTTGGTAACCTCCAACTGAAACAAAGATGCCCTAATTTTGTTCCCTGCAGGTAGTAAACTTCCCCTAAGTCCGGGTACAAAAGCAACCAATCATCTCCCTTAAATTGCCTTAATAGCTGGTTGTGGGCAAGGTGTTTCTCCTTGCCCTTCTTTTTAACTGCCAGGTCTGATGCCATTTTCTTCACAGTCACTGATAAGGAGGAACATCTTCTGATTTTGAGGTTGACCCCATCTTTGTCGAGGCCCACCAGCCCAACATTTATCTAAAAATAGGATTGTTATCTAAATGAAGTTGTTCTTTGATTAACCTACAGTGTATAATGATGATATTGATATAATTCAATTCAACAACAAAGGAAATAATTACAAAATCAATGACAAACAGTTTAATCATACTTAAAATACTTATTTGACTGACAATATCGCTTAGTTTACATGGTTGTTTATGTTATGAGCTTCAAAGAATTAAAATTCTCTGTTCTTAAGGTGGCAGAGTCGACATCAACAGTATTACTACCAGTAGAATTAGTAATATTGCTGACACTTTTTCTTTTCCACACTTATGACAAAATTTGTATCGTGCAATTTTGGTCTGATATCCAGCTATGCGGTCTTGTGATTTTATTATCGCTCGTTTGATATCAGGCCAAATTGTACTCCACTTAGTTCAATTACCATTATTTACATAACATTTCTTTATATTGGCTGGCAGGTAGACCTGATAACCAGAAAACTCTACATCAATGATTGATTGATAGATTGATTATATTTGATTTATTTTTTATTGAATGATTGATTGATTGATCACATTTAATTGATTGTTTGGTTGCATTTGATTGAAAGATTGATTGATTGATCGAATTTCATTGATTGATTGAATGATTGACATTTTCTATTCAGGAATTACATTCTGCATGGCATCAAGGCTGACCTAACATCCTTACAGAATAACTATGAAGCAATATTCTAACTGTTTGCCAAATTCTCGGTTAGGGCGACTCTATATGAAATTGTAAGGAAATTGGGAGGTTAAAAAGCGAAAAGTCAAAGGGAGGGAAAGAACCGCCAGTTAGGCCGGACCAGGGATCCGTTCAGGGACAGATCATAGGGCGTGTTTAGAAAACCCTTCTGGTCCGACCCAACCGGCTGAGAGGGTTGCTTAGTTATTGACCAAAAAAATCACAAGAATACATGGATAGAGGAGGGTGTGGTCCAAACTTCCTAGTCAGGACCGATGATCTATCTCTAATAATCGAACCGGTTATCACCACTTGGATCATTAGGTAATAGATTATAACCAAAAAAATAGATGTTTATTTCCACCACTTGCTGTCCTAAATCTGAATTACTGTTGAAGTCGGATGAGCGTACATACATAATTACAGATATGACGGTGGAATACATTTATTATCTAAATATTGCGAGCTGGAGGCTAAATGGTCTTTTGATATTTTATTTTATGCTTTTAACTATCTTTCCTTGAGAATATTGGGTGTATTTGGGTATGGGATTTTGGTGTGGGCGAGTTTTGCCGGAGGCCCCAAACTTTTTGTCCTCCATTTATGTGTTTTATTATGTACTACGTCTAATTGTTATTGTATATGGAGCCCCTGAGCTTGAACTGAGATACAAACAGCCTATATAAAGAAAGTACTTTAATAGATTTTGTTCTACATATGTTTGTATGACACAAAGGCTTTTTTTATCTATCTTGACTTGTTTGGACAGGAGCGTGTAATGTGCCACGCCTTTGACACAGAAAGCACGTGGGTCTTTGACGCTGATAAGGTTGCACCTGAGGTTGCCAATGTCTTTGGGCAAGCAGTGGCCGTGTATGGGGTGCCTGTGGCTGATATGAATTTTTGAGTGCTTTCTGGATTTCTCTAGAGACCTCTACTTCCTCTTTAGATCCCACGAGTTTTAGAAACACAGGGTGGTTAACCATGGCCCTCAACTGTTTTAGAATGGTGTTATAATGGGTGAGTGTTTGGTCTCCTGTAGCCCGGCAGTTATCAATAAATAGCTCCAGAGTGGCCATTGTCATCTCTATTTCAGAGTCGTCGAATTAACATATTTGCCTTCTCGCATAATAATTCAAATTTCTCCCAAAAGAAAACAAATTTTTAAATTTTTAAAAACTAAGTTCAGCGGAGTTATTATAACATGATATGGTATCGAACTGCCAAATATGAACAAAATCGATGAATCAACTTTTGCCAGTCTATGTCTGGTTCTTACTGACAGTCACTCTTAAGTGAAGTGAATTCACAGTAAAAAAAGTCATCAGTTCAGTTTTTATCTCAAGTTTTCTGTTATTGGTGAGCTGTCCTTCAGTTGTACAGTCTGGATAATTTATGGACAAAAGGCTCAACACATGCATAAAGGCAATTAAACTCGTCTATCGTGAGACCAGTTAAATCAAAAAACTTGTTGGGTTCTTTTAAATTTATATACAAAAATTGCCCTCTCTTCATTCCAGAAATAAGTTTATCAAAGTTCTCCTCTCGCAATTTCTGCTCTTCCAGTAATTTATAAACTTGAGCTTGTAAGTTTTCAATTGGGACGTTTTTCCTCTTTATCTCCTCGCGAAGCTTGGTCATTTCTACGCTTTCTGATTTAAGTTTGCTGTCATCCTCTGACTGTCTATACTGTACGATTCGTCTCTTCTTTTTACGTCTTCTCTTCTCATCATCGAGCGCACGTTTAGCGGCTATTACTTTTTTCGCTTTGCCTTTTGAATATTTGGACTTTTTCATTTTTTCTAAGTATCTTCTTGAGCAAATTACATCAGGTATATCCTCGAGGCTTTTCATCTTGCCAGTGGACCAATTCATTGAGCAAATTCTTGCCTTTTTCCAATTAATGTTATCATTTTTAAGAATCTTCATGTATTCTCTCTTCAACTGGTCTACGGATGCGATTTTTCGAGGATTATAAGACGTCAGGCCAGGAATCTTTGTTCTCCAGCTTTTGTCCGCCTAGTTCCCAGTCTCTTTCGACTTGAGACCCGGCAATGAAGCGAACTTACGCTTTGAATTAGATTTTGAGGAACATGTGATGTAGGTGAAAGCCAGAATTACAGTGTACAATTTATTTATTCGTACCAACTGCAAGAGGATCTAAACAACAAGGATGTCTTTCCCTTCAATGATTGATTACAAGAGGAACCCGCCACAAATTAGATTAAATAAGATGAGGTAGAATAGTTGATGTTGAAAGGTATACTGCAATTGTGTTTGCACCAACTTCAAGAATACCTCAAGAACATGAACGTCTTTCCCTTTAATTATTGGTTACAAGAGAAACCAGCTACAAATTAGATTAAATAAGGTGAGGTAGAATAGTTGATGTTTAAAGGTAGACTGCAATTGTCTTTGGAAATTGGAAGTTTAAACTAAATTAAATTGAATAGAGCAAATGTTGCAGTTCCCCACATGATTGTGTACCATTCCCTGCAAACCACAGAAATACAAATTGGCAACTACATGTACAATCAACTCTCGCTTGCAGATAGTCTTTTATTAGAGACACCTAATTATTATGGACATTGGACTTGTGTTTTCGTATTTTTATTTGTATTCCTGTATTTTGAATTTGTATTGATGTATTTTGTCAATTTGTATTCATGTGTTTGAATTTGTTTTTGTATTGCACCTATCAATCAATCAATCAATATGTTTATTTAGTACCATAGTTGATTTTACAATTACAAAAATACATTACATTTAACAGAAATTTAGGTACAAAATGCCTACAATAACCTGTGAGGGCTAGTCTAGGTAGGCAGCTGATATACAATATATATAATTTCTTATTTGGTATTTTTCTTTTTTATATAACAATGTTATTGCAATTAGGTGTATACAAAATATTATAAAACTTATAATAATACTTACATTCCAGAAGTAATCACTTTTGGCATGGACAGCTCACTTGACAATCTAATGATTAAATCTGCATGTCCATTCCCCTTGTCCATTTTGAGGGCCAGTTGTATTTGCATTAGATTGCACTTATGAAGTGGGCTGACGATTGATTGTTGTTGGGACAATGTCTCCAGCTCTTGTGGGGTTAATGACCACTCAATCATTTCAATGTCAATAACGTTAAACTTTCTCATCTGTCAATAAATTAACATGCAAATTGGCAATTAGTGTTCTTGTTTAGCCATCTGCTTTTGGTACTTTTTATGTGATACAATTAATAATAATAATAATAATAATAAATCTTTATTATAAGAAGCATTTCCACAAAGTCTCAATGCTTTTACAATCTAAAAATAATAATGTACTAGAATAAAAATGTTAGTATATAAAACAATAAGTACAAAGATATAATATAATAATTTCTGAGTGGTTATGGGAAGAATAAATAAACACTATTAACGGACTAGATCTAAGATTTAAATTAGCTTATTTGTTTGGAAGTTAGCATATAATAAATATAATGTTATGTATTTAGAATTGTCATCAAAAGATCATATTGTTATTATACTATTGTGAAAAATATCACTTTCAATAATTGTAATAATCAACATGCTGATAAATGTCTCAAAATGATTTCTGTACACCAAGTTTCCTTACATTTAGTTTGGAATCAACAAGCAGATTAAATACTTCATCTAAATGTGCTTCTTTGGAGCTTGAAAAGTGATCGTCTGCTGTGTTTTGGAGTAGTACTTTGCCAAAAAGAGGACAAGCAAATGCTTCCTTTGAGCAAGAAGATGACAGATGTACGATGATCTTATCTCTGTGAATAATAGAGTAAAAAATAATTTAATGATTTTAAACATATTTAAGGTATCTCCCACCAGAAATAGGTGCCTTTTTGAAAAATCATTAAAAATCAATGATGGCTATTCTGCTTCATTTGGTAATGTAGTAATGGGAATGAAGTATCTGAGATTCCATTTTGTCAAATTTTCAAACTCAAAAATTCTGAAAGGTGTTAATTGGATTAATTTTTGTGAACAGGTGAAATGAAGGAGATTCTATTTTTCTCACAGAGAAAATAACATTTTTGTGAAATAATTGTTGGAATTTTCAATGTCTAAATTTTAGCTTACCAAAAAGACGGTGTCTGTCTGATGGTAAAGCAACTCCTATTATGCTGAAGTCCTCATCAGTCAAGTTTTATCACTATGGTGGCCTTCACAACATTAGAATATGGCTCCGCAAGAACTACTGGATTGATGACTTACTGAGCAGTACTTTACATTCTATACTGGAGGGAAAACCTTGTGAAATCCTTATCAGAAAACTTCTTTGTAGGAATTTTTGAGCTTGAGCACAAATACTTATAGACCGGTCTAAAAAGAAAACACTAATTCCTATGTCAATATTTTTGTGTTTGTACTTTTTTCTATTCCTTAACTCCATAAATATTGTAAATCAGTAGTGTGTGATCTCCCACGATGAGCACAGCTCTTGGAGAAAACTCAGTAAAATATATGTTAAAAAAGAAAAAACACTGAAGAAAAATCATCAAAAAATTGTGGCTGCATGCAACGCATACTTTGGAGTCAAAGGCGAAATATTTGTACCAACTGCAAGAGGATCTAAACAACAAGAATGTCTTTCCCTTCAATGATTGGTTACAAGAGAAACCCTCGAGAAATTAGATGAAATAAGACGAGCTAGAATAGTTGATGTTGAAAGGTAGACTGTAATTGTGTTTGCACCAACTCCAAGAGTACCTCAACAACATGAATGTGTCCCCCTTTAATGATTGGTTACAAGAGAAACCCGCTACAAATTTGATTAAATAAGATGAGGTAGAATAGTTGATGTTGAAAGGTAGACTGCAATTGTGTTTGGAAGTTGGAAGTTAACCTAAAAAGAAAAGAACAACAGGGCAATCAATAAACTAAATTAAATTAAATAGAGCAAATGTTGCAGTTCCCCCACATGATTGTGTGCCATTCCCTGCAAACCACAGAAATACAAATTGGCAACTACATGTACAATCAACTCTCGCTTGCAGATATCCTTTTATTAGAGACACCTAATCATTTTGGACATTGGATTTGTGTTTTCGTATTTTTATTTGTATTGATGTATTTTGTCAATTTGTATTCATGTATTTGAATTTGAATTTGTTTTTGTAATGCACCTATGGGCCACCGTAAGCACCAGTTTTATTTTCTTTAGCATTGATAATGTAGCAATCGTTTGTCTTGAGCCTATAATTATGAATTGTGACTTACGGCGTTTAATGTTAATTTATTGGCGTTGAGGCAAATGGCTACTTTTTGTAAATTGAAGTCCATTTGTTTGGACTGATATTCCGCAGTCAGAGTATGTTAAAGTACTATGTCAGCATATGGCCTGTCCGTTTTGTAGGTCGTTAATATATAGAAAGAATAGCATAGGTCCCAAAATTGTTCCTTACTGGATTTCATGAGTGATTGGGCGAGCTTCAGAAAGGACTCCATTGACAGTGCACATGTTATGGCATGTGAAATTAGGGCATGAAATTATGACATGAAAGGGCCAAAGGGTACTTAGTGAAAGAGCCTATTACTTGACCACTTCTGTCGCGCTTCAACCATGTCTCCCTCGCAAGTTTAATTGGACCAACACCAGGAAAATATACTTGCAACAAGTCGTTCACTACATCTTTGAAGATACCCTTTGTGCCATTTTTTAGTTATGCCGACTTGTTCCATGTTAGCATTACCTTACAGCAGGTTCCAAAGTAAGTATATCTGGTGCTGCGCAATTGTTACTTCTTGTGAATTCCTCTCAAAACAGCCATATTGTATAATTCGGCAGGGGGTTTCTTAAAAAATATGCAGAATGGATTATTTTTGTAGTTCACCAAGTTCTCTTGAAAGTGAGGTGAGAAACGTTGCTGTTTTTCCCAGTCTAAGATAATGTAGAGCCGAAAGAAATTGCAAATCTCCCTCGTATTGAAGCATTATACGGCTCAAGGACAAGGTGTGTGGGATGACTTTGAAAAGCGCTGATTTAAAAATGAAACGGCCTTCATCAACTTCACTGGGAACGGGTCTCAACTGCAGAAATTCATCGAGTATTAGCACTTGCTTTCCTAAATATAAGAAAATAAATTATAAAATATTATACTATATACAAATGAAATAATTAGGAACCTTTTTGATAAGATGTTTGTTTTTAGTAGTTGTAAGTATAAAATTCAAAATGACTAGATTTTTCTTTTTTCTCAACTTTTCGACGCCATCAGGCGTCATTTTCAAGTGATATGCTATTCAAATGAAAGCTTTGTTTCCTTTTTTCTATATTTGTGTATTTTGTTTTTTTTAATGTTGTGACTAATAAAATAAAATAAATCTAATAAAATGCTTTTTATTTAGATATCAAATCATATAGTTGACATATAACTTCAACCGAATCTACCTAAAGTCATGCTCATAATTGGCATTAAAAAAAACAAAAAAAACAAAAACAAAAGTGAATGAGAAATTATTGAACTGAACACACTTTTTTTTGTTCTAAAACCCCTTCAATCAAAAATTTACTGAGGTCATTTACATCAGTCCAAGTAGTCCAAAATAGCTGTAACAGTAACATATTTACAGGAATATATCTTCCGAATAATACCATTGATTGATTTCAATTTGATGTTTTCTATAAAAAAAAAAATATTTAGTTATTTTAAGTTAATATTTTTCCTTTTTTAGTTGATTTCTCATCTTTTTTTTTGTTGGCCCCTGATCCATTTGGCAATATCAGGTTTTTATGTTCTTTCCTGTCTCTTTTTTTCATAAAAGAACTAAAATTCTCTGGTTTTGAGTTGACATCAACACTAGTACTACCAGCAGAATTAGTAATATTGCTGACACTTTTTCCAGACTTTTGACAAAAGAGTGCCCCCAGTTAGTAGTGAAGTTACTTAACGTTCTATACTGGAGGGAAAACCTTGTGAAATCCTTATCAGGAAGATCTATGAAGAAATCTTTGAGCTTGTCCATAAATACTTACAGTAAAAAAATACTTAAAAAAACACTTATGAAAATAATCCTTATCAGAAAGATCTATGAAGAAATCTTTGAGCTTGTGCACAAATACGTACAGACCGGTCAACAAAAACACTTAAAAAAAACACTCAAAGAACACTTACAAAAACACTTGTGGATGGGTCATCTTGTAGAGTACGTAATGCAATGAAGATAACATTCTGCATGGCATCAAGGCTGACCTTACATCTTGTAGAGTACGTAATGCAATGAAGATAACATTCTGCATGGCATCAAGGCTGCATCCTTACGGAATCACTATGAAAGCCTTCACAACATTGGAATACACTTAAAAGAACACTTAAGATGGGTCATCTTGTAGAGTACGTAATGCAATGAAGATAACATTCTGCATGGCATCAAGGGAGGAACCATGTCGATTACGCCTACGCCACTTTTGTCTAATAGGCCCCTCATCGTGGTCCTTGCTATGGGTTGCAGCTTGGTGCCCCACAGAAATTCATAGATGATTCGCTCATACCGTTTGATCACCCACTTGGGGATTACAAGTACGCGCGCGGGATACCAGAAACGGCCCGCCCCAGGACATTAACTATGAGGGCCTTCCGTAAGAGGGAGAGCTCCCTGGTTTTCCGTAGGTCTAAGACCTTCCTTAACTTGTTTAGCTTTGGCTCCCAGTTCTCTTTTTCAGTGTCGCCGTGACGAAAGACGATGATTTGAGGTCGTGGGGACGATCAGGGTGCTGCCGCCACTTACCGAGCCACATGGCCTCCGTTTTGTCCGGGTTGAGTTTAGCCCTTGTTGCCCGTTCGTAGCGTCTTATGGTCGTTAAAAGATGTGTTAGGCCTGTATCGGTATTTACGTACGCTGTCATGTCGTCAGCGTATTGCAGTGTCTTCAGTTGTCAACCTTTGGCTCCAGGGAGCAAAAAGCCTGTAATTTGTTCGTTCTTGCGTATGGTCGCGCTTAGTACTTCTGCCACAAGTACATACAGGAGGGCGGAAGGGGGCACCCCTGTTGTACACTTCTTTCCAAGGGAAATGGGTCGGTTGGTTCCCCATTACAGATCACCTGCTCGCAGGCGTTGGCGTAGACGGTGTCTATCCACCGCCTAAAAGATGGCCCAAAACTGAATGTCATCATCACTCGATCTACGACGGAGCAGTCAACTCTGTCGAAGGCCTTCTCCTGATCGATGCTGATCAGGATGCCTGTTTCCCCTGTCTTGTCTTGTCTTCAGTTCTTTTTCAGATGCTCGTGGCATTGTCGTGGTTGGTCGAGTCCTTTTTAAGCGAACTAATTCCCTAACCAACCTATCATTGTGTTCCTTGTCATTTTGGCGCTTCTGTTTTGTGTACCGTTGGGTGTGGTGTCTAATCGTGTCCTTCAGGTCATCCCATCCTTCGGGGGTGGTGATGACCTGTGGTCGCTGGTGGATTGTGTCAATGAGGTTGTTGATTTGTTGGGTATATGTGGTGTCTTCCAGTATGGAGGTGTTGAGTTTCCACACGTGGCTGATTCTCTTAGTGGTGTCCGTCTGTAGTGTAAGTTTGACATAGTCGTGGTCGGAGAGTGTATTAGGTATTATCACGCTAGTGTGTGACCCCGTAAACCGTTTGTCAATTAGTATTTTGTCCAGCTTGGAGCCTGTACGTAGATTGTTTGAGTACCAGGTGTAGTTGCGGTCACGTTTGTGTTCCGTCCTCCAGGCGTCGTGCAAGTTGAAGGTATTTCGTAATTGTTTGAGTTCGATGGCTCCTGCTTTGCAAGCAGCAGTTGTGTGTCCGTATTGGTCAATGTCGGCTTCAATACAGTTAAAATCCCCTCCCACGATCTTTGCAGACCCGGGATAGAAATAGTGGTCTAAATTGTTGAAAAATTATTTGCGCTCGGTTATGCCTACTGGCGCGTATACAAGTTTAAAAGAGTGGTTA
Organism: Metridium senile; assembly: GCA_949775045.1. Classification (NCBI taxonomy): domain Eukaryota; kingdom Metazoa; phylum Cnidaria; class Anthozoa; order Actiniaria; family Metridiidae; genus Metridium; species Metridium senile. The sequence continues at coordinate 4,031,628 of OX459106.1, forward strand.
CCCTTGCCTATCAGGAGGCTGAGGACTCGGCCGTCCGCAACCTGCTGGAATTGCAGAACTTTAAAGTCTGTCCTCCGGCTGACAAGAATTCCCACTCCCGCCCCTTTGGAGGTGCCGAAAGACCAGGAAGAGGGGGTCCCCCATGCTATGTCAAAACTTTGAGACTTACAAAAGCTATCTATGAAGGTTTCCTGCAGAAGTATGAAGTCGGCATCACTATTGCTCATCTCATGGATGAGGGCCTCCCTCTTACCAGTCTTTCCCAAACCCCTGATATTTAAACTAATTATTTAAAGGAATTATAAACGTGTATTAAAAGTAGGACTCTATACTTATGTTTCCATTGCCTTGTGGTGTGTTCAGTGTTCAGTCATCAAAGTTCAGTTGCTTTTCTTCTTCTTGGGTCTCGATCGCGGTGGTTTTCTTCTGGGTTGGGGATGCTGTGTGGTTGTGTCTGTTGGAGTGACCTTGTTGGTGTCTGATGGTACTCGTGATTCAATGGTTGAAGGTGTGGTGTTTCCTGGATCGTTACTCGAGTGGCTACGGGATCTTTTGGAGGCCTGTGATGTGGTGTCCATTTCCTGGTCTGGTTTGTCCGTTCCTACATTCTTTCTGGCAGGGGATGCCAGCGCCGCTCGATGGGCGTCCGAGTCTGCTGGTCCTGTGGGTCGTTTCCACATTTGAGGTTGTGTGGGCTGACGTGGCGGTGGAGCCTCGGAGAGGCTGATGTTTGCCGGTGTGCCGCCTGATCCTCGCAGAGCTTGGGCAGGTGTAGACTTCGTTCCCGGTATTACACCGGTGCCGAAGGTGAACCTCGGTGCAGGCATCGAAGAAGGTGACTCTGTTGGGTTGTCTGAGGGTTGTCTGAGGGTTGTCTCATGGGGGTTGGATGTTCGTCCTCGTTGGTATCCGTATAATCATTTCCGATGTAGAAATTTGACCACAGCCATTGATGGTGCACGCAAAGAGCCTACTACAGTCCCAACCAAGGTGGCCATGCTTAAAACAGTTAACACAAAGTCTTTTAGATCGGATTAAGGCTAGACGATCTTTCACGCGAAGAGCCTTGAAGTCCTTGCACTGGGTAAGGTAACATTTTTCTGTTCAGGTTTGGCTTAACTACCATCATTGCCAAAATGTGTTGGCACGATCACATTTCGGACACTTTTTTGTGGGGGCTATCATTTTTTTCATGTATGAGGATATGTATGTCTACCCCCCTCTCCATGAAAGAGTACAAGAGTGGGAGATGTTTCCCGCGATTGACAAGGTTCATATACAGCAACATTGTCAGGGGGGAGGGGGTATTACAGAAATAGGAACAGAAAAAAATCCACAATATTTCCAACAGTTTTGTCAATGATTGTAGACACCCCCTAAAGTCGCAATTACCCCTATCATATTTACCCCTCCAGCAACATTGTCAGGGGTGAGGGGGTATCAGAGCAATAGAAACAGAAAAATATCCACAATCGTGAAAACAGTTTTGTCAATGATTGTAGGTCTAGTCGAGTGCGCAATGGCCTACCTAGCATAAGCTGGCTGGACTCTCCTGTGGTTGAATGAGGAGTGCTCCAATGAGCAATAGACTACATAGACTTTAAGGCTTCTATTAATGTCTGTACTGACTTTTCAGACAGACCGTAGTTGAGGTACTAATTCCTTAATGTTTTTGTTTATTATTAGCATTGTTTGCATCACTAGTTTAAACACATCTGAAGAACAGATATCACAGGCGGTCTCGGAACATGACTTGGACTGGCCACAGATATAAAATTTATTGTTGCTCAGGCAGTATGGGGGATATACTTGTTCTTAGCAGATATCTTTTGAATTTCATCATTCTCAGAATAAGTTGAGCACTGGAGTTTTTTTGGCCAATTGCTTTCGATCTATCTCTTTAAGCCATATAAGTTCCATAAATTTGTGTTTGAAAATTTGCCAGCAGCCCAGATGCTTTCCTTTGGTAGTATTTTTAGCATAGCTTGCAAGCTTGGCATATTTTGCCTCTCTGCCTTGCATACTATTCAAACCCAACCCAGACCCCAACTCATGGTACATTTGAACTGTATAGTAAGGAATGGCCTTTCTAATGGACACGTGGTTGGTTTCATTGTTTTTAAGAGAATAGCTTAGCAGTTGTAATACTTTTCACACTCAATATGGCATTTTATTTATATGGACTGAGCTGGACGCAGTTTCTTAAGGAAATGCCTGCACATGCAAGACTGTGGAGATGTAGTAAAGTGGGCTTAGGGATACCTGAAAAAGGAAAAAAAAAACATTAGCAAAACTAATTCAAAATGATGTGGTCAAATGGCTTCGTATTGGCTGTGGACTCGAAAAGCAAATCGAAAAAGTCATGGGTGTCCACCATTTGAAACAGAATTGCAGTTGATAAGCTTTCTAAAATATGGTATATCAGTTCAGTAGTTTTAAAATAAGGAAACAACTACCTTATCTTCGCACTTTCTTTGGACATCTTTAACAACATTGGGGGAAGTTGACATTCCAACCCAGTTACTATAGGAGTAGCGCAATTCTTGAATTATCTAAGACAGTAATCGGCTCACTGTTATTATCTGATTATTGTTACGCCATAGCCATCATAATAATAGAAGATGTCAACATTTTTTAAAACCAATCGTTCCTTTATCAAACGTTGTAATGCACCGACATCGTCTTGATGATTAGATGTTTGCAGTCTTTCCCAACTGCTACTTTGTATTCTCTTAATTTAAAAAGATCTTTGGTTCCAGGCACGTATTCGATTTCGCTAAAGTGTGGATAGAGAAGCTTGTAAGACACTGAGTCGTCAAAGGTTTGGTCAAGCCTAGCATGTTTTTCAAATGCTTTTTCGAGTATGTCTTCTTTTGTAGCTGACGCTTTATTTCGAATGATTTGCGTCTTCCCTCTTCTGTTCTTTATCACAACGTCACTATAATATGCTAAGGCAACCTTGATTTCAACCTCTTTGACCTTGGCTTTTTTCATCTCTTTCTTTTGAGATTGATATTTTTTTAAGAGTTGCTGCTTTATATTGGAATACATTTTTAGATTTTCTCCTCCATATTGAAATAAATTCTTCATCTCTGTATTTTGAGACTACAAAATACATTTTGCACTTCCGGCATTCCAGTGTAACTTTAGTGAAAGGAATTGGCCAATCCACCAAACAAATTACAGCTGAACTTGGAGTATTATTCATCATGAGTTCTTCAAAACATTTGATACAGTTCGAGATAGGTGGGCCGACGAACTTATTAAAAGGAAAAAACCTTTGGTGAGCCTGCAATTTGAGATCCAGGGAAGGGGTTGTAGTCCCTTATACCGGGGGTGCTCGTGTAGAGTGCTCATAGTGTCTTTTAGGGTCAAAGTCAGATGTTTGGTATTATTTAGGATCTCTAAAAGCTTTTCGGGCCACATCAACTTAGAATATCTTGCATGCATGCACATTCATATGAAAATATTGTGCATGCATAACTATATTGTGCATAAAGTTAATAATTATTTTTATTATCTTACCTAAGTTGTTGAATCTTTCTTCTTTTGACGATACTGTACTTGTTGTATTTGTTTGCCTTTGTTTTTAAAATCTTTCTTGAAACTATCATTTTCTTCTTTGATTCTAAGAACTTCCTCTAAAAGTTCTAGCACTTGTGCACTTTGTTGCTTAAGGCTCTCATCCCTTTGATTGAGCTTGTCTTGTAATTCCTTTACTTCATCCTCCATTTTATTTATTGCATTTTCAGGAATCAGTGAAAGTTCATCTTCTCTAACAGTTACTTTGAACCAGGATGTTGATATTGTCTTTTTTCGTGTTTGAGTATTCATTTTTCCAACTTTCTTATTGAACCGATATGAGGTGGTTTTTAATTGTACTCCCACTCTGTGTGTCTTGTCATTTATTTCATACCCCAGAGGCTTCAGGCTTGCATTCATGTCCTTAAGGTACAAGTCTGGATATGAATAATTTAGATTTCTCCATTGCAACAGTGCTTCGCCATTATACTCTAAAATGTATTCTTGACTTGCTGTGTGGGCACATGGTTTTATCATATGTAGATTTTGTGGTGGTAGGACAGCCCACATTGGCACACTATCTTCACTGAGCTCACTGAGATTGAACCTTGTTTTTTTTTCAAAGGAAAATCACGGGCATTTAAAGACAAAGAATGGTTGGCTATAAAATCCATTTTTACAAGAGTATTTTCTGAAAACATGATTAAGTATAATGTAAGCTTAGGCTTAATTAAGTTTTTAATTTTGCAAAGTAAGCTTATAATCTTAAAACTACAATTTAGATGCAATTATCCAAAGTTAAAATTATCAACACAAAGGTTAATAAACAAGAAGACCAAATTTTGATGAAACTTTGTTATTTAAGGCAGTTTAATAAGACTTGAAGTTGGATTACAATGTAGTCTCTTGTGTATTTGATATATATTATGTTTGTTGACAGTTTTATGGTATTATGAATGATATTATGAATTATTAAAGAGATATTCTCCTACACCGTGAAGTTGAATGCGATTATATTATTATACAAACTCACCTCTTTCTATCTGACCGCCAAAACTTCTTCCACCTTGCGTTTTTCGTAATTATAAACTTACTAAATTATATGCCACTATTACCCGCTCTTCATTTACTAATATTCATAGTTCCCACGAAAAATCTCGTACCCAGGTCTCGCGCGGTTTACGTTCCCAGCTCAAACTGACGTCTTCACGATCGAAAAAATGCGTTTAGAATAAAAACTGGAACCTAATTTCATGGTTTCCAAAGAAACAAGGGACCTTGCTACCCAGCTTTGCAAATGACGGACGAAGAATGATGAAAGTATAGGTACAATGGACACGATTCTCCAGCCATTCTGGACGTCTTATCGCAAAAAATGCTTAAATGGTGGTTGAAGGATTACTTCAAAAGTCGGGTACTACGTTTAAAGACTAAAGAAAAGTATCACGGATTAATCTTAGGCAATGAATGTATGTCAGATTTCCGATGTTACATTTTTTTATGAACGGCATTGCAGACATACCATGTCGTTTCTTCCTTCAATTTCGCACTTTCCATACAAGAGGACGCCATTTTCATACTGTATTCACTAAAAGAAAATCGCTAGATCGATTCACAGCTAAGAGGCTAGAATAATGCAAGACTAAACTATTGTTGTATTACTTTTATTTTTCGATGTTACATTTTTTCTTGATGCTCCTCCGTTATTGTCAACGAAACTTGAAAGTACGAATTTAACCTTGTTCTCTGTAATTTCTCGAAGTTAATGAGCCTGAAATGTGACAGGCGTTCCACCGAAAATATGCAAATAGGCAAAAATCGCCGGAAGTGACCCCGAATTGTACGCGATGTACTGAGCTACATATTAAAACTCACATAACAGTAAAAAATTTGAAACCTGCGCAGATTATAAATAAACAAAAAAGTCATTTACAATGCTTGGTGCATTGCCAAACATTCATTGGAACTGCAAAGTTTTACTCTCAAAGAAACTCTTTTGAAGGGGTTCAGCTCTGTTAAAATATAAGCAGAAGAGGCGTGCTGTCCTGGATGCTCTGTGGGGCAGCCTAATGCAGCTCCACAAAGTTGGCAATGTTCAGCTTCTTGACTCAACTCCTTAGGCCAGACTGCACGCATCTCTTTTGGCGATGTCTTGGAGCAAAGTCCGCTTCATGTTATATGGCAACGTTTTTATTTTCTGTGTCAAGGTAACGGTTGAGTCACGTCTAATCTGTGATTTGTGTCAAAGTGTGATTTGCTACCTTTATTGGAATTTCTCCTTTTATAATCTGAATGTTTTTCTGACGTGAAAACATCAGTCTTGCCACTGTAAATTCCTGTAGAAAGGAATGGAAAGGATTCCAATGTTAATAAAGAAATGCATTAGTAACATAGACCTGTCTTTAAAACCATTATAATACATTCATTGTATCTAGATTGTTTGATGTGGGACACATTGCGTCTCCAGCCCAGTGGCAGGTCTGTCCACACGCAAAGCACTTGTCATTGGGCGTTGGCTGACGTCTGCGAAGGGACGAAAAGGCTGGGCCTGGTAACCTTAATTGTATGGTGTTTGCCTGCCGTCTGGTGTTGCTTGCTGGTGAACGGAAAAGGCTTTTGTTGTTATTTTTGCTTGTGTTTTGGTCTTAATCTTCATCAACACTCTTTTCTCTGCAGAGTGGAGGTTTTTCTCGTTGTCCGAATCTTCAGCTGGTACATCCGGTTTGTACTCTTCTACAGCCGTCCAACCGGGCGGACTTTTATCAGCGAAACAGATCAATTTGTTTCTCTTTTTCACAGTAGACTTCGTTTTTGTAATTCAGCATCTGCTTTACTCAATTTACCATCCATTAGGTCTTTACTAATCGTCTCGAGAAAGCAGGGTGTTGCTCCACAAAGTTGGCAATGTTCAGCTTCTGGACACAACTCCTTAGGCCAGCGTCTATCTTTTTCCAACAGGGAACATGCATCTCTTTTGGCGATGTCTTGGATCGGATCAATTTGTTTCTCTTCTTCACAGTAGACTTCGTTTTTGTAATTCAGCATCTGCTTTACTCAATTTACCATCCATTTGGTCTTTACTAATCGTCTCCAGGCCATCTAAAATAGTAGAATTGAACTTATATTGGATCTTGTTTCATTTGAATTTGAATGAACTGGTTGCTTTATGCTCAGTCTTCAGCTTCTTTATCTCTGAAGCGTGTTCTTCTTCACGCTCGTCAAAACTACGTTTGAAACTATTGAGTTTTCGGTCCAATTATTATATCGACAAAACGGTTAACCATGGTTGTCGATTGTTCATTATCAGTTTGGCTTCCTCCAGTCCATCCAGAAGGCAGAACAGGGGTTATGGTTTCGGGCTCGTGTTGAAAATGTTACGTTTAACAGCACAAGAGTTCTTCAGAGCCTTCAAGTGATTATTGCTTCACTGTCCTAAAATACTCCCGCATACGGAATTACCCTGGGGAACCCTGAAAACATTAAGCCCGCCTCCACTACTATGCAATACCCAGTGGTATACATTCCGTAGCGCTACTAAATACATTTGTTTGATTGCAGGTCACTATCGAATAGCATACCTCCTCGGCCCTCGGCCTTCTCCAATCCCCTCGCCGTCTGCAGGAATGGGGCGTTCAGAGGAGCCACAACCACCAACAGGGTGAACTTCTGCCTCTTCCTGGCATGCGCCCTGCCTGGCTAGCCCATTCAAGACCTCGCAGAGCGAGCAGGGTCTAGGGCAGGTGGCTGGACAGTGGCCATCCCCGGGGCCTGCCCGCACACGTGCATGCCAGCCTCATCACGTCCCAGAGCGGCCGTCACTTCTCTGGGGAGTCATCCAGCTGGTTCTAGTGTTGGGAAAGAAAAGCCAGTCAATGGGTGAGTCTGTTTTTACTATTGTGCACATAACAACCGACTCTTACCTGTGTAAAGCAGGTTTTGATACCACTTAATCCGACGGGGATGTTAAGGTGTTTCCCAGTAGTTTTTCAATGGCCGCACTTCTAATTTTCATATAGCGAATTGATCAACTTTCCCTGATCTGATCAAAATATGATCAAAGCATAGATCTAAGTTGTGATTGGTGTTGCTTAAATTAACGTAAAACAATAAAAAAAATAACCATAATGAATAATAACACCAATAAGTATAAATGCACAAGTCATTACAGAATCTTGCATGTGGTGACACACTATTTCTAGATAATCGCGTACATCATTTGAAAATAGCATTGACTCATTCTCAGTTTTTTTATAGTTATAATTTAGCAATATTCACTTTTGCCAGTAATTTTTAAATTATTTTGTTTATTTTATTTGCCTATAAGTACACTTTTTCACCGATCAATCAAAACATACATTGTTTTCATTATTAATATTTTAACAATTATTCTTGAAGTCGAAATGAATATTGGTGAAGTGTAACAGAGACAAGGTTATTGTTCACCGAGTCTAAGCAAAAATCATACGAGTCTAAGCAAAAATCTGATGAAGAATGGGTTCCCAGTGACAATGAATGTACCGTGGAATTGCTCGACATAGAAGGGCAACATACCCTTGAAGAAGAGCCAGAAGAAATACCCAAGGATAATGACCAACAGTATATGGATTATGGAGACGACGATGGAACTAGAGCTCAAAAAGTCACATGTAACACCAAGTTTGCTATTTATTCAAAGTAAAAACAAGATTATTTATTAAGAATTGATTGTGTGTTCCAGTGTTTAACCCCTAGCTTTATAGCAGTATACATATATAGAGTGCAAACACTAAATGTGTACAATATAAATTGTAGAAAATAGTACTATATTATGCTAATTCTATTGTTTTCTATTGTTTAATTAGTACTATGTAGTAGTGAATAGTGCAAAGTATTGCACACATTTAATGTTTGCAATCTAATACTAGCATTAAGATATGCAATAAATTACTTTTACATGCTACAATTAAAGTTACATTTCTTTCTTTTCTATTTAATTAATACAATGTAGTCTGCTATTTTCTTTTCATCATTAGATTGGTCACAGAAGAAAAGGATGCCCGCAACGAACCAAAAGCAATTGTTTTCCTATCTAAACTACTAGTTGTTTTCCAGTTCTGTCGGTACTGCTTCTGTCCAAAACCTGATATCGACATCAAGCAAAGTGGAACATACATTGTAATAACTTCCAAATGTCAGAAATGTGAGAAGGTTTATATCTGGGAAAGTCAGCCCAAACTATTTGGAAGGATTCCTGCTGGCAACTTACTGCTGAGTTTTGCAGTTTTGTGTGCAGGAGCTTCCATAAGAAAAGTTTTGATTGTACTCAAGCACATGAATCTGTTAGTTTATCATTATTTTACCATTTACTTATACCAAGTGTTGTTACATTTTGGCATTCGTACAAGCAAAAATTGATTGACAGTATAAATGGAAAAGAATAGACCTGGCTGGTGATGGGAGGCATGATTCCATGGGGCATTCTGCAAAATACTGTACATACTCAAACTTATGCTGCACTATTGGCCTTATTATTGATGTTCTTTTAATTCAGGTATTTTAACATTTATTTTTAAAGTCATATTTAAAGTGAACTAATTATACAACTGTATAAACTATGGCCTTCCTGTGTGTCTCCAACACTTTAAAGTACCAGTAGTTATGTGTGGCTGAAGACTGTCACTGTGATTCATTTCTTGGATTGTACAAAGGATGTTGGATTCATGGTTCACTGATCACCTAACAAAAATATAGAATTAAAAATAAATAAGTGATTAAGAGAGCATGTCAGTAATTATCGAACAAATTCGATCTTTCGCGGCCATGGATAAAAAATGGATTTTGCTCAAATTTTGCCCAAATGTACTTCATTATATTACGAAATGAACTGCATTGTTTTTTAAGAAAAATAGATTTTTATTTTTGAGAAAATGCGTTTTTAAAATGTCCTCCCGAATTCGCCATTTTAGCATCCAAATTTTGAGTTGAATTTAACGACCGAGTTCAGTACGAAAATCGATTCTAGTGAACTTAAAACTGCTAAAACCCTGCTCCATGCTATCTAAACATCCGGTTACGTGACTTAGAAGAAATTTGAGTTACTTTTTGTGACAGAAATAATCTTACTTTTAGGACACGTGATTCTACTTGATTGACGATATCCTCTAAACAAAATCGATTTTCACCATGCGATAAAGTTCCAAATCTAACAAGCTTCAGTTGGTTAGTTCTTTAAACAATAAGCTTTCATATGATGTAAAACTTTCGCTTGGCAAATAAATATGTATTGCGCTACAGCTCATTGAAATCTTCAATTTTTGACCTTTTGAGGTCATACGCGATAATTTCCCACACGTGCATAATCGAAGAATATTATCTCTTATTATTACTGATTTGCCTTCCAATTACAAGAAATACACTTAAATATCATTTCTTACCTTGTTAAAGCTGATATCTGCTGTAGTAATCTCGGTATTCGTTATAATGGTATCCGTAAGACTTCATAGTTTATAGTCATCAGTAATAACGGCTATTTACACTGATTATTATCAAATATGTCAATTGTCCAGCGCTTACTAAACGGAGTTCAAATCCCTTTCACATGCAGCCAAGCTATATTTTCTTTTTGAACTGAAGTCCTGCCACATTATTATATATCATTATGATTTCGAAGTTTGGTTTGTGGTACAGCTGAAATCGAGTTGTGAGTACGTAAACAAATGGCCTGGAATGATGCTAATTATAAACTACGACTTACTAGGGGAGGGACGGTTCGTTTCAAATAATGGTTTTTCTCTGACATCCCAACAATTTGGTGTTTAAGACTTCTGATAAACTGTTAGATAAATCATCTCTAGTGATGTATACCAATGATTAGTTGCTTTATGATCTTTGTCATAGTCATGATCTGCAAAATAATATGATTTGCCTAAGTTTCTAAAATTACACAGGGAACCCAATTCTCGGGGGATGTTAGCCGTGCTAATCTGAACAGGAATACTAGGAGTACCCAACGACCAACGTTTAACAAAATGGAATAAATGTTGTGTACAACACATAACAAGTGATCCCACGTTAATTATAGTTAAAAATCAACACCCCTGGGAAAAAAGTATCCGCTGCTCAACATCCAGTCATGTATTTTACATCTGAATTCCCAGCCAGCATTTACGATAATTTGTTTCCCCACCCACGAGACTGTGTTGACAATTTCCCCTATAGGAAACAAAGATGGAAAAAATCCTTTATAAATCAAAACTTATTAAATATCTGGTTGCATATGCCTGCAATAAAATTTTTGTAAAATGACTATCACTTACCTTGAGATGACACTTTTTGCAAATTAAAAAAATGCATTATTTTTTCCACGTTTGTCACAATATGGGAAACAATAGCTCCGTACACTCGGTAGACGTCAGCCTCATTAAGAAAATAAAGGCAAGTTCATTCAAATATCCGACTTATATATTGGACATCTTAAATATATAGTCATTTACTTCAGTGCTGTAGACCAAATATGAGACGATCCAAGTGCGGCAAGCCCGGGGGGGGGGGGGGGGGGGGGGTTTCTCCCTTAATCCAAGTGGTAGGGGTGTTCTGATCGACGTACCTTTTAGGGTTAAAATATTTCCAGTGCGTACCTTTTAGGGTCGACCCATTTAGAGATTTGGCTCAAAAATGAGTTGTAAGGGTCGTTTTTACTCTGCTCTATGTGTTTCTGAGCGTACCTTTTAGGGGTCATTTTCAAAATCTCCGCCGATCACCCCTACCACTTGGACAAAGGGAGTACCCCCTCCCCCCCCGGGGGGCGGCAAGATTTGTGTAGGAAATAGAGGTACATGCATATACTATTGGTCATATACTATATGCAGAGTTTATTGATTTGATTTTGACTGCCAGTAAGACAGAGATAGATGACCAATTGACTTGAGGTTGTATGGCGCTTTCGATCTTTGGCATCAGCACCACAAGAACTACCAACGAGAGACTTACATAAACAACACGCTTCCATTTCTTTACCAGCAACTGCGTTAAACTAGTGCTAATAGATTAAACAGCTGTGTTTATCTTTCGTAATGACGATACAAAAATACAATTCCTTGCTGCATAAGGGATTAATTAATTAAGATATCCAACTCGATAGAATACTTTATATGGTCTTATTCCTAGAGTAAAATCCAATAGTGGACTTTATTATGACTGCGCAGAGAAAACACAGAGAGAAAAAATACATATTCAAATTCCGGCGTTCTTTTACATAGTCGCGAATCCCAGGAAATTGGGCTCCCTGTGTAACTTTAGAAACTTAGGCATTATTTTGCAGATCATGATTAAAGCAACTACTCATTGGCATACATCACTAGAGATGATTTATCTAACAGTTTATCAGAAGTCTTAAACACCAAATTGTTGGGATGTCAGAGAAAAACCATTATTTGAAACGTACCGTCCCTCCCCTAGTAAGTCGTAGTTTATAATTAGCATCATTCCAGGCCATTTGTTTACGAAGTGACTAAACATCCGGCAGCCGGAGACGGTCTTCAAAAAACTAAACGTCCGGCAGTCTGAACATTTCTTTATATTTCTCTTTGAAATCTGCTAACTTTTCTTTCAAGACTGTTTATTTTGATTCAGAATCCCCAAGCGCTTCTAGAAAACTAAAAAAACCGAGCTTTGTATTTTTGGTTAATCCTGTACATAGAGTACGAACGATCTAAGTGCGACACTTCGATATTTTTTCTCTGACGCTGCCGGAAATGGTCTTCAAAAAACTAAACGTCCGGCAGTCTGAACATTTCTTTATATTTCTCTTCTTCGCGTTCAACAGTCTTGAAAGAAAAGTTAGCAGATTTCAAAGAGAAATATAAGAAATGTTCAGACTGCCGGACGTTTAGTTTTTTGAAGACCGTCTCCGGCTGCCGGATGTTTAGTCACTGCGATTTGTTTACGTACTCACAATTCGATTTCAGCTGTACCACAAACCAAACTTCGAAATCATAATGATATATAATAATGTGGCAGGACTTCAGTTCAAAAAGAAAATATAGCTTGGCTGCATGTGAAAGGGATTTGAACTCCGTTTAGTAAGCGCTGGACAATTGACATATTTGATAATAATCAGTGTGTAAATAGCCGTTATTACTGATGACTAACTATGAAGTCTTACGGATACCATTATAACGAATACCGAGATTACTACAGCAGATATCAGCTTTAACAAGGTAAGAAATGATATTTAAGTGTATTTCTTGTAATTGGAAGGCAAATCAGTAATAATAAGAGATAATATTCTTCGATTATGCACGTGTGGGAAATTATCGCGTATGACCTCAAAAGGTCAAAAATTGAAGATTTCAATGAGCTGTAGCGCAATACATATTTATTTGCCAAGCGAAAGTTTTACATCATATGAAAGCTTATTGTTTAAAGAACTAACCAACTGAAGCTTGTTAGATTTGGAACTTTATCGCATGGTGAAAATCGATTTTGTTTAGAGGATATCGTCAATCAAGTAGAATCACGTGTCCTAAAAGTAAGATTATTTCTGTCACAAAAAGTAACTCAAATTTCTTCTAAGTCACGTAACCGGATGTTTAGATAGCATGGAGCAGGGTTTTAGCAGTTTTAAGTTCACTAGAATCGATTTTCGTACTGAACTCGGTCGTTAAATTCAACTCAAAATTTGGATGCTAAAATGGCGAATTCGGGAGGACATTTTAAAAACGCATTTTCTCAAAAATAAAAATCTATTTTTCTTAAAAAACAATGCAGTTCATTTCGTATTATAATGAAGTACATTTGGGCAAAATTTGAGCAAAATCCATTTTTTATCCATGGCCGCGACTTGTTCGATTTTAATGGACATGCTCTCTTAAGTGATTTTATTTTCAGGCTAATGAAGCTGGTAGCAGCACTGCTATGGAATTTTTAGGGCACCAAAGGGCATTTGCCTACTTGTTCACTACTGGAATGATAATTAAGTCATTCATTTCTGATTGACATAAGTCTATTGGAAAATGGATGCGTGTAGAATGTCCCAAAATGTGTAAAGAACTTGGGAAGCCTGTAGTACATCATTTCTATGACCTTTGGCATGTTGCGAAAAGTAAGTAGTTATGCCACACCTACATTTACACCCATAGTAGGCCAGAGAAACAACAAAGTTTCTAATAAATCACAGTGATGTAATTTTCAAAAAGGATCTTGTCAACCTCCTGATAGCTCAAATTCATTTTTGCATTGTGTAACATATATGCCCTAACGTATTACATGTCTGCATACCGCAGATAAAATTGTAAACTTATATATTTGTTTCTATTATAAGAAATCCAGAAGATACTTATCAAATTAAGTAAAGAGAAATCATGTGAACTAATTGGGCGGTGGAGAAAAAAGTGTGTCAGACACTTTTATTGGTCAGTAACAACAACCAAGGAACTTCTGGGCAAGGTTAAACTAGCAAAATTTCAAAGTTTTTTCTCACATGTGATAAATGTCCACAAAGAATTGCCAAATCGCATATTTAATGCTTGTGCTCATGATCCTCTTACCAAAGAAAGGGTCTGGATGACAAAAGGTAATATTAAAATGCATTTGTATCAGCTACAATGCAATTTTAGCAGAATTAGAAGTTTGTTTGTTCAAATTAATTGCAGGATCAGAAGCATATGGAAAACTTGTTGATGCTCTAAGTACAACCAATATTACAACAGCAATAAAAAAGTCATCTTCAAATGGTCAGACAAGTTATTTAGAAGGGTACCAATCGGTAATAAATCAATTTGCCCCTAAAATGTTGGTGTATTCTTATCTTGGAATGCTAAGCAGGTACTAGACTATACAATGTATAAACAACTAACTACTTACCTGTCAGTAATAATAACACCCAGATCTTCTATTGTTCATCATCTTCCTCATCCAAATCCTGTTGAATAAAAAAAAAGATAATTGATTCCAATCCATTTATATGATTCGTTTATTTTAGATCATATCTGGCTGCACTGCATTTTAATTATAATGTGAAAAGAGAGTCAGTAGTAAATGATCATGATGAAGCCAACCTCAGAGTACACTATCCAAAATACAAGTATGGAGAAGCAACAGTCAAAGAAGAAAAAACATCACAAAAATTTGGTACATTTACTTTTAAAAAAATAAAAAATTATATCATTTAAAAAAATACTTGCTGGTAGTACTATAATTATATCTGATATTCATTGACAGGTTATGTTGATGAGATTTATATGACATTGATCACAACACCAAGAGACAAGTTAAAAGAGATGGAAATTGAACTAGACAACAGTGTTCCTGGGCCAATGTGCTTTGGATTAGATAAAGATTCCAAACTAGATGCCATGGCTAAATACAGGCAAAGAAAAGCAAAAGCAACAACAATAGTCCCACCAACATGTACAATACAATACAATACAATAACTTTATTTCACGAGGGATACATAATAACCATTAAACAGTTTTCTAACTTACGGCCCTCAAATTAAAGATAATATAAAATAATATAATTACAAATTGTTATAAGTTACAATATATTAATTAATTAATTAATTACAAAAAATACATATATATTAAATACTGGACTACAGTATTGATAGAAAAATAGAAGAAGAAGATAATTTATGATAAACAATGACAGTGTAGAGAGTAGCGACAATTAGAGCAAAGAAGATCTTCAAGATGATCAACAGTGGAAATGCGTGATAAGAAGAATTTGCGTAGGTTATGTTTAAGAGAGGAGAGAGAAGAAGTCAACGATTTAGGCGTTAGTGGAGACGGGGGACAGATAAGGCGTTTGAAGTCAACTCCAAGGTCATTAAAGAGTTTGCCAGCACTATAGGCTAATGTCCTCTTACCAGAATCAGTGCGAGGATGTGGCAATTTCAAGTCGTGTGATGAGGCCCTAGTACGACGACTATTGCAATCACGAGTGTCAGAAATAAGTAGAAAGCGATTTTTTAAGCATTTCGGAGAATGAGGGTTGAGAAGTACATTGAAGAGGACTAAAAGTTTTTTGAATTTGATAAGATCAAAGATAGGAATCCAGTTTAGGTCAGAGAAAAGAGAGACAGAGGTTCGCGAGAAGTCAGCCCCAAGAAGTATGCGAGCTGCACGCTTTTGGAGACGGAGAAGACGCAATAATAGAAAGTGAGAACAATTTCCCCAGACAGGGGAACAATACATAAAATAGTTGTTAACACAAGAATTATAAAAACGCATGGCAGATTGAAAGTTGAGAAATGGCTTGATGCGACGAAGAAGAGACAGACGACTGCAAATGATGGAAAATATCATGTCAACATGTTTATCCCAAGATAAACTATCGTGTATGATAATGCCAAGCATTTTGGCATGGTCGACGTGTTCAATGGGCTCGCCATTTATATGGACATCGAGGGCCGTGATAGGAAGAGTACAGCGCTTCTGCAAAGTAGTGATTAATAATGATTTTGTTTTTTTTGCATTTAGTGCCATTTTATTGTTATTGGCCCATACGGATAAAGACATAGCAACTTCATTTAGTTGACTATTTACGGAAGTCATCGAGGGCCCTGAAACAAGAATGGATGTGTCATCTGCAAACATAGTAGAGGAAGTATCAGAGGGTAACATTAATGATAAATCATTAATATGTACAATAAAAAACAGAGGCCCTAGGATACTACCCTGTGGCACACCTACAGTGACTGGAAGTGAGTCGGACAAAGTTCCTCTAAACAGTGTTCTCTGAGACCGATCCGACAAATAAGACTCAAACCAAGATATAGCTGTAGAAGAGCAACCATAGATACGCAGTTTGGACAACAGTAAATTATGATCTACGAGATCGAATGCTTTTTTTAAATCGACTAATAGAAGTCCACTTAAGAGTTTCTTATCCATATTTGTTAAAATAGAATCAGAGAAATCAGCAAGAGCTAGCTCACAAGAACGATACCGTCGAAATCCAAATTGGGAATCGAGAAGCAGTTCATGCTGAGACAGAAAACTGTACAATGTTTGATGAACATGTCGCTCAAACGTCTTTGAGATAGCAGCAAGAACTGATATGGGACGGTAATTAGAAAGTTCAAATAAGGAGTCACCTTTGTGTAATGGAGAGACTTTGCCACATTTCCAGAGATCGGGAAAAACACCTGTTGAAATACTTAGATTGAAAATTGCAGTAATGGAGGGAGAGATAGACGAAGCAGCTATTTTTAGGAAATAGCTACTTAAGTCATCAAGTCCAGTAGCTTTGGTAGTAGAAAGTTGTTGAAGGTTTGTTTTTACAAACTCAACAGAAACAGGAGGAATACAGTAAGTGATTCCAGGTGGAAGCTTTGAGTTAACAAAGTCAGAAATAAGGTCACAGTTAGGTGAGAAAGAAGTCTGGTTTCGTGTAACAGAAGACGATATGTTAACAAAATGCTCATTAAATAGGTTTGCAATTTCATGATAATCATGGTAATTTTTGCCATCTATAGTTAGATGAGATGGCAAGTTTGAGCATTTGGAAGGCGCAAGACTACGAATGATGCGCCAAAGATTTTTAGGGTTGTCGAGATTCTTATTGATAGAGTCTTGATAGAAAGAGCGTTTGGCGTTGGAATAATGTGAACCACCTTATTGCGCGCTGAACGATAGTCACGCCAACTTGAGGTAGTATTATCAATAGACGCTCTTTTGTGTAAATCATTCCGTTTAGAAATAGCCGATTCGATTTCATGGTTGAACCATTCAGGAATGAATTCCCTCTTGACTCGCCGCTTTCTTAAGGGAGCATGTAAATCTATTACACTTTTGAACAAAGAATACCAATGACTTAATGCTTCATTAGGATCGGAGAACATATCCATTGTACTCCAAGGTAAACATTCTAAATCAGACAAAAACTCGTCGATCTTAAAATTTTTTTTTGAACGAAAAAGCATAGGTTTGTGCCCACTACTCTTCAATCTTATAGGTCTAGAACAAATGGTAACAAAAATTGGTAGATGATCACTTAAGGTAATCGGTAAAGTGCCAGATTTAAGTATATTATCATTAAAATTTGCAAAAATGTGGTCTAAAAGTGTACCAGACACAGGTCTTGTTGGTACAGTAATGATTTGTTTAAAATTATAAGTCTTAGTTAAATTTATAAAGCGTTTTGATTGTGCATTATTTGCAATAAGATCAATATTAAAGTCACCAAGTAAATAGGTCTTGCAGTTGTTACAATCTACCTTAGAGAGCATCAGATCAAAGTCATCAAAGAAGGAAGAGTCTGCAGACGGAGGTCGGTAGATCGAGGCAAATAAACATGGTTTGGATCGAGGATGTTTAAGTTCGAACCAGATCGCTTCAATTTTGTCAGTTTCCAGATCAGATCTCCTTCTTATTGGTAAATAAGTTGGTACATATACTAACAATCCACCACCTTTGTTTGACAATCTATCAGCACGAAATAGAGTATAGTGTTCGACTGCCAGCGAGGCGTCAGACCAAGAATCATTAAGAAATGTTTCAGCTATACTGAGGATCAGATTTGGCTTCTCTTTCCTCTGTTGTGCAAAAGATGTTAGATAAAGCTTGATTTCATCAATCTTGTTTGTTAAAGAACAAATGTTATAGTTGCAAATGTTCAATCCTTTTCGAGGCAAGTCGAGGAATTTGTAGATGTTAATGTTGTTAAAGTTATCGACGCCATTTGGAGGCATAACCAATCCAGAATTAGCATGAGTAGAGTTTATTCCAGGACCAGGATTTAGAGCAATGTCACCACTTAGAACTAAGCGACTCTAATTGAGGGTTGCTGTAGAATTACCATAGTAAGAGATCCTTGTTGCGAAGTATCTTCGTACAAGAAGACGAACATGGCGAATTGACTTCGATGGTTCGAAATAGACGATCTCGAGTTCAGGGCGTATTGAACGGTCACCGCCAGGCAGAAAATCCATCGTGGATATATTAGCTCGATAGATGAGTCTATTTCTGGTTGAAAGTCCATTTCTGATTGAAAGAACTAGGTATATAATAGCTACAAAGTGTAATACAGCGGAGCGATTGAAAACACGACTTTTCTCCATGACTGCATAAATCATCTAAGCACCCTTAACCCCTGATGAACATGAGCATCGTGGAAACATAATGCTGGATCTTGTCATTATCGCAAAGGCATGCATATGATATCGTGTTTGGTACTGCCTTGTTCATTAGACCAGGATGATGTACAGGTATGTAATATATAAAATACATAGATAACCACAATAAAAATTTTTCATGTGTATTAATTTTGTAGATGAACAACTTCGACAATGGACAACTAGTGGACCAAAACAAAGAAAGGCACCTTCATGCAAAAAATGTGGACAGCCAATGAAAGGGCACAACAGAAGCCAGTGTCAGCAACAGACATAATAATCATAACATGGGGACAAATACAAGGAATTAGTTTAAAAAAAATTATCGATAACTTGAAATTGATTTTTAAAATTTTTGAAATATCTATTCAGTGAGGATTTGTTGATATTGTGATCAAATAATAGTTGTTTTAAATGTTTTTTTTTTTTTTCTGTTCATCAACACCATCACTATATAATATCAGCTATAATCAAATATATGAATGTTTACCTCTGAGTCATTCTGTTCTTCATCATCTTCCTCCTCGAAGCCCTTGTATTGTCCATCTTCAGATGGGAACTGTTTTCTGATCTTATCATAGGCACAGCAAGGTAAAGGAAGCCTTCTTGATTTGCCAATATACTCCCATACCAGTCTTATAAACTGGCGGTAAGCTACTGATCGTAAGAACCTAGAAATGTAAATGGTTGATTATAAAGTTTGACCACACTAAAAAGAAATACAAAAATAATGGACATGTTCATGTAGATGGAACTGACATCTCAAGTTGTGTGTATAAGCACTATATAAATACAATAAATTATTTTTCTTGACAAATGAACAACAAATAAATAATGAAAAGTAAGTAATAAATACAGTAGAGACCTCGATCACAATCAATATATTGCTCAAACAATTCAAAATCCCTAAATAATTTATTGTGTCTGCTCTTGAATACAAGAGAGAGAAATGTGAAATTCGACAAAAACTCTAAAGTTGGTTCATGGTTTTATTTTCCACACAATAAATTTACAAACAAGAAATTAAGATAATATAGGAAAGTGCAAGGTGTTTCACAAACAACCCCTAGGGTTAACACTAGTATCAAACACCCGTACTCTAAATACAAAACAGTAATATTTACAGGTCACAGAACAATGGCAATTATAATCTAAAATTAATAGTTATAATGAAGTTATAATGAATAATCTATATATTAGGTATACAAATACGAACAAATTTTATCAAATATCTAAAAGCTAAAGCCCGACGGTTTCAACATTTGCTTCAACATCCTTTCGATTTTGATTCAACACTGATCCAACACGTTTCGACAATGTTGAAAGAGTTTAAAAGCGTTTAAACATTGACAATCAATAAAATTGAACGAATGTTGAAGCAAATGTTGAAACCGTTTGCCTGGGCCTTGTTAAAGATATCTTACTTGTGTTTGTCAACGCGATTTTCCTCGTACATAACAGTATAGCGCTTGTTTTTCCTCGTTTTCAATCCGATGGCGGCTATCTGGAGTACCCACTCATCTAGACAGCCAGATGAGAAGCCAGGGTGATCTGTTATACATGCTGGCGGTTCTTCGACGAGCTCTGCTAGCCTTTCTTGACATGATGTCGCAACAACAAAAGTATTCCTCCGGCTTTGTTATCAACTCCAAAGAGCAGTGTGTACACTTGTACCTGTGAAACAGTAAAATTGCTGTAAATAATTATCAAAAAAAATACACAAAACCATTCATTTTAAGGTAAGAAATCGATGGTAAGTATTATAAACATACCACGAATGAACGTCTTGCTCTTCATAACGTCTCTTTAGCATTGCTTCTAAAACACCATTTTTTTGGCAAAATAAGAAGCATTACTTATTTTTGATCATTTAAAGCTAAAAAGGTTATGTTAAATTGCAGTTCACTTTCGTAGTATTCTTGTGCTAGTCCCCCTTTAAACAGCTGAAACACACACAATTCCTTTTAGCAGCTGTCAGGCTTTCATCGACGGTCAGTTCGGCTAACTTGTGACACTGATCAGGTCAATGGTAGATGATCTGCAGTTTCAGCATTTATATCTGGTCTTGTTGAGGCTGTCGTGATGTGCTGCATTCTGACTAACGTTATCGGCAATTACATGGTTAATAGAACCCTGACTGATGCTGGTTCGTAGTGGTGCTGTCGCACACATGCATAGTTTCATCTATGTAGTCATCCACTTCATTAGACATTCTAACGTTGCAGTACCTCCTTCTCTCTTGATCTCCCGTGACCACACCTTTAAGTCTTCAGCGCAGATCTTTTCGATCACTGCTAACATATGATTGTTGTCCATATCGTTTTGGTTTCCTACTTCCTTTAACGTGTTATAGTTTCGATTCACAAGGTGAACCAGCTTGCAGAATCGTGCATCTTCTCCTGTTGGCAACGCTTTAAACTTTGTAATGTCCTCAGCTCGGTCAATCTCCCTCAAGCTGGCTTGGAGTCCTATTACTCTACTATTAATCACAGTAGTGTCAAAAACTTTTGAGAGCCAACTTGGATGTCTTTTTTGCCATCTGACACAGTTATCATCCTCTTTGAGATTGTATTCCGGAAACCTTCTTGCCACTTTGTCTCATACTCTTTCATGTATCTGCTACTTTTCCGCTCACAATATTAACAACATTTGGTGGATGGGACAGAGAATCGAGGGGATCAACGCGCAGCTAAAGCTTCCGGATGTTCTTTCGATCTGCTCCATCTGATGCAATGGGGGCTTCCATCTCCTCTTTATGTGTCACTTGGCTGGTGTCGGTGATATTAGCTATATCTTGTTCTAATCTTAATAATAAGTCTTTTATTGAATACAAGAAGAATATACATTTCTTATTTACAAAACAATAAATAGTGTGGCGCAAATTACAATGTAATAAATTTTGAAATCGAAAACTTTTAAATTGAATGTGTATTATAGCAAAAATTGAAATAGTGTCTGAAATAGTGTTTTGATTATTGCCCAGTTATATCATACTTAAATATTAATCTGTTAATAAAGATATTCATTAGGTAACCAGTCGTTTCGCCGACATGGCAGTTCGCTGATGCTCGAGTCGATTCGCCGACACTATAAAACCAGTTTGCCAACAGTTTGTTACCAGTTCGCTGGCATTCTGAAAACCTAGAGAAACTTACTATAATATTATTTTATCGTCTTATACCATACAAATGTGAATTGTTTTGAGTTTGACTGTCAAAATAATGTTATGTACAATAGACTAAGGTTTTATCAGACACTTGATATGGACAGTCATATTCAACGGTTTCTCGTTTCAAATCAACCAGCAGTCCAACAAAGATACCATAAAAGTTGGTAAATGTTTGTAAATTTACACTAATTGTGTCATTTACGATTAAATGTCTATATAGCGAATTTGACAAAAGGAGGTTCATAATCGATAATTATGTAACTCAGCACAGGCCATGTGTTATTCTTGTCCTCCAATGTTCTCTCGTCGTCCATTACCAGTGCCTGTGCACCAACTATGTCTCTCGTCGTCCATTACCAAGTGCCTATGCACCAACTATGTATCTCGTCGTCCATTACCAGTGCCTATGCACCAACTACAACACCACAGTGACTATGCACCAACTATGTCTCTCGTCATCCATTACCAGTGCCTATGCACCAACTATGTCTCTTGTCGTCCATTACCAGTGCCTATGCATCAACTATGTCTCTCGTCGTCCATTTCCAGTGCCTATGCACCAACTATGTCTCTCGTCGCTCATTACCAGTGCCTATGCACCAACTATGTCTCTCATCGTACAAGTGATCGCCTCATGACCCTGAGACTCCAAATCTCTGTCGTGGACATTGTAAGTGCCTTTGCGCCTATATTTCTCTCGTGGACAGAAGCCCATTACCATATTGTCAGCACCTATGCAGAAACAGACGAGGACGAGACTAACACCTGGTCCGTGCTCAGTCTGACCTACGTTTTCTTTTTGTTTAATTCAAAGTACTGTTAAAACTATTGCCAAAAGAGCGAATGCATAGCGTACAAAAGGTGTTAAGTTGGTCAAGAACGAGCTAAATCCATAACAAGTATTTTTTTGAGTTCAAAGTACAGTAAAACTATTGCCAAAAGAGCGAATGCATAGCGTGGAAAAGGTGTTAAGTTGGTCAAGAACGAGCTAAATCCATAACAAGTATTTTTTTTTTCAGTTCAAAGTACAGTAAAACTATTACCAAAAGAGCGAATGAATACTACCAAACCATGAATAATTTGCAGAACGAGTGAAAGATTTGAAAGTTAAGGAAGCAGAGACGCAAGAACTTAGCACAACCATTACAAGACCGGAAAACCCATGCGAAATCAAAGCAGCCAATCAACTTCAGTGTTCGTATTTAGCCAATCAAAAGATAGTATAACTGCAGTTGTATCAATGAAATATCCCAAGCAATGGTAAAAACGCATCAAATACGCATGCCCAGAAGTTGACTGGCTGCCATTCATTGGTATTATCCAAATAACATTGATAAATGATCCTGTAGATTTACACCAAAAAATGAGCTGAAACACAAATACTTTAACAAGTCGCTCTCTCACTGAATGGTTGTTGACAAGTTTGAATAAGCCCGAGAATTAAAAAAATTGAAATCGAATTTATAGTCATGTTTTAGTATAAAAGTTGAAATTGTTCCAAAATAGTTGAATTAAGCTCAAACAACATCGAATATCGTCCCACACGTGAGCCAAGCCGAATTTCAGCATATGTAAAGTTCAACTTTCGAAATAGGCTTTTTGTTTAGTCATCGGCTTTCTACAAACCGATCTACACTTTAAAAATCTATTTACAATAATATAAACAATAACTATTTACAATATCTTGCAGTGAAGACTGAGATCTAGTCACCTCTAAAATAAAGAAATCATATATATACGTATATATATATAAATACCATATAAATATTAATTATCCACAACAACCCTCGAAAACAGCATGTATGTCCGTTTTATGAATATTTTTTGTACTCGCTACTACAACTTTTTATATTTATGTTAAGATATCACGGTACAAAAACGATATTTCCCTTCCATTTTTCTCATTCATTCTTTTTTCTTGCCGCCAGAGTCCGCCCTCTTTCAGTGCAGCGGTGTTCTTTACTCGTTGTTTCGTGAAGCATTGTATGTAATGTCAAAGATATTAAACATTTAAATGTTTAATATCTTTGACGTCCATATTTGATATTTTATCAATAATTTGAGGGTTTTTTCAATATTTTATTTACAAAATATAAACTATATGTTTGGGTTCCCTGTTTGATGGCTGTAAAGGATTGCGAATGAGTGCTAGGAATGCCTTATTGGAACAGCTGAGAACGCCATATTTAACTTGGCACATTTGTGAAATGTTTGTAAAAGTTGGTCTTTTTGTTAAGATTGTAGACGAAAATAGTGCCTCTCGCATTCTTTGAAATCCTTTTTATTTTTTGATGTCTCTGCTTTTCTCCAGACGACGTTCGCGCTACGATCGAATTGCATTGTGGTAGGAGTTTTTACACCAAGGAAAAAAAAATGGTTTAAGGCGGATGGTTGTAGATTTCGGTAAGTTTAATCAGTAATTCCATATAAATTACTTTACATTTTAATGCTATCTATGATACTAAATGATAGTTAATTATCTGATGTACTTGTTCTGGATGAAACAATCGTCTGTTGTGGAGGGGAATACACCAGGGAAACCTGCTTCTAAGCATGCATGTGGAACAAGTAATTCAAGGAGAAGTCTCTTTGGAAATGACGGACAAGAAACCAAAGAAATAGCAAGAGCAAATTGTCTGTTGCTTTTCCTGAGTTTGAAAATAATTAAACATAATCTGGTCTTTTATGCCAGCTAGATAAAAAGGTGAATATTGTATTCCAAACTATAATAACAACTTGGATGAATATGTTCAGCTGATTACTATTGTTCGTTCATTGTAAATGTGTATAAGTAGTTTCCTTTTTTGGTACAAATCTTTATATATATAAGTCTATATACTTATTTTACTATACTCAATAGAGTGCAAGCAGTATATTTATGAAATACAAATTTCTAAATACTAATAAATACTGCCAGGACTGCAAGAATATTCAAATTTCTCACAGACAGTTGTGGGAATATTTTTTTAGGTAAGCATATCACGTCAGAATGTAGAGAATGTCAGAATGGAGTTCTGCATTATTCAAATAAATTATTAGGATTAAAGGAATGCAGTAAAAGTCTATTCTATGTCTCATTTTGTGTGTATTATTTAGATTATTATCACAAACACACAGCATCTTTTTAATTAGTAGTACTGTTGGAATATTTGCTGTGTTGAATAAAATTATTGCACTCAATAAGTGTAAAATATTTCATCATGTTCCATGACATCTCGATTTTATAGTACAGTTACAACTGTATTCCCCCAAATGGCTTGGTACTATTCTTCAAGCAACGTGCTATTGTCTCAAGTTTTTCGAAAAGTTCATGACTCAGCATTGATACTTCGTCGATGATCACAACACTGCATTGTAGCCATCTTTGTAGAGCCTCTTCGTTAGAACTTATTCTTGCAATAAGTTTGTGAGCTCCTTTTGCTCCTGTACCTATTCCCGCAAAGGAATGGATGGTAGTTCCTCCGACGTTAACAACCTCGATCCATGTAGGTGCTGTAACAAAATAATACTTCCCTTAATTTCAAAGCTTTTCGATCACTGAAGATAGAAAAAAAGACTTCCCGCTTACTGCTTTGCCGGTTATGAAAACACTGTAACCCTTCTCAATTAAATTTTCCACTTTTCTTTGACTTGAACTTAACATTATAGCACGAAATAGACTCGTAGAAGATGTTACATCTTTCAGACGCCATTTTGCAATTATTCATAATATCACAAGAATTTCCGCTGACAAGCGAAAAAACGCAGTCATCTGTTCCCAGGGAAACTTCTACGAGCATCAGAAGACACACCCCCAAAAACGTCTATTCTCGGTTTGGGATTGGCTGATCATTCCACCGTTTCACTCGTCCCTTCAGGACTCGCTCACAGAGGCAGGTGCGCCCGCATTTTTTCCCTTGCTAGCGGATACTCCCATTAATTTACCAATTTAGCCGTTTATGTAATTTAAAACTTTGAAAAGATCGTTGTAATTTAAAACCTTCAAAAGATCGAATATATCCAAACAACAGTCTGCCCTTGATTTTGTAAGCGGTTTATCGTAGAGCATAGGTTACAGAAAATGGTTATACACAGCCTTATTCTCTGTTATATAAGGTTTAAGATATTATATAATTTGTCTGTTATTATTGTAGAAGGTAAACAAAGTTTTAGAAGGTAAACAAACTTGTCTTTGATAGTAGCTAGAGTGAAGTCATTTAACCCGTAAAATAGACATTAGGCTAATACACTTTAGTAGACCCTAATTCCATTGTTTGCTTTTGAGTCTATTTGACTATTACACTTTAGCAAGCCATTTCTATTTCATGGGTTAAATGCCTTCACTTTAATAGTCACTAAAATAAGAATTATTTAACACTAACAATTTGATTTTGTAGTATTAAAAATTTTGATTTTGATTCATGGATGTAATCTGTGAAATAAAGCTATTTTTTACTGTCTCATAGTTCTTATTTAGTGACTATTTTAGACAAGTAAAGCTGTAATGAAGTATTGTCTCCTTTGTATTTGCCTTTTCTTAGACTGTTCTGGTTGAGTGATATCCACTAAATAAGAACTATTTGTTAGTAACAAATATTTTGATTATATTTCACAGGTTAAGTGTTTAGCTCTATTATGTGGAAATAAACAATCTAATATACATAGTCTATTGAAAAACATTATCAGGTCTAAAAACACAGAACAATAGTAGCTAGCAATGGTGCTATGTATTTATTGGTTTCAGCATAGATTTAACTCAATATTGACTTGCGTTGTCCACAAGAACTGTACAAAGGTACATCCCATGCACCATTTCGGTCTCTGCTTTTTTTTCAATTGACTGTACTATGTCAATAAGATTGTTATCTGATAATCATTTCTTGCTTTGTAAAGAAATGACAGTAAAAAAACATTTAATATCATTTGATTTTATTAATTAGTCTACCTCTGACTTGTCCTGCTGGATATGTTGCGGTGTTCATTACTCCTCGCATTATTGCAGCATTGGCAGTCTCATTTTCTTGTGCACTGAAACTGGTCAGAAAAGAATGTCATTAAATTGTCAATATGTAATTGTCAATAATGGTCTTTATTATCCAATTAGTCATAAACAAGTAAAAATATTGCAGGAATAGTACTGGATCAAGTACAAATATCCAGCGATATCTTTACTCTTCTATGACTATTCCTCAATAAAAAATCATAAAACAATATTTTCCTTTATAAAAGAACAATGTTTTGATTGGATAAAAAAAAAAAAAACTTATTAAACAGTTTGATGTGTGATATGGCTGGATATTTACTCGTTAACTTGCATTTAGGCTAATCAAAATTTAGTGTCTCACGTAAATAATATATAAGCGTAATAATATATAAGCGTGTATAAGTGTTTTGAGTAATCCAAGATTAGCACTACTGTAATCAAGCTATAAACAACCTTGCAAGGGTCTAAATGTGGGTACTCATCTTAACAGTTTGCTAACATTGGAGTAAGTTAAAAGGTTAAAAGGCATTTGCTGTGTCTTTATATCAAAGTACCTTTTTTGGAAGTCCCACAATTGAATCTCCTCTCCATTTTTTACAGCTGTATCCATGTTTTTATAAACTGTCCTGACTTCTTGCTAAATGGAAAAGACAGCAAAGAAAAATACATTCAATAACCATTATAGCTCCAATGACTTAAGTTCAATAGTTACCGATATATTGAATTATAATCAATATATAAAGTTACAATTTTAAGAAACAAAGATAGCAAAAATGACATGCATAATTTACTTAGGATTGGGCCATTAGATTTTTGGGGAGGTCGGGCAAATACCAAAAACAAATTGAGCATAGCTATAAAGAGAAAAAGAAAATTGTGCACAACAAATATGCCGAAAAAAAAAGATCGTTCAAGATGGAAAAAAATATCCTGAACAGACGTAGAATGAGAAAAAATATCCTGCAAAAAAATTTTTACCCACCTCCCATCACCCCCCCACCCCCACCACCACCACCCCTTCAAAATTTAATGGGCCACCCCTTATAAAGCGATGCAGTAACAACAAAGGGAATGGCAACGCCACCATGTGCCGACCCTGCGACCTATACGAGAGATCTATTAACAAACAATAACTCCAAGAGCAAGTTTAAACGGGTGTTAAAAGCCGTACGTATTTATGGGTAACAAACATTGTAATGGTGAAATTACGGCATACACATAGATCTAAACGAATAAACATTAACTTACTGTTAGCTGCAACGGCAAATGTCCTCTCTTTTGCGCTCTACTGCTTGACTCCTTCTCGCTTATGATGGCCATCATCTTTATGGATACATCTCTGTAATCATCGAAGACAACGTCGATCCTGTCACTAGTGGCACTTTCATTTAGAATGTTACAAAGCAGAATCTCAGCAACTGCAGCAAATGTCTTGTGATCTCCTTTCAGACGCTGGACTACAGCCTATCTATTATCCTTGCTGAGGGAGTGGGTACGATTTCTGCTGCTTTGACGTTATTTTGGAGATCTTTTCCCAGAGCCGCCTTGTTGGTCTTACGTAGTAAGCCATCTAGTGTGGCTAATGACCATGGGAGTGGACCAAGTGGATGAGATAAAACATCTTTCATTTGTATTTTCCTTGCTTCAACATTGAACGTACTCTTCTAATGTTGTATTCTTCTGCTTTTCTGCTCCAGTTGATTTGTTTCCCTACTTCCCATGACTTTGTATCTTCAAGAAGACTGTCTAAGTCACCATCGATTTTTTTTTCTATTGATATTGTATGGGATCTGTTTTTCATTTTTCCTTGCGCTTTATAAGTCTTTTTTTTGGTTTCTGTTTTTGATTCAAAGAATTTAGACATTTCTGTTCATTTCTTGCACTAAACGATTGTTTTAACTGTAAATCAGTGTCATTTTTAACTCGTGGATCGAAGATCCTCGAGTTATTGGGATGGGGCTTTTGAACCGGAAGTGTCACTCACTCACTCACTCACTCGCTCACTCGCTCACTCACTAGACCGTCAGTGTAAACTTTTGAGCCCCAAGATCTCGGCCAGCGTACTTCGAGCACATGGATATTTGATTCGTCTGAAGGAATGATTTTTCGGTCGAAGTAATCGCGAATACTCTCATATTTTATGTGCTCACGCCACACGATTCGCAGTAGAATTACACATAAGTTTATGTCGAATGTTTTCGGAAATGGTCACTGTGAATTTTACTAAAGATCATGCAATTTACGAGCGAACTAAGCGAGCCAACTTATTATGATCAAATTTATCGAGATATCTTCCCTGCTATAAACAGAAGCTACTTTTTATCCATCCTTTCATAATGCTATGGAATGGATTCACAACCAGTTACAAAGGACGAAGCTGTTATTACTGGATATTTAACAGTATTTCCGGTAAGCATTCTTAGAGAGTACGATACACACTAGAAGTGAAGACAACAACAGTATAATAGTTTAGTGATCTTTTAGGGTAAATATATTGCTTATTGTAATTATTTCTTTTATATTTTTGATTAAAGTAACGGGTTTATCTGTCAATAGTTTAATTTTATTGACTACTATTAATTCGTACAAATTCGAACGGCGATTGAAACAGGCGATTCTCGAGCTCTTAGCTTCTTGCACAGAACAACAAACTTATTCGCAAAACTTAAATCGCTTCACCCTATTATCTAGCAGTTCAACTTAACGATCTATGTATATGTAGATGAAAGTAATATTTCTTTCTTTACAATATGTGAGATAACGTGATCGGTTTTAAACCTCCAGGTTGACCTCGACAACAACAAATAAACAGCTAAAACGGCCTCTAGAAAAAACTACACCCAACAGCCCAAATCGCCTCAAATATAACACCAATTGCTTCAATGACTATCTATTTTGCTTTTTCTGGCGTTTATTTTGCAAGAAAAACTTAATAACACTGTTTCTTAGACACTCTTTGAACTCGCATGTATCTCTGCACGAACCGAAGATCGAACCAGGTAAATATCAGACTTGTCAGCGGATCACGGACTGAGGGAACGACGGACCGTAAGGGAAACGGACGACAACCAAAAAAATACAAATAAAACAACAACATTGAATACTTATTTTTCGCTTCAAATCATCTCAAGCTAATCCGAGAAAATAATTACATAATCGTAATGGAGCGGTCTAAACTGTAAGCGCTTTCAAAATGTTCTAATTATGATCCACGAGTTGGCCATAGGTGGCCTTTGATTGGTCATTTTTGCTTCAATTGACGTTTTGGTTTGTCTTTGAATAATTCTTTTTGTTTTCCTTTTTTTCAAGGCCTGCCTCTGGAACCATATTTTTCTTTGGATTTTTCATTAATAGTATTTTAAAAGAGGCTGTCCGCCTAAGAGCGGATGAGGCAAAAATCGAGCCATCGCCGATTTCCATGATTTTTTTCAGTGAACAACAACTATCAGATGCCATCAACAAAATAATATCACTTTGATTTGGATAAATTCTTTAAGATAAGTCTGTTATATTTCAAAAGTACTAGGACCAATGTAGAAAATTATATAATATAATTTGTGGGCACTCTTAATGAAGTCCGAACGATGACTTCAAAGTTCACTCAGTGTTGCTAAATTTAGGAAAATCCATCATAAATCTTAGTTGTCGTAGTGACGGTTTAACGCCAAATTTGGAGGCACATATCTTTGAATGAGTATAAACAGTCCTTCAAAAGTAATTTTGATAGTTTACTAAGCATTTAGGACATTTTTAGGTTTTAAGAATGGTTTTAGAGGCCGTAATATACTGATCAATTTCATGTTGGCAATATGCAAAAAGACTTTACTCAATTACAATTTTACATGACCTGCCTCACGATATTTTTCCAAGCACATCCAGCTGGTCATTGGAACTTACTTACTCCTCTACTATTTCATTCTTGCTTACTGCATGTGGAGTAAGTGGCTCCTCAACTCTCATGCCAAGTAGCACCCTTTCAAAAGAGAAAGTTGCATGTGGGTACCTTATAAACTCAAGTTTTATCATAAAGAACTGCTTGAACAGTTTCAAGGTCTAGAAAAAGCTCATCTGGCTCACCCCTTTCAAAGTAGGATTTGATCACTTTTTTGATCTGCGTGGTATCATTTAGAGGGTATTCGTCTTCTGCAAATGCTTGTTGCCCGTCAGCATTCAGAAACAAACACATCTCTTTGCTGTAAGGAGTTCTTTCTGCAACATGCCTGACAACTCCTCTAAGGGACACTATACTGACATACAGTCACGCATGCTTGATCTGGTTCAATTAGTTGTTTCTTTCTAAAGTTCAATACCTGGAGGCATTCTGGCTTTCTCACTCATGTGAAAGAGACGTATAGAAGAACTGGTACAAACTCTTTGGAACAGTGTACTGTTGCAGCATTAAATGTAAGCCCTTGTGCCTTGTGCACATTATGGCATAGCACAGGATAATTGGAAATTGTGTGCGACTTCCAATGGCTTCTCCGTACAGTTTTTTTTTGCCACGCTTCAGCAATATTGATCATATTATTCGAATCAATGCTAGTACATGCAAACAAAATGAGAGTTTTAAGACAAACCATATCCTCGAAAAAGTTAAAAACAGTGATAGAGGCATTGTAGGTCAGGTCAATATAAGTTAGTTTGGTGCACATTGACAGAATTCTCGATATACAGAAGTGGGCTATTGTAGCGTATACGTTTTTGGGTCCCACGTATTGCCAAACGTCTTAAAGTGCTACTACTATGAGTTTTTTACCACTTTGGAAAATATTTTCGAAGCACTTTTTGAAAAGAAGGGTCTCTAAACATTACTTTTAGCGTCTTCTTAAATAAAATAAGAGAGATATTTGTATTTCAAATTTGAAATTTATCTTCCGCCATGTTTTTTTCTGCATATCTGAGCCAGCATTAATATCAGCGGTATCTCATAAAACGGAAGGGTTTGACGTCATTGACTTATCACAACGCTTCTGAATGCTTTGAAAAGCTAGCAATGTCTTCGAGCGGAAGCGAATTTCAGTCGAGTTTTAACTCTTTAACTTCGAACGAAAGTGGTTTGGAAGTTCCAGAAGTGGTGCAAAACAGCGAAGCAACGAATAGTGAATATTTCTTTCATTTTGACAAAGCTCTTGAGCCGTTAGCAAGCGAGAGTGAGTGGCAAGAGTATAGTGAAGCCATTACTCGCGAGAAAGAGGAGGAAGAAAAGTTCAAGAAGCGGCTCAGTGGCGAGACTGAACTACAGTTATGGTGAGGTACTTATCATGATTATTACTGCTACTAGCTTTGATATAATATTGAATGTTTTACATGTTTTTTTTTTTTGTATTTGGTAGGTGTAAATGTTCTAAGTGCTCTGTCGAACTTCTTTCAAAGTACGAAGAGTGCATGTGCTGTCAAGAAATCGATCGAGTTAGGGAAAAGATGGAGTCGGTAGAAATGATTGATAGCTGCATCACAAACCATCCTGGCTTCATGAATGTCTGCCTTGACCGCTGGATGCTTAATATTGCGTCAATTGGGTTAAAAACCAAGAAAAATAAAAGCTACCAAGTTGTTTACAATCAAGGTGGTAAATCAGAAGCCGAGTAAGTTGTTGATAAATTTTGTCTTGATAATAACAATGTAAATATAACGTTCTGTTTTCCGCATTTACAATGCTCAATGCAGTTACATAATTTGAAAATGTTTCTATTGATATATATTTACAATATTGTTAAATAAACTCATCTCCGAAAAGTTAAAATTAATTATTCATATACTGTTCATCTTTCCAAATATCATCTTTTATTTGTTGTTATATTTTTCTAGATTATTAATTTATATCACTTTTTTCTTTAGATTTCTATGAGCTGTGTCGTACAGACATTAGTCATCCGGTTGATTTTTGATTATATGGGGAAATCAAATCATACACCACTACCTGCCTGTGTATACCACGCCATAAGAACTGAGTTTCCGAGTGAAACAGGTGTCTATCAAGGTTTTGAATCCGAGGAAGACGAAGGAGATGATGATGGACAAGTAGAAATGTTGATAGGAGAGACTGAAACTGGTTAAAGAATGTAAAAGGTGAAAGTTAATTTTAACTTTGCTCATTTATACATGCTTTACAAAACAATCCAATTTTAGTTCTTAGAGTGGTTTCAAATGGAAACTGACTGTAATAGTTACTGCACTGTTACTTTTGAATGGTTTTATAGGTCTCATACAAAAACCACTCTATGAACTGAAATGGGACTGTTTTGTGAAGCTTACATAGAGTGCTAAAGTGTGTTGCCATTTCTATAGAGGAACAAAGGATATACAGTTGATTGACTTTTGTTTGGAACCTGTTTTCTTCACACAACAAATGGTGTCATATTCACTTTATCACTCTATTATTAGTGCAAATATTATAAATGAGCAAAGTTCAAATTTATGACAATTTAGCAAATAATATAGTGTTCAGATTCTATTTTCTTGATGATTTATACATCTCTTATGCATTCACTGTAAAAAGTAAAACCTTATCTTAAGGGGCTATGTCCACGAGCTCATAAAATACCCTTAAAAATATGTTTTTACTTTTTACATTGTATCTAAGGAGTGAAGTGACCATTCTCAAAACTCCAGTGCAGGCATGTACATGTGTTACTTGATGGATATTGTCAGTATTTTTTTCTATCTTATAGTGAGGGTAATCCTGCCTTTATAGTGATTTTCATATGACCGTGAAAGAATAGGCAAACTAATAGTTAGTAGTACACATTAAACCCATTGCTTTATTTTGTTCTTTATCAGCTACCACAAGCTAAGTGGTTTATTTTCTTTCATCGTCATATGAAAATCTCTCTACTGGAGTTGAAGAATAGTCAATACCAGATGAGACAAACAATAAGTCAGAAACTGTAAACTCTAGTATAGGGCATGTTGAAAGCATTCATACAGATATTTAATTTCTCATAACATTTTACAAATGGCATGATTTATAAACTATAGTACATTGCTGCACTGTAGATCAATGTAGATGAATGGAATGTTTACCGTTTTATTTTTTAACACAAATTTTCATTCCCAATATGTAAAGATCATGAAATCATTCCTAGGAATATTTGAAAGTTTCAGAGTGAAAGCTCTAACAGTAGGACATATCAACATGTTTTGGTGCCATGTTTGGATCTAAATGGCAATAACTGTACTCGAAGCTTGATAGACACCTTATTTATATTTCATAGTTTCTATGTGTGTATGTGTTTCTTCAGCTTTCAAAATTGACAACAAACTATTAAATACAATAAAAAATGATATAAATATGATATACAAATTAGATAAACCACTTGTACCACAGTACAAGTCTGTACTGTAACAACAATTTCTATTCATTTGGAACACATGCTCCCCTTTTGTGGCCTTTTCGTGGAGCACCACATTTTTTACAAGTTGTTTTTTTTCTGGTGTTTGCTCTGTTTTCTCTAGTATCTCTTTGTAATTCAGCATCTTAATATTTGAAACAAATAAATGATATATTATATCATCACATGTCGTAATAAAATTAGGATGATAAAAGATGAAACATGCTAAACTACTGCTACTTAATTTTTCCATAGTGTAATATGACTTTAGTATACACACTAATAATAAACAAAAGACATCTATCGAACATACACAAGTAGCATAAAATGAGGCAAAACAAATGGACTCGTAGTCCCAGTGAGAAATTAATTACCTGAACAAGTTGCAGGGACAAGAGTTGTCTGTTTTTCTTGTCTCAGTTTATGCTTTCTTATAGCCTCCTCCTTTGGTTCACACTCCAACATGTGGTACCTTGGTTCGGGTGTTGTATCCTTCATTTCATCGCGAATAACTTTGAGCTCTTGTCTGGGTGTCGTAGTGAGGCACTCAAAAATATCAGCAACATATTCTTTGAAATAGAAGTAAATATTAGTAATAAAACACATATTTTGAAAAATGATTTACATTACATGCATTTGGGTACTTTTAGCATGCAACACTAGCGTGCACAGTTTTTTCATTGAAAAAAATGAACTTAAGTGGTTCTCTTGATACTGATTTTATGGAAAAAAATAGCCAATTTACATATGATTCAAGTTTACTTCATTTCAGGATTAATTCATAAATGATCTGCCATAATTCCAAATCCAGACTTATATAATAGACATACCAAAATTTGGTGGGATCTTTATCTCTCTTACTGTACCCTCTCCATATTTATACTTGGGGTATGTTACCCTAAGCTTCACCCGACCATTGTCATCAACTTTGGACTGGCGTCTTAGATTGTTGTTGAAGTGAAGAGCTGCCAGCATGGTCCTACATGTATTATCATCAATGTTGTAATAATACTACTATAATGGACACTTATTTGAATTATAATAATCAATATTATGTAACTATCAGAGTTAAAATCCATTTGGCTTATGCAACTGTACCTTCTGAAGTTTTTTGTGTGATATATAAACATCAAAGTCTGTTGTATTAATAACATATATCTACCTTGCTAGCATGCCTGTGTAAGAGAAGGACAACATTTTTGGTGCAAACTGGTTTACCACCGAGTGATAGCCTTCAAGGCAACTGGTCTGGCCAACTGGTGATGCCTTTTTTACAGCTGATGTGATATTTTTCTTTTGTAAAATCTTACAAAGTTTTTCATACTCTTCTAATGCTGAAATATACAAGAAAGAAAAGTACTGTAAATGAATCATTTTAGCAGAAACATAATATTTGGGTGCTTTTCTGGCGACAGTGAAAGTAAAATGACTAATTAGTTAATGCTAAACTCAATAAAACAATAGACCTTATTGACATCTCTCATTTTATTGTTTTTAAAAACTTATCATGTGATACCCAGAGGGCAAAAACATTAATATGATCCCTGAGCATTCCATAATAAGCTTTTCAAACAATTAAATTAAAGATGGCTGTTGTATTAGTAGTAAAGGTCTTTTGGTTTACAGTCAGCTGCAAATAACTTTTTAACTGAATTTTTCATTATAGTGGATGAGAAACTACTATACTTTCAAATTAGTTTGTTGTAATGTTTCTTGTTGCAGCTGTATCCAATGTGCTTGTGAAATCAGTATTAAATATATATGCACTGAAGTCAGTAACAATAACATGATGGTATTATGGATGATTGAAATTGCTTTATGAAATAAAAGGGATGTTTAGGAACTTACTTTTAAGGAAGTAGTTTTTATGTGTTTGTAACGCAGGGTGTGCACACTTGTTGTATAATCTATTTGGTAGATTTGTGTGTTGGTTGATGACATGGTACATAAATCCATGGAACATAGCCAGCTTCAAATCCCCAAATGATTCTTCTGTACTTGTCACTGACCAGTAAAAATGATTTATGCATGCCTTTGTCCATTGGCCGATCAACTCACATCCTTTTTCTTTGCTGACTTTCTTAAGGGATTTATTTATCTCTGAGGAGAAATGCAGAGGATTTTAAATAACTATTATAGTAGAAACAATTGTTTTGTCACTTATGGCAGTTTACACTCATCCTGTGTCGATTTGTAATATTCTATAATTATTAGTTATGTTATGACAACAAAAACAATGTTCACATTTAAATTTATATGTACATTGTACCGAAAAATAAAATAAAATTGTTTCACCATACTTTTCGCAATATGCCAGAGATCATAATAGTGAGCAATCAGAGGCTTTTCCATTAGTCTGCACTCTGCAGGCAGGTCATCCCTCATCCACTTGCAAATTGAAGTGTGCCTGTCAGAGATGAAGCACTTGATAATCATGTCGGTGGTAAGAAGATAGTTGAATGATCTTTTGTGACCAAGAAACTCCACGGCTGTACTACTCCCTGCCTCATTAGCCTATGCCGGAAGTTATTAAAATATCAGCAATTACATATATATAGATGGACAGAGGTGAACAAACATGTACAAGTAAACTAGTAATTTGATAGTTGGAAATGGTCACGAAAAAAAAATTTGTTCATAAATGGTATAGAAATTTAGAGTTTAATAGCAATTGATTCAATACCTGGACAAGAGAAATGTATATTATCAGACCAACATCACAGCAAAAAATGGAATATGTGCCATATTTGGCAGAATGCCCCATACTGTCGTGGCGGGCATCACCAGCTAAAATAACCTCTTTGCCATTAAGGGACTCTACAAGTTTTGTCTGGTATTGCCTCCAGTGTTTGCATATTGTTGGAATTAGAAGCTGTTTCTGATGGTAATAGTACAATGGTTCATGGTACACTAGGATGTTGATGTGTTTAAAAACCAACAGAATCTTCTTAACTGATGCACCTGCACACAGAATTGTACAATTAGCATCTTAGAAGTTTGATTGTATATAAATGTGTTGTTTTTGAATCACTAACAGTAATATGTGAAATACTAATGAAATGTAGAAAGAAACGAAATACAATAATTTAATTTCATTACAATATGCATATTGTGGGCTTATATTATAATGTAGAAATATATTGTTCAATCTGTGCTATTTTGTACTGCATAGTACTATTTCATGCACTCTAAGGGTAACAAATAACCCTATTTTGGCTATTTATAAATAAGTGCAGTAACAATATGTTTCAGATTCTACATAGACAAACAATCACAACAAGTATATAAAATCACCTGCACAGAGTATTCCAAAGCTTAAAAGTAAATTTCCAGCAGCAAATTTCCCTAGCATGAAAGGTTGACTGTTCCATGAGAACTTTTTTTTACACTTTTGACAATAAGTCTCAACCGTCAACATGGTACCAGTTTGTCTTAGAGCTGTGATTGTTGGGGATGGTGTGAGGCAGTGATGGCAGACCTGGAATAACTTAAGCAGTTGTGTTAAGAACACAATTGCCTTGGGCTCCTCTCTCACATTTTTATCTTCCATATCCAACCTAAATTAAAAATAGACATTAACTATATACTAGGAGCATCATTTATTTCTTGATGGATACCATGATTTCTATTTAACTGCTTTTTGAGGTTGAGAGGGATGGAAGGGTGGGGAGGTGAGCTTGACTTAGATATGTTAGGTGTATCAATACCTTATATCTAAATTTTTGACATCTTGGCAGTCGTCATCATTTATATCTCCTGGCAGGCATTCTGGCTCGCTGTCTGTCCATACGGGGTCGTCAACCATGTCAACGTCTGACTCTTCAGAATCATCATCTAAGTCATCCATACATTCATCAACGTCCTCAGAATCAGTGACATCTTCTGTTTAAATACCTATAGAAATACACATACATTACAAAATAATGGTAGTACTGATTTACATTACTTTTAAAACATACTGGCTTTTAATTGATTTTCATTGTTCAAATCATTGCTAATTAGTATTATATAGCTAATGTTGTTGTTTATAATATGAGCATCATGTACTCTTAAATTGATAAAAAAATGATAAACAAGATTAATGTTCTTTGGCATGGTACATGACATATATAAAAAAAGCTACCCTTTACTCCTAAAATAATATGGTATGAATTTCACTTACATGTACTAGTAACTGTTGGTTTTGTAAATGTTAATCTGTAGACTTCTTGCCTTGATGAATCTAAACGCTCTTGCAATCTCCTTAATTTTGTCTGGAGATTGTTTCTTTTCCTTTTCATTTGTGTTATTGTTTCTTTCAGTGCCAGGCATTGAGAACAGTTACTCTAAATATAAGAAAGAGTAGAGTCACTACAAATAAGATGATAATCTCACAGAGAAAAATAAACACTGGTGGTTTCCAACAACAAATATTTTATGTAATTACAATCAGTCATGAAATAAGGGAAAACAAAACTCGTCAAAGTATTTTTAAGATTTGGAAACAATTTTCGATTTACAAATACATACCACAACTTCTATTGACTCGTCAAGTACATGGTCCGTACTATAGCTTGTCTCGTTCTCTGCTTCGTTTATTACCTGAAAGATGAAGGTGGAATACTTATTTTTATTCCGTGATCCAACTGCAAACTTCGAGAGTAAGAAACTTTATAAGAAAAGAATAGAGAAAACACCGAATACTACATACGATAACGGGGAAGTAGAAGAGTTAAATTATCTATGACAATACTAGACAATGTTTTATTTAGTATACGTATTAAACCGGCTATAATAACTCATAATTTGATAGTTTACCATTAGTTTGGTATGATTATCGTTGGATCGTTAACCAGACGAATTAGTTATATTTATTATAGTTACTCTCACTACTTTGAAATTAATAATTTCATCGATAAAATAGAACATAAAAAATCTATTTTCGCTCATGTTATGGATTTGTGCTCTCGGTTGTCAATTATTGAAACTTACAAACTCGACAAAATAGATAAGCATAAACACATAAGTAACGACTATTAAAACAAACTACATACCACAGTTTCAATGGACTCCTCAGATACATAATCGAAATCCAAACTCGTTTCTGCTATCTTATCTGAATTAGCAAAAGTCGTGTTATCTTCTTGCGGCGCCTCGTATTCCACGTGAGATTGTCCGGTTTGTTGTTGTTCAATCGGCTGAGTGCTATCGGCATTAGATGTATCATCAACGCTCACCGATTGAGTCCCAAAATGTAGAGCTTCTTTCATTGTCTAAAGGCGAACAATAAGATAGAATATTTAGTCTAGATTCAACGAAATACATACAAGAAATGTTGAGTCACATGGCATTATTTGTTTTGACAGCTACGTACCCTCCGGCGATCTCTATCACTGATGGAGACTTCTGTAGTTTTCCTCCATATTGTAGGAATAGATCCTGGCACAAGTTGTCTGACTGATCCTTGAACGTGTACTTGGCGGTTAAAACAGCGTGTTTGAAAGTGATTTGAACACACTGCAAAACGCCCGGTTAGATTGAAATTATCGCGGTGGGTTCGAATGAATCTTACCCATTTCGTGCGATCACCTTTGTTAGCCGGGCTATTGTGGATAGAAATCCCCTCGTTTATATCTGATCTGTTGCTGCAACCCTGCACAACACAACGAATGGACGGCATACTGAAAATATCTACATGTTTCTCGCTATTTTCGATGCAGATTCTAAATATTTTTGTTAGTTGTGTTGCCGATTCATATATATTTTGCACATTGCCGCGAGTTTATGTTAAGTCAATGGCGTCACTTCCCTTTCGGCCCATTCCACTCCGAGTGGAAACCCGAATGCAACGGTTTTTTTATTAGACCTTCGAAAAACTAAAAAAAAAGGCATTTCCTCTTTGAGTTACGACAAAATATTTAGCACAATTATTAATCGAACTTTATTACACATTTTTAAACAATTTTTGATCAGTTTTGCAAAGTTGGACAATTCTCATAATAGTAGAACTTTAAATGGGTTGCATTGCTCAAACTAAAATTTTCAATAGTGAGCTGAATATCAGCCTCAAACGCCCTCCAAAGCTCCCCAGCCGAGTCAATTATATCTTTGAAGCGTTTACAAACATTTCGGATCCTTAAATAATACTCACAGGAGCAAAATTTAAATATTTCAACTAAAACTTCCACAGGTAGATCTGCTGACTATCATAATATCGATCACAGGAGCTAAATGAGAGCAAACAGTCGACAGCTGACCCGGCGTGGAACAGCGAAGCCACAAGCCCTGGAGAAGGCTGATGAGAGGTGGCAGACATCGAACCAGTTGCCGTAGCAGGAGATGGGCCAGCGAAGCTGTCTGAACTATTTCATGTAGACCACGGCATGGCAAAGAACAATAAAGAGGAATTCGTCAACGATGGATTGCTCAATGAAAACTAAAGCTATTTTCTACAGAAACTACCAACCACAAGAAGCCAATGTATGGGATTTAATCGAGTAGCTAAAAACAACCAGGAGGCAGAATAATCAGGAGGAAAAAAAGATAGAAGAGAGAGCAAAAGCTGAGCTAACTAGCAAAAAGCACCATGAGCTAGCATGAGTGCACATATAGTACGCATGTGTGTAACCACAGCTGCCCAGCAAACACTTCAAGCAATCTCGTCCCCATTCGCCGCTAGCTCTTACTGCGCATGGCTCGACGAACTATCTTGGCTCTGGCTTACCCAACTGAATCCGGCCACATGATTGGTCCTTAGAGAAAACACAGCGATTGGCCGGAAGTTCAAAAATAACGGTCGATTCTCAACGAAACCGAAAATATATCAGAAAATTGCTAATACAAACCACCTGAATACGGGATAAGGAAAGTTTATCATCAAGAACTGTTGTCATAGCAAGATTTCTCAGAATTCTTCGCGTGAGCTCTGCTGTTATTATTCTTGACCAGTAAATAACGACTGATTTTACTTCAGCTTGCAGCCACTGACCCGCTTTATTCTCATCAAAATCCTTTCTAATCCTTTATGCCTATATGAAAGCATTTTCTACCAGTGGATCGATCAAGATATTATATAATTAAATGTATATTTGAACAGATAGCATTTCTGATTAAACATGAAATAATTTCCAGGTTAAAATTCTGTTATCAATAACGTCTGTGAAGACGAATATTCCCACGGAAATTCTATTTTTAGTCTAATTAACCTCCTATTGCAACGTAGCAACGCCAATCAGGTTGAAGGATTTTAATCAAACATGCGCAGTGCAAAAATGCCCAGATTGTGGGCATCCGGTTTGGAGTTTGCCAGAGCCAAGATAGTTCGTCGAGCCATGCGCAGTAAGAGCTAGCGGCGAACGGGACGAGATTGACACTTCAAGCTAACTTTGATTATACATAGTCACATTAAAATAGTTTAAATGAATGGAATCCCCAAATGTAATACAATGTATAAATATATTCGGAAATATTACTAGTGATCATAAGTCTCATATTCACATTTTAACCCTCGCTTAATACATAATGTTGGACATTGTATATTAAACTGGACTCATAGCCATTGGAAGCTTCAAAAGGGGGTATTGCTTGATGATCTTCCACACTCTGACATTTGAGGTCAATAGTGTCTGTCTTCTTAAAGGAAATGTACTCTCCATCAAATGCTTTATGGTAGCATGATTTGTGTTTCCGCTCTTACACTTTTCTTCCAGGTTCTTTTGCAGTTCTGCCAAAGTTTCTTGGCTGTCGCTCTCAGGGATATATAGCAGTGATGGTATTTGATCTTTTTTCCCTTGGGCATTGGGCCATCCCCAGCGTGTTTGCTCTCCCTTTCTTTCCTTGAGGTCTGTCTTTCAAGGTTAACAACATGTTATGGATTCTTTTTTCCCAAGTAAGATATAATTCAAAACAATAATTATTACGATTAAAACTTTTATAAATTTGCATATATCTTGTACAATATGAGAAAGCATGACCATAACATGACTTTCCAGCTCTGGAAAAATGGAATTTCAAAATTCAATGTCTTGTAGGAACCCTGTCAAATTGTTATCTATAAACAATGAAGATGTACTTACTGTCCCTGTTCCACATTGGCCTTTTAAAAATGGGTATTGGTTTACCAATAAAAGCGCAATATGTTTTATTTCTTCTTTGCTCACTTTTGGAGTTAATGACAGTAAAGATGAGTTAAGTCGCCTTGTTAACGCACATCTTTCGTTGTCCCCCAATTCCTTACACTCTAACACATTTTGAACAGCAGGAGACAAAATACAATGATTGTATAGTGTTCTACTCCTATTATAAATTGTACCAAAGAAATGACACTTTTTTCTGGGAATGATACAAATGCCCTTTTCAAACTATATTTACTAAAAACTAACAATTTCCACATTTTAAAGTTTTACTTAAAACAAATCTATTTACACTCAATGCACTTTACAAGTAAACATGTTTTGAACGATTATGAGAATATTCAAAATAAATAATTGATTATTCAAATA
Source organism: Metridium senile (assembly GCA_949775045.1). Taxonomy (NCBI): domain Eukaryota; kingdom Metazoa; phylum Cnidaria; class Anthozoa; order Actiniaria; family Metridiidae; genus Metridium; species Metridium senile. The sequence goes on from OX459106.1 coordinate 4,074,188, forward strand.
AATATTCAAATATTCACACAAGCAAACTATATTTGAATTTACATAATTCGAAATATGACATAGATTTCCTTTGACAATAATTCGAAATATGACATAGATTTCCATATTTGACAATAATTCGAAATATGACATAGATTTCCATATTTGACAATATATATACTTTGAAAACAAAGATTTGAATTTTCATTTTCAATAACCCACTGTACATTTTTAATAATCGAATGTTCATTTTTAATAATCAAGTTAATATTGTTTTCAAACATTAGATCATATACTTCTATAATAACATTATACATTTATAATTATATTTTCAAAATTACTACATACCCTTTGTGGAATTGTGAATCTGTGTATCCATGGAAGTTCAGAATGGGAAGAATTGGAGCGAGGTGATAATAACTAAAAAATAGAAAGTGTCAATAGTGTATAAAATTTGCATAAACAGCTGCAGAGATTTTTACCATGTGACATATATTTACTTTTGACACCAAATGGCCTCCTTAAGGCGGGAAATGGACCAAATGGTTTTAACCAAATGGTTTTAACCATTTCACATACAGGACCCATGTACACCACCGCTAGCTCAAACCAGCAAAAAATATATAATATATTTTCAAATATTTGTAAAATTAAGATTGAAGATGGGAGAGAGTGATTGAAATGAATTTACTTTCTAATCGGTTAAAGCGGTTTAAAAAAAGATCTTGATCAGAGTAAAATACTCAAGCGTGTCAATTTCTATAAGGATTCTTGTAGTATCGATCATGTTAACTATGAACATGCATAAAACAATGCTATCAAACAATTTCGACTTAACATTCCAGTCATTTTTCTCCACAAAGAAATGAACTTTTTCTGGATGTTCATAATTGGTATTATGTTTCGTATATCTCGAAACTCCATGTTGAAGAAATCCTCTCCTTTCAATTTCTGACTTAAAATAAGTCAGCCATTTATCCTCTGAAAACATAGCCTCAAATCCTCTCTTCGTACCTTTTCGTTCGATTACAACATCTACGGCCTCGTCCATAATAGTTTGCACGATTTCATCGTCAGCAAGAACCTTCTCTCCGAGAATGGACCCCAGTGACTCTCGATGACCACAACAAACATCATTAACTTCTTCAAACATGGACTTTGTTCGATTATTGATTTTCTTTTTTATTTGTGCGAATTGGCTGCTGTTGACAATGTCCTTTAGATTCGGGGACCCCACGTTGTCGGCCTCTGGTGATTCGTCAGGTGGAGTTGGAGGGAGATTTGAATTACAAGTCGCGGGCCTTGGAGATTCATTGTCGGCCTCTGGTGACCGGTTTCGCCGGTCTGGTGATGTCCCAGTTATATGATATGCATCACTAAAAACATCCCACAGACATAGACGGCTTTCATATTCTTTTATCAGGTCAGATACAGCCTTTTCACTCCACTTGTCTTGGCTCTTTGCTCTTTTAAGATTTTTACTCAACTTTACCACTTCTGTCACTTCTTCGTCTTCGGAGTGCGCCATCTTGATTTTGCAAAATTATGAGCCAGCGTGTAGAACTGCTGACTGATATACTATCATCTACTATCATTTGGTCAAACGGCAAAAACTTTCATCAACTATTATGTGAAATTTGAATATGTCTAAACTCAATGACAGTCCAGGATGGTCGATGATGGTGGTCAAATGCACATTATAGTTGGAACTATCATCAACTATCATGAACTATCATTGCTGTTTGGCCGAGGCTTTAATCTGCTTTGGTACTAAAAGTAAGCATAGCTTGAAACAATAAAGGGAAATCGGACTCCATTGTTAGGGTAGAGGGATATATTTTGTGTGTTTGTTGATGGTTTGTGATATGAGCTCATATGTGGTCTAATACACGAATAGATCGATATAGTGTAATGGTAAACCCAATTTAACATAACTCATCAGGGGTTAAATATGTTAAACTGTTGTCATTATGGTAGATGACAAACGTGTTTCATACTCCAAGGCCTTAGAGCTTAACCCTACACGCGGTTACCATAGATGTATACGTGTATTAGATGGGTGAAAGTGGTTGTGATCGTGTCAGAGAAGTGTTAGTTGAATGAAAACAAACCTAGGGGCTAAAAAACTTGACGTGTAAATCAACAATAAAAAGTATGAAATTACGCAAAAAAAAAAAACCAGCCTAGACAGTTGTGAATGATAAAAGAAGTCTATGAATAGTTGGAAAGAGATTAAGAAAAACATACCCGGTTGAATAAAAGGCTTTCTTGTGTTGGCGCTTTGACATTTTGATATCCAGCAGAAAAAAAAGGGTGAAAAATATACGCAATACGATTAAAAAATAAAATACACGCGAGAATATTTTGAAAAAGAATTTAATAACGAATATTGATAAAAATCAATGATAAAAATATACGAGAACCGTGAAAGAAACCGTTTACCTTCTGTAGAGCGCGAGATACTTGCTTGAATACAAATATGTAGTGAAAATAAGCGGGATTAGAGTGACTAGAAACAAAATGGCTGCTATGGAAGGTAAACTGATGTGGAAATAAAAAGACAAAACTTAATGGTAAGAGTATAGAAATTGAAGTAAAAATAAAATAACTACTACAATGATAATATTTTATTAAAAACTAATCTGGTAAGAGTTTTTTTTAGCTAAAAATAGTGTAGAAAGAAAGAGTTCTTCTGAGTAGTGTGCTGTCAGAGGACATTATTGAAGTAAGTTACTATCTTGATTTTTAGCTCGAAAATAATGCACCAAAGGAGTATGTGTGAAGAATATCTTGGTAGAGTGAAGCTGGACACGGCAAATAGACTCGGGTAAGTAGCGTTATTTTCGTAAAGGTGCATGTGGCTTGAAACCAATCCGAAGAACTATAGATTTGTGATATTAAGAAGAAGTTAGCCACCAAACCCAAGACCCCCCACCCCGGGCAAAGTCAGATCACAGAACCAGGCATGAAGTCTTCTTTCACTGGGACAGGTTTCTTGAAATCTTGTCTGTTCTTGAGATGAATTTTTTCTTTTTGTAAAATATGTATTAGTAATCTTCAGTATTGGTTATATATATTCTATGTTGTATTGTGTAGTCAGATGATGATTTATTCTCTAGACAAGTGTTGTCTTTGTCCATTTTTGTCTTTTGATCCATGTTGAATTATTGCTGTTGAGATTGACAGATTGTCCAATCAAATATTCATCTAAAATATTCTGTAGGGTGGAAGCTGTTATGGAATTTGGTTGGGTGTCATATGTCTGTGACCGCAACCCAACCCCGACCAAGACAAAGGGACCCCGGGATGGCAACCAACTTCATTTATAGAAAGATTGATAAAAAATGTTCCAAAGAAACGAAGGAGTGCTGTAAAATTCTGGAGGCTACGTAGTCTTAAACTTTCAGGTAAAAATGTTATTGGAATAGCGTAGTTTTAGAAATAGTTCCGTATGATCACTTGTGAAGGGCCGGCATAATTGTTGAGAAGTAGAATCCATAAAAATGTTTTAGTAGAATCCATGATAATACATCCAAAACAAATGATGGGAGAATTTGAGAGCCCCCCAGGGACCGAAGGAAGAAAGGAGTCACCGGATATGTGATTGGTGTTGTGTGTACTGTGTGTGGAGAACCGTGTGTGTACTAATATGTCTTTGAGATTGGAATGTCTGTTAAAAGCAATTAGAGAAGAACGAGAAAAGATTTGAGAGAGTTCTGAGTCTTTAGATATCAGGAACCATAGATTGTGTAGAATGGATGGAATTTTGTAGAGTGTGGGATGATATGGTACAATGAAAGGTAAAACATTTTCATTGGTAGCATTGGTGGATGATTTGTTAAGTAGTTGTGATTGGGTGAAATTTAAAATTTTGGTGAATTTCTGGTTGATTAAAGTATGAGGGTAGCCTCTGGAGAGTAGAATAAGTCTCAGTCGTAAAAGTTGTTTGTGTAGTTCATTGTTGTCAGTAATGATGCGTCTCAGTCTAAGGGCTTGGCTGTAGATAGTACCTGACTTGCACTGGAGGGGGTGGTGCGAAGTATAGTGTATAAGCAAGCTGCTATCAGTGGGTTTAATATAAATAGTAGATTCCAGTCTCCTATCTGGGGTAGTGTAAATGGTGGTATCAAAGGAAATTGATAGAGGTGGAAGAGATAGAAGACTGGAACTTTATGGTTGGATGGAAGTCGTTAATGTAATTTAAAAAGTTTTGTAGTGAGTCCATGCCATGGGTCCAAATTAAAAAAATGTCATCTATATATATTTTCCAAATAAGTGGTTGTAAATTGTTAGGAGGGCTTTTAAGGAATTCTAGTTCTAGTTGGTTTAAAAAGATGTTGGCAAAGGATGGAGCCATTTTGGTTCCCATGGCTGTGCCGAAAATTTGTAGATAAAATTGATTGTTAAATAAAAATAATTGCGTTTTAAAATAAATTCAAGAAATTTGTGAAAAACATGTAGGGGAGGTCTGAATTTGTTAAGTAAAAAATATTACTTGAGCTGAATTAAAATAAGAAATAAAATCTGAGTTTGAAACACGAAACAAAGAGGGAAATTTTGAGAACAGATGGATTTTGAAAACCAATCATCTATTTTAAAATGAAAGACTGAATTGACACTTATTTTCACTGATTTGTCTAGTTTAGGTTTGTAGGTTGGAATCATTGAGTAAGAGTCGTCAGCCTTTTTTTAAATTATTTCATCGAACATTTGGGGCTAAGTGCCCATCTTCAGGGATGTTGCAGAATGTTTGATATTGTCATTACAACAGACAAAAAAAATAAAATAAAAATGTGTTTCTATAGCGCGCTCATAGAAAATCACAACAAATAAAGATATTTGAAATAAAGGGAATTTTACATGTGTTTGATTAAAATAAAACATAGCGAATAAGAATAAAAACATAAATGAATAAGAATGTCTAGTTTCTTCATCACCATTGTTAAAATCCTAAGCCTAGGAAGTGTAATCAAGAATTCATTTTTACTGAATTAAGCAGTAGTAAAGCTTTTCTCTCTGATAACCACAAAGAACCTTGCTCTGGAGAGTATGTACCATCATCATCCTCATCTTTCTTTTGTTCAGACTTCTTTAAAAAGGATGCTATAGACAATTCATTATCAAAGGGAACATCTTTTGCAGCACCGCGAAGAACAGTACATACATTGCCACCAAACTATGTGGCTTTAAGGCAATCATTGACTTTTATAGCCATGAATTCCATACTTTCGCGGTGCCGCAGTCACCAATTTTATGTTTATCATGGACACCATGACTTGAAAAAACTTCATTGGATAAGGCTGAATTGTGGACAGCATGTACACGTTCAACTGGATTGCGCTTGCTGTGATACTCAGCAAAATATTTCTGAGTTACACATTTCAGCTGTAGCATCCTCGCCAACCGTACTAACCAGAGAGCGGCCATTGGACTTGATGGAGCTTCTGGAGGACCATTATCCACAATGAAAACAAAGTGCTCCTTTAAGCGTCCAGTTTGTGGATTTCGAAAGACAGAATCAAAGGATTGGATAAAAGAAGAAAAAGGTCATTGGAAACCCTTTGGACAGTATGAGGTACAAAGAAGGTCAGTTGCTGGAATACCACTTCTTGTAATAGATAAAGTATTGTCTTCTAGTTGAATGCTGCTGGTTTTAATAAAAAGTTGTGTCATTGGTGTTACTGTATTTTGTGTTGTACGTTGCCAATCATGGTCAGGTAGCTCTATCTTTTTTCCAGGTTGTCCCTGCTTTCTGAACAGGAGAGACGTCAGATTGTATAGCAGCTTTAGCATCTTTTGAGTCAACCATCACACTGTCGGAATTCTCATGGGCCATATCTAGCTGACCGATTGACCTTATTTTGCTGACCGATAGACCCGTTGCTGATTTAGCGACACGGCTTGCTGACCGATCAACCTTCGCGTTGCTGACCAATCTACCTTCCTTTTACTGACCAATCGACACGACTTTATTTACTTATTTCATTGATTGTTTATGATGCCTTTTTGGTTCTTTCGCTATAAACATGTTTTATAATAGTTATAGTTTTATTCTCAATTGATTTTGAAATTTTTACGGACTTATTATTGAAAGTTTTTCGGTTTGAAGTTCTCGCTAGTTTATTTTGCTAAAAATGAGCCAAATGCCTCACTAAACAGCAGTTTTTCTTTATCGAAAAGGTTTATTTAATACTTATTTGACTGCTCTTGTGATTTTAAAGATTCAAAGTAAGTCAAGATGTAATTTTTGGTAATGATTATTCAACATTAACTTTTTTTTCGAATATCGAAAATTTATCGATACATTTACTCAAAATATACACATAAACAGACAAGTACACAGACTAAAAAACCTTATTCTAGCTCTTCAACTTACTTATATGTACCTTCTTACAAGTTATATTTAGTTTTTTCGCATCTTACTATAGATTATTATAACTTTTGAGACGGTTTAACATTGTAAACAAAGCGACTAGTGCGGCTGACCGAAGTCCCGAACAGCTGACAAACCAACACAAATACAGGGCGAAAATATCAACTTTGTTTGGTTCTTTTATCCTTTCCTTTTGCTATAAACAGCAGTGTTATATGTAGGAAAGCATACTTTATTAATTTATTTGACTATATTTGTCATGTTAAGGAATAAAAGTAAATTTAGAGTGAGTCATTCGAATGATTATTGGACTTGTACTTTTTCGAGCATCGAAAATTTACCGAATATTTTACTCAAAATATACACATAAACAGACAAGTATACAGACTAAATAACCATATTCAAGTTATTTTCCATACTTGGTTTTACCAAACAATTAGTAATATTTAGTTTTTCCGCATCTTACTATAGAGTATTGTAACTTTCAAGCCGGTTAAAAGTAGTAAACAAAGCGACAAGTGCCTGACCGATGTCCCGAACAGCGGACAAATCGACACCAACATACGGCCTTTTCTTGAGAAAATATCAACTTTGTTTGGTACTTTTATCCCTTGTTTAAGCTATAAACATGTTTTTAAACAGTTATAGATATACGATAAATGTGTTTTTGATTTTTCACGGACTTATTTTTACAAATTTTTTTCGTTCGAAAATTCGAGTTTGATATTTTACTAAAAAGTTAGCGAATATTTCACTATTAATAATATACGATGATTGTATGGACTTTATTACCTATTCTAGTTTATGTCTTAACTAAGTTTTACCTTTCAACTAATAATATTATAACTTTCAAGCCGGTTAAAAATAGTAAACAAAGCGACAAGTGCGGCTGATCGAAGTCCCGAACAGCTGACAAATCGACACCAACATACGGCCTTTTCTTGAGAAAATATCAACTTTTATGCCTTCTTTAATCTATAAACATGTTTTTAAACAGTTATAGATATACGATAAATATGTTTTTGATTTTTCACGGACTTATTTTTACAAAAAATTTTTTCGTTCGAAAATTCGAGTTTGATATTTTGCTAAAAGTTAGTGAATACTTCACTATAAATAACATACATTGTTTGAACGGACTTTATTACTTATTGCAGATCATTTCAATATCTATTTGTAAAGAAAAAGAACTCCATTTTCTTTTGTAATCCGTGTTTAGTGAATGTAAGTAAGTGGACTTGGCAGTAGCCATTTTCTTGCCAGTTTTGCTGACCAATCTACACGTAGCTGACCTATCGACAGACTTTGCTGACCGGTAGACACGAAGCGGACCAATCTACCTTGCTTTTTTGTAAAAATTATTTTCTTTGTTTTCTTCTTTTATTATCTTTTTTTCATATAAAGTTCTTTTTAACCTTGTATAGATATAATTTAAATGATTTTTTGATTTTTCACGGTAGTATTTATATTTTATTTTTTCGTTTTAAAATTTGAGTTTGATATTTTGCTAAAAGTTAGCGAAATACTTTACTAAAAATAATACATTGATTGTACGCACTTTATTTTGTTTTAAGTTCATGTCTCCAACTATTTCAACGGCAAAACAGTCTTTGATTCATATATTTTCCATGTTTTGTCCATAAAAAAATGATTGCCAGTTTTGCTGACCAATCTACACGTAGCTGACCGATCGATATACTTTGCTGACCGATAGACACGAAGCTGACCAATCGACATGCTTTTTTTGCATTTTTTTTTGTGTGTTTTCTTCTTTTATCATCTTTTTTAATATAAACTTCTTTTTAACCTTGTATAACTATACTTTAAATGGTTTTTTGATTTTTCACAGTAGTATTTATATTTAATTTTTTCGTTCGAAAATTTGAGTTTGATATGTTGCTAAAAATTAGCGAAATACTTTACTAAAAGAATATATATTGATTGTACGGACTTTATTATAGATTTAATTTCATTTGTCTAACCATTGAAAATAATAATCTTTGTTTCATATATAACAGATACTATACTAATCTTTTTGTTTTTGCAGTCTCACCAGTGACTTAAGTAGTGCAATAAAGTCAGCATGGTGCGCAAGGGAGGGTTAACACTGTAACGCCGACCTCGCCGGGACAACGAGTCCCGCCTCCCAATGGAAAAGAGTTACAGAAGAGAACATGATAATAAGACAGAGCTACGAGTGTCCACAGCACCCGCAACCCTGGTAGAGGAAAATGACAAATGATAATACATTTACACATAATATGAAAAGCGATGAGTTTGTTTTTGGTATTTTTTTTTTTTTTTTTTTAGAAAAAGAAGGTAGAAAGAACTAAGCCGCAGGAAGGCACCAATCCTTCCTTATTACGACTTAGGGAAAAACATTGAAAGGAGAGAAAAAGACACCTAAGCCGCAGGAAGGCACCAATCCTTCCTTATTACGACTTAGGCGGAATTGAAATGGTGCACACTTTATTTTTTGCCATATCTGGTCCAAAGGGTGTGGACCTTATCAAAGCACCTCTCTCTCCACTTTGGATTGTCTTCCCGTTTATAGATTTCTGGCAGCACCTCATTGAACTTGGCTTGTATGGCCTTTATCTTGACATTTTCAGGAGAATGAATCTCTTTGTTAAAGGTAGTAAGAATACGACGTTCGTCGTCCTTGCTCCAGCACACTCTTGTTCTGCAATAAAAACGAGCCCGTTAACTTTCAATGACAATTAGAATATCAATAAATATAACAATTAAAAGACAATAATTACCTTTTTTTTCGTTCTACTTTAGAGGCTTTTATAGGAGATTCTTCGTCCTCTGGCACCCCACTGACCTCTGCTTTCCGTTTTTCGATGATTTTAAATCCTTCAGTGGCAGTTACTTTCTTCTCAGTCAAATCATACCATAATTGAGCCATTCTATAAATAAAGAAAAGGTAGTTAATATATTGAATGTATTGAAATGATGTTTGATATTGGCAAACCTTTGACTATGCGACATCTTGGCTGACAGATTTCTGCGTTCTTCCTCAGTCCCCTTGCCGTAGACCGTGGTCGTCCACATTTTCCTCATGTCAGTGGGACATATCTAAAACACAATTTACATGTGAGACCGAAAAGATCATAACAGATACCTCGACCAATAAAATTCACTTACTTTCTCCCTGGATAGTGCGTTCGAATTTTTGACAAACGTATTAATGTACCCACTGATCCGGCTACTCTCTGCGGGGTTTCCATTGAGAGTGAGAAAAAAGGACGTGCTGGACTCGGGTGTTGCTAGTAGAGGTCTAAGAAAAGAAAAGCAGATTTGAAAGAGTACTCACTTTTCAATAAGATTGCGAAGTGTGTTATACCTTACAACATACTGGTACCCCTTGAGGTACCGGTATATTGGCCTTTTCATCTGTAGGAAAGCCGTCCCCTCTGAGGCAGCCGTCTTATGCTGAGTGATTGAGGCTGTGTACATGCCGTCCTCGCAAGTCATTTCATCGGCAGCTTTAAGGGTGAAATTTGTCACCATCGAAGCTCGGCCGGCGTTGTCGTACAACAGCCTAGTGATGAGGAAGTTGGACAGCATCATGGCCTCGTCCGTTCCTATGTTAATTTACAAATTATTATTTTAATATTTGAAACGGTCATGGTACTATCCAGTAAATTTTACTGACCTTTGTGCTGTCTTTCAAGCACTTGTAGCAGTATTTGAGCCGTGCACCACACTCTGTGGCATACTACAAAGGTATAAATAAAAAATATTAATTGATGATTTTACTTTGCATTTAATTGCAGAAACCTCTATACGTACGGGAGATTTAAAAACAGTCTCCATGTCTTGGATGCTGAGTTTGTTCGTTTGGTCATCCACAAACTTCCTGTTCATCTAAAAAAGCACAACAAATTAATTTCTTTTAGCGATACTCTCCATTGCTTTTGACAATCACGCAAAGCTTAAATGAATAAGAAAACATATTTTTTAATATCAATACACCTGCCTGGTTTTTAAGTGCTTTTCATGTTACCTGTCAACACCTCTTTCGCGGTTTCACTCAATTTCGGCGACCTGGTTTTGCTCGCCAGCACAAATGTGGCGTACGAGTGCAGAGATGCCGAATAGCTCTGAAGAGTGCTGGGACTAAGCTCCACCTGTACAGCATATAAATTTAATAAGTATCATAAAAAACAAATGCCGCTTGAAAACACATCTTACCACTTGACTGACCATCTTCTGTGTGGTATTTCAGATGCTGGTCCAACTTCGGCTTAAAAAAACCATCCCAGACCTTATCTTTGTCTGACCAAGGCTGAGACAATTCAGCAGGTTCTTGGTTGAGAGCAAAAATACACGTGTTAACCTTCCTGTAAGCGTTCGTAAAGGAGAGGAAGGGAGGGGTGGGAGTGGGTGTTTCGTAGTCAATAAAATACGAGTTTAGCTCAATTTGACAGACATTTTTTAATAACTTAACATACAGAAAAGGCTAAAATAATTTAAACACCTAATGGACAAGGCTTTATGAAACGTTAGAGTAGGGTTTGACAAAAGTTACTGCGCATGCGCGTGAGAAATAATTTTTCAAAGATGGCACCTTTTCGCTTTTCAAACATCGAGAAAATGAAAGAACAAATGGCAACAAAGTTTATTTTGATAACAAACTATTACTGTGTACACTATCTATACAATATAAGAGATTTTGCTAATTTAGAGAAGATTTAGGGAAATTTTGGGTTAGGGTTAACTTTAGCCAAAATCTCCATAACTTTTTAACTCGTGGATCGAAGATCTTCGAGTTATTGGGATGGGGCTTTTGAACCGGAAGTGTCACTCACTCACTCACTCACTCACTCGCTCACTCGCTCACTCGCTCACTCACTAGACCGTCAGTGTAAACTTTTGAGCCCCAAGATCTCGGCCAGCGTACTTCGAGCACATGGATATTTGATTCGTCTGAAGGAATGATTTTTCGGTCGAAGTAATCGCGAATACTCTCATATTTTATGTGCTCACGCCACACGATTCGCAGTAGAATTACACATAAGTTTATGTCGAATGTTTTCGGAAATGGTCACTGTGAATTTTACTAAAGATCATGCAATTTACGAGCGAACTAAGCGAGCCAACTTATTATGATCAAATTTATCGAGATATCTTCCCTGCTATAAACAGAAGCTACTTTTTATCCATCCTTTCATAATGCTATGGAATGGATTCACAACCAGTTACAAAGGACGAAGCTGTTATTACTGGATATTTAACAGTATTTCCGGTAAGCATTCTTAGAGAGTACGATACACACTAGAAGTGAAGACAACAACAGTATAATAGTTTAGTGATCTTTTAGGGTAAATATATTGCTTATTGTAATTATTTCTTTTATATTTTTGATTAAAGTAACGGGTTTATCTGTCAATAGTTTAATTTTATTGACTACTATTAATTCGTACAAATTCGAACGGCGATTGAAACAGGCGATTCTCGAGCTCTTAGCTTCTTGCACAGAACAACAAACTTATTCGCAAAACTTAAATCGCTTCACCCTATTATCTAGCAGTTCAACTTAACGATCTATGTATATGTAGATGAAAGTAATATTTCTTTCTTTACAATATGTGAGATAACGTGATCGGTTTTAAACCTCCAGGTTGACCTCGACAACAACAAATAAACAGCTAAAACGGCCTCTAGAAAAAACTACACCCAACAGCCCAAATCGCCTCAAATATAACACCAATTGCTTCAATGACTATCTATTTTGCTTTTTCTGGCGTTTATTTTGCAAGAAAAACTTAATAACACTGTTTCTTAGACACTCTTTGAACTCGCATGTATCTCTGCACGAACCGAAGATCGAACCAGGTAAATATCAGACTTGTCAGCGGATCACGGACTGAGGGAACGACGGACCGTAAGGGAAACGTACGACAACCAAAAAAATACAAATAAAACAACAACATTGAATACTTATTTTTCGCTTCAAATCATCTCAAGCTAATCCGAGAAAATAATTACATAATCGTAATGGAGCGGTCTAAACTGTAAGCGCTTTCAAAATGTTCTAATTATGATCCACGAGTTGGCCATAGGTGGCCTTTGATTTGTATGTGACTTATTATTGTCAACAACCTCAAAACTACTTTTTCTAAGCTTATATTTTAATTTTACAAAAAAATCGCTGTTTTAAAATGTTTTTAAGGGCACGTTTTGAAAACGAAAAATCGCAGGCTCACTAAGACATGCGCAATATAATTCGGAACGAATTAAAAAAATTATACAAACTAAAACATGTTTCAATCATGCATAACAAGCACTTCAACTTGTAGCAATACGTTTTTGATAATCATAAGCCTGTGTGAAACAAGCGCACTTCAAACTATCGATGACTGTAGCTGCTGACCGGTAAAATAAAACATCCCTACAATCGTTTTTTTTTTTATTCAAAAACCATTTAAATCATTACACCTAAAGATGATACGATAATAAAGACGCTCAATGAAAAAAAAAATGGAAAAAAGATAATTAAGACGGTGTTTTAATGGGTTGAAGTTTGCTGGCTCAAGCGAAAATTAGTTAACTTTTGCAAATCGACGCATCAAAAGCATTTTTCTATACACGCTCACATTAGTATTACATTTTGTGAATATCTTTTATTTACGCTCAAAAGCAACGATGTTATTTCCAACCCTAGTTTTAACTAGGGATTACCGCTGACCCGTGGATAGAAATATGAATAACATTGTACCTTTTTATTGAAAAACCATGCAAATCATCACACATGCAGATAATACGATTATAAAAACCATGATCGAAAAAAAGTTTCAATAAAATGCATTTTTATGGGGTTTAGGTTTGCTGGCTCAGCCAAAAATGAATAATTTTTGCACATGCGCAAAAGCGTAAATCGACGCTTCAAAACCATTTTTGTAAACATTGTATCATAAGCAATAACATTTGTGGAAATCTTTAAGTTGTGCACAAAAGCAAGGACGTAATACGAAACCCTAGTTTTGACTAGGGTTTACCGCTGACCAAACATGTTCATGTTCATAATCGGCTCTCTTTCAAAAATTTCAATTTCTATTTTCATACATTATAAAGGCACATACATTTACTCCATATATTCGAGATTTGCACTAATTTCAAGCAAACCCGAATTTTTTATCGGCCAATCAATTTTCAAAAAGAAAAAAATCCTGCGCATGCGCAATTCAATATTTTTAATCAAAAAAAAACTGAAACGTTACAACTAGCAATGTTCTTTAACTTGTGCAAATTACACACCTTTAAATCCAAAAGATGCCTGATTTGTGAAAACAACAAAATTTCGCATGTGTCACTTAAGATGGTCACGTGACAAAGAACACCTAAAAATGACATCACCAATGTGTATAACTGTTTTATTGAAGGGACGGCCTTTTCAACAAAGCTACTTTCAACTTAGTCGGATAAAAGGAAGAGAAGATGCGCGTGTTTGTTTCGTGTCGCATTTTGCTGACTTCAAAATTTGAAGTCCTTCTGAAAAAAATAATAATGATTGATTATATACCAAAGTCTCTCGAATTGTTAAAGACATCTATCCAAAACAGCATAGAAAATTTTATGTAGTTTTGGCAGAACCCAGTTGAGATGGAACAATTTCATTTTGGTCAGCAAAAAGCGACACGAGCTCAAAATACGCGGAAGTCTATAACTTTCGCGCATGCGCAGGGAACTTCACTAAAATTATTGTGCAAACTTCAATACACATTATCAACATACTGTGAAAGTTTCAATGTGATAGCTCTTATAACAACAAAGTTACCATAACAGCCCAAAGTGAAAATATCAATTTGACTTTTGATCGAGTGTACCTACTGTAGCTGATGACAACCTTTGACGTTTCAAGCTATATCGCTACCAGGAAAACTAGCAGCCACTTTACTTTAACCGAAAAGGAAGCCCTTGAGTTCTAGAGTAGCTGGTTCAAGAAATTTTTGAAATCGGTCAAATATTGGCCAAGATAGACGCCCGCAAAGAACCGGGAAAACGGCCATTTTTCAACTTGTCACGCCCATAACTTCACCCCCCCTGGATAAAAAATCATCAAACTTTGGCAAGTCACTTAACTCGCTTAGTACTACCTATATCCAAAATATGAACAATTTCGAAGAAATCTACGATGTAGTGTGTTTTGGTCAGCAAGGTATGGCTACGGCAATATCAAGTGTAATATTTACATTTTGAGTTGACCAGTGAAGATTGACAACAAATATTTCAACTCCTGTCCTAGGCGGCTTATGAAGAGAAATGCATGCATTTATTCCCATGCCTGCATTTATTCCCATGCCTGAATGGTGCCTCTTTGCTTGTTAGGTTCCTTCCTTAGAATTTTGTATATAATTTAAACAGGGTGACAGATAAATTTTAAAATCATCTGGGGCAAGTGCCAGGATTGTCTCCCTTGCCTGCCTCATTAGCGTTTTGTTACTGGCTGCTCTGTACAATACCGTATCTGTTAATCTAGGGTGACTTTCTAGTCGTCAACCACCACGGTTTACTCTGTCCTCATCACCAAAAGCAAAGTCCATTAAACCTGCAAGATCAGGAAATTCTTCACACTTCAATAGTCTTCCTCTCCCGGTTCACCTTGCGACATTTCTTCTTTTCCGTGACATTATCTTGGATTTCTTTTTCAATATCTTTTTCAAGGTTTCGAAATTTGTCAAGGTTAGAAAAAACAGTACCTGTTGACCTTCTTATCGCCCGTCCATCCTGAACCTTAGATAAACCTATGACACCCTTGATGCTGACAATCTTGGCTAAGAGTGCTGTTACAGTATCTCTATCTTGTTTTGAGTCCAGATATTTCAATGCTGTACTGTACACGTCACCAATGGCTTCTCCTACCCTTGTCTTAATTACTTCTTGTGATGGTCTTTTCAAACCATCCAAAGATTCAATTACCTTTTCTACCTCGGCACCTCGATTTTCAAGAATAAAGGCACGACCATGTAAATAAATCTGCATGGCATTCAAATGACGTGATATGGTATGGAAAAATGTTGCTGATCTGTAAGGCGGCTTTTTGTTACTATCAGTCCCCTTGTTTTCCCTGTACACATTTGCAAGGATTTGAGTAGGTACTACTGGACCATCTTGCAAGATGTACTCAGCAACAGATAGGACAGCCATTAAGTGGACCTGCTGCTTTTGACTGACACCTTGGTTTAATTGGTTAATAATGTCATCAATGTTAACCTGTAAAGTCCCACTGACCTTGCTTACCATTCCTTTCAATTCTCCATCACTGTATACTTTCTCCTCATTCAGTAATGACCTATTAAAGTTTGACATTAATGCAACACCTCTAGCCTTGAACCAGTCCAGTCCAGGACCTTTAAGAGGTATGACATCTTCAAAGTTCATCTTTGGTGTAGACGGTACACTTTTGGGGATGCATGATAGTGAAGATTGTTTTCGTTTCGATGTAAAGAATGTAGCAATTGAGGAAGGACCTAATTTTGCATTTTTAGCTGTGTTCTTTGTTTCTGCTTTTCTTTTTTTTCGCTTAAGGGATGGTTTATATACAGGTAATGGGGCTGACTGAAACTTTGTATTAGAAATGTTGCTTGACTGAGATGACGAAGCAGAACTGCTTTGACTAAACGGATTTGAATGGTTTCCAGATGACAGAGGAGGTTGACTACATGTAGGTGACAGAGGAGGTTGGCTACCTGTAGGTGACAGAGGATTAGGTTGACTACTTGTAGGTGACAGTGGAGAAGGTTGGCTACCTGTAGGTGACAGAGGAGGAGGTTGGCTACCTGTAGGTGACAGAGGAGGAGGTTGGCTAACTGTAGGTGACACATAAGTATATCGGCTACCTTTACGTGACAGAGGAGGAGGTTGGCTACCTTTCCATGACAGAAGAGGAGGTTGGCTACATGTAGGTGACCAAGAAGGAGATAAGTGTCCAGCGGGTGATGGGGGAGGAGAAGAAGACTTAGATTGTCTGCTCGGTATCTCTGCAAAGGTAGTAGTTGAATTAGGGTTACAAGTTGATGCAGAACTAGCAAGATTACTACTGTTGGAGGCAGATGGAATTTGGCTACAAGGGGAGGGAGACGTGCTAGGCAGGCTTGTGGGCTTATTTGGTCTTGTAGCATCTGCATAGGAGAGATGTAATTGTTGCTTGCTGACGGATGTTCCTTTTACAAGTGGCACAAAATGATTTGGTACCCATCTACTAGGGTCACAATGACTTGCTGTTGTCCACAAGATATGGATGGTAGGTGGCATCTGAAAGTCCCTCAGCTGGTATTTCTCCCGGGGAAAGAACTTGCGATGGATAAGATTTCTAACTCTGATAGATGACTTGAAGCTGGGATAGTCGGAGTAAATTGGCTTGCCGATTACTGATGCCATTGCAATTACGTTGAATGGGGTAGCAAACACATGTGGCTTTGAAATCTCTTCAGCAAGCAACTTGATGTCCTGTGGCACATTATCTATTTTCCCTTTATAAACTGCACTGGCATAATCGTTGTTCAGAATAATTGGTATGAAGTTTCGTATTGAGTAAGTACCATCATTTGCCATCTCACTGAATTGGGGATGGTTAGCATAAAACTCTGAGTGAGCTATCAACTCGCATGTTGTTAGAAGACGTAGTAATTCTGCCAAACTTTCATCTCTTTTAAATAAACTGTACTGTTGAAGAGGCAGTTACCATTACCAGTACTTACTAAAGGAGAAAACTCTACAAAGTCATCTGGGACGTTAGCTTTCTATAACAAATGTTCCCCATTTCCCCCCCTTTTTTTTGGGTAGAAATCGAACTAAGGTTTGTCACAAAAAACCTAAAGTTCTGCAGTACCTCTTTAGCAGCAGCCTGGTTATTTATAACTGACTTGGTAATGATAGCAATTTCATTACTACTTAGCATTTTGAAAACCCTTTGAAGAAAAAAAGTAAATGTCAAATTACAAAACTGGTTGAATTATACTGGCCTCTACTGGAAAAAAATACAAAGTTTTGTGGAGAAGGATCTAATTTGAAAACGTATATGATAACTATATATCAATAATTATCGGATAGTATAAGCCAGTAGTACTCATAATATTAACAATTTAATCCTTTAACAAGATAAGATGCAGAACATTTAATCACACTCTGATTAAACTCTGTTGAGCCTCGAGGGTTGAGGGTCGAGGGTAACAAGTCAAGGGTAAAAATTGATAATAAATAAAAGTAATAATGATGTTCTTCGCAGCAAAACATTTTGTGATGAGCTTGGGCTCCCTGGGACTAGACCACACAAGACTATATGGAATTTTAATAAAGCAACAAATAGTAACAAATCCCATACTATAAAAAATTTGGAATTGAGCTGAAAACAAGTGCGATCGACTCGATTTCTCCTACCGCTCATGTTGTCTCATCATATTTTATCGCATTGCATCGCATCTCATCCCATCAGTGTTATTGGTTAAAACGGTGATTGGCGGGCAATGTCAACTACAATTGTAATTCAGTACTGTAATATCGAATTATTAATACTAATCACACTAATCAAATGTTTTATTTTAGTTTTGTTTTATTCAATGGAATCTGGCATAATCCATTTCCCCTGGAAATGATAATGGTTCACAACTTGAGGGCCTTGCTGCCTTTGATTGTTGGGACATTGGGCTACCAGGTGGCCAGTTGTCTCACAGAGAAAGCACACTCCTAAAAGACAAGAAAAAAAAAATCAGTGTCTGTATAATTAAAAATGCCTATCAAGGTTGAAAGATGTTCAAAATGCCAGCCAGTCAGTCAGATTAACAATGACAATAAAATAATAGTTACAGTCGTGGTGTATCACTCACTTGTTCTACTTCGTGCAAGAACACTTCGCAAGTCTTGTCCCCTTCGCTGGCGACGCCTCTGCTGGTAATTGTGGTTTCTGAAAACACGCCTTCTCCCCCTTCCCCTTCCCCTTCTTTCCCCCTCACTCCTTTCCCTCTCGTCCCTTTCTCACTCTTCCCTCTTATCTAGTATTTTCTATATATGTATCAGCTTATTGTTCTACCTAGCTAACTCTACTCATGATGGTAACAAAAAAAAGGCTGGGGGCTAACTAGAAAACTTTAGTTAATTTAGCCCTTCACGCTCAAAATATTATATAAAAACAATTTTGTAAGATAAAGTAAAAGTAATATATATCTATATAATCTATAACAAGTTTATGAAAAAAATATATAAAAAATACATGTAAAATATATGTAAAATACATATAAAAATAAACATTCATTCACTCATTCATTTGACCTTTCAAATACTTTAAATCAACCAAACTCTTACCTTGCTGTCCAATCGAAATGAGTGGACTCTTTTCGCCGCCAAAACATTCTTCTTCAATATTTTTGCAT
This sequence comes from Metridium senile, assembly GCA_949775045.1. Lineage (NCBI taxonomy): Eukaryota > Metazoa > Cnidaria > Anthozoa > Actiniaria > Metridiidae > Metridium > Metridium senile. Next base: position 4,092,917 of record OX459106.1, read on the forward strand.
CAAGCTCATTGAGTTCTTCATCAAGATTGTTGAGCTGTCTTCTTTTCATTATCTCCGTGTTTATCCTCTCTTTCAGTAGCTTTTGGTACATATCAACTCTGAATCTTCTTCCCTTTGTTTTTACCATTGTGCTGAAGCAATGTTGTTAGAGATGGTATAAAAACAAAGTTTCAAGACCCAGAGCGAGCGATCAGACGGGGAAATTTAAAAACCCAAAACGAACAAGTTGGATTTTGGACCATAAATTAACAGAAAATCAACGTTCAGAAGTGAAGAAACTTAACATGGTGAAAAGCAATGAAGCATTATTCTAAGCATTGCAGAAATGTAAGTAAAAATTGCCTAGAACGGTTAAAAACAACGGAAAAAAACTGTCACAAAAGCGAGCGTAAACATGGCAGATTTGGTAACGTTGTAAAGCCCCGTTCTCCTTCGAAATTTTGGTAGTAATTAAAAGGAAGAGATTTTTTACCATGTGACACAAAGTTTCAACATTAAATATATAAAAAATCTGTGTGAAATGGGTTTTTAGGTTATTTAGAGTGTATAGTATAGAATGACTATATTAATGATATACTGTTAGTATACGGTTGCATACACTGTAAATTCGGATTGGTTAAAACAACCAAAAAATTGGTTGAAAATTGAATCAGAGGTAACCATTTTTTTTTAAGGTTACCATTTAAAATTTTATTTTAACAATAAAAATCAATAATAAATTGATAGAATCAACCATAAAACAGTAGTTGAAATAACCATGGGAATGGAAATAACCATGTAAATGGTTATTTTAACAAATTTTAAATTGTAACAAGGATGAACAGTCTACTAGTTTTTGAAGATTGGTCTCTTTTGTTATTCTAGAGAAGTCACGAATGACCAAAGACGTTCTGTTCCTTCACCATCAGTTCACTATTTACCAGGGAGCTTTGTAATTATCTCCTCTATATTCTTATTAGTGTCTTGCTCAAGGGTAATTGCATTTGTATGCTTTGCCTTCAGTGAATTATCTACGCAAATTACAAAGCATAATTTATATGTAACAGGCAAACAGTGATTTTATTTGTAATGTGAAGATTTGAATATTATAAATGAATATCTAAGAATCTTACCCATTTTTTTTGATAAGCTCTCGACCATAATGTAGAAGGCCATCAGTTAGACAGTCTACTCGTTTTTGAGGACTCTCTCTTTGGTTATTCTAGAGAAGTCAAGAAGGAATGCCCAAACACGTTCTGTTCCTTCACCATCAGTTAATCCATTTTCAACTGTACGTCTGGGACTAAACTGAACCTTCAAGGTGTTGATGTCTTTGCCTTTGCTACTAGCACATGTGCTGCTAGAGTTTGTCCATGCTGCTGGTCGTATTATTATTTAAGGCATCTTAAATCTAAAAATGACACAAATTCAATTCCAATTCGTTGCTCACAAGACGTGGAATATCTTTAAGCTTGCCTTATTCCGCCATCTTGTTTCCTTTCGCGCCAAATGTATGAAGTGAACCTCACTGAAATGTTTCCGTTAGTTACCAATTTGTTGAGATGAATTTCTATTCGTTGAAGTTGGAGTAGATTATTTTTAGACGACAGAAGAACAAACATTATTTCAAAGAAAACCTTGTTTTGTAGAGTTTCAGAGGTTTAACTCCACGCATTTTTTTCACTTTTCAGGACTAGAAACAAAACATCAGAATAAGAGTTAGTTATTGCGTGCTTGATGAGTAGTCCAAACCTAGAAAATTTCAAATCGCACAAAGCAATTTTTTTGTGTAATGGTTTCCATCTGGTTTGCAATATTGAAGCCAGGTTTACTGCACTTTCTTGATTATAATCTTTATTTTTTTTTCTTCTACATATTGCGGCGGAACAATAGTTCACTAACATAGTTTCCTTTTTGTATTTTCGCTATCTTTTCCTTGCAATAACTGAGGGTTTTTTTCATCGCTAAGTGGGGAAACCTTCCTTCACGGAATCAGCCATTTTTCCACACGCTTTCTGCGACTGTGCAGTAGGTTTTCCAGTAATTGTTGATGTAGTGGACGATTGACGTCATTCGTCCAATAATTTTAGCAATTATTTGACGATTGAAGGGTACTTCTTCCAAATTTGGTAAAATTTACCGGGTCAAATAGACCAATAAGAAACGGGGAATATTTTGAATGAATAATAAAATAATATTATTATTGTTTGATAAATTTAGCTTTAGATATTAAAATTGAAATAAAAACAAACGCTAAGTTTGTTGCACAACGTTTCAACATCGTCAGATGTCATTTTAAAGTGATTCATTAATAAAGATCGAGTACATAAGTAGACCAGTAGTAACATGCTACAGTGATAAAGTACAATAAAACAATAATTACGTAGAGTTTTGCTTTTATTATTAGAGTCTGTTTGAATGTTCAGGTTGGGTGACTTTTCCTTGATCAGCAACATTTCGTAAATCAGAATATGTATATAATATTATTGTTTGAGTAAATGAATTACTCCACAAATTGGGTTGTGATGTAAATCTCTGTGAATTTCAATCCACAGAGATTCAAAATCGACAGTGACTTCTGAGAGATAATTCCTGATGTTAAAGCTAAGGTGATCAGATACATAGTACCCAGTACCTACAGCATTTGAAAGACTGCCTACTCTATGTGGAATAAAGTTATAACCAGCAATGATATTATTGCAGAATTGATCTTGGGACACATTAAATTCTCGGTTAATTCGATCACTCCAGCAGAAGTCTGCCAAGTCATAGCATGTTGCGGCTTTATATAGCTTTGTAGCATTAAGTGCATGAAAATTTTCAGTCTTGTTTGAACCTTTGAAGAAGTCAGTAAAACTACTTGCAAACTCTTCAGGAAAGTCTGCATTCCAAATAAATCTCCCAGTCAATAGTTTTCGCATTAGTTGTGTCTCTATTGAATGTCCATTCAGATGTGTGTCACGAAGAATACCATTAAAGCGTTCGAAACTGAAACACCAGAACACATGAACTGGTCCAAGGTCCATCACACATTCTTTTAAATGACAGTGGAGATGCATGTTAGTTGCACGCTGGGCTCGCAGGCGCACGAATTCGGCGGTTTTAAAACGTGCTGATTTGGGTGACCTGTGTTGTTATTTTGTTGCTAGGATTCCAAATATTCGAATTGTCCGGAAATGGAGCACGAGCGCACGAGTGCTCAACGGCTATTTATGAATAACTCAGTCTGGCCTTTGTTAATTCAAATAAAATTCCGGATTTTAGCCGAGTAGTTATCGATCTTTGAACTGGTTGAGTTTGCTCGATCGAGGACGCCATTGATATTCAGTGCGAGTCTCTTCAAATTTGTGCGTTTTCATGCTCTTTTTCTTCATCTTTCACAGTTGTAAACTGCCGTGATTGAAGTAGTATTTTAATCGAGCTACATTCGACTTTAGTGGATCAATTTTTAAATTCTGAAACGAATAAATTATTGCAAATTTATCATAGTTATCATCGAGTTAGGTATTGTGAATCGGTATTTTTGTTTTTCGAAGTTATTTCGATTTTAGTTAACATGGTCATTTCTTCTTAAAACCTTGCTTCATTGCGTTTGGAATATCTTCGCTCGCGGTAAGAAGTTTTTGTAATAAATTATCGATTTCCTCGCTTTTCTGCTCTAATTTATAAGATAGATTATAAAATAAAAATCATATAACAAGTCTTACTTTTTACGCATGCTGAGGGATACCGTGTGCATTCCATAGACCATAGTACAAGGAAATCGTGATCTGCTTCTTTGTATGTGAATACTGTTCTGCACTGGACGATTTTGATTACAGTTCAGCTGTACATAGTTGTTTTTCCTCAGTAGTTTTGATAATGGATGTTGCGAAGTGACAGTTGCTTCCAAATCTGCGTGGTTCATCAACTCTAGCACAGGCTCTACAGTAGTGAAGATAATCTTGTTTATGCGACTTGTAGATGACATAGAAACGCCGTTCAACTTTTCACACTTGACTTTCAACACATCAAACACCTCGAAGGGTAGATTTCTTGAAAACACAATGCTCCAGGGATATCTGGAGTTGAATTGAGGCTTCATTCTTCGTAGCACTGTTTTATTCCAGTGCCTCAGTTCCCTCCTCAGCATTCGATACGGCTGGGCAATGTGATATTTGCCGTCATCGTTTTGTTGGTGTTTCTTGATGACGGCTCTTGTGAGAAGTAGTAACTCCCCTTTAATTTCAGAAGCTTTTTTTCTCTCCCAAGGCGGTGATTCCCTCTCAAACTCTTGAAGAGCATTGAAAACTTTGTCGTAAACCGCCGCCATCTTGAAATTGACAAGTAATGTACAATGGATAGCCGCTGCGATAAACGCAGGCTCAATTAATTTGAAAACGCCGATTCAGCGGCACACTGGCCCAGCGTGTGTGATTACTTCATTGCCGTAAAGTCCAATTTTTCCACTGAGATGCGGTGTAACTGCCATAATTCGAAGATATTTTGTTTGGCAATCTTCCATGTCCTGTTGCCATATGTAGTGACTTTATTTTATCTTCCAGTTTCTTTAACAAATTAGTAGTAAGTATACCTTTTTACCCACAGTTTAAACACATGCTTTGATGTCCCCAGGAATAAATTGTGCATTGGGTCAATGGTTGAAAACCTAATCACATCAAAGTAGTCAAGTTCCAAAGGCTACTATAATAGAGACCATATTGTTTCGCTAGTTTGTCATGCTTTGTCTTTGTTGGAGCAATTCGAACTTTTTCTGCATGCCTCTTATGACTAATATCACATCGAGGAGGCCAATCTTCTTTGTCAAAACCTGAGAAGTCAGTTGTATTTCTGGATGTCCTTGGAAAAAATTTGAAACACTTAGAACAAGCTCTATGGGCTCTTTAAAGCCACATAATTTTCTCAAGGCTGGAATATCTGCTGATACAAACAGAATTGCTGCACGATATAACTGTGGAATTAAGCTTGTGCTGCTTTGCAGTCTGACACCACGCCACATAGCCTGCATTTCGTCTATCACTGGCCTGAGAAATGGATTTAAAGACTTTGGTTCTTTATTTAGTTCTGGGATAATACCCACAACTATTATATTCTCCCACTTATAGCATTCTTGTCCAGGGAGATTGAGAAGTACTAAGTATATAACACCGACTGATCTGTCTTTTCTGTGCTTAAATGGTTGAAACCAGTCTACATTTCTACCAAAAGCAAAATTTCTTGGAATCTTTAGAAACTCTTTGCCTTGAAAAACTTGAAACTCCTTCCAGATTACTCCATCATAAATATCAGCCATAACTCCTTCATCCATATTCCTTGATCTCCACATTTCACACATCTCAGTGATTCCAGATCTTTGTACCATTTTCTCAAGTTCATTAATTATGCTGCTAAAACAATATACTTTGTGTGGAAAGAAACAAACTTTTCCACTTGGAAGGGTCATTTTTTTTGCCAAAGTAGTACCACCCCTTGTTAAAATTTGTTATACAAAATGTATACTATGTGTACAAAATGTATACATCGGATGTATACACAATGTATACATTGTACACTCAGAATGTATACAAAATGTAGCCTGAATTTGGAACTAATGTGTATACAAAATGTATACATCAGAATGTATACAAAATGTATACACTATAATGTATACAAAAATTATACATCAGGATAATAAAAGTATACCGTACCACAATGTATATAAAATGTAGCCTGACTACATCAGAATGTATACAAAATGTATGCATCAAAATGTACAAAATATGTATACAAAATGTTTCCATTAAATGCAGCCATATATGTACTTGCAGAGATGCACATACTATAGGAAATATTCATGTATATTAAAAAAGGTATTGGTCAGTTTCATTTCGTTTGAGCAATGAATGCAAACTTTCCAGCCTATAAAGAGCACATCAATTTGCAGAATTGAGTTGATTCAAACCTGATTACTATCTTTGCTGCACATATAAGATATGCTTTCATTGCTCAAACCATAAAACATGAGAGTTCCTTCTCAATCTGAAAGAGATGAATGGATTTCAAGAAATAAGTACATAAAGTCAACATTGAATTTAACCATTTGTTTGACACCAAAAAAAACTTTAATATTGTAATAATGCCTCTATAAATATATTGGACAACAGATAATCAATAAAATACATCATAAACTATGAAGCCTTGTCATAATAAATATCTCACATAGATATTATGGTGAATCTAATTATATTTAAAGTCTAAGTGTCTACTTGTCTGGATTAAGAGCTCTAATGTATTGAGCACATGTAATTATATGTGAAATTCAAAATTTAGACAAGGACTGACACAGTTGAATATATACAAATTTTCAGCTTGTTCATATATATATCATTAAAATTACAAAATAAATGTCATAATCTAACTATATAAATTGCCTTTAAATATATTTGATAATAAAATTATCAATCATTATTACAGTACTATAAACTGTAACATTGTGGAATAACAAAAATTATCCAAATTAAATACTACATTATATTAAATTCATTATGACTTGTAGACTTCTGGTTTGTTTATCTTCACTAGTAGTAGGGAATGGTATGTTCTGGCGCATTTTGCCGTGATTACCAAAAGCTGGATTTCGTGACATGATTTCATTGCGTGACACCACGGCAGGATCTACCAGAAGAATAATTTCCCTATCAATCAAATCTTGGTTATACAACCCTAGGTTAAAAACATCCTAGGTTCCAACGCTAGGTATCCGACCCTAGGTTCCGATGCTAGGTCAAAATCCTAGGTTTCAATGCGATTAAAGATTTTTTATTCCTAAACATGACGTAAGTAGACGGGTATTCCCCTATTACTAATGTACATGTTTGAACTTGCCCAAGGATGGGGGATTTCCCGATGACATCACCGAGGCAAGCCTAGACATGACTAATGGTTGGGGATTACCCTATGACTAATGGCTGGGGATTTCCCATTAAACAAAATTATATTAAAAATAGACTTAAAGAAATAACTCTTTAATATATTATAAAGAAATGAGTGAAACAAAATCACATAAATCACACTCACGTTATACCAGTAATAGTATGGCAACCAATAATATTATGGATCAGGCAGTGCCTGAGATCAACGTACCTATTATGAAACCGACAAAAGTATCGACGAAGGATGTAAACCAAAACCAGGTTATATCTACCACAGATACTATACAAAAGAAATTAAATGAATTCGCAGACTGGATTCTATCTTATATTCCACCAGAAGTTAAGAAGTCAGTAAATGAACGTGTGGAAGCATTGAAGAAAACAGTAAACGATATTTATAACAGACCCAAGAAGCCAGAGGCTGTACAAAAGAAAGAGTCAGCAATGAAGGGTTTTCTAACATCGTATAGAATAAAAGGAGAGGTTAAGATGGATCCTAAAGTCTTCCTCCAAAAGAATAAGAACAATATCATAGAGACAGTTAACAAACAACAAAAGCCAATCAAAATGAAGTTGCTACTAGAGTGTGAATTTTACAAAAAGCAGCCTAACAAAGAAGTGGAGTATACGTTTTGGCATTTCCATAGTAATATAATGATAATTACACAAGCAACGGATATGGATGATGTTTACAAAATGTTGACTGAAAGTATATTAGAAAAGGTTAGTAATTTCCAAGATAGCGGGTCAGGCTGGATATTTAGTAGGGTGGTAAACTTGGATCTTCATATAGATAAGTACCAGCCTATAGCGGCAAAATCTTGGATTGAACTCCCACAGAAGCTCAAGTTGAAAAAAGCTATTGTTAACCCAGAAAACGAGGATAATCAATGTTTCAAGTGGGCAGTTACAACAGCTATTTATCCAGCAAAGAGAGATTTAGAAAGGATTTCAAAAGCTGTGAAATCAAACGCTGCAAAATTCAACTGGGAGAATATCGAGTTTCCCGTACGAGTGGATGAAATAGGTAAATTTGAAATGAATAATCCAGAATATGGAATAAACGTATACGGATATGTAAATGATCAAGTATATCCGGTTAGAATAAGTGAAAATAAAAGCAGGGAACAAACGATTAATCTACTCATGATCTCGAATGATAAGACGAACCACTATTGTTGGATAAAAAATATTAGTAGACTATTAACCTCACAGATTACAAAACATACGGAAAAGAGGTATTATTGTGAAAGATGTCTTAACTCGTTTAAAACAGAAAAGACCCTCAGTAAACATTCGGAATATTGTAAGAATCATGATGCGGTTAAAATAACGTTACCAAAACAAGGTACAACACTATCATTTAAAAACTATAACCACTCTATGCGAGTACCCTTTGTAATATATGCAGACTTTGAATGCTTCACTGAGAGTATAGATACGAGTCAACCAGATGATGAAAAATCATATACTCAACAGTATCAAAAGCATAAGCCCTCTGGTTATTGTTATATGGTAAAATGCTATGATGATAATCTATATGAACCAAAAATATTCAGATATACTGCTAAGTCAGAGGATGAGGATATAGGACAAAACTTTGTGGAATCAATAGAAAAGACAGTTAGAAGTATATATACAAAATATCATTGCAACAAGAAGGTAAGAATGACTGACAAGGATAACAAAAACTATAATAAGGCTACCCACTGTCATATCTGTGAGGAGAAGTTAGATGGTGATAAAGTATTAGATCATGACCATCTTACCGGGAAATATCGAGGGGCAGCACATAACGACTGTAATTTGAATTACAAGATACCGAAGCATATACCGGTGATATTTCATAATTTAGCAGGATATGATGCGCATTTATTTATCAAAAATCTAGGTGTTACACAAGGTAAAATAGATTGTATTCCAAACAATGAGGAGAAATATATCAGTTTCAAGAAAGAGATAGTTGTAGATACTTTTGAAAACAAGGAAGGTAAAGTGTGTAATGTGAAAAGAGAAATACGATTCATTGACAGTTTAAAATTTATGGCTTCATCACTGGATTCACTAGTTGGTAATATTACAGATTGTGGAAAATGTAAGACTTGCCTATGTGTAAAAGAGGATAAAAAATGTGGAAAGTGTAACCTATGTTTATTTGATAATAAGCATTGTGAAAATCCATCTGCTGGAATGACTACAAATCTAAGAAGGTTTTATAGAGATAAAAAGCTGAGACTATTATTGAGAAAAGGTGTTTATCCATATGATTATGTCAACTCACCAGATAAATTAAATGAAACATCTCTACCTACAAAAGATGAATTTTATAGTAAGTTGAATAGTTGTGATATTTCAGATGATGCCTACAAACATGCACAGGAAGTATGGAAAACATTCAAAATTAAGTCAATGCGTGATTATCATAATTTGTATCTTAAGAGTGACGTCATACTTTTAGCTGATGTGTTTGAGACATTCAGAGATGTATGTATGGGAAATTATAAATTAGATCCATGTTGGTATTATACAGCTCCGGGATTATCTTGGGATGCTATGTTGAAAATGACAGGGGTTAATTTAGAACTACTAACAGATTCTGATATGCTACTTATGATAGAAAAAGGTATCCGTGGTGGAATTAGCATGATTAGCAAACGGTATGCAAAAGCTAATAACAGATATATGAAATCATTTGATAAGAAGCAAAGATCAGTATACATCAAATATCTAGATGCTAATAATTTATACGGCTGGGCTATGTCCGAGAAACTACCAACTCATGGATTTAGATGGATGAAAAATAGTGAACTCAAACATTGGAAAAAGCATCCATGTATCTTAGAGGTTGATTTAGAGTATCCTGTTGAATTGCATAATCTTCATAATGAATATACTCTTGCACCTGAGAGAATAATGGTTAATAAAGTTGAAAAATTAATACCTAACCTAGAAAATAAGACTAAATATGTGGTTCATCATAAGACTGTGCAATTATATGAAAAACTAGGAATGAAAATAACGAAAATTCATAGAGGGATAACATTTCAGGAGTCTAAATGGTTGGAAAAATATATTGGTCTTAATACAGAACTTCGTACGAAGGCAAAAAATGATTTCGAAAAAGACTTTTTCAAACTTATGAACAACAGTGTATTTGGTAAGACTATGGAAAACATACGTAACAGACAAGACATTAGATTAGTAACAGATGAATCACAAACAGCAAAATTAATCAATCGACCTAATTATAAGAAACGCACGATATTTTCAGAAAATCTAGCAGCCATTCATATGGGTAAAACAGAATTAATATTTAATAAGCCTATATACGTTGGGATGTCAATCTTAGATCTTTCAAAGAATCTAATGTATGACTTTCACTATAATTATATCAAACCAAAATATGGAAACAAAGCAAATCTCTTATTTACAGATACCGATAGCCTTATGTATAATATAGAGACGGACGATTTTTATAAAGATATTGAGAAAGATATTGAGGATAAATTCGATACAAGCAATTATCCAGCAGATCATAATGGAATTAAAAATAGGATTAACAAGAAGGTTATTGGAATGATGAAAGATGAAACAGCTGGTGTAGAGATAACAGAATTTGTAGGATTAAGATCTAAACTATATGCGTATAAGACAGATGATGAAAAAGTTGGAAAACGATGTAAAGGTGTTAAGAAATCGGTTGTTAAAAAGGATATAACATTCGAAGATTATAAAAATTGTTTATTCGAAGGGCAACAAACATTGAGAAAAATGAACGTTATTAGAAGTCATAAGCATCAAATATATACAGAAACAGTAAACAAAGTTGCCTTATCAAGAGATGATGACAAAAGAAATATTCAAGCAGATGGTATTCACACGCTTGCATACGGTTATAAAAATATTAATGAAAAAGTAATACATTCAAAAGATGTAAACAAAAAATTGTAAACAAAAAAAAAAAAAGTAGTAAACAAAAATTTAATTCAAAACACTATCAGGTGGTAGCTGTGTATCTTCTGGAACCGTTTGTAATTCCTCTCTAACAAAAGAACGTTTAGGGGCCCCTTCAGAAAGGAAATATAATACAGGTTGATCAGATGATACTATAGATCGAGATATATCATACATCTCCAACGACCAAATAGGGTCAGTAGCACGATGTTTATCACCACCTTCCTCCTCACCAGGAGCGTATAAATATCTAACTTTCACGCCAGCTGGTAATCTTTCTTCTTTCATACCAACAGGTCTTTTATATTTGAAATCTTTGTGCGGAAGTTCTTTCATTTTTATCGATTCTACAGGCTTTTTTCCAGTAATTCTTTTCACTTCGCTATTAATAGATCTTACCACATCAGGTAGTCTATTAACCCATTCACGAGATCTTTCATCTTCCATAAGCATTTCTTGAGCGTACTGATGACTAAAAAGCTTTTCAGCAATAGTCCTATTAGCACGCTCGACCAAAGATTGTGCTTTATGATTTCCAGCTTCTCCTCGTTGAATTTTTATATTTTTATTTTTTAATACTTTTGTTAATTCACCCATAAATTCTGTACCTGGATCAACCATCATTGTTTTCGGCCAATTCAATCGACGGGAATATATCTTTGTGAAAGCTTTAGTAACTTCTGTTGAGTACTTAGACGTCAAAGGCTCAGCATCAATATATCTACTTGCTATATCAACAACCACCAAAGCATATTTGTAGGTTTTTCTTTTCACAGTATCATGTGGTAAGAATAATAGATCTGCTTGATGAATTTTGTTTGGTGTGAAAATATCCCAATGAGGTTTAGGAATATATTCGGGTTTTGATAAATATATCTGCCATAATGCTTGTTTCTCAAGCCATTTTTTTACAACATCTTCTTTGATATCTGCTGCATTTGATAGTTTGGAAATAGCAGAATATCCTTTCCAATAACCTTGTGGGCTATAATAATATTCTGATAATGTTTTGTTCATAATAGGTATAAATATATAATCTTTTATAAGATTATAATGACACAATCAATTTCAGATAAGTTAGATGTAAATCGTGTTTACAAACAAGCTTTTGGATTAAAAGCAGAGAAAACAGTAAATCGTGTAACATTCAACCCAAGCTCAGCAAATCCTGGTGAAACGTTGTATGTTCATATACCAAAGCTATCGGATAATGTTGTATTAGTTCCTGGTAGTGTAGGTCTTATTTTTAAATTAAACAAAGAAACTGGAGCTCATGCTAACAATACAGTTGTAAATAATCTAGGACGAGCTCTTATTTCAAGAATGAGAGTTTTATATGGAGGTGAGATTTTACAAGATACACAACGTATTGATCTATATAACACATATTCCGATTTGTTTTTATTGAAAAACGAACGTGAAAATATGCTAAGAGAAGGTGTTTCATCGTCTAATATGCGAAAATTACGAACAGCTGCAGGTGATAAAGTAACGGCAGATGCATCAGAAGTAGGGCTAGCAGCAGTTTATAGTGATAAATATAGAATACCTATTAATCATCCAATTCTTGATTCACATGGTGTGTTTTATCCAAAATCGTTAAGAAATACCCTATCCTTTGAAATTACACTTCCTGGAAGTTCGGAGATTACTATTACCAGCGATTCATCAAAATCATACACGTATAGTCTATCAAATATTGAGCTTGAATATGAGTGTATTGTTAGTGATTTTCTAGCACGTGAAGCTCAAGCAGCTTATCAAGTTGGTAGAGGTTTCTATTATGAAAATATTCTTCTCCACAAGACATTCACAATTAATAAAGCCACAACATCGGTAATAAATGAGCATGTTAATATACCAAGACGATCTATGACAGGTATTTTGTGTTTGTTTACTGAAGCATATGTTCTAGGTACAAGAGACTCAGAAAAATTTGTTAACCCAGATATTACTCAAGTAGATGTTAATGTGGATGGTATGCCAAATAAATTATATTCGAAAGGAATGCTACCAACCGATTTTTGGAATTCTATTAGAGGTAGATTTGGTAAAACTGATAATTTAACCCAAAAAGATTTCTATTCTAATAAATTTGCTCTATGGGTTGATTTGAGAACATATCCTACTAATGATATTCATGGTAATGGGATGTTATTGAATAACACAAAAGATGGAGTTAAACTAGAAATTAGAAGAAAAGTAGGTGGTGCTGGTAATATAACATGTTATATGTATGTTGTTGCTGATGCGCTTATGGAAGTTGAAAATAGTGATTTAAAATCAATTATGTATTAAACATTTATTAATTAAATATTACTATTATATGGATGAGTTAAAAGATAAAACACCGTTTCACTGTATCATAACAGGACCAACCAACTGTGGAAAAACAAAATATTTGGTTGATTTATTAAGAAGTTCATATCGGTATGTATTTGAATATATTGTATTAATATGTCCAACGTATTCAAGAAACTCAACGTACAAAGGCTTTGCTAATAACGATCCAAGATTTATTGTTTTATCACCTGATGCTGATAGTGTTGATGAGATCAATGAATTATTGTCATGTTGTAAGGAATTGTTTTCAGGTCAGAACACATTAATAATTCTAGACGACTGTGCTTTTTCAAAGGAATTAAAACAACGGTCTAATAAGTTTATAAATTTAGCATTTTCAGGTAGACATGATAATATATCAGTATGGGTATTAACACAACAGCTAACAGCCATAGCAAAACCGTTTCGTGATAATGTTAGTTGTATTATATCATTTTATAACCCAAATAAAATATCCAATCAGATTCTTTTTGACGAGTTTGGTGGTGATTTAGGTTTAGAAAATAAAAAACATTTTTTAGAAATACTAAAATCGGAAAAATATTCTAGAGTATGCTTTTGTTTACGACATCCATATATATCATATGTAGAAATACCTGGAATGATATAAATAAATAAAAATATATACTATTATATGACATCAATTCTCGATCAATATATGGATGATAATAAAATAGAAAAAGTGGAAAATGATGAGGTAATAGAAAAGAAACCAAAAAAGAAGCCGGATGTTAAAAAAGCCGATACAGAAATTGAAGAAAAAAGAGAACAATTATCTATTCTTGCTGTTCTTGGAACTATTAAAACTTATACAGGAGTAAATATGAATTTGGGTGATGTTAAAAAGTTGTCTCCAAAAGATGTGGATAAATATTATAATAGATATCAAATTTTAATGGGTAATAAAGTAACAAACGGATTAGTTGATACTGCTATAGAAACAGCTGCCGAATTAGTTTCATATGTAATAACTATTGATAATAAAAAGGAGCTTTGTAAAGATTTACAGAAAAATGAATTGGTAAAACAAGAGCTAAATAACCTTGCTGGATTTGTTATTTTGAAAGGTGGAAGAACTGTTGCTTTAGCAAGTGGTTTACTTCAAATAGCAAAACATATTAAAATTAGTAATAATGATAATTTTGAGAAGAATATTCATAAAACTATTGAGCAATCTCTTGAGCAGACTGTTGAAACTGTTGAGCAGACTCTTGAGCACTCTTGAGCAGACTGTTGAAACTGTTGAGCACTCTTAAGCAGACTCTTGAGCAGACAATAGAAACTCTTGAGCATAAATAATAATATTATTAAATATTAATAAATCGTATAAGAATTTATTAATATACTTGTATTATAAGATGACAGAAAACAATGATAAATTAGTTGATGAACAAATAACTAAGGAACCTGAAAAAGTTCAAAAACAAAAAGATCCAAAAAAAGTTGCTGCTGGTAGAAAACTGGCTGAATATCATAAGAAAGCTAAAAAAGCTCTTGAACTAGAGAATAATCCTGATGATGACGAACAATCTAGTTCAAACTGGATGCCTGAGATATCACTAACAACAGGATTGTCATTAGTAGGAATAACATTGACAGCTGTAGATTTATATTTCAGATGGAGGAAAACTAACAATAGAAATATTACTCCAACAAAACCTAAAATAGAACACAATAAAGAAAACGATGATGAAGTAAAACCTGTTGTTAAATCAAAAATCCCTGCTCCAATAATAGGTATGGAATAAAATGGTATAAATAATAAATACTTATAATATATTATAACAATGTCTAATACAACAGAAAACAAATTAGTTAAAATAGCAACTGATGCCAGCGTAGTAATTGGAATAGCTTCCCTTATTGGCTATGTTGGTAAAAAAACTATGAAAGAATCATTTATTAGTGATCCTAGTTCAAGTTTGTCAAATTATGGTAAGTGGGTTCTTGTTCTTGGAGGATCTATGTATCTGAAGGAATATCTTGAAGATAAAAAAATTCTACCAAAACCTTTTTAAAACAGGTATAAAAAATAATGAATATATATAATATATGGCAACGATTGCAGTAATGATAGCAGGCGCTGTTTTGAATGCAACAGCTTTTGTTGGGGGTAGTTATCTAGCTAAATCCTTATCATCTAATGGTTCTCATTCTGATGAAGAAAAAATAAGACATGACAAAGCTCTTGAAAAATATCAACATGATATGGGAGAATTTGAAAAGAAAAGACAACAATACCAGGATTGGCTTCAATCACAATATGAAAAAAAGAAATTGGCGGATAGTAATTTGAATGATACTGATTATGCGTTTAAACTATACTCTAAAGCTCATCCTGATTTGAGTTTTGATAATAAACAACCGCAATTTTCAAATTATTATAAACCTAGTAATAAACAAAAGCAATATGAGATGATTTATGATGGGGGGGGTATGATGACTGTAGGTTATTTGGCATCTAAATTTTTATAAGAAACTATTTAAATTCTAAATATAAAATCGTATAAAAAACTATTTAGTATATATAAATTATAAACTAAATGGAAGGTGAAGATTTTAATCCAATAGATGAAGGTTCTGTTGATATTAATGAACCAATTACTGATGATGATTTAGCCGAACTAATACCAAAGCAAAAAGAAACAGAGCAAACATGGTGGGAAAGAACTAAAGAAAGGTTTAATAAAAGAGGTATAACAAGAGAACGTGGGTATAGATTATTTGAAAATGCTAATGAAAGTAATGAAGATTGGAATAAAAGTATAAGAGAGGAAATAGAAATGGGAGATTTATCCGAACATAGAGTACAAGAAGTAGAAGAAGCAAAAAATATTATAAAAGAAAAATATCCTGAATGGAATGAAAATAATTCTAAATTTATATATAATATTGATAAGGATGGTAATGTATTACTTAGAATCAATAAACTCGGATCAAAGGAATACTATCTCAATGATTTAAGTGAAGCTCCAAAAACAATTACTGATAATATAGGTTGGTCTCAGGATCATATTGATATGTATAATAATGTTAAAGACAATCTCGATAAATATTACCCAGAAAACACGATTAGTAGAGAAAATGGATTTGATATTAGAGAAGATGAATCCGGTATTATTGAAGTTTATGATAATGATAAAGGTAGATGGTATAAAATATCAACAAAAGTTGGGAATGAAACTTCTTCTCTTATTGGGAGACAAACTAATAAAATCAAGGAATCCCTAGGTAGGTCAGCAAGGGTAATTTTAAAAGATACTATAAGAATTATGGATGAAACTGATAAAAATTTAACCACAATATACCCAGAAGTAGAAGTTATTAATGAAAAAATAGAATCAGAAACAGAGAGCATAAATTCTAATAAAGATGAAATTGATGATTTAGAATCAGAATTTGAATTATATACTGGTTCGCAAAGGAAAAAAGATGCTATTAAATTAAAAAGAGATAATCTTTTAGAAACAAATAATCAGCTAATTGATGAGAGAGAAGCGTTAATCTCTAAAAGAAAGAGTTTAGAAGAAAAAATACATGAACTAGAAAATAAAAACGAACTAATAGAGGAAAAACTACCTTTGAAAGAACGTGTAAAACTTATTTTAAAAAAGTACGGTCTAACAGTAACAGGTATTGCTCTAGCAGTTGGTACTATTATAGGAGTAATCGTATCTAATTTAAAATCAGGTCTTACATCTGTTGCTAAGGGTGTTGGTAACGGTTTGAAAACACTTGGGAAAAAATTAGGTGAAATATTACCAGGCATGGTTGGTGCTATAGCATCTTTTATTTTCAGAACTGCTGGTGAAGTTGTAGGTTTCCTTGCTAAAAATGTATGGCTTCTTATTGTTGGTATTGTTTTGTATATGGTGGAGAGGTATAAAAACAAAAAATGATTATATATTATAATGGTAATCTTGTATATTGAAAAAACAAAAGCTGATGAAACGATTTGGTTGAAAAATCCTATAACAAATAGTACAAAAATGTCACTAATTTATTGTAATTTTGTTAATCAATTATACAACCTTGAAAAAGAAGGGACGATTTCAGATGGAGAAGGTAATGTTTTACTTCGTATTCCAAAGGGAAATTATACAACAAGCTCTTTTAAAAGTGTGGTTGATAATGCTATTTTTCTTGGTGAGAAACCAGTTTCCATAAGCAAATCCATTCTTACCCCAAAGGTAAATATTAAATTAAATGATAGTTTAGCAAAATTATTAAAACTTGAAACAAGTCTTAAAAAAGATTCTAAAAATGTTATAAATATTGGTAAAACTCTTGAATCAGTATACATACATTGTAATCTGGTTGATTCTACACAAGTTTTATTCAAAAATAATTATTCACAAATATTGGCATATGTTAATGTGGACAATGTTGGGGAGAAAATAGCTTATGAACCTCTTAATAGTTTGTATACACAAATAAAAAACGATGATTATATCAGTAGTATTCGGTTATGGGTAGCTGATTATAATAATAATATTATTCTTTCTGGGGTATATCCAATGAAAATGGTAATAGAAATCGTTTAAAAATAAAATTATTTGGTATAGTATAATGGAAAATCATGACGTATTGTATCCTGAGCTGCCAAATTATAGTGATGGTGAAAACTTCAGATTACGCAAGGTAAATGAGGTTATGTCTAAGCTAGAAGCTGAAGTCAAACATTATGAAAACGTTAGGAAAAAATATGCTAAGACACGTGGAATATTTCATAAAACAGCAGTCGTAAGTGGAATCTTTTCTGTACTTTTTACTGGTTCTGGTGTAACTACAAGCTTAACAGGTGCTGGAGCTGTCATAGGAGTCCCTTTAGCGGGGGTTGGTGGTATCCTCGGTTTAGTAGCATCTAGTTGTACAATTATAACGAAAAAACTTACTAAGAAGGTAGCAAAACATGAAAATACTATTCAGCTCGCAAAAGCAAAACAAAATAGTATATATGACCTGGTGTCAAAAGCCTTGTCTGATAACAAGATTGATGAAAGAGAATTTGAACTAATTATGGGTGAGCTACAAAAGTATCAAACGTTGAAGAGTGATATTAGATCTGTACGGAATAATGAGTTTTTAAAAAAGGGTCCAGACCTCGATATAAAAAAAATAAGAGAGGAGATGAGAGTGGAGATGAGAAAGGAAATTGTGGATCAGCTCATAAATCAAAAGAAGTAAGTATTTCGTTTGAAACAACTCCTATGGGTGGATTTACGTATAAATTACGATATGATAAAAATAAATATTAACACTAATCTTATAAACGTATAAAAGTTAATCTCATCTTATAATTATATAAGATGAAATTTATAGATTTCGAACAAAAGTATCCAAACTATAACACCAATCGTTTTACCAATGTAAATGGTAAAGTTCGATTTATTTTCAATGGAGACGAGTATGATCCTTTTGATGAAAATGGTAATTTGGTAAAAAAAGTTTACACATTTCCTAGTTGGAATGGTCACACATATACACCAGAAAATATAGCCGACTTTCTTGAATCTAAATCTAAGTTTCCAAAAGCTGTTATGCTTACAAATACAAAATATCCAATTCCAGCTGTAGGTCTTAGTGATAACCCGTCTGATATTAAAAGATTATTAACCACATTAAAAATATTTGTAACTCCAGGTGAAAGTTTTTCTTTTACTATTAAAAATATTTTCGAATTAACACCTCCAACTATAAAAAATACATCTGATTGGACTATTTGGATGGAAGATCCAAATTTTAAAAATTGGTCTCAACAGTTGAATTTTGCTGTCTGGTGTGCTACCTCTGGTTGTGGTGTTTCTTTTAACCTTATTGAACCTGATACACAAATAGCATCTATATTAAGGTTCCATGTTATTTTCACGATAAGATCTATTTTAAACACTCTACAGGTTATACTACCATGGGATAATAACTTTGTTTGGAATGGTACTCGATATAATAAAGGCGCTTTAGTAAAGTTGTGTAACGAGTTTGGTATTGATTCAACAAACCCTGATTTTAGATTCAAGGGTACATCTACAAACTCTGATGTATTTGGATTTCATTATACTAGTCCGTACAAGGATTCACTAACCGGATATTACAAGTCAACTCACAAGGATAGAAGCCAATATAATTGGTTTATACCACAAAACGGTGTTGGTATAACAAAAGCAGGATTGTCACGATTAAATCAAAGTATAGAAGCGTTTGTTTATTGTGTTTTAGGCGCTCAAGTACAAACACGATCATCAATTATAGGCGATTCAGGGGCTAATACAGAAACACAAGAAGTATTCTTAAAATTATTTGAAAGTTCAGTAATTGAGAGGGATATTTCGAAAAGTATACAACGATATCAGTTTGCAATTCAAAATGCAAAAGTAAGGCTTGATTTAGCAATATCACCGGGTTGTTGGTTACTACCATCTATGTTAATTATAAATACAGAATCAACTATCGGTTATAACAATAAGCTTCAGAGAGCAACAGCTGATATGAAATTTGGTGTCAATAATATTAATAATGAAACTAAATCTACTGGTTCAAAACATAATATGGGTGATTCAAAAGTTAACCTACCACATAAAACAGAAGATAAGCCTAAAAAAGAAATCAATAATAAAAAAGATATTACAAACTCCTTTACTAAACCAAGTGTAAAACCTTCACCAACATCTAATCGACATGATACTAATCTAGCAGTCGTTACGGTTGGTGTCGCGGGTATTTTTTGGTATATGTTTCGATAGATACAACCGGCACAGCTGTGCCGTGACGTCATAATAAAAATATCTGAAGGTCGTCACGGTTGACACAAAAGGGAAACCCCCTTCTAATTACATCAAAATTAAATATCATAATATGGTATAAACAAATGAAGCTATATATAATTGTACCACACGGATAGCTTATATTAATATATTAGTAATCTGTTTTTGCTTATAAAAAGCCAAGATAATTATTATCCTAGCTTTACTCAAGTTTTTTATTAGCCCTAAGGCTTTTAGCTGTAATAGCGTCTTCTGGAAGCTCGTTATTAGGTATAAATGTAAATTTGTATCTATTACCATCCTTTTTAGATATACCGCTTTTGCAATTGTTTTTACCTTCAGAACACATCTTTATAATACCAGCATTAATATTTAAATGCTGTTGACATGCGTACATACTGTTATAATACAAGACTTCATTGGTGTTAACATTTACCGCTTTTACACATTTCCTATTTTGATGATTAAATTTTGAAAATGAATAATCCCTAGCCTTAGCTGATTTTTTATTTTCCATTTGGTTATAATTTATTATATAACCATGTCTTTAAGCCTTAATGATTTTTACTATATTTTTTTTAAATCATTTAAAATTTCCTTAATTTCATTATCAACATTCTTAATTTTACTATAGTTATTATATATAATATCAATAATCTAATTATATGCTGATCTAATTTGTTTAAAGTTATTAGCACCAGTAATCATAACACAACCACGCTCAAAAACGAAAATTGATATATCCTTTTCATCCTTGTAATTATATTTAATATCTACTGATGCATGTATAACTGGATCATAAAAACAGTTGGCATTTTTATCTAATAAAACCTGGTATAGTTCATTTCTATCAAGTAAAAAATTAAGATTAAAATTACTATTAATCATTACAATATTAAAATTATATATTTGATCAATAGTTAATTTACTTGCATCGCTTATAAATAACATATCTATTATTTTTTTTGTTTTTGGATTATAAACAGCGATTACCTTTATTAACTCATAACATAAAATATTAATAGCTTCATAAAAATCTTTAATTTGGCGACACCCAGTAAGTTGAATAGCACCATTCCTAAAAAGTTTAATATTAATATTTTTATCTTCTGATACCTGTACTATAATACTGGCTTGGTTATAGAAGGAAACTTGTCCTTTATTTTTCTTGTTTTTACTATTTTTAATATTCTTTATTGGTTTAATAATAGTTCTATTAATAACAGTATGTTTAACACCAACAATCCTATTTTTAAAAAGTTTTAAATACTTACCAATGTTTTCTAAATTAAAAAATATATCAAATTTGCCTGTTATTGTCATAGTTGATATTTTTAATTCCTCTGGAAGAATTGTTGTATCAAACTTTTGAATTTGTATTTTATTATTCATATTATATAATTATACTATATTATTATTTCTTTAAGTGTATTTAGTTTCGTTTATTTAAATTTTATAAACATCATCATCACTACAACTAGAAAAATTAAATAACTAGTGTTAAAAAAGAATCATCACTAGTATCATTACTAACAACATCATTGGCCCTAAAAAAATAATTACCACTAACAACATCATTACCATTAACAACCTCATTACTACTATCAGAATAATCAATATATTTAAAAGAATCTTGTTTAATTTTGAAATAAATCATATATATATGATTGTTATCATATAATTTATACTTTAGATCAAAATTAACTTTACTAACAGTACAAGATTTACAATTTACTATACTTTTCTTAAGTACTTTTACATATTTAATACCAATAATTTTTTTAGGACTATACTCTAACAAAAAAGGTGATTGTGGTAACCATTCTATTAGGCATACGCTTTTTAATTCTTTTAATAAAACTGATTTTTCATTTATCACCAGAATTGAAAAAAACTCATATATTCCACATCCTTTACAAACTACAACATCACCAATATTCATTTCTATATACTTATACTATATATTTATATCTTTAAGTCTATTTTTAATATAATTTTGTTTAATGGGAAATCCACAGCCATTAGTCATAGGGTAATCCCCAACCATTAGTCATGTCTAGGCTTGCCTCGGTGATGTCATCGGGAAATCCCCCATCCTTGGGCAAGTTCAAACATGTACATTAGTAACAGGGGAATACCCGTCTACTTACGTCATGTTTAGGAATAAAAAATCTTTAATCGCATTGAAACCTAGGATTTTGACCTAGCATCGGAACCTAGGGTCGGATACCTAGCGTTGGAACCTAGGATGTTTTTAACCTAGGGTTGTATAACCAAGATTTGATTGATAGGGAAATTATTCTTCTGGTAGATCCTGCCGTGGTGTCACGCAATGAAATCATGTCACGAAATCCAGCTTTTGGTAATCACGGCAAAATGCGCCAGAACATACCATTCCCTACTACTTCACTTGATGTTAATCAACAACATTCTTATGTGTTACTCTCAAAAGTAATTATAAAAATAAAACTGAACAACATTTATTAACTTTAGTCGAGTTGTCTCATCAGTGTTACATACTGCATGTAAGACTGTATAGAATAACAAGAAAGCTAGGCCATATTAATTAAAACGTCAAATACTTTAGCTTTGAATGTAATGTTGCAAACAAAAGAACACCGTATCTCACAAACATTTCGACTTTCAAAACTTAAGTATTCAAATCTTTAAAAACTCAGATTTATTGTTATTCTGATATAGTCTTACAAGATTTTAAAATTGTTCAGTTTGCAATAGATTATTTTGTGCTTCTTGAGAATAACACAAAAAAAGTTTGACAAGTTGAAACCAGAAGCCTGCATGAAGTAAATGTATGAAATATGATTAACATAAACTGTAACATTATTGAATATAAAGAACCAGGATGATGCAAATTTCAGTCCTGGTTATTTAGAATACCTCATAAAAATATATCTATATCATGAATCTCCTTTAAAAAAATGATATTAAAAATCTGTTATTTATTAACTGTCACATTGTGGGATAAATTGTGCGATGATGTAAATGTTGAGCCATGCTTGGTGAGTCTACAAAGCGTGGACCCCCCTTACTAACGTAGCTTTTTCATAATAATACTTTGATTAAAAATAGTTATAGTGTGACACATTATCTCTGGTCATTACTATTTACTAAAAATGGGAATAAAACATGTGATACTATTGTGTTTAGTGTTGTAGTTGACTTACAAAAATATTATACACCTGTTTTCAAAAACATTGTCCTATTTGACATTAGTAATCAGTAATTTGTTTATAGTGCTATTTCATGAAATAGGAATTAAGAAGTGAACCAAAAACAGATGCAGTCTTCTGATAATGCCTTCAGCATGACTGCAACATGTGTAGCATGCCGAGTGAATTTATTTACGGTTGAATTCAATGCAAATTGTGCCATCACTTTATTCCTATTTCACTATTTACAAGGTTTTTGAAAACAGGTGTAAGTTAAGAAACGTTTTCACATAAGTATTTCTAAAATGCAAATGAGGGATAGCAATTTAGCAAAACAAAATTAAATATAAAATAATTAAACCATGAGGTTCCACCTTGGTTGTACCTCAGTGCTGACACATTTGAATGTTGAAAATCTAATTGCATGCTAAAAACACAATAATAATTATGTGAAATAATTTGCTCTTTTTAATGATGCCATACAAGATAAAATTATTAATTTTTGTTTTGTTTGCTATCCCTTGAATTAAGAGATGATAATTTGTTACGTAAAGAAGCCTTGATAGCTGTAGCACATGATGTCTTGTGTATTTTCAATGTAAAATGTAAAATCAAAATTAAAGAATGACATGGCTAATGAACACAATACTTATTTATTTATATGTCAATTGATTATAACCCTTGGTCTTCTCAATCTTTATGCATCAAAATCCCCATAAATCATACCAGCCTAGCTAAGGAAATGCGAGCATAACAGTTCCTCTGGTAATGGCCAAAACCATTACAATAATAGCATTGAGCCATATAATCCTTGAACTGTTCTTCAGGGACGGTAATTTTCTCTCTCAAAGCCTGAAGCACTGTGTTATGATAACCCAATGTTGGGTGTTTGCTCTCCTTTGCCATCTTGAGGTTAAATGCCAAATCAAAGACTGCATCTTTTGACATTGAGGTACCCCTTAAATTGACTATCTGAAAAAAAACTTTGATAGGTCATTATACACATTGTCTTGGCGTCGTTTTTCAAGAAGTTCTAGTCGACGCCTGAGAGCCTCTAACACCGGCTCCTATACACTAAATTAAAACGGTATTAAAACCATGCTACATGACTGTTACAAATAGTTACAAATTTTAAAAAT
Organism: Metridium senile; assembly: GCA_949775045.1. Taxonomy (NCBI): domain Eukaryota; kingdom Metazoa; phylum Cnidaria; class Anthozoa; order Actiniaria; family Metridiidae; genus Metridium; species Metridium senile. Next base: position 4,117,174 of record OX459106.1, read on the forward strand.
ACAAAAAATGAGTTAATTTGTTGAGGAGGTAGAAGTAAATAACTGACATCAAAATGCTGATGTGTTGATTACCAGACTTTGTCTACTGCATGTGTCTTTGTGTCTTCCATCTCTTTTATTCCAGCGGCTTCTACATGCTCATCGGTAGCATAAATAATAATAAATAATAAAATCGAATATTTTTACAGGATGACCTATCAGTGTAAAGAAACACTGTTGTCAAAGGGGTCCTGTAAAATGAAATCAACTTAAGGACGTTCGCGCGGAATGTTCGCATCCTTCTACGCACGACAACGCGCGGGGAGGAACGCCTGGGTGATTTCTATATCGTAAACAACAGGCGAGCCGAATTTCCATGTGTGAAGCTAAATAACTCCAAAAAACGAACGGTGACCCCCACTTTTTTATCTTATAAACCAAAATAACTACTGAAGATAAGTCTTCTTTTAAAAAAATGACATTTTTTTATCACCCTCGAAAATGACAAAAAGCGGCCATTATAAATTCACTACTCGAACATTCATTTCAGAATAGTCATTAATCCATTTCGAAATGATTTGTCGCCCTCTGTGGGCTCTTCTCTGGTGTGCACGAATAAAAACATCATAGAGCTCACTCTATTTGATACCATTTTTTCGGTCTTTGGTTTACAGTTTTTCATCATGCAATGTCCAGTTTTTCCTTTTAAGCACATTAATTTCAGCGATTGTTGGTGTTCTAGTGTAAATTTCTTTTTCCGCTTTCGCCATTAGATACCTTTTGGACTATTCATAGAAATCTTCTTCTATGAATAGAGTTGTCCTTGACGTGTTTGTTTTTGCTTATTCTTCAATTTAATAAATTCTTAAGAAAATCTCTTTGTTGGTGCACACTTTCGTTACATCGTCCGCCATGTTTTTCGCAAAGGCTGTCCTCGTTCACAGACCATTTCAGTCTAGTGTGCATGGGTGGATATTAATTATTGGGAATTTATTAACAAAACAAAAGTCTAATGCGTTAATTTCAACTGAAGTTGTCATGGTATAGAAGCAAGATATCCTTGACTTTCTTAAACCAGTTTCACTAGTACATCAGTATAATACAAGGTATGCTGGAAAATCTAATTTCTACGTGCCAAAAATAAGAACTAATTATGGAAAATTCTCATTTAAATATTCAGCAACCAAAATATGGGAACAAATTCCTGAAAGTTTTAAGTCCCTTTCATTTCCATCATTTAAAAACAGTTATAAAAAATATCTATTATTCTTACAATAATAGATAAATACATAAGATTATATTATCAGTATTTTGTATATTTTCATAAATTAGTTTCTATTAATCTTAATTTTGTATCGATACAATATATACATATGTCAGATAGTTATGAATATTAATATATTTTTTCCCTTTTTTGCCATCTATTTATATATTTGTCTTTGTTTTTTGTGTGTTTTCAAAATTTTCTAACTCTATTTCTGACGCTATTTTATTTAATTTAACTTGCTGTGGAGGGTGATTAACTAGAAAGCCTGAGCTACTTTAATTGCCCTACACTTTCACTCAATAACTGTTTACAAAGATTGTAACTATAATCTGTTTACTTAATTATATTATCTCTTGTACCATTATATTGTATATGTAGTGTAAATAAACTGAAATTGAAATCCTGGTTCGATTCCCAGCTAACGGTACTCTTACTGGGTAAGTGTCGAGCATTTGTTGCCACTCCTTTTGATTGAATTTTTTCTTGTATATAAGTGCTTGAAATTTCTAAAAATTAAAAACATTGTGTAGTACCAAAACTATGGGATGGCAAGTTAGTTTTCGACACCGTGGTGAAGAACAGTGTACTGAGCTTTTTGTTAGTTTGACATTTTCTTGGTAGCCCATCGTGTCTAGAATCTTAAATTTTAATTGGTTTATAGTACTTTCGGATTCCAACAAGTCCATAGTTACCCCCTCTACATTCTTTACAAAAAAGCGAAGATATTTCTTGTTGTAGTTGTAGAGTTGCAATTTGTTTTAGATGATTTCTTGCTTTTTTAGCGCGATCCGAACGGTGCGTGTCTGCTGTAATAACACGGTATTCACTTTGTGCCTTATCTATCTTTTCTTTCTCTCTACCTTCCATATTCGTTGCATTTTCCGCTATGTATTGCACAGCAGAAGTACTTCTTTCTATATCTGCATAAAGTTCATTGACTTCTTTCTCAGATCGCTCTGCATAAGTTGGACCCTGGCCAACTGTTTTTTTACCTAATACCTGCCGTTTTACTTCTGTTTCAAGGTCCCAATAGCAATCTTCACAACTAATAGCTGGAGATGGGCAGATATCCTACAAACTTTACTTACGCAAAATCGATATCCCAAAAGTCACTGTTTAAGATATTGTTCATCTCTTCTCGAAACTCTGGAACTTTCATATGTTAAAGGTAGCTCCAATGTTGGGCCGCAAGTGTGGGCAATTCTTCGTTTGCAACCACATGACAAAACATGATAACCACGTGACAAAAAATGATTACGTCACGGATCGCCGCCATGTTGGAGGATATACAAATGATACAAGCTACAACAAATATGGCGTCAGCGAGCACTTCTCTTTCGTTTTCCGACTATTACCACACATTAGATGGCCCTGCAAAGGAAAGATACGAACAAAAAGTAAACTTGGTGGGCTTCGATCCATATAATTAAAAAAAATGTGATTTTAGTGAAGATTTAGGTTCGATTCCGTCAATCAAGATTTCAATGGTAAAATTTTATAACTGAGTTGTGTCTGAATGAAAAACACTCTCCTAAAAGTTGGCTAACAGTTTGACTTTTTATTTTCTTCTAAGATGAACCAGGATTCACACTGGCATGAAGGTTAATGGAAATATTTACAGGAGAGTTATTGAAATTAGGCTCTGTAAATAAACCGCTTACTGCTCCAGCTAAAAAGCCAGATGAATCAAATCTCGGCACAGCTTGGCTTGTGGCTGAGCTGAAGTTTGCATCTGACCGGTAGACACTTGCATCGTTGAACTACAAGAAGGACTGTTGTACCCAGACAACTTTTTTGACATCTGACGTTGTTTTTCTAAAGGGTTGTGGCTATAGCTTGTGATGGACTCTGCATTTGCATGTCCCGCTAGCTCTGAAATCTCTACTGGATGAAATTCCTCTCTTAAAAGTTGGATTGCCGTCTTCGTCCGCTTGAGTTAGTGAAGTTTCCTTGCAAGCCAGCTTTCTCAGCAATTTGCTTCATCATTTTAGACAGTGTATTCACACCAATCGGACTGGATTTATACCATGTGTTTGTTGTTGCACCGTCTATTGGCGTCAAATAGAAGTTGTTTGGCACATTTTCTCCTTTTGGCCGATGGGTTATGTACTCTACAAAGGCTCTGTACGGGTCTCTTTCACTGCTGTCTGTTTTCCATATCTTGTTATTGTATTTCTGGGCTCGCTTCGCTTTCACTTCGTTGTCTTGGCGGTTCTTCGTTTGTCGCTCAACATATTCAATAAACTGGTCGTGGACAACAAAATCTTGTACTTGACAATCGCGTTGTTCTTTGCACGCTCGCATCCCGAGATGTGTCATATTATTCCACCATACAAGGCGTACGAGGCTTCTTGCGTTTTCAAGGAGATTTTCAATATCTCCTGCTTCTACAGGTTCTGCTGCATTGGGTTTGTTTCCCAAACCTTTCTTCTTCAGGTCTTTTTTCTTTAAAGAAAGAATGGTTGATACTTCTTCAAACTCGCTGCCCTTTTCAAGGTTGAAGTTGTCGACTGCTGGAGGACAAGGACGCTCTAGGAAATATCTTCTGAGCCCATTCCGGGAAGTTTGTAGCGTGCATAGCAACTTGCAGGGTGGCGCCTTAGGCAGCCACCCATTTCTTTGCTTTTCCCATACCCCTCTTTGCTCATTTTGATGAGATAAGCACAAAGCTTATCTTCATCTTCTTTTTGGAGTTTAATTTGTGGTCCACTTTTTAAGCCATGAACAACGCGACTACTCAAACGGTCTGCAAGAGTAGATTTTGGCACTTCATATGCAGCAGCCGCCTCATGTTGGGACATTGCTCCCTCACGCACTGCTGTCATTGCTACTTGCATGTTGTGATTTTTTCAAATCTTTGCCTTTTTAATGGGTAGCATTTTGGCTAGAAATAAAACATACGTCAAATTGCATCAGGTTTATAACGAATCCTTTATTTTTTTTGTTACAATTCATGTGTGAGACCACTTTTTATTTATTCGTCCGTTTATTCATTCTTTCATCCAGTCATTCATTCATTGATCATTTTGTATATCCAGTCCTCTATTTACTCATCCGTTTATTCATTCTTTTTTTCGTTTATTCATTCATTCATTAACTTATATTTTCTTTTTGTGTAATGCATTCGTTTATGTACTTTCTTTTTTTTTTTTTTTTTTGATAATTGTAATTGTAATATAAAGATTTTTTTGATATACTTTCTTTTGTTTTTCGTGTATTTTTGCATTTCTCTCTCATTGATAACAATCATTATATATATTTTTCTACTATTTTTTAATGTTTTTTTGTTTTTTTTTCATTTATAAACAAATTTCAATGATAATTAACTTTTCGGAATAAGGTCTTGACGAGCACGGTTTTCAAAAGGAGCAGTTGCAGTTGCAATTGAATCTGTGGAGATTTTCTTTAAATTTGACTTCTTCAATAACAAAACTTTTTTTAATTTCAGAAATTTTTTCGAATTAGCTCTTGTGCTGTGTCAATCACCTTCAAAATTTCACTCTCTTTTCACTGTATGTCACTAAGTCGACACGGCCACTCTTTAGCAAAGATATACGTATCGTCAATTCATCACGATTGCCAGTTATTGGTAGCTATATCACTGGAACAAATAACAAAAAAAACAAGTCAGGGTTCGTACGGATTTTGGAAAGTTTTGGAAAAGTTTTGGAAATCGATAATTTTTTTCCAGGACCTGGAAAAGTTTTGGAAATTTTCCTTTTTGACCAGTGGGCTATGGAAAAGTTATGATTTTTTTGTTGGTTGTAATCAGCTCCTACCTTGAAGATATTCGTTTTTGTTATATATTCCAAATTTATTAAAATGCGGATTTTTTGTAACAAATCTACCACTAGTAAATGCACTTTTTGCTAATATCTATTGTTTTGGAAAATTAGAGTAGGGGCTGTGGAAAAGTTTTGGAAATGTTTTGGAAAAGTTTGTTGAGAATTCTGTACGAACCTTGACAAGTCTGATTTAAGTTGGATTCTATTTGTTGTTTTTTTTTTTGCTTGGATTTCAACATATTTCCAAACTTGGAAAAAATGCAATTTATCCAAGTTTGGTTTCTAATAGGGATATGGCATTATCCAAACTTGGATGTGTTTTAAATCTAAACATGTAAATCAATGTTTCAGTCTTGGATTTCCAATGAGCCAATATTGGGTATTGTAATATGCAAGTCTGGATTTTATTAATACAACATTGGATATTGCAATATACAAATATGAAATTTATTAATACAACATTGGATATTGCAATATACAAATATGGAATTGATCAATACAACATTGTATATTGCAATAAGCAAATATGGAATTTATTAATACAACATTGGATATTGCAACATTGGATATTGCAATAAGCAAATCTGGATTTTATTAATACAACATTGGATATTGTAATAGACAAGTCTGGATTTTATTAATACAACATTGGATATTGTAATAGACAAGTCTGCATTTTATTAATACAACATTGGATATTGCAATATACAAATATGGATTTTATTAATACAACATTGGATATTGCGATAAACAAATCTGGATTTTATTAATACAACATTGGGTATTGCGATAAACAAATATGGATTTTATTAAATTCCATATTTGTATATTGCAATAAACAAATATGGATTTTATTAATACAACATTGGATATTGCAATATACAAATATTGAATTTATTAATACAACATTGGATATTGCAATATACAAATATGGAATTTATTAATACAACATTGGATATTGCAATAAACAAATACGGAATTTATTAATACAACATTGGATATTGTAATAGACAAGTCTGGATTTTATTAATACAACATTGGATATTCCAATAAACAAATACGTAATTTTAACAAATATGGGTTTAATTTGCATCAAAGATTGGAATTACAGCTAAAGATCTGCTGGATTTCTCTAAACAACTTATTTGGATTGTTTTAATAGCACAACAAATAAACATTGAAGTAAGAAAAACAGGACCTTCAAGTCAGGTTCATAATCTCTCATTTTTTGTTACAAACAATTTGTTTACATTGTAGACATTAGTTACCCTAGGAACTTTTGACTTTAAATTAAGTGATCCGATTCACTTTCTACTATTTTTGTAACACATAACAAGTCATCTGCAGTTTCACTCTCTTATTATGATGTTGACCTTAACATCATCTCTGCTAATGGCATTTGTAGACAGGTTCACTTCAACCAGCCCATTGTCTACTAGATAAATTGAAAGAGCTTTGATGTATGTGTTCTTATCTTTGTTTCGCAAATTCTTTATGTAGAATTTTTTGGCCAATGGCTTCAAGTCCTTGTCAAGTTTTACATTTTGAAGACTAGTTGAATTCAATTACACCATAATAATTGTCTCGCATTATTCCAGTGGAAGTTCTACATGAAAATAATTTAAAGAAGTTTAAGTTAAGAGCTGTCTATCATAGTTTACTTATTGAATGATCTGCCTGGGGCTATAAAATGAGTCGGAGGCAGCCCTAGTCTTGTTAAGAGGCAGCTACAATTCTATTTGGACCAAAACACTAATTTCAACCGATAAAAGGGATGGCGAGCATCTCCAAATTTGTTTTTTTTTGGCACATAAAAAATACAAGTAAGAATCAAATTTGGATTTTTCCAAAAAGAATTAGGTTATTTTTTGTATTTCATCCAAACTTGAATAAACAAAAACACAAATTAGTTTTTTTGGCACATCACAAATACAAGTAAGAAACAAATTTGGATTTTTCCAAAAACAATTATGGTTGTTTGAAATATATCCAAGCTTGGGTATTGCTAAACCAGTTTTGGTTTTAATGTAATATCTACAAAATCCAAAGTTGTAAATTGAGATAAACAACATTGTTTTTTCATAAACAAGTTTAACTGTGATATTCTAAAAACAGATTTGGATTTAAATTAGTTATTCAATCTTCTTTTACTCAAAACCAGTAATAACCAATGTAAAAACACTATTGGATTTGGTCTTTAACTTGGATATTGCTAAATCAGGTCAATATCCAAACTTGATCAGATTTTTTTTTTTTTTGTGCTATTTTTTCCAGTGGTATCTTGCCTCAAGCTCATCAAGGAATTCATCAACTGTGATGTCAAAGCAATTTCCCCTGTTAAACACAGGTTCCCATACATCTGGTTTTCTCTTAATGGCATCAAGTAAACCACAGGTATTTAACCCACACTGAATTTGTAGAAGAGATGGTAAATGTAGACTAAGTTGGTATTTCATGCATATTGACTTTTAAAACAAAAAGGGCATCTACAATGTACTTGTGACAAAAGTAAACTCTATGTAAGTTAAAACATGCATTTATAGCTTAAGGAATTCAGCCATATACCAATTTTGTCTTTATACATATCAGAATTACAAATCAGAGTGATATAAAATACAGCACCTGCTGTCAAATTGGAAGAACAACAAAAGTGCTCCGGCCTGAAAAGGGCGGGGGTGCTCGTCGGAAATTTAAAAAATGGCACCTAAGTCTTGCAAAGGTGGGCATGACAACAAGATATTTTTACCCGTTATTATTCTTATCTAATATCTTATTAATAAGTTTAGACTTTGTTATAAAATTGAGAATGAAGACAAACGCGAGGATACAACGTTTCGACATGTATAAAGTACGTATTTATAGGTACGCAAATGAATAAATTACAATTGTAAAGAATACAAAAACATAGATAACATTAGAAGGAAAATACAAAGAGAGAATTATACAAATAATTTCGCTCTGATCGAGTCAAATTCAAGCCTGATCGTCCACTCAAATTTCCATAACAACGCAGATAATCCGACAAGTTATTACTCAACATTTAGTCTAATCGTTTTAAAAGCAATTAGACTTAATGAAAGATCTTTTAAAGATATCGTTTGTTGCAGCTAGCGACGAACTACTCAATATACGCATAACGTCAGATAATCAATAACTTTATTTTCAAATGTAACAGTATACAAATAAACAAAAGCATGATAGGCGCAAGATACTGAAAACCAATTTAGACTAAACGAAACCATAAATAGACTATAAATAATAATAAAACTATAACTCGAGTTTATTAGAATTCGTAAATTTATTTTCTAACAAAATTGGGCAAAATACTTTGTCCCCTAGTTCTAGCTTTTCAAAGCTGTGTTATTTTTTTTAAGGATTTACATTGCGGAAAGCACTTTGTAATTACATTTGTAATATCTGATTGTGTTTTTAAAATACAACAATAAATTTGAAATCGAAATTGAAGACACTATAGCAACTGAACAGTTATAATCTTAAAAAGTCTGAGTGTCTGTGTACGCAGAATTATGAGAATTGCAGCAACGCTTAGTACCTGAAAAATGAAACAACACAAAAATGCCATTGATATGTTCTAGTCTATAGTAAACATTTGACTATAAATCTCCTTCACTGATTCGGGTCTAACAAGTGATTAAGTTCTACTCTAACCTGGAAATCAAGTGAAATAGTGATTTTGATGAAATAAAAACAATACATACTTACAAATAAAATGTCAGGATCAATACGCTAAAGTGTGTTTCCCGGATTAAAATTGAGAACGAGTACGAGTTTTAAAATCATTATTGCGATCGTTGATAATCCTTGTTTACAGTCTACTTGTTATTATTGTGCTTTTAATGTTTAAATCAATATACAGAAATACAAATCAGCTTCACAAATATACGGCATAAGACCAATTTTTCAACTCGTATTTGTAGTCAATCTCGTACTCGTTGTCTAAGATTAAGGTCCCTAATGAAACAAAGCGACAAATTAATATATTTTTTTTTATACTTAAACATAAATTAGCACTAGCAAATTTCTTTAACTTGACTGGTTAAATATCCACTTTGCCAATGTAAATGCGGATGGTCAGCTTTCCACTGTCACTTTGTGAATATAAAGGCCACCAAATCATTTCACATTCTCTGGTTGCCCTACCTTCTCCCTCTGAAATCGTAATTTCTGATCTTTTTATTGGGACGGGTGCTCTTTGATTTCTTTTCGCAGCCTCCAACGCTTCCCTACCCCTCAGTTATTTTGTTTCCCCATGTACTTCATCCATTCCTCTAAACGCCTTTGCAAGACAAACTGCAGTTTTAGTTTGCTCTGACATGGCAGATATAAAGGTGCTGCTGTTAGTAGTCTTGAATGAATATCGGTAAGCCTTGTCTGTCCACACAGGGAACTTTATGTGCCTAGTCTCCTTGACGGCATTAGCTGCTGTTATTTGCATTTTATACAGTAAATGGCAAAAGTAAGCCACGGGAACATTTGGAAAATCCATATGGTACCATTTTCCTATAAGAGGTAGAAATAGTGTAAATTGTAAATTTGTTTTTCATTCAATGAAAAATGGCAAATTAGCATACTCCCACCCCTACACGGCAAATAAGCATACTTAAGATATACTTCCCTCCCCCCAACCTCGTCCCCAGGGTCTTCTCGGCCGACTCCAATTCAAGATGGCGGTCGTCGGGGAGAAGACCCTGGTGTTGGCTGGAATAAGCCGATTTTTGATTGGCCGTTGGAAATGACGTCATAGTGTTTCTTAAAAGCTTTTTTATTGGATTAGCGTTAACAATACATTGAAATAACTAAACTGATAGAAAAATGGAGCAAAATGGACCGTAACAAGGTAGTAGTTTAATATTTATAGCTTTCGTTTTTTTAACGCTGTTGAACGATTGTTGAATAGTAACTAATAATAGTAATAGTAACCTTCTTGCGGTTTATATGATAACTTATGTTCAAATGACTTTATTTGTGGAAATATATATAAGCTTAGCTTAGATTCAAAAACTATCAAACAGAAAGGCACGAGCAACTGCATTCGACTAGCAAAATGATATAATTATTTTATAGTCAGTTCGATCTGAGCCAGTACATACTATATTTATTGTACAGTTTGTACACATTCTGAGACTGTGATCAAAAAACGAATATTCATTTGTTGTTGATTGAATGCTTTCGGACTCTTGCTTTCATGGGATTCCACTGAATACGTTTTTGTAAATAAGTTGACACATTTATAATTTAACTCAATAATTGAATTGAACGTTTTATAAGTGTAGATTAGTATAGTAATTTTATATTTTGGGGTATGGTAATTGTCATAAATGTTTCATAATACATTTTAAAATGCACTGTGAAATACAATCTGTATGTTATTTAAACATTTGACATTTCCCATACCACACGAGATAAGAACATAGCTGTTAGCAAAAGCATATACTGTCAAGTTGTAAATTAATTTGTCATTACTCCATTAATCATTATGTTTACAACTATAGTGAGGTTCCTGAAAGGGGGATCCAAATCCCATTTTCCAGTTTATATTTGGACCAAATCCCAGTTAAAATCACATAATCCCATCAGTTTTGCTCAAGTTTTCAATCCCATTCCCATTTTCTATTGTTCTTTTATTTGTAAATCCCAGTCCCAGTGCATCCAATCCATTTTCCCAGTCAACATAAGGCCAATCCCAGCTCCCATTTTACCCCTTCAGGACCCTCTATAGTGCTGAAAGATGTGAATGCAATCACCACTATTTGTGAAATATTATCAGCATAAAATCAAAAATTATAAAAAAAAACTAATTGCAAGAATATTTTCAGACAGAGAAAGAACATTAGTGTTTTAGTGAGAAATGAATTCATTTCTTTACTGAGACAAAAGATAAAGTTCAGCTGGAGTGATCTTCTTTTGCCTTTCAATGAATTATTTTAATTTCCCACTAAATCACAAATGTACCTGCACAAGGGGAAATTGCCAATGACTATCCCAAAATACCCAAACCTATTTTTCCAAACTTGAGAAAATTAAGTCAGGTTTTACACACATGTATAATTTTAGTGCTTTGGCTATATATAGTTCAAACTATTATTATTAATTTTTATGCTTATGTTTTAATAGCTATTACATACTCATAGCAATCTATTAGCGTGATTACCAAACTAACATTTTGATAATAAACAATATACAACTAATGATGTATTTGTATTTGTTTTTTTTACTTTAAATATAACAGCAGTCCACTTTAAATTTGTTCATTTTCCAGTGTTATTTTGCAATATTACAGGATACAGACACCCTGTTATCTCATAGTAAATTTATTGATGCCTGTACTAAATGAATATCTGGTAAATGAAAACATAAAATGAAACACCCTGGTGTCAATTAAAAATCAACAAGATATTTTTATTAGATGTAGCCCTAAAAGAATGAAAACACAACTTACTACTATTGCAATCCAAGCAGATGAATGTCCCACAATTATGTAAGTATTATGATATTATCCTTTGTTAAAAGTGGACAACCAAGCTCAGTATTAAGCCAATTACCCTCATATATTGCCAGCCATTTAGTTTTTTTTGTACTTACATTTGATTTTCTTTTGCAGTCATTAAAGTTCATGCACTCAGCTTAATAATGAGGTTTTTTAATTGTTTACTTTAAATAATAATTGAAAATATTAAAATGTCAATTGAAACAGAAACTTGTACACATCAAAGCTGTCCATTGAAATATATCAGTTTTTAATAGTGATATATAGTTAAACATGTACTATACAGCCAGTAAAGATAAGATAAAAGATTCAACTTTTATCTGTTCCACATACTTTGAATCAGTAACACCCATGGCAACTTCAGCATGTGTCTCTTTCCATATAGGGAATGTTCGACATAGTTACTCAGCACTGCACATGAAATATACTCACATTCATCAACAATTGACTCTATTAGCTTCAAAGTAAATCCTGTGCTAGTGTCAATAGAACCAAATCTTCTATGATTCGAACTATTCCAATTATGGCTAAATAAACACAAGCATCAGATTGCCATGTGATCTAATAATATGTAACAAGATTTTCGTAAGTATAAACGCCAAATTCACTTGAGGTTATTATCTTTTGGTTCTAAATAATTTAAAAGGATAAATGCACCGATTAACTCCGTAACTTTCAATCGCCGGCAGCCATTTTGTTTAGTAAACACGTGATCAAAATCTCCACAGATCGTGGAGATTTTGGTCACGTGATTCCAGCCTACACCAGGGTCTTCTCCCCGACGACCGCCATCTTGAATTGGAGTCGGCCGAGAAGACCCTGGGGACGAGGTTGCCCTCCCCCTCCCTCCACACAAGCAAATTAGCATACTTAATATATAATTCCCCCTTTCAACCCGTCCCCCCCCCTCCCCGGATTTCTAAGTAACTAAATTTGTCCAACTATTCCACAGTTTCCACTAGAGTAACGAAACTTTTTAAAAGGAAAATTACTATTGATTAATGGCATACCTTATAAAGGGCTCGAGGATGAGAAAGGACTGTGAAGCTTTACCATTTACGCCACTTTGCCTCAGTCGTCGCCACACCCATGTACATAGTTCTCTTTGTAACAAAATGTCTTTTCCAAAGAAAACCTTTAGAATTCCGTAACCGTTTCCACCAAGTTCAGGCGAGATCATGTGGGTATCGGCAACGAAAAGTCTCCCAGAGCAACATCCAATGACAAATATCTATTTGCCACTTGTGTAAATAGCAACTTTAGGGATACTTGATTCGGATATTGCTTTTACGGCTTTTAAGAGTAAAGCTCTTCCTTTCTGGGTGTATACCTTGTTAAATGGAATTATTTCCTTATCAAATTCATATGCTTCCTTAATCAGACCAGCTTTACGTAGGATTGTATAAGCTTTATGAACATCATAAAGTTGTTCGATATCCCTGTAGTTGTTGAATGTGCTGGGCATTGTCGACATCAAGTTGTTAATGTTGTCAGCAAACGGCGTCCACTCATCCAATGCAACTGTAATAGACGGAAGGTCACCCTTTCTCCGTTTCTCTAGAAATAGATCAGCAATCAACACGCTTAGGAAGGAACAACTATTTGTAGCATCTCCAGGAACTGAATGCAAGGGAGTAATGTTGCCGGCAGCAACAAGTCTATCTTGTTGTTCCAGCGCAGTACTTTGGCTAACCGCAAGTGCTTGTACTCGTATAGAGCACAAGATGCAGTCGATTTAACCCACTGGGCCGATTTAGTCTTTTAATCCTTGTTATACATTACAAAAATCACTAAAGTGGCGTAAATATCGGTAAAACCTAGAAGAAATTACAACTTCTATTAATAATAATCAATCGTAGTGAAATTACAAAGAAATTGACTTATGTTCTGGTATCTTAAAACCTCTAAAAACAACAGTTTTCACGAAGAAATACAAAAACATGTGTGGCGGCCATTGTTCGCAAAGAATTATGGACCTTACCACAAGAATCCCGAAAGTGATCGAGCGATTCATACTCAAAAATGACTATTCTGATACACCGGAGGGGTCAGATGTCGCTGCGATCACAGTTCTAACAAAGTTTAACAAAACAAATTAAATGTCAAAGTTTCTATATACTTAAAAAGTCCAACTAATTGTCCTTCAGGTTCTTCTTCAGTTCGATGTCAGCATCTTCTGGATTGAAATCCACAAGAGTTAGTAGTGCGAGACGATGAACGCTTCTTGAGATGACTATAGCTCTTGCTCCACTGTAGTGCTGTACCTTCTCTCCGACCTTGTAGGACTTGTATCTGATGGTAGCTTGTCAAACTTTCCCACCAGCACTTGTGATCACTTCTTTCACTTCTCCCAATCTGTATTCTCCTCAAAAGGTATTCTTGTCAGCTACTATAACCACATCTCCTGGTTTAAGATTACGGCTAGCTGTATTCCATTTCCTCTGGACAATTAATGTTGGGGCATAAAGCTCAGTCCACTTCTTCCAAAATTCTTCGGTTAAGGCTTGGACAATACGATAGCATGTGTTGATGCTGGATCCTTGGGGCTGCCATCCACGAGGATTGACTGCAGTAGCACATCCCAGTAACAGGCTGTTGGGTGTCAAGATATTCAGTTCGGAATCAAGACTTGGTAGTGATCCGATAGGACGTTCATTCAGTAGGTTGGATACTTCACTGCACAGTGTTTGGAATTCTGGAACCGATAGACGTTGATTATGTACTGCAAAATGAATAGCTCGCTTTGCGCTCTTCACAAGAGATTCAACAGCACCTTGATACCAAGGACTGTCTGCTGGTCCAAACACCCATTTTGTACCCTTAGCTGCACTGTTTCTTTGTAGACTGTCTGTGTTGACCTTCTGCCAAGCTTCCCTGAGCTCTCGTTCTGCTCCTACTAGCTGTGAGCCTTGATCGCTGTAGATCGTCTTGATTGTCAGTTATTGCCAATTAGGAGTCCGAACTTCAGTTCTTCCTTGTATGGTGGGATCTGGTCTGCTATTGGCTGTAGGTGCCTCCACTTTTCTGAAGTCTCTTGTCTTTGTATCTGTTCGCGTCTTGCTGGGATCTGATCTCTGGAGTACGCTCTTGGAAGAGGTATGTTCACTTCTCCATCATGGCGAGAGACGACTAGGCCTTCAATTTTCCTCGCCTGGATATTTTCAACAGAGTGCATTGTTCCTAGTTCCTAGGGCTATTTCTGGGCCAGATAGGCGTACTGCAAAACAGCTAGACATCATCGGTAACAAAACAAGTCAAACTTTGATCATCTAGAACTGTATAAACTTGAACCTTGCATTCTGGGTTGGTTTCGTGGTGGAGCCAGACGGGACTATCATGGAGCTTCTACTGCTGCTATAGTCATTCAGATGGCATACACTTACGCAGTTGTTTGTAGCTTTTTCTGTTTCCTCCTGGTTTTTGTTTGTGTTGGATGGCACTTCGTAATTTAGAAGTGTTGCGTGTGACTTCTTGCAAACGGCACACTCAGCTTTTGTTTCTGCAGCGCCTTACCATATGACCCTTTGTTAAGCACGTGAAGCAGACACCTTTCAAGTTACACACCTCCACTCTTTCGTGCTCAGTCTTAGCTAGGAAGATTTTGCAGTGGTTGAGTTTGTGGAGCTTGTCGCAGAGAGGGCACAAGCGCTCGGTCACATCACTCGACCTTTCTCTCATGGTGTAACTACTAGAAATGGAGGTTGCAAAGGTTGATCCTTGTAGACGCTTGTTCTCGTATCTCGTGGTACTTCTCCTTGGGGTTAGGTATTCCTCACCTTGTATATATTGTGTGTTCACATCGGTTTCTGGGATCTCAAGCATTTGTATTTCTTCAGATGGAATTTGGAATTCTTGTTTGGAAAATTCTGTTGGTTGCGGGTACTCTTTCCAATGGTTTCTGATGTCGTATAGCCTGAGTGGATATTGCCTGTCTTGGAAGCCGTCAAAGTCCCATTTTGTTTTGTACTGCCAAACTCACTGCTTGTGCAACAGCTGTACTATAAACGTATCGAAACTGCTGATAGGTGTGACCGGATTCGGCCATTTTTACATTTCTCTACAATACTTGAATCGGTTATACATATCATTACAATTAATATTATATATATTTATGATACGATTGTAAAAATATGTGCTAAATTCTGTTACGATATTTTAAATGGCTTTGATGTCTTATGTAAAGCCTAATGCTTTTACCTGATTGCTTGTCTAATCACTATTATATACACCTACACTTCTTAATTTACTCATATATATAATTATTCATTGTTATTGTTAGTGTATCCAATGTATCTTTTTGATATTTAATGGAATAAAGATTATGTAAACGGCAAAAAAAAAAAATGATGATCTCTCTTACGATGGACAACAAGAGTCACTTCAAATGTCAATGTTCAAACCTCGAACTGGTATTATAATATCATAGATTACAGCAGTTCTCAGTCACACATGCACCGTTCGCATAAAAAGCACCACTATAGAACGTGAAGTTGGTGGAAGTCAATCAAACTGTGTTTACAAGACGCATGGTGTTTTTACTTCAGTAGGGCTGCGAAACATGTCTGAATCCGACGAAGAGGTTATTGTGGGAATTCAGCTTTCAGATTCAGACATGTTTTGCAACACAACTGAAGTAAAAACACCATGGGTCTTGTAAACACAGTTTGATTGACGTCCACCAACTTCACGTTTTATAGCGGTGCGTTTTATAGCGGTGCACGTGTGACTGAGAACTGCTGTAATACCCCTAGCGATTTTGCATATAAGAGGTTGGCTAAGAAAATGAATTTAGAAATTTAGTGTCTAGTGTTGGGGTAACAATAAACGAAACACAAACAAGTCACTGTGACAGCGACATACTTTGACACACCGACGCAACTGAAATTGGTAATACCAGATGTTTTGCTGTGTGATAGCACTCGCAAAGCTTGTCGGGTACCACCTACACAGTTATTACTCGGGCTACCTGTGGTAGCTCGAGTCTAAAAATGCAAACGGTTCTTTGTCGTCGTCGTCGTCGTCGTCGTCGTGGTCCTCAAATTGGAGGGTCAGGTCCCAGGCGTTCCTAGTAGTGCATGACAGCACATGGGCAGCGATCGCTGACCGAAGGTTAATACGAACGAATAAATATCGATTGAAATGAAAACTTGTTATATTTTTGATGTGATTGACGAGACTGACGATGATTATGACGAATTAATTGTTCGATCGAATAACGACTCCCGTTTACTCGTTTAACTCTGATCCCGCAGAAAGTAATGGCTATATGTTTTGGACTGATGATCGACAAGACATTACCTCAAATTGTTAGTTGCTGTACTACAGGGTTGACTCCCGAAATATAGCTTGCTATTTTCTTTTTTATAAAGACAAGGATATCTTGGCTGGAATGGTCCGCTGTTAGCGAAGTCTTTTCTAGCACAAAACAGAAGATGTGCCACGCCAGCAGAATTGCATTCGCTTCGGTATATTATCAAGCACTTTCAAACAGAAATCTTGAGTTTATATTGATTAATGTGCTATATTTGTTCTTCATAATGTCAGAGAACGTGACTTCCTTCACGAAGCCTACAAAGCGAACACCGTCAACACGACATAAAAACATTCAGATTGGCCTGTCTGAAAACCACTCTCAACAGCTCAAATTGCCTCAAAAATTACACAAATTGCTTAAATAACTATCTATCTTTCTTGTTCTGACGTTGAATTTTCAAGAACAACTGCAAGTTTTCGAAGCATTCAAGTTTTCGAACTCTATATCCATTATCGCATACTGAAATCTTCGTAGCGGCGCTTTGGGGGGAGGGGATGGGATGAAATGTCAACACTTTGTAACACAGGCATCCCGGTACATAGAAATATAAGTCGAACAGATTCATACAGCGCAAAATCCATCTTTATTTTCGTGACGTTTATTTCTCAAAAGGTTAATCTTGATAATAATGTTTCTGAGATTTAGTTTTCATTTTCTCAATAAAAACATGAAATTTGGGATAAGGACATTTCTCATTAAAATAACCTAAAATTGGTCATAAATGATTTACGTGCATATGTTTATTTTTGTGCACATTTTAAACATTTTGTAAACATTAATCAACCAATTTAGTTCCTCCTCACCCTCGGGACTTTCCAAAGTAGCCGGGTTGGCCGCAGAAAAGAGGTATGGAATAGGTATATAGGAATAGATTTGGAGCTTTTTATTCTGACCGCCTAATAGAGGGTGACCACTTAATGGGTGACCGCTTAATAGAGGTACCACTGTATATGTATTGTGTATGATCTATGTATGATACATTATGAATAGCTGTTATTACAGTTATATGCAAATGATTTCAAACAATGGATTCAAATTGAGGCTTTCGGGCAAACCTATTGTTTTCGCCTGAAAGCCTCCACTTCAACCCATTGTTCAAAATCATTTGCATATAACTGTAATAACAGCTATTTCAATCCCTCAGAATCCCTTCTGTTCAGTAGCCCGAGTAATCGCTCACAGAGCGTCTAGTTCATTTTAAAAATGCGTTATGAGACCACATGTCGGCTCTAATATTTTATATTTTATTTTCGTTACTTTCTGAGGCATGTTGTGCACCTCACACTAAAGTTAGTCATGTAAATCAACAACTTTTAAGTTGTTAAGTGACTTAAAAGTCACTGGGATTTAAATCAGTTTTCTCAAGCGGCAATTTTGAGGAAAGTTTAACATGTTAGGCCTGTTGTGTTTCCTTGAAGTATGGAAAATTCTAACAAGCACTTTGAGTCCTGAAACGACATTCGAGAGAAAAGTCTCATCAAATATTGTGAAAGAAGCAAAACCTGTGGGTAAGTTTTATTGTAAGTGCTCATACCTGCGCTTTCTCGACCACCATAGTATTGGCCAGTGTTTCAACTGCTTTGGCTCATGGGTTGTGCGAATGCATAAAGATGTTGTCAAGAGCAGCCAATTTGCTGTCTTTTAAAATGCTTTAAAAAGCATTTCCTCGCTTTCGGATTTTTGGTTGTCGAAACTGTACTTTGGCTTGTATCGGGATCATTGTCTGTAAAATTAAAGCAATCAGTAAAGGTAATATTTGGCAATATCCAATAAGTATTTTGCAATACTATGATTCTAACCTTTTTTCATATTCACGAGCCTTGATTGCTGGTCCGTGGGCACTAAAAATTTCTCCATACAAACCCATGGCTCCCCTCCGATGCCTTTGGGCCTAACCAACGGTGGCTTGTTAAGCAGCGTTGAGGTTGTGCCCTGTGATCTCTTTCTAAATAAAATCCTTAGAATTTATCAGACAGCTTTAATGTTTCTAGGCATTGCTCTCGGGGTCCAAGCGGCATTCTGGGTATGCCCTGTGATCTTTTTAATATTTCCTTTTTAATGTGTCCGATTTTCTTTTGTTTATGTCCGCTGCTGGGAAAGTGCATACAAAACGCTGTGGAATCATTCTACAAATCCGTCCGTAAATTTCACTCCTTTAATGTAGTCAACCACGAACCAGCACACCTTGGAATCATGCTACAAATAGGTCTATAAACTATAAACGAGGAAAACGACTTGTTGTAATAAGGGCTCCACTCTGTAGTGTTCTTTTCTACAACTAAAAGTATGATAATCTCTTTTCTTGACCAAGTCTCGCATTATCTACGATTCTTGAACCTGAAATGCTGTGATTGACACATTGAATAGTGCGTTTACACTTGGTTTGGAGATTCCAGTCCACTTTTGAATTGTATAAAATATCTAATACGTATAAAATATGATAAAATAAATATATTAATCATCCTTAAAAGCTGACTTGAATAAAAATGTTTTTAGATTTGACTTAAATTGTTTAAGTGTGTCGCTTTTTCTAATATAGTCAGGAATGTGAATAAAGGATCTTGAAACTCTTCTAAACTCTGTTAGAGGTGTATGGGGATGATGTGTTGTTGTTTAAAGCTATCGTGTCAGCGTATGATATGATGGGGGGAAAATATCCTGCGCAATAGGTAGAGATAGAGAGAAACTTGCTGACCCAAAATCATCTACCCATCCCCCCTCAAAAGTTAAATGGTCCACCTCTTAGATTTGTGCTATTTCATGGGTGTGATGTTTGCACTCTAAGGCTAGTTGTACGCTGAGTTTTTACTTCAGAGAGGCCAGTACTTGAGGGATTGAAGTCACCAGTAATCATGACCACGCCTTTGGGAGGATGGTGAAGTAAACCATCAATGTTATTTTGTAGATGCTGCAGAAGAACGTGGTTATTCATCTCTGTACTATGACTTAATATGACTTAACTAAAATGATTTAAATCATTGTCAGTATGTAAATAATGGTTTAAAGGTACATGTAGTTATAGTAAGTTAATATAATTATTAATATTAATTTTTGTAACTATAGGTTATATATCAAACTCTGCTACAGTCATTATTATCATCATAAGTAAATTACCTTTCACATTTGGGTGCACTTGGCCCAGTGCAGTTGTTGTCAGCAGAGCAGAAAATGCTAACTTTTGAAGATACTAGCTCTTCTTCACCACAGAGTATTTTGCAGAAGTATTTGCAGGTTCCTTAATGTTAATGAGTCATTTATTGTGACCATTACAAATCGTATTAACGGCAAAAAAATGATGATCTCTCTTGCGATGGATGAGAAGGGTCACTTCAAATATCAATGTTCAAACTTCGAACTGGTATTATGTCATAGATTAACTATGATTATATTGAATGATATTGGGATAATCCACATTACTGAACTGAAACTCAAAGAGTGAAAACAGCTTTTTGAACTTGTGGCACTTTCTTTTTTAACTGTCCACTTTGACTTTTCGGTTTTGGCTGGTACGGGCAAGGTTTATAGCTGCCGTTCCTTTCAAGGCGCCGATGGTTTTGAAACCAATTATATACCTGTCGACGAAAGGTTAATGAACTGTTCAGTATCGCCCGCGTTGTCCAGTGCTTAGAGTTCTCCCAAACACTAGCCACTATAGTTTAACCCCAACCTACAGTACATGTACTTAAGACTTAATACCCCTAACGATTTTGCATATGAGAGGTTGGCGGAGAAAATGAATTTAGAAATTTAGTGTCTAGTGTTGGGGTAACAATAAACGAAACACAAACAAGTCACTGTGACAGCGACATACTTTGACACACCGACGCAACTGAAATCGGTAAAACCAGATGTTTTGCTGTGTGATAACACTCGCAAAGCTTGCCGGGTACCAGTTTAAAATGCGTTATGAGACCACATGTCGGCTCTAATATTTTATCTTCTATTTTCGTTACTTTCTGAGGCATGTTATGCACCTCACACTAAAGTTTGTCATGTAAATCAACAACTTAAGTCACTGGGATTTGAATCAGTTTTCTCAAGCGACAATTTTGAGGAAAGTTTAACATGTGAGGCCTGTGGTGTTTCCTTGAAGTATGGAAAACTCTCACAAGCACTTTGGGTCCTAAAACGACATTCGAGAGAAAAGTCTCATCAAACAAAGGCAGGATGGCTCCTTGATGATAACAATGTTGTGAAAGAAGCAAAACCTGTGGGTAAGTTTTATTGTAAGTGCTCATACCTGCGCTTTCTCAGGTGTAACCACACCACTTCTATAACCTAGACATCGATATGAAACATAATAATATAAACAAAAGGAACACATATAAGTAGTGTACATACATAAGTATTCATTGTATATAAGGAAAGATAGAAACAACAGCACACTAAGAATGGGAAAAGATAACGCGCACATTATTGTATAACTAACTCAATCCTCCATTTAAGCCATATAGTGATATTGTATTCTAAAAATGTAATGTAAGTTGTCAGTATTTCTTTCTGTTTTCTGAAATGCCAATTGTATTAAGTATGTAGTGAACGAAAGACCGAAAGAGTATTATGTAATTATCTGTAGTATGTAGTTATGTATGTAATTATCTGTAGTATGTAGTTATGTATGTAATTATCTGTAGTATGTAGTTATGTATGTAATTATCTGTAGTATGTAGTTATGTATGTAATTATCTGTAGTATGTAGTTATGTATGTAATTATCTGTAGTATGTAGTTATGTATGTAATTATCTGTAGTATGTAGTTATGTATGTAATTATCTGTAGTATGTAGTTATGTATGTAATTATCTGTAATATGTAGTTATGTATGTAATTATTTGAAATTGTAATAAATGTTTAAATAAAGTAGTGTGGCATACCTACACTTCTCAACATGGTCTTTAGAGCTCTGCCAGGAAAAACAATTTCTCACACTTAAAGCATTTTTCAAGGAGATCTTGAACCTACCACAAATTGATAAAAAAGGAAAATTAATTTAACTTTTATAACAAAAAATGAAATAATGTGAATCAAGGGCATTTATTAATGCACCTATCAATTCCAATAGTAACCAGTGTAGCTAGTCACCTTTAAGTCAAAATCCATACTCTAGTAAAGCTTTTCAGAGTCAAAACCCCGTAGCTTGCCTGCCCACCCCCTAGGGCAAAACGTTGATACTGATAGGTGCATGATAATTCTGCATCTGAATAATAATTCAAGTGTTTCTTACCGAGTCATTGGAGTTTTGATCAGGATTCATACTGAGGTCACTTTGTATATTTTGGCTTGGCCTGCTGCGTCCTTGAGTTGTTCTGAGCTATAAGGACCATTGATTATTCGGAGTACCCTAGTTCCACGTTCAGCAATTCTCATCAACATATATCCCCCTAACTGGCTTAGCTTGGGAAGTATTTCTTTGAGTGCTTTATCTATCTCTATTGGACCATCTTCTAAGTCTAATGTCACCTTTTTTTCGCCGAGACCTGCCTTTTCAGAAGTGTGTGTTGTGAAGGGGATGGCGGGCACGTGTCTTTACGTTAAATTAAACAGACGAAATTACAGGTAAACGTTTGTCTTTTTTTGGCATGCTTGAATGCTGCCTGTTTTCTCTGTCCTCCACGTCTGTATGGGACATACCTAGACTGAAAGCTGAACAATCTATGATGTTCTTGCTGTATAGAAGAAGAGTTGGAAGACGGCGTCATCGAGCTGCCAGCACTGGTGGATAGTATTGAATGAGCTCCAGATGGCAAGGATTCAGTTAAGAAGAAAGTAGTAGAAAGGGTCAAAAAGCTCATTTTAACACACACTGGTGACACACTGGCAGGACTGGCAGTACACACGCGCACTTTCAAAGTTCGACATAGACCCCCACGACCAGCCATCAAACACAGGCAGCCCAAGCTAGAGATATTCAACTTGAAAAACGAAAGTCAACTTGAAAAAAATGTCAACTTGAAAAAAACATCAACTTGAAAAACGAATGTCAACTTGAAAAAAATATCAACTTGAAAAACGATTCTCAAACTTATTAATAATTCATGAGGTAATCAGCCAACCAGGTGTCTCGAATTAGATCATATGAAAAACTTTGAAACCCCGGAAAGTCCGCTCCAAAGTACTTTGAAATCATTTCAAAGTCCGCTCCAAAGTACTTTGAAATCATTTCAAAGTCCTCCGTACTTGGAAATGATTTAATATACTTTGGTAACGCTTTATATAGTGACACTTAGAAATATTAGCCCAGAAAATTATAGTTCCTTATTTAACTTTACTTTTTAAAGGATAAAAAGACTCTTGAAATATTTTCATGGTAACCAGTACCGAGACTGGAACTCCTAACCACTAACTTACTAATTCCTATTGCTTACCATTAAGCCACAAGCTAATTCGTTGACCAGAACGGAATGTTTGAAACTGTTATAGAAATTATCCATGCATACATATCTATCAGATAATAGTTTCATTATAATAAAATGGCTAAATATCTATAGACGAAGATTCCTCCCAAATAATTATTGAATATTTATTGTTGTGTGGCTGAACCGCTTGACGGTACCGCCACACAATGTGACTTATGCCGCTAATGACACTCAAGCGGTTCAGCCACACAACAAGACCGATGCCGCTAATGACGCAACATCCATTAATTAGCGTGGGAGTATAAATATCACTCAATCTGACTTTTTATTCACTTGACTCTGAAGATGACTTCCGCACAGGATGTCGAAACGTCAGTCACATCAAACAGCCCTTCCGAGGGCTACATCCACCCGGATGATCCTATTACAAATATTGTTACTTCGACAAATATTGTTACTTCGATAAACATCTTTTCTTTACTTCAACCATTACCATTTAAAGGATATAAACTAACTTCAACTACTTACTTCAACAATTACTTCAACCGTTACCATTTGAAGGATTATAAAATAACTTCATTGAACTGCTAAAGGGTAATTAATAAGTAGAATATATTGTAGTGTCATACCCTTTGGTGCATTATATAATCATTATTGTCGACTGTTGAGAAATCATTTTCCAAGTTGTACTTCTGTTTCCACTCTGCTTGGAGAAATCTATATTTGAACATTGAAATTAGTTTGTAAAGACTTCCCCAAACAAGGTGTAAATTTTATAATAAGTGTATGTTTTTAATAGTTTACATGTAATGCACACCCTTTTATGAATCTGACTGTATGGTTCCTGAAACTTCCCACTTATCTTTTGCCTTTTATGTGATTCATTGAATCCAATACAATAATCGCAGGGCTGATGATGATGATGATGATGACGACGACGACAATGATGATGATGATGATGATGATTCAAAAGAAATAATTATGCACATGTACATTCAATTCAACATTTATGTAACAACATTGATTGTGTAGAACTAGATATATATCAGCAGACCTACCTAGAAGAATAAACAAACAAACAAAATTCATAATGCACAGCTAGTTATGTGTACCTAGAAGAACTTGCAGCCTTTGAATTTTTTGTAACAGCATTTTCTATATTCAATATTTGGTTGAACTTTCCTGTTTCAATGATTGGTCATGTAATTTTAAGTTTACTTCTAAATTTATTTTTTTCTGCGGTGCATGAAAAATTACGAAGTTGGATTTTTCTATATTAAGTGAAAGTTGATTACTACATAACCATTTGTGCACTAACTCAAGTTCACCACTTACTGTGGTCTCAATATCAAGGAGTGACTTGCTTGAAAAAAATAAATTTGTATCATCTGCAAAAAGATGAAAATCAAGGATATTAGAGCAGTTGGGTAGGTCATTTAGATACAGTAGGAACTGAGGTACTCCCATGGGAATAGATTTAGTATCTGAATTTATATTTCCAATAGAGACAAACTGTTTTCTATTGAAAAGATAGGATTCAAACCATTGTAAGGCAATTCCTCTGACTCCATAGAAGGAGAGTTTATCAAGCAATATTTTATGATTCACAGTGTCAAATGCTTTAGATAGGTCCAAAAATATACCACAAGAGAAATTACTTGAGTCAATTGATGATTGGATTTTATCTGCTATAGATAGAACTGCTTCAATGGTGGAGTGTTGTTGTCTAAAACCAAACTGTTTATTAAACAGTATATTGTTATCATTAATCAAACTCATTAGCCTAGAGAACATAAGTTTTTCTAGTAATTTGTTAAATACCGATAATAGAGATATTGGTCTATAGTTTTCTACACAAAGCTCAGACCCTTTTTTATGGATTGGTATGACATTAGCCAATTTAAATTTATCAGGGACAATCCCACTTTCAAAAGAGAGATTAAAAATTCTTTGTAGTGGAGAAGAAATCAAATCTTTAATTATAGTCAAAATTTTAATTGGAATGCTATATGGTCCAGTTGATTTAGCAGGGTTTAATTTATGTATTTCCTCAGATACTTCTTCTGTTGTGACTTCTCTGATATAAAAACTGTTAGAGTGGAAGTTACTCATGAAAGATATTGGAGATTCATTAACTGACGGTATTTCTTGAGCTAAATTATTCCCTACATTAGTAAAGAAATTATTGAATGCATTAGCTATGTCTTTGCTATCTGAAATATCATTTCCCTCTATAACAAGTTTAGAAGGAACACAACAACCTTTCGATTTATTTGAAATTAATTTTCGAATACCACTCTATATATTTTTTATATTTGTTTTATTTTTATTAAAATAGCCTATAAAATAGTTATTTTTACTAAATTTGATTAAATGATTTAGCTTATTTCTATACGTTTTGAACTTTTGATGATAGTAGGTCGACCTTGTTTTGATAAATGTTTTGTAAAATTTATTTTTAATTTGTATTGATTTTTTGATACCATTTGTAATCCATGGTTTAGATGTTTGTTTGAGTTTTCTCTTACTTAAAGTTTTAAGTGGTATGTGAGAGTCAACTACACAACTTAATTCTGAGTAAAATAAGTCGAATACTTCAGATGCATTATTAGAATTATAACATTTACCCCAATCTATTGCTCTCACATCATCACAGAATTTATGTTGGTCAAAATTGGAATAATCTCTTATAATCTTAGAAAAGTTTTTTGGAAGTGCAGTAAATTTGTTAATGATTATAAAATTTGGAAGATGATCTGTAAGATCATATATTAAATTTCCACTAATGGTATGGTGCGAAAGTGAATTGAGAAAAATATTATCAATTAAAGTTGCCGAGTGATATGTTATCCTAGTGGGCTTGATAATATGTGGACTATAAAAGAATGAAGAAAGAATATTAATAAATTCATGAGTATCTAAATGAGTTTCAAAATTTAATAGATTTAAATTAAAGTCACCAAGTAATGTGCAGGTCTTATTTTCATGGCTTATTTTTTCTAGGGTATCATTAATATAATTTATAAAGCTTGTGGCACTGCTACGAGGGTGTCTGTAAACAACACCACAAAGTAAATTTTCATGAAGCTGACTTTGAACTTCAAGCCAGAGTGTTTCATAATCAGCAGTGGATTGAGATAAGTCAGATCTTAAGTGGAAAGAAAGATTTTCATTAATATAGAAACCAACTCCACCAGCATTTGACAAGCTTGGTTGAGATAGGAATTTGTAACCTGTAAGGTCAGTGTTTAGAGTATAGAATGAGTCTGTCCTTATTTTAGTTTCAGTTAAACCAATAATGCTAAATTTATGATTCAACTGGTGCAACATTTCAGAAAAATTGTCAAAATTAGCATTTAGACTTCTTATATTGCAATGTAATGCTGAAAAATAATTACTGCTTAAACAATTTTTGATATTGTTGTCATTAGTAAACTCATCTATATTATAATATTGGAAATTGGTTTGTAATGGTAAATTAACATCAGGATCTATTTCATTATGATTTATAGATTGAGACCTCATATTTAGATGAGGTAGATTGTTTAGGTCATTAATGTTGAATTATTTAATTAAATAATTACATCCAAGAGGAATTATGACCATAGTAAAGAATTTGGTAATATTTATAAAGAAGTAATCTTCTGATGTCATTTTCAGTCTTTATTGAGATAACAGGACTATCATTGTCTTTCCTTAGGCAAGTTGTCCCATAATGTGTCCATATGAATTTGTAGTGGTTTTTCTTTTTGAAATCCAAGCATCTGTTAAATAACTTACGGTTAGTTGCTGTTAGGCTTTCGCAGATGAATATGGGCTGTTCACGCTGTCTGACATAACCAAGATCTCTAGTTGACTGTTGATGCAACTTCTTCCTTGAGTAGTAGAAGTCATCCCTTGTTGAACGCTTAGTAAACTTCACGATGATTGCCGGATCACGTTTAATTTGCGATATATCACTTCTTGTGATAACTTTATCTTGAAGGCGGTGGCTAATTGAGATATCACGTTCTTCAATATCCACATCAATGTGAGGAAAAAGTGTACAGTTTATCGATTCTCAATAATGGAAGTAGCTTTTGCAGGACTGTGGAGATGTACAAGTGCTTTTAAGGTAAGCAAAATTTGTATGCATTGTTCAGTTTTAATTTACACGCGGCCGCTCGCGATAAAGTTTTAGAGAAATAACAATACAGTTTTCTAGTTAAGTTGTAATTTATTGGCATTTGATATCATCATTTTCGATGTTTTCTTGACCATTGAGTTTTGTTGTATCGATATTCTGGACGCGAACTTTGTTCTCAACTTATAAGCTTAAATATCTACACTTTAAGTACATTTTCTTGTTTCTTATATAGTATTTATATATATACATGTTCGGCTAGGTTTATTTACATGATTCGTAGCTTGTTCATACTTCATACTGTATTATAAGCTCAAAATACTGTCCTTTTTATCACATATGTTAAGCAGTATAAAAGTAAACTGCACATCTTATAACTTACATCTTAAAAAGACTGTGTATCTATAAAATAACTTCCACAAAACAAATACTAAAAGTGCAAAAAACATTTAGTACTTCTGGTTTAGATTGAGTTCACTATCCGTGAACCAGTTTACTAACAACTGCTGTGCAAATTAGGTCCAAAAACCTTTGTTTACTGTTGTTTGATTAGAGTGCATTTCATATGTCTGTGAAATATATTCTAGATCTAAATAGGTAGGTACTACTTATAGCTGATTTTTAGAAACTACAATTAGATTTTCTTCACAGACATATTAAATGCACTCTGACTTTTTAGTTTTGCTCAAGACATACAACCGTATGTAAGAGTTAAATACCGAGAATGGAGGCAATAAGCCATATAAAGCCCGAGGGCCATATTCGAGGTATTTAACTGACTTAATCCATACTTGATAAGGTTTTCTGAAAAGAAACAATGAATTTGATTGTATTCAAGAAATAAAAGCATTCCCAAAATATATCAACAATCTGTAAATAATTTATTGTTCATTGTCAATGAATTCCCACGAGGAAATGTTAAACAATCGCTTTTCAATTCTATTCAGAGGAATACTAACAAACTTGAATGCTAACGACTTAATGCATTAAACATGTTTTTGTTGCAAAATTATCGTCGATTGACTTGGTAGCATAATAGCTTAAAGCGTGGATACAGCTATACAGGAGATCTCGGTTCGAATCCTGGCGTTGGTACACAAATACTTTTTTTCGACAAAAATCGCTGTCAAGTAAATTATTTATAAGTCAACTGATGTTTACTAGTAGAGACAAGGAGATGCAAGTAATTATTAATGCAAGTGCTTTATCTAGATAAAGCACGCTAAAAGCGGGCTTTATCTAGATAAAGCACTTCAATTTGAAATGAGCCGGTTATTATCCTAGATACATCCCTGTGAATAACAAAGAAAACCGAGTCAAATGTGGATTAATTATAGTAACATGTATATCATGATTACAAAGTGTGCATTTTATTTTGAAGCTCACTGTGTTCAAAAGGAAATTTTCCATTGTCCTAATAAAGCTGTTGCATTCTTTATCTTCTTTAAAAGTTCTGAAGCAGTTCTGTCAGAGCTGATCATTTGCACAGAAGGGGATTCTTCAAGACAAAGTCCTTTTCCCAATTTACCAGTCTCTCCTTTGCTTTTCTTTTTTCTGCCAAGACTCTTGTCTGAAGTTGGGCTAGCTGTGTAAAGTAGGCTTTCTCGTGTTCCTTGCTTCTTTTGTTCTCTCTCTCTCTTTAGCTTCTTCAGGTAGAGGTGGCTTTGATCAAGGGCAATAACTTCATTGGTGGTTCCTATGACTATTTCAATAACTTTGCAAAGGCGGCTTTGAATGATGTATTGCGGACTAGATGTGCTTTGATTAATGTCAATAGTGACTTCATTTTCAGCATTTTCTTCCAGCTCAATGATTTCCTCTGATGAAAGGGATACTTCTACAACTGTCTCATTTGGCTCATCAGGACTCAATTGATCTTGTTCATCAGGACTGATCACGTGGTCTCTTTCATCGTGACTGCCCACATGCTCTTGTTCATCAGGACTGCTTACGTGGTCTCTTTCATCAAGACTGCTCACATGATCTTGTTTGGCAGGACTGCTCGCTCGATTTAGCTCACCAGGGAGGTTATCATCTGGAGAGCAAGGAGGTTCTACAGGCATGTCTAGTACATGTTCAGGCTCATGGTCTTTATCAAATGATTGATCAGGAGCTGAAGGGGTGTTGTTGTCATCTTTAAGAAAGTTTGTTTGTAGAACTTTCCTTTTTCCACCAGGCCCAACTATCCTGATTGTGTGCAGAGGGATAGTACATTTACCATCTAGAAGTTTCTTCCAGCAGCTATTTAGATATTCCTCTTCTTGCTTAAGACTGCTTGAGCGGAAATGGTGAAGTTGTGGACCTCTGAGTAATAGTTCTGGGTAACCTGTACAGTCATGTAGTTCAACTCCTTCATCTAATAGTGTGAACCAGACACCTTCACCCTCTAACAAGAAGTCGCTTATGTGTTGTAGGTGGGCTTGCCATGCCCGTGGATGTTTTCTGATGACTGTGTATGGTATATAGGTGTTTTTTCCAGGTGGCAGACTCTTGCTTAGGTCGCTTACATGGGCTTGCTGAGAGCGGGCATCATTTCCTTGCAGTCCCATTTCTTTCTCTGCTTGTAGACGAACAAAAAGGTTTGGGATTATGTGCCCAGGGTGGTTGTTGCTTGTTAGCTTTGTGATACGCTTGACACTATTAAAGATTCTCTCCTGTCTTTCAGCATTAGTGGACTGGCCAGTGATCAATCTCAGCATATCTCCTGCATGTGCGCTAAGATTATGAAAGTAGACACCAAACATCTTTCTAAGAGTGCGTTTCTTGGAGTTGTTGACAATCAGGTCATAAAGTAGAATAGAATGATACCATGCTTGGTTGTAATACCTTAAGATCTGTGAAGGGCAACGAGTTTTGTCATCTGAGTACAGAATTCTTTGCATCTCAACAAGAGTGTCTAGTGCTAGGAGTGTTTTCTCTGATATTAAAGGAGACTGGTGTGCTACAGAAGTTGTTTTAATAAGAGTGATTCTATAGTCCACACATCTCTTGCTATCTTTTCCAGCAAGGCTGAGGTTGATGGTGTCTTCAAGCAATTTGGCTTCAGGGGAAGGTAGATGCTTAGGGAACTCTGCAAAAAAATTCTCAATGTGATGTCCCAGGTCATGAAGTGGCTCACAAGGCAAAATCTCATAATTTGCCAGGCCAAGTTCTTGAAGTGAGCTTGTTGGGTTGTTAACTACAAGCGCTGGAATACGCTTTTGACCAGCCATTTTCTCAACCAAGAGATCTTGTAGTTCATGTTTGTTTTTCCCTTCATAGATTGACCTTGAAGCTAGTTCTTGCTCCAGTTCTTGTTTTGTGAGGCCTTCCAGTGGTTTCGCTTTCTTTAGTAGGGTGTTTTTGCGTGTAACTGCCCCTTGCATCATGGTGTCGATCATGTCTTGTAGGGATAAAACTTGGCAGTTAAGGGCGTGCTCTAAAGAAAATGTAAAGTCACAGTGTAACCCACAGCTTGCGCAGAAGATGTTTCCTCCTTTCTGCTGTCCTGCCTCAAAAGCTCTAAGAGGCATATCCCCATGACAGAATCGGAGCTTGTCACAAAACTTAATTTGCTTCTGATTTGTTGTGTGGCTGGTTCTCATCTCAAGGATACATTCCAGACGTGTTTCGCTATACAGCAATTGCTCTTTATTTGAACTCCCACACCTTGCTATAAAGTGCAGTTCCGGTTCTTCTATGATTTGCTGAATGTTGACTTTCTCACCAAATGCTGCAATGTATTCTTCGTCTGTGTAAAACACAGCAGGGTCATATAGGCAAGTGATGAGGCAAACAAGGTATCCAGCATTTGCTACGGTTGAATTGTCGAGCCAGACCATAAAATTTCTTGTTCTCTCAATGTTTTTTAGCTTTTTCTTCATAGCTTCTTCATCATTTGTGTCATTCTTATCTGTCTCACCAACTCTTTCTAACTCAGCAATAAGTACTATTCAAGTTGTCATCTGTTGTTGCTCTAAGGTATTTGCTTTGTTTGTTTAACATTTTTTCTCTGATTTCTTTTAGGGGATTTTTCCTGCCTTCAGCCCAGAACTCCACCCTTTCTATCTTGAGGTCTTTGGTAAGTACAAGCTTTTCATACAGTAATTAAACAATAAATATATCTAAATTTAATTATTAAAATAAATACAAACGCTAAGTTAGTACAACGTTTCGACATCGTCAGATGTCATTATCAAGTGATTTTATTAATAAGAATTACAAGTAAATAAGTAGACTGATAAAGATATGCTACATTGATTATGTACAATAAAGTGGAATAAATTAAGTGAAGAGTTTAGCTTTGATCGAGTCTGTCTGAATGTTAAGGTTGGGTGATTTTTCCTTTATCATCAACATTTCATAAACTAGGCAGTCAAATTTAGTTTTACATTTTTTCAAGATGGAAAAGTTTGTTGCCGGCGGCGCCGTTGTTAACCCGTGTTCTCTGTAACGGTGTTTGCCAATAGTTGAGTTCTTCAATCCGTTTGTGCAGATGGCGTGATGTGTAGCCAACGTAACTTGCATCGCACAAGTCACACTGATATTTATAAACAACAAGTTGTTGGTTCACAAGTGGTGGTTTTTCCTCTCTGCAGTTTAAGATTTCCTCTAGTTTTTGACTTTTAAACAAAGTTTGTAGGTCACTGTTCAGTTTCTTGTTTAATTGATTGAGTTGACGTTTAACTACATTGGCAGCTTTCTGGTTAATAAAGGGTGTTGGAAAACGAATGGTGTTGTTTTCGATGTTGGTCTGTAGTGATTGAGAATGTTGGTCATTTGGTGTCTCGGCGTTAAATTCACTGATTGTTCTTTCAATTAAATCTGTAGGGTACTGTAGTTTATGGAATATTGAACGGATGTTTTTGCACTCTTGATCAAAGAGCTCGGTCGTTGATGAGAGGTTACGTTATTTTAATTATCATATCTAAGGCTAAACTTATCTAAATTTAATTACAAATTATATATTTATCAGCTTCAATTTGTTATTGGCATTTGTAAATTTTATTCAGAATGACTATCTGAGATTCAAATTACATGTAAATGTACATGTGTGATATATAGTATATATGCTATATGTCATGCATGTACAGTACATGTAATTTGAATCTCAAATAGTAATTCTGAATATAATTTAGAAATGACAATGGAGAATTAGAATTTAGAAATGACAATGAAGAATTAGAATTTAGAAATGACAGTGAAGAATTAGAATTTAGAAATGACAATGAAGGATTCGAATTTAGAAATGACAATGAAGAATTAGAATTTAGAAATGACACTGAAGAATTAGAATTTAGAAATGACAATGAAGAATTAGAATTTAGAAATGACAATGAAGAATTAGAATTTAGAAATGACAATGAAGAATTGAAGCTGATGATATAAAATAATTATATAATTCGGAATGGGCAATAAGTTTATAATTATATAACTAATTGCCCATTCTGATTCAAAAAGGGGCTAGGAACTAAGTACAGAAATATGGATTCCTTCATTATTAATGATATTATTATACATGTCTATCTGGTGATGGGTTAGTTTGAATACGTGACCTGAATACATAATTTAAATAATAATTACACTCAACCTAAGTCTCTTTTATGCAAATTGATTTTTTTTATAACGTATTCAGAAACATTACTTAAAACACAGTATGTCCTATCCAGCATGACAAAGATCATCCTTATATAGTATTATTATATTGAATATATACATACATCTGCATATATATGCAAGTTGATTCTCACCTTCCTTGGAACAATTATCTGACCAATGGTGTACTCTTTGTTCACTACTTTCTCTTTCAAAATTCCTCTTAGGTGCTT
The DNA here is from genome assembly GCA_949775045.1 of Metridium senile. Lineage (NCBI taxonomy): Eukaryota > Metazoa > Cnidaria > Anthozoa > Actiniaria > Metridiidae > Metridium > Metridium senile. The sequence goes on from OX459106.1 coordinate 4,150,312, forward strand.
CTGATCAATTTCTGAAGGAACACTAATTTCGCCACCATGCCCTTTTCTCTTTTTTCGTCTGATTATTGGGGAATCTGATCTTTTTCTCTTAATTGTGAACCTCTCAACATCGACATTCTGAGAAGAAAGCCACTCTTTTATGATTTGGCCTCCATTATTTGCTTGTTCTCCCGACCTGAGCGAAAGAGAAAAATTACAATATTGCCAATAATTGATTGATAATTATCTATATGCATATGGATATATATACACCTACTTTCGGTAAGGTTGTCATACAAAATAGAACATTTGTCACAAAGAAAATATAACATTTGTGATTTAGTGCGAAAGGAATTAATTAAAAGACAAAAGAGAGAGTTCAGCTTGAGTGATCTTCTTTTGTCTTTTAATTAATTCCTATCGTACTAAATCACAAATGTTCTATTTTCTTTATAACAAATGTGTATGTTTGTATGACAACCTTACTGCAAGTAGGTGTATATATAATTCCTTCATAATTTAAAAAAAGGTTAAACAATATTTTGAAGGAGTTATTATCAAATTTGTTCTGACTTACAGGACTTACAGTATAATTATTATTATTACCTTGTTTTAACATTATGTTGTTGTGCTAATTCAGTCCAATTGATCTTGTCATTATCACCTTTACTTTCCACCCCAGTCTTTAAGGCTTCCTTATCAAAATCCATTGATTTAATGTCTCCAGTATGGTCTTTCTTCTTCTTCTTCGATGGCAGCAATTCTAATTTCTCTCTCCTCTCCTTTGCAGCTTCCTTTGTTTCAAAACACAAGGCTCTTCGTCCACGATCCCAGGCACTTAATGATTGACCACTACCATAGCATCTAGGGTTTTTTTTAATGAAAACCACATGATCAAAATTGATTAATTACAATTTCAAAATGAATCAAATATCATTGGCTGTGAATTATTATTTTCTTAATCTTCTCCCTCAAACCAGGGAGTTTCTTGTGAAACTGCTGGAAGCATATTGATTTTATATCTCCAGAACTTGAACTGTCTATCCCCACTGTGTATATCCGATTAAATTCGGCAAACTGCTCTTGTTTTTCCTTTTCACCTCTAGTGATAGAACTGCATGCACCGTTCGAGAGCTCAAATGCTATACCTTTAGCAAATCCACAAGTCCCAGGACAAATAAATGTCCCAGACATTTCAATTAATCCTTAAAAGATTGATGGAAACTTGATTTTAAGTCGAATGTACTTTTGAAACGCCAAAGAAGAACAAACTATTTAGAAATTCCGTAACTATATGATTTTGAAAATCCCGCTAAAACTAGCTTAAAGTAAACATGAGCAGTGATGAGAACAATATCGATTAGTTTAATTATTTTTATTGATCAAATGACAAGATGTGTTCTAAAAAGCTATACGGTAATACACTGGTTAAAATATCGAATAATGGCTATATTCTGTACTACATTATCGATGTTTTCACCATAAAATATTTAAAATACTCACTTCCTTTTTCACATACTAGTTCTTTAGACCCTCTTTTAACATCACAATTTATAAAAATCTATCTTGCTTTTTTTGAGTAGCGAAAAAGTCATTGTTCTTCTTCATAACTGTTTGAAAAGCTCTATTTCGTCCGCCATCTTTTTCTGCTGTCCCCAGTCTTTTTGCCGTGAATTTTGCTTTATACTGCGTGAACTGCTGACCTTTGAAAGAGCCCGCGTTGTGTCATACGTAGAAATTCGACTAGTTTGCTTAAATGCGAGTGGAGAGCGTGGAAATTGCTCTTTTCTTAAAGATTATTACTGTTCTTAAAGATTATTACTGTTCTTATAGTTTAATACCTTCTTCACACAAAAGTAACTGGATATCTAATGAAATGACCTTATTATGCTTTGGAATATCCCATGCAAATCGCAAAAGCCCTTTTATTCGTGAAGATTGAAATTGTGATTACTGCTGCCGCTTTAGATTTACACTGGTGCATGATATCCAGTTAGTTTCAGTAACTTCAATATGTATACTTTCTTTAGATATAGTTGCATTGAGCAAAAGTTCTAAAACCAGCGTCTCCACTGGCTTTGAATAAAAGGTATATTTTTGTTAACGATTATGCAAATTAGAATTGTCACGTGATTGTTTCCATGACAACAAATATCTCAAAATAATGGTCTTGACATATTTAGTTGACCTGCAAAATTTCAGACGATTTGAAGCAAGCATTCAAATTCTCTGAATTTTTTTTATTAAAAACAACCATTTTTTTCATTTTGAGCCATGCCTTAGACGACCTGAGTGCACTTTTGGTGCTATATTTCTGGTTCGAGTAGAAATACTTGCATAGAAGTGAGTTGACATGATGTGGACTTTGCTGGGAGGTGTAAATTTCATGCATCTTTCAAAAACTATGTAGCTATGAGAGAAAATATATGTCAGATCGTATGTTTATCATATTGCTTTAACTTGCATTCCACTATAAAATATTTTATTATGCTACTCACTGTAATGAACCATCAATAACCAGGTCATTGAGTTCTTCTCCATCTTCAAGGCATTTCAACTCATCAGTAGATCTAGAAGGTGGACTTGAAATACTAGTTTGTGAATCAGCAAAAATTGATTTCATCCAATATTCGTCATCATCATCACTATCACTGAAGCAGTTTTTGGAGGCTGGTAATTGAGTTTCATCTGCACAATTTGTACTGTTGTTATCATCATCAATGTCTACATGGACTTTGTACGTTTTTCGCAGCATGTCCGCTTTTCTCCCAACTCTATTCCTATGTTGCCAGTGCTTTTTCTTTTTGGCTGGAGGCTGGTAATTCTTCAAACAACCAATACTACCAAGTTCATTGGATTTGTGCTTGATATTTTTCTTTTTTGAAGATGTGGGTAAGGTTTTCTTTGTTTTTGGGGGACTCGACCTCACCAAAAGACCAGATTCTTTCGGGATGGTCTCGAGTTTTGTTTCAAGACTGTTGACTTCATGTATGATTCGATTTAAACTTTTTTGTTTTTACAAAGATAAGTAAGATCTTGTTAGTTTTTTAGAGCTGATCTTACTTTTGCAGCGAAGGATTTAATAGAGTTTTTTTTCTTTTTTAGGTAGAGTTGTGACCTTATTGGTGTAGTCAATTTCTTCACTGGACCCATTGACCTCATCTGTTGTAGAGGTATTGTAAGACATTGGTTCTGTTGTGCATGAAGAATCCTTAAAGTGCAGGAGTGAATCATGGTCTGCAGAAATATGTGGTGCACTTATATATGTTAAGGAGAGTGAATACCAATCAACACCTTCAGTGCAGTTAAATATTGCAAACATGTGCTTGCAGGGCAGTTTAAATCTTCCAAAATCAGCGCATGCACAGTGTGGCTTAGCAATTTGTACCAAGTATTGAATATGTGGATCACTGGAAGATTTAACCTTGAATTCTATTTTTCCAGGTTTTGTGGAACCACATGGCCCTCCAGGTCATAAGCATTGTTCATTCTTGGCATGCAGTGCTTGACAAATGTGCGTGGCCTACCATGCAGAAATTCAGGAATTTCATCATTATACCGCTTGTGTGAACCATTCATTTTGATATTCTTGATAATGTACTGTCTGTACTGATCGGGCAAGTAGTTGTGGATAATAGTAGAAAGGATGCTGCTCAAGGATTTACCAGTTGCTCTTGGAAGGTAAATATGTTTGAAGACGTTGTTCTGGGATTCAAAACCATTGTTAGTATTGAGGCAAATGTTATATTTATCCTCGCGGAAAGCACACACCCAACGCTTGTGGCATGGCAACCATGTATTTCCCATCGACCTTTGCAGTCGGAAATTGCTCTGGTAGATTGCATTTCTTTTTAGCTGAGCAACAGCAATATCAAACTGCTCACTTTCTTTTCCAGGTGGACCTTTATATGTATATATGCTATTGGGCGACAAATTTGGATTGCTATTTCGGGATTTACACGCATCAGCTACACCAGGTAAGCGTCAATAAAGCTGTAATTATTAAGCTTAAATTATCTTGAAACTTAAATCTGAGCTGAAATAGTTAGCTTTAGTTAACTTAAGGTTACAGTCAACCTTCGCGGGGTCTCGCGGGGTGTCTCCGTAAAAAAAATCATTTGAGCGCTGGATTAGAAATTATGTTAAAGAATTATATATCATTTAAAAGCATTATAACCACAGAATATTCCTGTGTAGTTTGTTTTTAAGAAATAGTTATGTATAAAGAGTTTTGATTTTTTAAACTCAAAACGACCGTATGGGTTTGAGCGAATTGATCTACATAACCTTTAATTGTATTGTCAACTTTTCTGTTTAATGTCAATTAGTACACATGTGTCTCTAAAACTGTGTCAGGCTTTGTTGAATAACAGCATAGTTTTTGATCTACAGCAAAAAGTTTCAAATTTCACAAAAATAATCGAATCATCATCTTCAACTCTAAATTATATCTAAACTAAGTAAAATATTGACAAAGCCTGACACAGTTTAAGAGACACATATGTACTGATTGATATTAAGCAGAAAAGGTGACAAGACAATTAAACGTTATGTAGATCAATTCGCTCAAACATAGACGGTCGTTTTGAGTTTAAAAATTCAAAACTTTTTATACATAAATATTTCTTAAAAACAAATTATACAGACATATTCTATAGTTATTGAGCTTTAAATTGATGTATAATACTTAATAATAACATCTAATCCGGCGCTCTAATGATTTTTTTACGGAGACACCCCACGAAGGTTGACTGTAACCTTAATGTGGAATTGTTGTTTTAAGGTACTTTTGCCGGAGACTGTAAATGTTCACTGAGCGGAGAACGTTGAATAATTCCAGAAATAAGCTTAATGCATTTTTTTTTTTTGTCAAAATTCATATCTCATATTACTTTCGAGATATTAATAATAGTACAAATTCAGTAATGCTGGTTATACTGTTTTATTAGCACTGTTTAAAAGTAAATAAAGTGTAAAAAGTTGTATGTACATGTATTAATCTACTTAATATAAAGACAAACTTTTCAATCTATTATTATTTACATTGTATCTATATATTATAGTTACAAATGTAAATAATAATAGTTTGAAATGATTCTCTTTATATATACAAATGTAAATAGTAATAAATTATAATGATTGTCTTTATATATACAAATGTAAATAATAATAGATTGAAATGGTTGTCTTTATATATACAAATGTAAATAATAATAGATTACTAATAATAATCATTACTCTTATGATGTGGAGAGGGATCTTCTTCTCATCCAAGCACCTTTTTCCAGCATGACTTCATGTTTGCCTCTCCCTTGGAGAGATTGCTGGATCGGAAGTGATGGAGCACAGGGCCATGGAGTAGGGGATGTGGAAACTTTGAAACATCATAGAACTCGATGTGCTCTGCTGTTTGACACCACCAGATATCTTCTCCTTCTAAAAGAAAAGCACTAATGTGTTGAAGGTGTGCTTGCCACTCTCTTGGGTGTTTCTTGATAAAAGAAATTGGAATTATAGTGTTGAGAGGTTTTGGAAGGCTCTTGCTTAGGTTGGTTACGTGTGCTTGCTGCTGTTGAACACAATTTCCCTGTAATCCCAATTCCTTCTCAGCTTGAAGACGGATGAAGAGGTTTGGTATGATGTGGCCAGGATGGTAGTTGCTGGTTTGCTTGGTGATTAGTTTGATACTATTAAATATCCTCTCTTGTCTTTCTGCATTTGCCGATTGACCAGAGAGAATTCTTAACATATCACCAGCATGGGCACTCAGATTGTGGAAGTACACCCCAAACATCTTCCTGAGTGTAAGCTTCTTGGGGTTGCTGGTTATGTAATCATATAACAGCATAGCATGGTACCAGGCTTGACTATAATAGCGCAACAATTGGTGAACAGATCTGCTGTTATCATCTGAGTATAGTATTCTCTGCATCTCTACAAGAGTGTCGAGTGTCAAGAGAGCATTAGGTGAAACAACCCCTGACTGATGGGCAATAGTAGGTGTTTTGATAAGGGCAATCCTATAGTCCACACACCTTTTGCTTTCTTTTCCTCCTAGTGCAAGTGAAATGGCTTCTGTAATAACTTTCGATTCTTCAGCGGATAGATGTTTTGGAAATTCTATGAAAAAGTTCTCAATGTGGTGGCCAATATCGGTTGGTTCACATGGTAGAACTTCATAATTATCCAGACCTAAATCAGTGAGTGAAGCTTCTGGTGTTTGTACTTATAGTGCAGGAACACGTTGCTTTCCTTGTAAGTGCTCTGTTAAAAGTTGATCTAATTCCTTCCTTGTCTCTCCATTGGCTATATGTCTGGATCCCAGCTCTTCCTCTATCTCTGCCTTTGACAGATCCTTCAAAGGCTTAGCCTTTTTATCACGTGATTTCCTTGTTGCCACAGCTCCCTGAAGTATCACTTTTTGCCTCTTCTCAAGGCTCTCACAGGTGCAGTTTAGTGCATGGTCAAGATGGTAGACATTGTCACAGTGAATGCTTCAAATGCCCGCAGAGGCATATCTCCATGGCAAAATCTCATTTTGTCCACATACTCGACTTGTTTTACTTCTTCAGTACAATTCTTTTTTAGTTCACTAATGCATCGTACCCTTTCTTCACTATATAAAAGTAGTTCATTGTCGGAGCTTCCACATCTAGCAATGAAATGCAACTCTGGCTCTTCAACAATCTTCTGTATGTTGACTGTTTTTCCAAATGCTTGGGAATATTCCTCATCAGTGTAAAACACAGCAGGATCATATAAACAGGTTATTAAGCAAACCAGGTATCCTGCATTTGCTACTGTTGAGTTATCTAGCCAGACCATCAAGTGCCTTGTTCGTTCAAGTTCTTTTAATTTTTTTCTCATCATTTCGATATCATCAGTGTTAACATCATGGTGCTCATTTAACCATTCTAGTTCAGCTTTTATCAGCTCTTCATCTATTTCATTTATTTGTTGATCACTTGATGCTGTGAGGTATTGGCTGTGCTTTTTTAACATATTTTCTCTTATTTCTTTCAAAGGTGCTTTCCTACCATGAGTGGTGAATTCAACCTTTTTGATCTCTAGGTCATTGGTAAGTACAAGCTTTTCATACTGTTAAGAAATAATAACAGTTTTAAATATCATTCATTTATCATAATTATAAATGTTAGTGTGAGAGTGATTAGCCAGGCAGTTAATCTTTCAAGTTCCTTTTTTAAATCAACTTTTTAGTAGTAGCATGAAAGTACTAAAAGTGTACAATGTTTATTATCACTATACAAATGAAACTAAATAATTAAATAATACAGTCTAAAAAGCATGCTAATTCTATTGTTTGAATAGTACTATTTAGAAGTAATAGTGCAATGTATTTTACACATTTAGTGTTTGTACTCTAGCAGATCATATCTTATACAAATGTAACTTCAGTTGATATCTAGTATGTGATTAACTACATATACCTTTTTTGGGACAATCATTTCTCCTATTGTGTACTCCTTAGACTTTAGTTTATCTGTCAACTTTTCCTTTAATTGTTGAACACTGATCTCCATTGGTACACTTATTTCTACTCCAGCACCTCTCCTAATTTTCCTTCTGACTATGTGTGCATCCTCACTTTTTCTTTTTGTCCTGAAGCGTTTGACCTTCTGAAATTAGCCATTCTTTGACTATTTGGCCACCATTACTTGCCAGTTGGCCAGATTTTTTTTTGACATTAAACCTGGAGGCCAATTCTTTAAAATTGATAAGATGGTTGTCTTCATACCCTTCAACCTCTACTTTCATGCTGTCTTTGTCCCACAATATGTGTGACAAGTCCCCTGTGTGGTCTTTCTTTTTTTTGTTTTGGTGCAGTCAAGTCATTCATTTCCGACTCTTCACTTCTCTTTGTTGCAGTTGCCTTTCTTTCACAAGAGACAGCAAGTCGGTTCCTTTGCCAAGCGCTCAGGGATTGTCCTCCACCTTAGCATCTATAGATTGAGATTATGAAATGTGTTTTCTATGAGTGACTTTGTTGTACATATTTATATATATATTTTCATTTTGATAATAAACATCACATCATTTACAATTAATGAATACAGTACTATAAGTACTGTATTCTAATTTTTTTCTATTTATTTATTTAATGCAGTATGTATATACATAATTATATAACACTAAAATTCAATAAAGATATTACACAAAAATCTGCACTTTGTATTTTGTAAGTAAAATGTTATTAGCTATAGCATGGCTGTTTTCAACTGATTTTTCAGTTTTCAGTACAAATCCCAATTACTCTTCCCCACCCCTCCCCCCTCAGTCAAAACTGCAAAATTCCAGGCAAAAGCAACCATTGAGACATTCCACGAGATTTAGAAGTGATGTCAAAATCCATGAACATGGCTACTTTTCTGATGGTGACTTTTGCCTCACATCCATGCTTTTTGGTATTTTGAATGTGGAATCTCTTTTTTTTTATTCCCGGATGATCATTGATCTTTTTGATTAAACAGAAAGGCTATTAGTTATGAGATCCAGATGACTTGTAAAAATAAGAAAAAAAAGGAAATTTAAACCCTAATAAAAATTTACTTTTCTGTGTAATCACTCAATTCAACCTCAATCATCGTGCAAAAAAAAAAAACATCCTAAAAATAAGCATACTTTTTTGAAATACATTTTTATAACTAATTCTTATTTTATATGTTGTTTCTCATTTGTTATTCAACTGAAGTCTTAATGTATATATTTGCTTTTGTCATTTAATAAAAACTTGTTTTTGTTTTTCAATTCAAACCAAAACTTTTGATTTAATATATGTTCATACTGAACAAACATACCTCTTTTCTTTTGCTTTCATTTTCCATACATGCACTCCATAACTTTATGTCCTTTAATAATAAAAGGCACCCCATTCAAGGGAATGTTTAGATGACCTGCTTTACTTTCCCATCTTAACTTTCCTGTAAGTACATATAATTAAATGCCGAATTCAAAGTAAATTCAAAAATTAAAAGTTAATTTAAAAGTAAAATGAATAAAAGCTTTTATGTTGTTGAAATTCTACCTTCAGGTGTATATTTCTTCGATGTCTCTGTCCTTTGCTCTGAATTAAAAACACTGTATGATACGTGTGTCAAAGCCTCTAAGGTTTTCAAGAAAGAATCCAAAGTTTCGCCGCCGTCTATATATCCTCTTGCGTACTTTCCATCCAACGTATATTGTTTTAAATACTTCTCAAAAAGATTATTCAATTGTGAATCATTGCCTAAGGCCATTTTGAAATATCGCGGGAAATCGCCATTTCCGAGCAAATTGCCGAGAGTTATTTCGGCCAATATTCGGAAATTTACATATTACGTCATTACATGAACTGCGTGCTACGTAGGCTCTCCCTATGCACAATAGGAAAACGGTATTAAAACCATGCTACATGACTGTTATAAATAGTTGCAAATTTTAAAAATACATTTTTTTTGTCTTCCATCTCTCTTATTTTAGCGGCTTCTACAGGATCATTTTTCGCATAATCATGTCCGGCTCTGATATTATCAACAAGTTTCTGCTGCTTCTCTGATTCAGTGAATTGTCGGGCAACCTCTGCATCAGGGTCTACCATAACATACTCATCTTTACATCTTTACTCTATTCTGTCTTCTTTCTCAAAGGGAAATGAGAAATGCCCTTTGGGGGTTGATGCTTGGTAGGGCTTTCATCTATGGAATCCATCCCCAAAAACTCTAGTGCAGATTCGAGTAAATAGGCTTTGCCAACACTGACAATTTGCTCGCAGCCTTCATATGGCTTTGTCTGGTGTGAAGTTCCTTTTATTTAGTCTTTCTCTGAGGTATTTAAACGTTTCCCACCTCTCTCACAGATACAGCAATGTAAAGGTGACTGTACACTAGTTGAAAATGACAAGTTATATTTGTAACAATTACATTCTATCTTTAACCCACAAATGTGTTAAATGTAATAAAATTGATATTTTCTTAATTTCTGAAATAATGATTGAAAATATTTTTTTTGTGTCGAGCATTTGTTGCCAATCCTTTAGATTGAATTTTTTCTTGTATATTAGTGCTTGAAATTTCGAAAAATTAAAAATATTGTGTAGTACCCCAAATTATGTGGTGACAAGTTTGTTTTCGACACCGTGGTGAAGAACGGTGTACTGAGGTACTCATGGAACCACTGGAGAATGAATTGTTTTCTAAAAATAGTTGAAATGAGAAGTACATATAAAAATATTTATTCATAATAACATAATTTTTAATAACATTTATTAATATAACTTCTTTATATCTTATTTACTCATAATGTTAAGAGGTTATTAACCGAGCGTGAGATCTGTATGGGAAAATATCAGACAGAGGTCTTGACAGTACGGAACAAACGCAGCGGTCTGATCTTTTACCATACAGAACGAGCAAGCGAGGTTAATAATTCGTTTATTATATGGCTTTTTGTTTGACGAGAATTACTTCCGGTCTGTTCAACTTCCACGAACTGCGCCTGCGCTTTAGTAACTAGTCACTGACAGATAAATTTACAACGAATGCAAATAAGACCACATGTCTATAAATTCTGTAAATAATGGTTTATTTTGAACTCAAATGGCTACAAAATGTTTATAAGTTTATCTGGAGTCGGCTTAAATATGTCTACAAACTTAAAGTGTTCACCAAAACATCCAGATCATTGGTTCAGAGTTCAACAAAGTTCACTGTCCGGTCAATCTCAATCTTCATCGTCGCTTTCAATTATTCGCCATCTTCTCTTTGCTGATTGATGTGCTGGCAATGGACCACTATATATTTGAAAAGTGCAGTTACTTATGTTTGCACCTGAAAACATTGCTCTTTTCCTTCTTTTCGGCGAACTTCAATTCCATGAAGAACTTCGACAGAAGATGGCTCAGCTCCTTGGTTGGTAAGTTTTCAATCTTTTTTTCTTCCATGTTCATTGTAGCCATGTAATGATAAAGAATATTCATATTGGATGCCGTTTTCTTCGCCGTGTTGGCACTTAGGTAACTGAAACAAAATGTTGCTCATCATTAGTTACTGAATGCAGAGCTTTATTAAATACGTCATAAATTAGTGGGCACCTCCTTTATTACTTTTTAATAGTTAAAGCTCACAACAAGTACTTTTACGATCAATTGGACTCTAATTTTAACTAAGGGGCTTTGGTGCTAGCAGAGTTAACTCTAGTGTTAGTTGAAGAGTCGTTTTCATTTACAAAGTAATAAATCACCGGCGGTGATAGTAAGATGTAGTCACAATACAAAACAATAGAACCAAAATGCGTATTATTGTAATATAAGTAGCATAGTAGTTTACTAGAGTGGTTTTCATCGGACTGAGTGAAACATGTACTAATAGTCGAGTTTAATAGTTTATAGAAAACGAGTATTTTTTTATGGGCTTAGGGTATACTATAGTGTCTATTAGCTAAGTAACTATTACACGGTCCGATGAAAACCACTCTATATCTTTAGAAGCAGTTACAGACTGATCAGACACAAAGTAAACAGTAAGCCTACCTGGAAACTGATTTTTCTTTATATGTTCAATCTCTTGTTCAAACCTTTCACAGTTTGCAAATTTTGCCGGTTGTTCGTTAGGGGATTCATTTTGATTCCCATTTGTTAGAATCATGGAAGAATGAAGAAGCTCCCCAAAAGTAATCTCTTGGCTGTGGGGAACTATATCTTCAGTAAAAACGTCCATGGGCTGCTCATCTTCACAATAGTTGTTATACGGCACTAGTGGTGTTAGCTGGTTACTGGTAAGCGTGAAAAGATAATTTGGTGGGGTTATTTGGTTAGCTTGAGGGGAGTATTGCTGGTTACTGTTTGGCGGTGTTATTGGGGTAGCTGGCGGGGTTAGAGGAGTAGCTGCTGTGGGAGTATGCTTGTTACTGGTAGGCCGTGTCAGTTGATTAGCTTGTGGTGTAGTTTGCTGGTTAATGATAGGCCGTGTCAGTTGATTAGCTTGTGGTGTAGTTTGCTGGTTAATGATAGGCCGTGTCAGTTGATTAGCTTGTGGTGTAGTTTGCTGGTTAATGATAGGCCGTGTCAGTTGATTAGCTTGTGGTGTAGTTTGCTGGTTACTGGTTGGCGGAGTTATTTGGTTAGCTGGTGGGGTGGGTTGCTGGTTATTGGTTGGCGGCGTTAACGCGTTTCCTGTGGGTAGGCTTAGTGAGTTACCATTAGGCGATGTTAGTTGGTTAACGTTTTGTTCTTCGTTATGATGTGTTAGGTCAAAAAAGTCATTAGCGAGGGCTTTTCTGGCGGCTATTTCGGGATTTCGTTTTTGTTTACTGTAATTCTTTTGCTCTGCTTTTTGGCTAGCCTTTTTCTTTTGACATGGTTTTTCTAGATCTGATTTTTTCTTTGCTTTATTTTCGGGCGATGATGCACCGTCGATATCAAGATGTTTTCCCTTTTCTGTCTCTTTTCTTTTAACGTTTCCCTTGCACTAGTTGGGACATTGATGTTTATTTAATACATCCGTTCCAGGAATTTATTAATGCTGTTGTTATCCAATCGCCCGTGCGGAGTTTAGAGTGACATATGCCTCCAGAAATATATGACATAACACCATTATGACTGAAACTCTCTCTATAAGGAAATTGTTTTCATTCAAATAACCTAATGATAACAAACATTAATTACAATTAATCATAACCAGCTTTGTTGCTGTAATGCATTGAAATGAACAATGAGTAATTTGTTGAATTCGTCCTTTACGTCATAAGAAGAAATACCATAGCAATTGTGCACCTTTGACAACCCCATCCTGAGTCATTGATAAATATTTTATTAATAAGTTTACCTATTTTTTTCAACTTCGGAGGTACAGAGGGCAATCCCGTGCCCCCTGCCTCCACACTGGTAGCATTTTCCTAAAATAATTTCTAATTGTTTAGCAAATAAAACAATAAAATGTGTGACATACATTTCTTGATTTGGTATAAAATAGCAATTACATTTAAAACAACATGGATGTCATACTTACTACTCTTGATTACATTTTTCTTTTCTCCTGAATTTGGAATAAAAAAAGCATGATAAAAAATTTTAAATTTCACAGCTTATAAACATTATAAACAAATTATTTTCAAACTGTAAAAAAAATTCAAACTGTATAATCACCAAAACTTCAATATACCATCTTGTTTCCTATAATTTGTTAGAGCATTTTTCTTTTCGTATTCAAACCATATTGGAAATGTATTCGTTTATAATATGCTAATTAGAAATTAATTCAGTCATTTTATTGAAGTAAACAAAAGAAAATATAGATTTCTAAGCTTTGATATTTGGAGTTATCTAAAACAATCACTCTTAAAGGTCTGTTAAACTTAGATGTGTAAATTGGAACGTAATTATATATCGATTTTTGTCGTATTTCGAAAGGGTCAAAACGCACTTTTTACGGGCTTTGTCGAAATATTCACCAAAAACTGGCATTTTCACTCGCTTGTTCGGAGCACTGTAGTTATTTGCCCAGAATACATTTTACATATTCTTTAGGGTCAACCTTAACTTGTTTAGAATCCGAAGATTTAAAAGTTTCTGAGTTATACCACATATAGAATTTATTTTTTGAATTAGTGCACCGGAATGAAGTTTTCAAGGTCCAAAATTATAGCGAAACTGGCGAGCCTCTAAAAAGAAAGAAAATTAGCCTATGAGCCTAAAACTGCATTGAAGATGTTCAAAAATAGTTCAAAAAACAAATATTCCAACAAATATATTCCGGAAATTATGTTGGGTCTTTGCAGGACAAGGTTAAAGAGACCCCAAAAACTGCTTTCATCCCACACGTTCTCTGGCTCGAATTCGGCCGAACCGGTTTTTGGCTATATCTCGGCGACAATTTAATTTTTTGAAAAATCAAACCCACCAGGTTTACTTACTCGCTAATACCTAACTCTAGGCCGAATATAAAGAAAATCGATTTTTCTCTGTTGCCGGACCTCGCTCGGTATTAGTGGACCGTCGCTCTTAAGAAGTCACACTATCTCGTAGTGCAAAAATGTAAAACAGTGTACTTTGATACTTGATGTTAAACAAATAACAGCGACAATTTCTTATCATGAAACCGAGTTTACCCGCAACTGCAATACAATTAAGCATTACCTGAATAATATACTATAATATTACATGTAATGGAAAACCTTTATGAATTAAAAGAGTAAGCTTACATGTAGATATAGAAGTTTTACTTGCTACCGTTATAACTTAATAAAATATATCCACTTACCACTCGACTCACCCAGGCCTTTTTGTGCTTTTTGTTTTTCTTCATTAACGCCAACTGCAATACAATTAAGCATTACTTGTATACGATATTATAACAATACATGCTATGGGACATTATGAACTAAAATATTACATGTTCAAATAGATGTTATACTTATCAAATTATAGAAATGAAATATATCCACTTACCATCTCGTTCCCCTTCATCAACCGCAACTGCAATACAATTAAGCATTACTTGAATACGTTATTATAACATTACATGTAATGGAAAACCTTTATGAATTAAAATAGTAAGCTTACATGTAGATATAGAAGTTTTACTTGCTACCGTTATAACTAATAAAATATATCCACTTACCACTCGACTCACCCAGGCCTTATGGTGCTTTTTTTTCTTCATTAACGCCAACTGCAATACAATTAAGCATTTATTGTATACGATATTTTAACACAACATGCTATTACTAAAAGCGCGCTGCTTTAATTGATTCATGGTTTAGGGAGAATGTAGCAAATCATATGGCAAAAAAAAATTATTAACCTTGCTTTAATGCTCGGTCTGTACTGAAAAATATCATATCTCCCCATTTGCTGCACGGTCCACAGCCTATGTCCTTGGGCTGTATATTCAAAACCTCTGTACAGACCTCGCGCTTAGTTAATAATCCTTTAGTGTCTCATTCTCATCACAAAATCATCAAATTATTTGTTCAGTAACAATGTGTTTAACTTGTACAAATTCATTTCACAAGAGCTAAAAATAGGCAGTCTAGGACTGCTTGAAACAGATATAACTGAAAAATCAATGTGCAAAAATAATGAAATAATGTTGTGAAAAGAGATAGTAATGAATCGGCAAGAAGTCTAAAGAACAATATGTATATGTGCAGTAGCGTCCAAATTTCCAGTACAATAATTAAAATGCCAGTTGCCGAAGCTTATTTATTGTAGAGCAAAGCAATATGAGCGGTAATATTGTACAATATTCATGTGCGTCTTTCATTACGTTTATAACGAATGTTGTTTCGGCTATTCGCACCAATTTACGATACGAAAACATTTTTCAAAAGCTTATTCATAGAATAAAGCTCATTGAGTATTTTGAAGAGTGACAAACATAGAGCAAAATGTGAGATTCTTGACCTCAATCGGTGTGTGATGACTAATGCTTTTGTTGTCAAAACAAATCATCCCTTTTCACGGTATTAATAACGCGGGAGTGCAATTTGTAAATCACAAGTATGATTTCAGACCAAAATTGCATGACACGAAGCTCAATTACCACTTAATTATATCCATTTTGAAATCTGCAATGATAATACTCAAACTACAAATAGATATCTTTGAAATCAAATGAAATATTTATCAGTTGACTTTCAAGTATTTCAATGATTTTTAATACATTCTTTTTAAAATACGATACTATTTTGTAACCGGAAATCAAATGTTATTATGAAAATGTTCATAAAATGGTCACCTGATGATTACATAACCATACACGTCACTGTCAAATGGTAATAAAATGTCATTACAAAATGGCTGCTCACGACATCAAGTCCAACGTTCTAAAAGCAGTCAAAAATACTGCTTCTGAGAGTCTCCTTTTAATTAGTCTTCATCATCTGACTCCAGGATAAATGCATGTCTTCTCTTCTTGGTTGCCGGTGAAAAATGTTTTACGTAGATAGTTGTGTATAATTGTTTTCTAGTCTGTGACCGAGTTTTAGCTCAATTTGAGCGATTTTGACGAAAATACCCCTGGGATATTTCTCTACGCTGGAAATCATCTACTTCATCATAGTCGTCAAGTGAGGATTCACGAGCATGACCTTTGATTTCTTTGATAATGTGGCGGGTATGGCCAGCTTTCTTGAGTTTTGACACCAATGTTTTTTCATGCTGTGGTTTGTAGCGGAGCTCCCGCGCGGGCCGACGGCCCGCGCGAGCGGAGCACCATACTTAAGAAAAAATGGTAATGCATCGAGTTGATTTTCGATGGTTTTCACACAGGAATCCCAAGCGTACGTCCGCGCCCATCGCGATGCTGATTGGTTGTTATATTTCGGCGGGAACGAAAGTGACGCGCGCGCCAAATAGCGCTAGATCAACAAAGCAAAGTTGTTCTTTTAAATTATCGACAAAAAAAGGAAAAATAAACAAAATAACAACGGAGAAAGATGAACTTCGAAGAACAAAGAGAGTTTTGACTGAAGAAGAACATAAACTCGAAGGACACAAAAACGAAGAAATTATACTGAAGAAAAGCAGAAAAGACTGATTCCAAAAGATCAAGAAAACCTATTTGTAGATAACTTCGTGGAAGAATATTAAAAGACAACAGCAATTCAAAAAAAATTGATAAAGAAGCGACCTTGTTTGTTATGAAAACTGTCTTCAAATCTTCCCTCGGCACAGTTTATTGAAGGATTTTCAAGCTTGGCAGTTGAACTATGAACAATGTTTTTAAACCATCAAAATTCAAGTACATACATTTATTCGTCAAAATATGATCAATGTCATTGAAGAGAAGAAAACCTCAGGAAAATAATCACCGATAAAGTAAGTTCAAGATTATTATTTGTTTCAAGTTTTTGAGAGAAAAAAAAATGCTTAAGTCTTAATTTGATATAACGAGCGTGAAAAAAAAAACCACCTCAAAACTCAAAAAGGAAAAATCCGTTCTCTGTTTTATTATAGAAAGAAAAGAGAAAAGGTTTAAATCCATTTTATTTACTTTTTGAGATAAAAACCGTACATGAAACGATGTTTGTGCATGTGTAAATTGTACTTTGGTCGATTGAAATTTAAACCTCATAAACAGAAAACATCAAAGATAAATTGAAATACAAACACAATTTAAATTGGTTGATTAACTTCTGTTTATTTAGCAATATTGACTATTTTATGCTTACTAAACAAGCTTTTTTTAGTAATTTTTACTTCAAAGTCGAAAATGATGTTTTTCACAAAGTTTTTCATAATAAAATACCTTGTTTTAAAATCCTTGTCTTTTCAAATCGATCTTGTGTTGGTAGAACTTATTCTTGAGGCTTTTAATTCCACTTGAAAATAATTTTTTGTTTTGTTTTGAAGATTTGCCATGACTACTTTTTAGTAAATCCAATACGATAAAAATGTTTGTTTTTTTTTACAAAAAGAAATGCTTTAAAATTTCCTTTTTTCCTTTTAATACATAGTTACCATTCTATTAAGGTCTAGTTCAAATAATGTTTTTGTCAATTTGGAGCTCAAAATCTTGATTTTTCTCAGCGTTTTGTCTTGCTTTTGAAGCAAAAAGGTGCCTTGGCATTGCTGAAACGCGCCAAAAATAGAACTTGTCACGTTGATTTGAAAAGACTGAAAAAACGCATACAATTAAAACGACAACAACTCCATGGCCATTAATTACAGCAAATTAACATTTACTACAATTTTCTACTTACAGAAAAGTAATATCCATTGATAGTTTATCTATAAACTTGTTTTTAAAATCCTTTTTTGATGAAAAAACTTTGTGTCGATGATAGGCATAGATTGTTGTTTTGTTTACTGCTATATAAAAGTTTGTATATAGATATCAGTCAACAAGCTTTACATATATTTACAACATTAATATATTGAACCGTAAACATCAACAGAGTAGAATGTTGTTTTGTTTACTGCTATAACAGTTTGTATATAGATATCAGTCAACAAGCTTTACATATTTACAACATTTATATTGAACTGTAAAAATCAACAGAGTAAATTGTTGTTTTGTTTACTGCTATAATAATTTGTATATAGATATCAGTCAACAAGCTTTACATATTTACAACATTTATACTGACATATTTATAGTATTTATATTGAACCGTAAACATCAACAGAGTAGATTGTTGTTTTGTTTACTGCTATAATAATTTGTATATAGATATCAGTCAACAAGCTGTTACATATTTACAACATTTATATTGACATATTTATAGTATTTATATTGAACCGTACACATCAACAGAGTAGATTGTTGTTTTGTTTACTGCTATAATAATTTGTATATAGATATCAGTCAACAAGCTTTACATATTTACAACATTTATATTGAACAGTAAACATCAACAGAGTAGATTGTTGTTTTGTTTACTGCTATAACAGTTTGTATATAGATATCAGTCAACAAGCTTTACATATTTACAACATTTATATTGACATATTTATAGTATTTATATTGAACCGTAAACATCAACAGAGTAGATTGTTGTTTTGTTTACTGCTATAATAATTTGTATATAGATATCAGTCAACAAGCTTTACATATTTACAACATTTATATTGAACCGTAAACATCTACAGAGTAGATTGTTATTTTGTTTACTGCTATAATAATTTTTATATAGATATCAGTGAACAAGCTTTACATATTTACAACATTTATATTGAACTGTAAACATCAACAGAGTAGATTGTTGTTTTGTTTACTGCTACAATAATTTGTATATAGATATCAGTCAACAAGCTTTACATATTTACAACATTTATATTGAACTGTAAACATCAACAGAGTAGATTGTTGTTTTGTTTACTGCTATAATAATTTGTATATAGATATCAGTCAACAAGCTTTACATATTTACAACATTTATATTGACATATATTTATAGTATTTATATTGAACCGTAAACATCAACAGAGTAGATTGTTGTTTTGTTTACTGCTATAATAATTTGTATATATAGATATCAGTCAACAAGCTTTACATATTTACAACATTTATATTGAACCGTAAACATCTACAGAGTAGATTGTTGTTTTGTTTACTACTATAATAATTTGTATATAGATATCAGTCAACAAGCTTTACATATTTACAACATTTATATTGAACCGTAAACATCAACAGAGTAGATTGTTGTTTTGTTTACTGCTATAAAAGTTTGTATATAGATATCAGTCAACAAGCTTTACATATTTACATTTATATTGAACCGTATTTCATAATCTTTAGCAAAAATCTTGATAAATATAGTTGACTTATAGTCGAATATATATGTATATATCCCAGATTAATATTTCTGTTTTTTTTCTTGAGTAACCTTGAACAGTAAGAAATAGTATTTCTTTCACATACTATCAAATACGCCTACGTCATCACGTACAGTTTTTATGACCCGTGCACAAAAACTATATACTTGCACATATTGATGTTGTAAGAAAAAATTAAACTGGGAGCTCCGCTATTAGGTATGACCTAATTTGTATATTAAGCTTTTTGTCTGTTACCAAACAAGCTGCCATGGTCTTGACAATCTTTCCAATGGTATTTTCGCCCATTCGGACTTTTGAATACCAAACATCAGGAGATTTAGGGCGCTGAATGATCCCAAGATACAAAGGACCGTTGTCTTTCATGCCGTGCGGACGCTTTGACAGCCAGAGCTTGAAAAGTCTTACTGGATCTCTCTCTCCTCCGTCTGTGGACCACATTATCTGCTTAGTTGCTCGCCGTTTAATTGTAAGGCCGCCACTTCTTCTCTTCATTAGGTTTTCTTCAAATTGTACATGTTCACTGGCATCTTCCTGTCTCCTAATGGCAAAGTCCTCGACATAGGCATCATAATGTTCCTGTCTTCCTCGTAGTCTGAGCTGCTCTGTTAAGTTCTTAAAGTTTGTACTGGTTAGCACTCTGACATTGGTATCCCCTAGCTGGTCCTTTAGTCCATAGTGTAGCCTCTTCATCAGGATTCAATGGCTGTGCTTTGTTTGGTCTCTTGCCCTTTCCTTGGTGGCGTAGGGAGATGGCTTTTGCGTTGAGGATTTGCTGTGAATTGTTGAATTCACGTCCTCTTACGATGCTTACTGGATAGTTGTTGTCTTTCAGGTGTCATTCAATGGCACTTTGCATGATCTTCAGAGACTCTGGCTCGTAATCTTCACCATCTTTACGTTTTATTTCAGCGTAAAACTGTGCTAGCAGTTTATCTAGGTATGTGGGCGCCATGTTCATAATGTCAATTTCAAGATGGCGGGATTGAAGCCAGTTACTGAAAACGGAAAGCCACTGTTTTGTTGAGCGACTGGTATTTTTGTTGATTGGCACTGCCTTGAGTTCTGTAATATCATGGCTTGTGTAAACTGGAAAGCGTGACTGGTCTGGTCTTTGAACTGGTGTTGTTGACTCGTCACTCGTTGTTGTTGTTTCAGTTTCAATTACTTCTGCGTCAAAATCAATTTCAAAAGTTGGAAGGCTGGATGCATCAAACATATCATATATATCATCATTAAGCTGAAACTGTAAGTCTGTGTTAAACATTTCATCCATTTTCTTGTGAGTCTTTTTTGCCATGGAAATCACTTCATTTTTTTAACCATACATTGTGCTTGCATCATTTTTTCTGTAATGTGATTGGTTTAATGATGAGTATTCTGCGATTTCATTGGCTGTTCAAATTGGTACGATTTGAAACTCAAAATGATGCAATTTAGACTCCAAATGGTGCGATTTAGGCTGAAATCAAGCTGTAAGGAACTAATCAGATTGCAGGATTCACTAGTGATTTCAAAATGGATATAACACAAAAAAACTTCATAAATAGTACAAATACACATTAAAAGATAACTTTCTTTAGATAGATATGAAGTAGCAGGCAAAATACAACGATTCGATCTTTCAAAGCTGGCCATTCTTTCGAATTCTCGAAATTACAGTCGTCCGCCATTTTGAATTTTGGATTAACCAATCAGAACCGTGTTTTGGTCTTTGTTACGGTCTTGCTTGCTATCTTACATTCACCTCAGCAATAACGCTACGCCTCCATATATGGAGAACAGTAGCCTCAAAAATTGTACAATCCCATTTATTGATAAATAAATCCAAATGAATTGAATTCATGTGGTTTTCGTAAAGCAATATATCAAAAATGTGCATGATAAACAGTCAATATATTAATTTTATCATATTCATTTTGAAATCAATATAAAATTCAGATCTGTAATTTCATTGGTTTTCCAAAATTTTAAGTCTAATTCACATATAAAAATTCATAGATTAGGAATTGGTTTTGAAATGTCTTGAAAGATAATTGATAACTTAAGTGCTGATATTGAGTAAATAGTGATTCAGTCATTGTTCAAGCTGAGCATTTTGCCACAGGAACGAATTTAAAATATAATATTTATGACAGTTTTTGAATTAATTCTGGTATAAATTGTTGTTAACTTCCAGTTTGGTAATATAACCTGAACATCTAACCCTTCAAAACTGGTGCATACATGCAGCAGGCATGCAGCATGCATGCTGCATGTCTCATGCATGCTGCATGTATGCCACATGCATGCAATTTGGCCCCTTTTGCCAATTTGCAGGCACTTGCATGCATGAATCTTGCAGGCAGTGCCAATGCATGCATGCAGGATTACAACTTACATGCATACAGAAACTAAACAACTAAAATGACAAACTAGAAAATATTATTCAAACATACAAATTTTAATTTATAAGACTTTTAATATTTGTATTACAGACTTTATAATTACTATCATTGGAGCATTTGAAAATCCAGCAAATTTGATTTGTTGAAAAATAGCAATAAATAAACTTGAAATTGTACAAATTTGTAATAAATATTAATTAATGTTTTCAATAAATATGTCTAAGTATGCACAAAACACACCTTTTAGAACCACTAATACTTTAATACAAGCTTTATTAATGGTTGATGTGCTTGCTAAAGTCATTGATCAGTTTTATTGTACAAACTTACTTAATTTTCCTCATCTTGATAATATTTGCAAGGCATTTGAAGTAGTCATTTCAATCCTCATCAGTTTCTGCTGGTTGTGTGGTGTTGTGTAGCATCAAACGTTTTTCTTTATAAATCAAACAAAATAGCACTAGATATTCACAGAAAGTGTTGCCTAAATTCTTTTTCTAAGAGTGTTCACATTTTTTTCAATAAAAGGAGGACAAAACCGTTGTTTTTTCTCTTGAAAAAAAGTGAAAATCCAGTCTCTCATCCAACACCAAACTTGTTAATGACTGAATGAAAGCTACCACCTTTTTTATTGACCAATCAGAGACTATTTTCAAATCATGTGATGAAAAATTCCACAGGGACCCCAAGAGCATCATATTACTGTTTAAAAAATAAATAAAGTGAAAAAAAAGGGAATATTTTAGAAGATTATTCAAATAAAAAAGTTTATGACAGACTTCTAGATTTCAGTGTAATCTAAATTGTATGAAATATAATGGCCATATAATTATGAGAAATAAATGCCTATTTATATATATAATAGTTATATGATATTATGCCCACAAATATTCTGGATATCATTCTCTTTAATTTGCCCACATTTACTGTAATACTATTCACTAAGTTTACTAAATAAAAATAAAAATAACCACAATAAAAATAAAAACATTGCATGCATGTATCATAGTGCATGCATGCTGTATACATTGCATGCCTGCGTTATATATAAGTGCATTCATGCAGCATGCATGCAGCTATAAATTGTATGCATGCAGCATGACTATTTGCATGCATGCATCATGCATTGCATGAATAGTGCATGCATGCAAAGATTGATGCAGAAAGCATGCAACCCATTCTGCATGCCTGTTTGCATGTATGCGAACGCCCATGCAAGCATGCCGCATGCATGCAGTGTTTAGAAGGGAAAGATAAGCAACCTTGGCTCAATGTAATTGTCAAGTGAGATTATTTCTGTTAATGGGAATAGAGACTGCTATTTTGTGTTTTCAGCAATAAGCAATTATATCAGCTACATGTAGGCTTTAAAAATGATTTCAATATAGAACTATAATGTATTTATGCAAAATAACCCTTTCTCATGAGCATCCTTATATTCAAATTTTTGTGTCAACATAATTGTACAAAAATTGCATTTCAAACTTCGAAATGTCATTGGGATTACAAGAAAAATAAGTTTATTAGTCAAAAAATATACATTAGTCACCTATCGGAGATGAAAATAGTTGTAAAAAATCAAAAGGTATCTTCAGAAGTGAGGTACATGTAAACTACACTTATCTAATGAAATCAAGGTAGGTCATCAGTCTTGTCTGCGACGGTAATCTTTC
Source organism: Metridium senile (assembly GCA_949775045.1). NCBI lineage: Eukaryota > Metazoa > Cnidaria > Anthozoa > Actiniaria > Metridiidae > Metridium > Metridium senile. Next base: position 4,173,627 of record OX459106.1, read on the forward strand.
CTTTTCGCACTAAACCGTCTTGGCTGGGGTAGGTATCTTCTACTCGACAGAGTCGCTAACAGTTGCAGGTAAATCATCAGTCCTTGAGCAGCATGGTGTCACCTTTCATGATGTTCCTCTTTGGACTTGTCCACTTTTGGCGAAGTTGTAGTGACTGCAAGAACTCCTTTTTCCAGCGATGCCAAAACTCGTCAGCTAGGTGTTGTACTTGACGCCAGCGCTTTCTGGAGTAGAGATGGTTACTTACAAAGTTACCAGGTGGTGGTAGGACGGCATGACTCTTCTGGGTGAGCAGGTGGTTGGGAGTCAGAGGCGTATTGTCCGAGGAGCTCGCACCCTCTGCAGTCAGCGGACAGCGGTTTAAGCCTCGACCATCAACGTTCGTAGCGATTCGTCATCTGGTTATGTACCTTGTTTCATCAGTAAGGCTTCATGACGTTGTGAACCGATCTTATTTGCCGTTCCACAAACGCTTCCTGTAAAAAACGACTAAGTACTACAACGATTTACGGCTAACACACGTTTATTTCTTTTGCACATGCGCAACCTGGTTGGTGCGCTGTACAACATATTTTACACTCCCCGGTTGATTCCGCTAGTGGAATCAACATCATAATCAGATATCAACAGTATAATCTAATATAACAATATTAACGTTCAATGGTCCATATGATTAAAATGTTCAATGTTCCATATGATCAATTGTATGATTGAGTGTTCATTTGTTTTCTCTTCTTCTCATTTCACCAAGGACAGCGGCCTTTCGTAGACTCTTCGTAGTAACTGGTTCGTTCTCTTTAGATTTGCAAGGTTTCCTCTTTGATGAATTATTTAGAGTTTCCTCATCTAGATTAGCCTTTACCTCTGTTTGAACTAACGCTTGTAATGGTCGTTTGAGTGTTGTTGGCTTTGCTTTAGTCGATGAGTTGAGAACACGAATTTCTGCTGCACGTACCTTGCCATCCTTTCCAGGTAAGAGATTTTTGACCACTGCTAGTTTCCAGAAACATCGGGCTGTACCTTCCTTTTTTAGAATCACGATATCTCCAACAGCAATTTCTTTGTTGTTGCGTTTGTTATATACCTTTGCATTTTCTCGGAGGCTTGTTAAGTATTCACGTTTCCACTGAGTAGTAAAATGTTGCAAAACTTGCTTATGGTATCTTGCTCTTCTTGTCAGACTTTGATTGGTGCTTGTGATATCAAAATGTTCTCCACTTGGCAAAGGTGTAATCCTGCGGCCATAAATGAGAGGAGATGGTGACAATGTATAGGAGATTCCCTCTGTATCGTCATAGATGTATGTCAGCGGTCTGGAGTTTACAATTCCCTCAGCTTCAATAAGTATTGTGCGTAATTCTTCAAATGTCAGTTGGGCTCTTCCTACAGCTCGTTTAATACAGTCCTTTGTCACTCCAATGAGCCTCTCCCAAAAGCCACCCCACCAAGGGGCTTTCTCCACGATGAAGTCCCATCTGACTTCTTTCTTCGAAAGGTAACTCTGGACAACTTGAGAGCGTGCAATCTTTTGAATTATCTTCTGACTTGCTTTAAAGTTTTTCGCATTGTCTGAAAGCATTCTGTATGGCAGTCCTCTACGACTGGAAAATCTTCTAAATGCGAACAAAAATGAATCGGCTGAACAGTCCGGAACTAGTTCAAGATGAACTGCTCGTGTAGCAGCACATGTAAAAAGTGCAACGTAAACTTTACTGCATGTATTATCTTCCTGTTTTAAGTTTATGTCCTTAACATACAGTGGACCTGCATAATCAACTCCAGTATTTGAAAACGGTGGTCCATCATCAACTCTCATCTCCGGTAGACTGGGCGGGTTTTCCATTGCAAATGGTTTTCCTGAGTATCTGGTACAAATGATGCAGTGCTTTATAAAGTCCTTAACAAGAGCTCTTCCTCGTGGGACCCAATACTTCTCTCGAAGGGTTGTTAAAGTGACTCTAAGTCCACTGTGATTTACTTGGTGATGAACTTCATTGACAACAAGCTTTGTGAAGAAATGTTTGTTTGGTAACAGGATTGGATTGTTTGTTGCAGGTGAAACACTTGAATTGTCTAATCGTCCTTTACATCTGAGGACACCTAATTCATCTATGAATAGATTAAATTGTCGCACGAGTGGGACAGATGAGGCAGAGGCGTCACTCACCTTGTCCAATGCTTCTATTTCTTTGCTGAACGAGTCTAACTGTATCGACAACACCCACTGCAGCTCAGCTTGCTGTATTTCGTCAGCTGTAGGTATAATTTGAACTTTGTTGGATTCTTGCAATTTGTCTTTCCTTCTTTTCTTCGAGTTGTTGATAAATCTTAGAACATAAGCTGTTATTCTCAACAAGCGGCTAAGGTTGTTGTAATTCTGACAGGTCATTACTTTGTCAACACGTTGAACAACATTGATATTAGAAGACACTCCCCGGGTGTTAGTGAAGATATGAGTAGTAGGTACTGGAACCTTCACAGTTTCTTTTGTAGCATGTAGGTCATCCTCGACTGAACTGGTGCTAGTGACAGGCCACATCTCTTCCGGTTGTTGAAGAAACTGAGGGCCATTCCACCACAGTGAACTGTAGATAAGTTGATAAGACGGGATTCCTCGTGAAGGGAGATCTGCAGGATTTAGTTGTCCAGCGCAGTGTCGCCATGATGCAGCTGAAGTGAGTTTGTGGATTTCATCTACTCTATGTTGAACGTATTGTTTCCAGTGTTTCTGGTTACGAACCCAACATAAGACGGTCGTTGAGTCAGTCCAGTAATAAATGTCATTGACATTAAGTCTTCCCTTTAATGCAGATTGAACAGAGTTCATCAACCGAGATAGCAATAAGGCTCCCAAGAGCTCTAAACGCGGTATACTTTGTTGCTTTAACGGTGCTACTCGTGATCTTGAGCACAACAGAGTAATCTTTACGTGGTCATCATACACGACTCTTAAGTAAACAAGTGCTGCGTAGGCTTTGACGCTAGCGTCACAAAATCCGTGAAATTCAATGTGTCTGCACTGGCTCTGTGCAGGAAAATAACATCTGGGTACACGAAGGTTATTAAGTTCTTTAAGTCCATTGATGAGTGTCTGCCATTTCGATTTAAGTTCTTCTGACAGATCTTCGTCCCAACTCAGCTTATCAATGCACAGAATCTGGAAAAGTATCTTGAGGGTGATAGTAAATGGCGTTATGAGTCCCAAAGGGTCAAATATGCGTGCAGATAGCTGTAGGAAGGAACGTTTGGTAGGTTTCAATGATTGGGCATAGTTAATTAAGTCTGTAAAGTCATAAAGAAACATATCGGTTTGTGTGTCCCAGTGGACACCTAACACTTTAACAACATTGTCATTGCTAGCAACAATTGAATTCAAGGTACTCTTGGTATATGATTGGTCATCTTCTGAAACTTTATGTTCAGATTTGGTGCTGTCAACATTGTTTTGTTCAGTATTAAGAGAATGTTCATTTTCCATAATGTGTTGTCGTAGCTCTGATGAATTCGTAACCCATTTCCTGAGGTTGAATCCTCCTTCTTTCATGATTCTTTTTGACGTATTATATGTATTAATTGCTTCAGTCACAGTTTCAGCTCCTGTTGTTAGATCGTCGACGTACAAATCTTCTTTCAGAGTCTTCGCAGTCTCAGAATCAATATCATTGTAGTTTGACAGATGATGTAATATCGTAGCTCCTAATATGGCAGGGCTTGGTTTTAACCCGAAGACAAGTCTACAAAATCGGTATTCCACAATCTTTGGTTCTTCGTCATGTACATTTACAAACCATAAGAATCTTAAGGCATCGCGATCTGACGGGTCAATTTCAACCATTAAAAAAGCCTTTTCAATATCTGCTGCCATGGCGATAGGGCGTTGTCTAAATCGTAGTAAAATGTCGAAAAGAAGTGGCATCAGATTAGGACCTTGTTCTAAACAGCTATTGATAGAGGCTACATCTTCGTTTAAGTGTGCTGAACCGTCATATACAATTCTTAATTTTGTAGTACTTCTGTCTTCTCTTATGACTGCGTGATGTGGCATATAGTGAATGTTTGTAGTTTGTTCCTTATTGGTTCTTTCAACTTGCTCAATGATTCCTGATTTCAGTTGTTCTCGTATTATTGAGTCGTACTCTGTTGCTACATGTAGTTCTGAATGTTTCTTAAGTCGTTTATGCAGGCTCAAGAGCCTGTTACGGCACAAGTCATAATGATCAGGGAGTTGACTACAGTCTGGTTTCCATGGTAACTTCACAGAATACCTTGTCCCATCGTGTTTTATCTCTAGAAAATCTTCATTCGATGGTACATCAGAATTGTCATCCATGTTGTCGTAAATTCCTATGGTTTCAGTTTGCCAAAATGTTTTCAATTGATTAGTCAGGTCATCATCTGGGGCATCTGTTGACATGTCTATGATTAAATTGGTTACTGTGTTGATACATCTACTCTCAGGTTTGCGGTTCTCAGCTACTCCAGACAGTATCCATCCTAACTCACTTTCAACTGCTACTGGCCCACTTTCTCCTTTGATGACATTACCGTTGATAAAATGCCAATAATGATCAGATCCTATCAGGACGTCAATGGGCTTGTGATTGTGACTAGGATTATCTGCTAATTCTAGGTTCTGTAGATGTGGGTACTGTTGTATTTCCACAGACATGGGTAATTTCGAACAAATGGTTGGGAATGTTAGTGCGTTTACAGATATCTCTCTTCCTGATGTCTTGCTTAATGATAGTTTAACAAGGTCGCATTTTTGTCGTCGATATGAATTATCTCCAAATGTGTTGAGATTCAATGTTTCAGTCCTTGTAGGTTTAAGATTCAGTTTGTCTTTCAGTTCTTGTGTAATATATGAACGCTGACTACCACTATCGAATAATACTTTCACTTCAACGGGTTCAACTTCAGAATCAGATCTTGCATATGCTATGGCGGTTTGAAGTAAAACACAATTAGATTCAGCTGAGACATTGTAGTTAACAGTTCCTGTAAATGAACTTTGTTGTTGTGTCACCGTCCCTCCTCTCGCCCCTTCACCGGATTGAGAGAAGTTATAAGTTGACCCTGTTGTACCGGTGTTAGCTCTATTGAGCGACAAATAATTCTCTTGGTTACAAACGGATTGATGATGTCTACCACGACACTTCCGACAATTTGTAGTACGAGTGCAGGCATTGGCTCGATGGCCTACTTTCAAACAAACAAAACAACGACGATCCTTAATGAGAATTTCTTTACGCTTGCTGACGTTGTTTACTGTTTCACACGATGCTGAGTAATGTTGTTGACCACAAAATGCACATTTGACAGACATCTTGTTATTTGTATCAGCCTTTGTGAAGAATGACGATGTTGTTGAGTATGATGGTTGTTGACGAGGTGTTGTGTTAAATGGTTTCCTTTCACTTGATAATCTACGATAATTATTTTCAGAACCTTCGTTGATTTTAACTTTCACGCTGACTTCTCGTGCTTCAACTTCAGACTTCAATAATTCCAAAATTTCGTTGATTTGCCAGACATCCTTTTCAGTTTTACGAGTAATGATTAAACGAATTTCGGCGGGTAATTTTGACATGATTATAGGTATTAACAAGCTTCCATATTGATACGAATCGACTCCAAGTGCCTGTAATCCTCTTACGTGAATATTGAGTTGATCAAAGATGAATCTGAGCTGTGTAACTTTCTCGACTGATTGACATTCGGGTATTTTCAAAATTTCCTCCATGTGTGCTGTAATAACAAGTTGTGGTCGTCCGTATCGATCCTTCAAAATCGTGACTGCAGATTCATAATTCGCAGAAGTAAGCGGTAAACCTTGAACAGCTCGTAAAGCTTCTCCTTCTAGCAAAGATTTTAAGTAATTGAACTTATCAATCTCAGAAATTTCGATGTTGTTGTGCACCGACGACTCGAACGAATCCCAGAACGAACTCCATCTTGTGACTTCGCCTTTAAAATGAGGTAATTGTAGCTTTGGTAATTTTGCTTTCGCTCCAGAAGAACTTGAATTGAGGCTGGACTCAGAATGCTCAAATGAAAAATTAAATAAACCTTGGTTGCCAGCTTTCCTTCGAGGTGACGGGGTTTCGCAATCACGAGTGATCAGACGGGACATGCGAAGTGTCACGTCTGATATCCTTGTATTGATTTCTGACGATTTTTCGACTTCTCTTTCGATATCTGCTAAACTTGCTAATTGTAGTACGTCTTGATCCAATCTCTCGAGTAATTTTCGTTTGCCATCCAGCTCTAAACTTAACGTTTCCAGACGATGTAAATCCGTGTCACCGATACGACCTTTCGATAGAATTAACTCCGCTTCATTGACGAATTTTGTGACTACTCCACGATTTGATCCACGAATATGTACGAGTCTTGCTAAATCACTTGATTTTTCTGCCATATTTACGTTAAATTTGGGTTAATTCCAGCCCCACGTTGGGCGCCATGTAAAAAACGACTAAGTACTACAACGATTTACGGCTAACACACGTTTATTTCTTTTGCACATGCGCAACCTGGTTGGTGCGCTGTACAACATATTTTACACTTCCCAAGTGGCTTGCATGTGGAACGTTGGTTTTGAAAACCACCCAGTCGCAGTTGTCTTTGAGGAGCTCCTTGCGTACTTTGTCCTGATCCATTTCGGTAAGTGCCTTTTGTAGTTTGTTCTTTGCTCCTATGAAGTTGGTGCCTCTGTCAGAACAGAGTTGTCTCACTGGTCCGAGACTTCCAATGAAGTGACGGTAGGCATTAAGGAATGAGTCAGTATGTAGGCTGTTTGCTACTTCTATATGTACTGCTCTTGACGTCATGCAAGTGAAGAGTGGACCATACCGTTTGAGTTGATGGGGTCTTTCTTGGATGGTCCATGGACCAAAGTAGTCAATAGCAACGTAAGTAATGGTGGTGACGGTTCTAACCTGTCTTTGGGAAGATCCTGCCATCTTTTGGGTTTGAGTGTCACTTCCTAATAGCTTGTGGCAAGTAACACAGTCAGCGATGTGCTTTGTTACTGCTGAGGATCCACCAATTATCCAGAACCCGGAAGTCTTGATCTCACTTTTTGTCAAACCACGTCCCTGATGTCAGCTAGTCGTAGTCTTCCACCAACCCTTAGTAGGCCGTTCTCGTCTAGGAATGGATCTAATCGGTAGAGTGAGCTTGTCCTCTTCATAGTTGTGTTCCTCTCTTTCACGGCTGTTCTGTCACTTGTTGTGTTCTTTGTGGTAAGTGAGCTCAGAATCTTGACTTCCTCTTTGAAGCTTTCGCCTTGTACTTGCTTGATGATTTCTTGTTCAGCACATTACGGTGTTGTGGTTGGTATCGGGAACTTGGGCTTGGGTGCTTCCCTTTGCTGCTTGATCATTGTGAGGCTTCTTGAAACGTGCTTGAAGACATAAGCACGCGACTACTGCTCTTTTTTTCCAATCGGAAAAGTACATCAAACGTTGAAGGAAGGTGTCCTTTGACGTCTGTTGCGAAGACAGAAGCCTTCTTCACCTCTGGGTCGCCAGGGTTGATTGTGAACTCCTCTCTGCTGCTTTCTTCTGCTTTCTCTGGTTGCCATAGGAACTCTGGTCCCTTCCACCATCCGGGACTATTAATAATCTTGTGGGTAGATAAACCGCGAGATGCATCGTCAGCGGGGTTGGCTTTGGTGCAAACGTAGTGCCATTGCTTTTGGGTTGTCTCTTCTCGTATCTGCTGTACACCATTGGATATGAAGACATGGAAGTGCCTGGACATGTTGGATATGTAGCCTAGAACTACCAAGGACATTTTTGGACCATCAAAAAAACAAAAATTTTCAGTTAGTCAGCAACACCGCCATATTCCTTTCTTTTCGGAGTCTGTGAGATACAATTTTTTTTCAAATTTGAAAACTGTTTTCGATAGAAGAAATAATGTTCTTTAATTGGTATGTTTAAATGGTTTGAAAACTTTTATGCTTGTATTGATATGAATAGCAAAACATAACAATGATTTTCGCTATTTGACGATTGTTTTGGGATCAAAAAGTATCCCTCCCCCCTAACTTTTGAACAAAAACTATTTTTCATCTCAAACCCTTGGATTCGTTGATAGGGCACCAAAACAAGTCTACATGCTGAATTTGGGGCAAATCGGTGATCCTACCTGGCCACGACTTCTTGATTTGGTCTGATTCTTACAGACTACCACTCTTAAGCGAGTGATGTGATATTGGAAGGTTTGGCTAACATCATTTGTTATCTTGGATGTGATTTTTTCTTGAAAACCGTCTGAAGTTATGTAATTGTCAACTGCCCTCGTGGTGATTGCCTCTATCATGCTATCCAGTGGGCTTGTTACCCATTTGTTTAGTTCGTCTTCAAACATCGGCCATAATTGATCAATAAAGGCTTCAGCAACCGGTTTATTCATCATTTCTTCATCGAAATCAATTTTTTTATGTAAAATACTCGTCTTTTGCTGGAGTTCCTCTGTTTTCCTTTTGCTTTATAGCGCCAAGAGGGGTGAACATATTTGTCAGATCTTTTTAGAGATTTAGCCATTATTTTGTGTAGATATAGCTTTATATGATTTTGTATTGATGTTATGTACAATTATGTCTTCTTTATATATTGTGATGCATAAGGATTGAAACAGATTGTAGCCCAATTGCCTATTCCCTCAAAGAGCTCAAAATCAAGCTGCCATCTTTGCTAACCGCTGACCGATTTTTTTTGGGGGAACGAGTTTACACATTATTACTGTATGAAAACGGATAAATTTATACTTAAAACTGATAGCAGGGTTCGTGCTACTCCTTAAACTCCTTGAAAACTCCTTAGATTTGATTTACGTTTTTTAAAGGGCACTTGAAAAGCCCTTGAAGTTTAGAAAATCTTCAAAAACTCCTTAAAAACTCCTTAATTCTAGCTAAAGTAAGGTAAATTTTGATAAAATTTGGTCATTCTGTGCGACGTTGTAATAGTACTAGTATTGTTAAATTCCTTCATCAAAGTTTAAAATATTTTGAAGAATGAAGATTGTTATGATCAATTGATGAGTGATACCTTTAGTAGCAATCAGAGTTCTACAAATCTTCATGAAGTGCCAGCAAAACAGTTTGGACTCTTTTCCAGTAAATCTGTATGAGAAGTCTTCTGTTTTTTTCTTTTCAGTGAACCATTTTTCCACCTTCTTGTACAGTCTTCCAGCCTTTATGGTTTCTTTTAACAGAGTCATGTACTTAGCCATTGGTGTATTATTTGGCAGGTGATTAATGTTTCCATTTGCTTTGTCTATGTCTGCTTTATCAGTGAGTTGCATAGCAGTAATTAGGGCATCTAAATTCCAGTGCTGCCAAGCATTGTTACTATTGTGCAGGGGCTCTGGTTTGAAATACTTTACATATTTACCCAGTGGTGGACTGAGTTCTTGCCTTGATTTTAAAGAAGCAATGTAAACAGTCACTTTTGTTCTTTGGTAACTTGTTGGAGAATTTTCAGGAATTTTGTTTTTTTCTTTGAATTTGTTCACTAACTCTACATCCTTCATTCGCTTCTCATAACTCCATTTTTTCCAGGTACACTTTTTATCATCTCCAATGGTACCATTTACTGTTTTAATGTCCTTTTTAGACACATCAGCAAATGAAGAAAAGTAGGTGGCTGCATTATTTAGCTCTCCAGCCATAGACGACATCCATTTTTGATCACTAGGAATTAACTTGCATTGAAATGTAACAGTTGCATCCCTCACCTGATACTTTTTCCCCTCTATCTCTTCCATTTCTCTTTTGACATGTTTAGTATATTCAAACATGAGTTCATGGGTCTCGTCACAATTAGCCCCCATAAACATATAATTGTGATCACACAATCTTGGACAAAAGTGTTGAGACACTTTCGGTTTTTATAGCCCTAGTCGGCATTTCTCAGCTGTTCCTTCCCCATCCCCCATCCAATCAATGTTGTATGTATTGATAGATAATGCCAGTGGTCCAGACAATCCCAACATCCAACATTGAATGGAGGGGGGAGGGGAGGGGGATCAAATTAATGTCAGTTAGCAAGACGGACAGTTATTTACATTATTCGTACAAAGCGCGCGAATGTCTCAACTACTTTTGTCCAAGATTGTCTACGGCACATAAACAACTTTTTTGCTCAACCTAACTGCTGCCAAGGTACCAAATGCTGTTATTTTATAGATATGCACGTGTACTTCAATTTTAATGTATCATGAGTGAGGTAATAAGAAATTAACGCGAAAAAAATCCCCATAACACATGACATGTGATTTGGTGACATGCGAACTTTCTGTGTCTGGTCAAGAATCATGGTATTCAAGTGCAAACTGACCGCAGAAAAAAGGGCATATGTAAGTTATCTTGTCAACGATAAGGGGTATATACCGTGAAATAAAATATGTAGAAAGGCAAACGTTTCAAGGGCCACGGTGTATCGAACATCGACTACCAAACATTTGAAGAATTTACACAACGTCTAATAGACATGTTCTATAATTTTTCTGCATGTCAATGAACCGGACAAATAGATAAAACGATTGAATCTATGGATAAGTGTGTAAAAATGATTTTTAGCAAACAAAGGAGAGCGCTTAAAGTATTAAAGACACTTGTATCTTTATTTAACTAATAAACAATATAATCATGGGAGATAAACTATTGATTTTTGCTGTTTTGTCACGCAACGTCATGGCCGGCCACGTTGCTACTGCGTGACATTTTTGACAGGAAAGGCTTTCCAAGTTACATATTAACTTGTACGGTTAACAAAATAATACTACATTTTCCTACTCATTAAAATAAAAACTTATAACGTTTAAAACATCAAATCATAGAGAAAATAGTGACAAATAAATTTGAACGGTTAACAAAAACGTTTGTGTTACGATAGACGGTTAACAGCGTTTAGTGAGAAATCTATATAAGAGACTGAGACCTTACTCATAATATTATTTGTAGCCCTTTGTTAACCGTTAAAAATCCCCGTTAACCGTGTCTATCTTTAGCCAAAAAGAACATACATATCGTGTTAACCGTTGTAGTAACGGATTTGTCGCTTGATATACAGTGTTTATTCTAAAATAAGCTTTGCAAAACAACGTTCACAGGACGGCACGTCACGCTGCCGTAACGCCGTCGGATCTGATGATTGAACTGTATAACAGTCCAGCGAATTCTCATTATTTCCGTCTCACGCTCATCGATGATACCGTTTTTGATGTGGACTAGAGCATTCTTGATTGTACAGAATATTGGGGTATCCACATCGAAAACAATATAGTCACATAAGATTACGCACTATAATAATTATGGTGTATATTTGAGTAGTGAGCTCTTATGCTGATATCGATGCGTCATATATTGCTTTGAAGGTAGCCACCTTTGGTTTCTATCGAGTTTTACGGTCATGTGATAGTGCTGTCCTGAATCACGATGTGGTTCTTGGGAACACCACCAGTGTACGACATTGGCGGTGCCTAGAGAAAACGACTCGACTATAGCTGAGGCGAAATCCGCGCGCTTTGGGAATTTTTCCATATCAGCCTGACTGTCAGTTATCAAATAAACACTCCGGACGTCATTTACTCTCATTTCTTCACTTGGAAACGCATTACCGGACTACTCTAATTCAGAATTATCGCTATCACAGTCAACTAACAGCTCCATACTTGCAAAACTAAAATCAATTGCGACATACCCTAAAAAACGTCCATAATTGGCTTAAATTGGTCTATTTACATAGTACGCGAAATCTGAACTTTGTACAATAACTTTTGAATGCTAAATGCTTTATAGCTCAAACTTTGTGGACTTTTAGGTACACTGGCTATGTACTTATCAAGGGCCGTTCAGCTAACCAAGTCGTGTCTTTATTGAGAACATTTATAAAATGTGCTGTAGACAATCTTGGACAAAAGTGTTGAGACACTTTCGGTTTTTATAGCCCTAGTCGGCATTTCTCAGCTGTTCCTTCCCCATCCCCCATCCAATCAATGTTGTATGTATTGATAGATAATGCCAGTGGTCCAGACAATCCCAACATCCAACATTGAATGGAGGGGGGAGGGGAGGGGGATCAAATTAATGTCAGTTAGCAAGACGGACAGTTATTTACATTATTCGTACAAAGCGCGCGAATGTCTCAACTACTTTTGTCCAAGATTGCAGCTTTGTATTCCATCTAATATATTAAGAAAGCTGACAAGGTATGAGGTGGCTGTCTTGTCCTTTCCAAATGGGGCTCCGTCAGCCCCAATTGCCACTACAAATTTCCCCTTTTCATCATTAAACCAGTATAGGGTCTGAGCAGATTGTTCATCCAACCACAAATATAGGTCTGCCAGTCTCACAAGTAAGCTTTCCAATGGCCGGTAAACTCCAGGTACTGGATTTATTTTCTTCTTTGTAGCAAAGTCCTATTAAGTAATCAAAACAACTTTTTAAACAGTAAATTTATAATAATTAATAAAATCTAATTTATTCAGAATCATCATTTTGCTCACTCAATCATATAGCCATGCAATTATAATTTATTACTAAATATCTTCAAAATAAGTACATAGTTATAATCATATTATAGAAAATTGAATTGAACATATATGATAAAATTTACAGTGTTAATAGAAATGTTATTAGGAAGCTGTTAAAAATCTACCAAATGAATATCTTAAAACATGTTTTATATCACATTTTAATGTTGTATATATTATAAATTTTAGTAAGAATTGTAAGAAGATCAACTTATAATACTCTTTGAACAAATATTATAAGTATAATAAATGATTGGTTTATAATTACCTGAAGATCTAACACATCTCCTATATTGATGCTTTTGATATATGACATTAGTCTATCATATGCTACAAGTCTTGGTACTGGGACATCTGACATGAAGTTTACTTTCTCTTTTCTCATTTCCTTGTACTTTATTTTTGTTAAGATCCCTCCCTTGTAAAGCAATGCTGTACTTCGTATGAAGTTGTCTTCGCTATTTTCATAACTCATCACATTTTTCTTAACCATGTTTGGAATGATTTTCGCTTGGGTTGAATAGGAGTCTCCTCAAGTCCACTGGGAGAAGTTGTCGAATTCTGTACATATTAATATATCAATAAAAAGCTTACAAAATGCGCTACAAATCTGTCGTTTTAATTTTTCGATTTAAAGGATTTTTTCCAGTATAAAATAAACCAGAATAAGCTTCTATTTCTACAAACAAATAGCGAAAATACTTACCTAATAGACGCAGTCTGTGTCATAGAAACATCCATAATAATATCCGAGTTATATATCAAAATAAAGCCTTGCTTTCGTACTTTTTGCTTTTGGCGCTAATATTTTCCCCTTGGGGGTAGAGACAGTAGAAAGTTGGCATTTTTTAATATTTTTAACAAAGCCTGTAATCGAGCTCGCCCCAGTCTCCCTTTTGGCTGAATCAAATGAGACAATTTGAAGCACAGCCAGCCCGACGTGCTTAGGGAATCTTCATTTTCTGTCTTCACTTGCATTTGTAAAAACATGTCTGAAACATCTGCTGTAAGGCAAATATTTCAAGTTCTGAATCTGGTAAGTACTCCAGTTAATGGGTTCAAGAGATCAGGGCCATTGTAGATTCTGTCATTCAATGACTGACCTTGAAAGGAACCTGAGAAATTATAGACACGTCTAACTTTGTCTGGTTTGTGTGCATGTGTTACGGGATGATGTACTATATACTGTTCTCTATAAATTAATAAAGATGCTGCTATCAACTTGTGGTTCATATTGTCAAATCCCATAATGGTTTACACACACGGAATACTATTCACACATCATTAACAACGAAGAAGAATCAACCTTTTCTATCACCAGCATTTTTAGAGAGCTACTGTCAGGCAATTACGAGGAGAAGATTTCCCCTTACGAACTATTTAATTTTATTTAATCAAATTTCGAAAACAATACATTCGTCTAAGTACATTTCTGCTAGTGAGATCAAAAAAGCATTCAAACCAGCGCCAAAAGGATCAAGTTAGAATAAAAACGAGTCATAAGATGTAGTGGCTTCTATATTAAAAAAAAAACGATCGATTGGTATTTAGTTCGTGATTGATACTAAAATGATAGTGAAATACTAGAACAAAGTTCAGTAAGAACATAAATTTCGCAGTTGTTAGTTGTACAACCACTCGTCATGCTTGATGACTGTTTTGATTTTTTCGATGGCACTGTACGCCCTATAGCACGTCCTGATGAAAATCAAAGGGTTGTTTACAACGGACATGAGCTCGTCCACAGCCTAAAATTTCAATCTACTGCTATCCCTAATGGGCTGATAGCCAATCTGTACCTCTAAATGTACTTCACCAGGGAATCTTCCAAGTTCCGTTTTGGACACTTCAGGAAAATCTTGTACTATTTTCTCAACTGTTAGGAGTTGTTGTACATTTGATGACGGCTGACGGGTCGTTTTCTTGGTTGACAGTTATCAAACGCATCTGTTGTGCAGCTTTTGCACCTATTAGCGGCATCAGGTATTACAAATTCTACGGAGTACTTCTTTCTGGTCTTTGGATTTCTGACGATGACTCTAGTGATACCGCAAGGTTTAACTTTTGCCTTCTTCCACATAATGAGCGTCTTAGTTGTTGGAGATACTTCATGACCGTCAATAAACATTTCTGGAAGAATATTTATAGACGCGCCACAGTCTATTTGAAATTTTACTGGTTTTTTACCAATGAGCATCTTAGTGTGGATCTCTTTGGGATAAACCAAGTCATCAACTGGACAGATTCTGTGTTTGTTTGCACGCTACCGATAAATTCCGTCTCACTTTCTGTGTCACTCTGTTCTGTGATGTGATGAACTCTGTTGGTTTTCTTACAACACTTTGTGAAGTGGTTTCTTCCATCGCACCTTCAACACTTTTGTCCCCAGGCTGGACATTTCTCTTTCTGGAATGGGTGTAATCCATCACAAAACATACACGCGGTTTTTGTTTGTTGAGTGTTCGCATTTCGATCATTCCTTTGTTTCTGGCTATGTTGAAACTTTGGTTTGGATTGTCTCCGCTATTGCTTTAATTTCAGATGAAGCTGTTTCTGTGCTTCGACAGATATGAATACAGTCGTTTAAAGTGAGTTTTCGTCGCTGAAGCAGTTTCTTTTTCGTCGTTGCGTCGTCTAAAATGTACATTGTTCATTTTAACGTGAGTTATACAATGTATAAATTTAAAATGACTTATTTTGCAATAGCCATCCGACAAAACTTTTCTTTTTCCATTTCCTAGTGATGCAACAAAAAAAGTATCGTAAACAACGCAATTTGAAGGAAGGCACACTCTAGGCGAAAAGTCGCTACAACGCTTCGTGTGTATTGCTTCTATTTTTCACTGGGACCGTACACATGAATTCAGGTTGCGACAACTTCTAACCTATAGCGTGTTTAAAGATTTTCACCACATATAAATGTACCTTTTAAGAGGAAGCGGTTTGTGAAAGATCTGATGATAATTCACAGAGGTCACCTTCAGCTTCTTTTTCACCGGGCTGTTTCTAAGGGGCAGGCCATCTTGGGTGGGCCAAGACCGTTTCAATAAGATGTCAAGTTTGAGCATCTCTCTTGAAGGACATTCTAAGGTTTCTCTGTCATTGACAAAGAACACGGTGTGTTTCAGCACTTCAAGCCGCTCGAGGACACTCTTTCTCAGTTTCTTCGTAGACACTTCTGTTACGGATCCCTTGGTGGCTTTGTTTGCAACTTCGATTCATCAACACAAAAAATGGCCCCATCTCCGCCATCACTATCGTCACAAGAAGATGCTATCTTCGAGGAGGTTTCTTCAACAACTTCAGGGGTGTGGTTTTTCGTAGTTGGATGGTCAATGTCCAATGTGATGAAGACATCGTTTGTGTAGGTTTACGGTAAGGAGTCAAACCCCCATTCCTCAAAAACAGCGAAAACCAAGAAAAATTGCTTGCAGAGAAATCAGGTATTTTTCCATGACTCGCAGGTGCAACGGGACTGACATGTCAACCATGTGGGTTCCATTTGCTGGACATGTTGCACTTTTTAAATAAAAACCTTTTTTTTGGTGGCTCAGCAGGGCTAACATCGTTGTTTTGATAGGCAGCTGCTGCACATGAACTAAGAATACATGAACAGACATAACAAAATAGATACAAAGCAGACCTCTAGGCAAAAAAGAAGTTTTGCTTTGCAAAATCTAACTATTTAAAATATTTGATGTCACTTGGATTTCATTAAATTATATACGGTATCATAAAAAATGAAATTTTATATTAATGGATGGTCTTACAGAGGTGTATGTTGTTTACTTGCATAATGGTCTGTTTTGTACCTTGATACTTTTAAGTATGGACATACTTACTCAAATGCCATTCTCTTGGGGACATATTTAATCATCAGACTGTTGAAGCTCTCTAGCTCACCAGTGTGTCTGTTGGGGAAATAGTCCAGTCGCTTAATCATAAAATCGTGACAGAAGTGACTAAAGCACCAAATTTGGTACAGAGCTTTGTTATGATGTAACAAACGATTTCAGAAGGGGTGCCCAGTGAAACGAAGTCAAGGGGGGGGGCAGATTTCACGACAAAGGGGGGAGGGGTGGGCTATTTTTGTAAAAACTAGATATTACAATGTTAAAAAAATAGTAAGATACATTAGACTGTAATAAACTTTATAAAAACACTTCTTTCAATGAAATAAACAAATTCAGAAAGACACAGTGATTTCGGGGGGGGGGGGTTATAAATAGGGGAGGGGTGGGTGATTTTCTTTGTAAAAGACTTCAACGAAAAGCAGTTTTCCTAGCCAGGTTTCAAATACCTGGTGTTTATTGTATACTAAAACACAAATGGGCGACGTTGGGGCAAAGGAGATCATTGGTAGAGAAGGCAGTACCTCCTTATAGCCATTATAGGTGTTAATTAACATTGGTGCATCCGGCAGAACAGCAACAAAGTTCTGTACACGGAAGATTAGACTTTACACATTTACATCTGTTGTTACAACCCTTTTTGCAACCGCATCTTAGCAACTGACTACAATCTTTGGACGCATCTGAAAGGGTACTCCACAAAGGCTTGAAACTCTCTTTCATGGTCCATCCATATCCTTCTGGCGAGGGAAGGCTTTGCTGAGCTTCGAAGCAAGTGGTCCAAATCCCTCCTTGATACAGAGCTCTCCGAGTGTGCTGTAGTAAGGCTTCCTTAAGACGATTTTAAAGAAACAAAAATTAATTTTGCAAATATGATTTTAAAGCAAATGGTATTAGATATTCAATACCGATGTAATTCCAAAAAATAAAACTAGCTGATTTTTAAGGGAGCATCGCTTACCTGTGTAGGTAGAATATGTTCCAAGTTTCGGTTTTGCTTGATAAAAAGGTTACGTCGTAATTCATTGGTAGAACTGCTGGAACTTGATCTGTCATACATGACTACTGTAAGACGTTCAAGTGTCTCGAAGTGGGGTGACATTATTTCAATTGCATGAAATGGATTTTCCTTCATGTAGAGGAAGGCATCTGTAGCTTCTGGGTAGGATTTCCATGCCTCCCAGGCAGTCTTCTTTCCCCTACCACAGAACGACGAGGTTGTGTCGCATCCAGTGTACGCATGGAAGAGTGGTAGAGCATTAGCCTTTCGCTCACCGAGCTGCTCACAAATAGAATTTACATGGTAGCAGAGATAGTGCTTTCCCATGCCGAAGCCAACCCAAAGATCAAGAGGACCATAAGAACTTGTCAACTGATAATAATGTCCAGCAAGAATTACGATGACATCAGTATCAACTGTGCGGACAAAAATGGATTTGGCGCCGTTCTTTAAGGCATCCACGATGTGAAGAATTATCCTCGTGTCGGCTTCTTCGTGGTTACACGGTTGCATGACTCTCTCCCCACATGACATGACATTCTCTGCTGAGGTGATGAAGATCTTTTTTCCTTCAGTTTGGCATTCAAAAATTCCAATTCGCTTTGACAAAAGTGCAAAGAGTTCTTCTTTGTTGGACGAATCTAGAAGAAAGTTTTTCCAGTCTCGAGGAAGCTTCGTGTTCTCTCCAACTTTTTTCCTTTTACCTTTACCACGTTTCTCTCGTGTTGACTCTTTTAAACTGTCAGGATGGTAGGCATCCCAAACGACATGAACTCTGTTTGCTGAATCAAGTTCCCTTGTCAAGAAAGGTAAGAACACTTTTTCAGCATACTGTAAAAATGTAACGACAGCCCCAGGTAGCAATGCATGGACGATAGCAGCACCGTCAAAAATCTTTGCATCATAACTGGTTGGAGGGTTTGGCTGTGATGGTACTTCAAGGCATTTTAGTAGGTCTGATTTCTTGCCAAAGCGAATTTTCCCAAATTGTGACAAGGATGGCGGATAGGGTTGGTTCTCATGCTTGAAAAAATCGTCAAGATCTCCATCCCGATGCTGACTGGCAATGTATAGTCGGCTAAACAAACTACAGTCATTTTTGAGAGCTGATAATTCTTGGGACGTCTTTGAGCGGGGTTTTGGTTGTTGACGCTTGAACAATGGTAAGGAATTCTTCTTAATGGGATCGTTAATAGGCACCTTCTTGTCTGTTGTATAGGCACATTTTTGACGTATTCTTTATACTTTTCAGATCCAATAGCTTCTATTGTGCGTACTGTAGTTACAACAGATTCATTTGCACAATCGCGAGTGTCTAAAGCGATTAGTTCAGGAGATTCGTCAGTGAAGGGGTTGCCCATCTCAGATATTGTAACTGTGAGGTTTTGGACTTGTTTTTGAAAAGCTTTCTGCGAGGATAAGCCTTGCTCATGGTGACTGTAGCTACTTCCACCATCATTGTCATCATGGTTGTTGTTTAGTAAGTCTGCTTCAAATTCCTTGAGAAGTCTTGCTTGCTCGGGACCGGAAACCATCCACCTGGCAAAGGCTTCCGGATTTTCTGTTAATCCAACTGCTCCCCCAGATCCTTTAACAATTGCATTATTTTGCTCGTGCGCCTGATCAATTGGGATCGACGAGAACTTCTTCCCAGTTTTCTGGATTACCCAGAACTTTGATAGGTGATCCTTGATTCCCTCTGGCAATGCCTTCATATCCTGAATGAATACAGGTAGCCAGCGGGAATAGTTCACATGGTCTAAGGCAAAAAACCATGGGCATAACTCCTCTAGCACTTCTACAAAAAGATCAAACTTGTTTTCGCGGTGAGCTTTTACAAACACCAGGCACTTGATTTCTAGCTGGATCATAATGTCCCAGAATTGAAATGTAGGGCTCTTTCTGATCATAACGGTTCGCCATGATTCAAAAGACATGTCATCGTCATTTTTGAGTCGAAATGCGTCTCTCTATAACTTTGAAAGAGCAAGGACTGTTACTTGATGCGCATGTCTTGTCCGTGCAAGGTGCGATACTTTAAGGAAGGACTCTGATGTACCAGACGATGCAACTCCAGCATCTGTTAGTGCATTGGTCCAACCAGAGCAATCAAGTAAATCGCCGCATAAGGACCACAGCGCCATCTCAATGTGAAGGCCGCCAAGCATAGTTACAAATACATTCTCCCCATATGTTGCGGGCCATTGCCATTGAACATACTTCGAAATAGCGTAAAGTGGCTGATCAGCTGTCCGTACTGGTACTTGACCTGGATTGAGGTAAGATGTCAAATTACACAGTACATCCATACCATGTTTTACCATCGATACCGATGCGGCTTTTTCATTGAACATTGGGAGAAGACTTGAAATGGCAGGGCTTTCTTTACTTGAATCGACGAGTGACGCGTGATAGGCTGACCATGATACATAGTTGCCCTTGACAAGATTTGTTTCTAAAAGAGGAAGACTATGTTCAATCCAGCAGTTTTCTTGTTCAACTGCACCAACAAGGTTTCCTTTGATTTCGCGTGGATTGTTATTACTTGTGTTTATAGTAATGTTTGAAGTCTTGATATTAACCGATGGAACTGTCGCATAGTTATCGGGAAGTGTAAAATCATTTGCTTGATCTTTGTTGGGTAGATTAATAGTAGGTCTTGAAATCCCTGGTTCATCTTCAGTTGGAAATTCAAACACGCTTATACCAGTGCCATGAAAGGAGCCTTGTGATGTCGTTGATGAAGGATTATGATCAATGTTATCGAGCGCTCCAACTGTGTAAAGTCCATGTCGTAGATTTGAAGGGCATACAATGTTATCAGCTTTGTACTGAAGACAAACTGATGTGGCTAGTCCATTTATGATCTCTGTAACCCTGTCGTAAGAAACACTTAGACCTAGCTGGTACAGGTTATCTACTAGCATTCTACTTCTGGTTTGAGTATGAATATTCAAACCGTTATATATAGGGAGCGGAGGTTCCCGTATTTTAGAATGGCGTGTCTTTCCGCTTGCTTTAGAGGCATTTTTTTTGGAGTTGAATACAATCATCTGTGCAATTGTTAGACATGCTTGTGATACATCTGAGGGTTGTTCTTGTATGTTAGACCCATTTAATAGCAAGGATACAAAATACAGCAAGTTAGGTGGCACGCCATCAATTTGGCATCCATTTGCGAAGGCTCCATTGAAATTAATGCCATCATTTTCAAATATTTCGCTTCTGATAGTTTTTGCCACACTTGTGAAATCAAAGGCTTCTGATTGGAAGTCTCGTAATGTTAGCGCATTCTTTAAAAGTGACTGGAGGGCATCACTAAACATTAGGACAACATTTCTTCCATCTGACTGCTCCTTGACGTTTTCGCAAAAGTGTCCAAGTAGTTGATTCTTCAAACGAGTTTTGTTGACTGTTTTTATTATATCAAAGGTCTCTAGACGTTTTACATACAGTTGATGCAATTCGGAGAGCTTAAAAATGTGTACACCATTTTCTGCCGAGCATTCCATGTATGTCACAAGTTCCGAGAAAGCGCGTGCTTCAGCAATCTGTTCTCGTTCATTAGAATTATTAGGACTTTTCTTTTGTAGTAGTGACCTGTATCGGTTCTTGAAAGACCTCATGCAATTTCTGTGATATTTCGCTTCGCTTGCAATCATATCTGTACCACCTAATTTGGACATCAATTCCATATCCTGAAGATCTGCAGCCATCGTTCTCACTGTATTATCTACAGGAAAAGTCGTCACTTGATGGAGGTCATCATTTCCTTTTTCACAGAAGATGCAGACATCAATGTTGAAAGCATGCCGTTTTGATTCTCTTCTACTAGTGTCACTGCAATCATCACGTTTCCTTTTTTTTGACAATGCTTTGTCAAGCTTTGTCTTAGAAAATTTTAAATGGCATGACTTGTGCCAACTGGCTCTGTTATCTACAAAGTACTGTGCATTCTCTTGATCCTCTTTAAATGCTAAATTTACAGGCAAACAATTTGCTTCTCTAAACTGAACTACGGTTTCTAGAAAGGTTTCATATGCATTAAACCCAGTCCCATGTTGAAGGCTATTAAGAGGGCATTTTAGCGGCTCTGAAGGTTGTTTTTCTTGACATATAATACACAGAGACCAGTCTATGCAGGAGTGACAAAACAGATTGCTGTGATATAACATCATAACGTTAAACAGTTAATAACACTATTTCAAAACACTTATACTATGCATCATGAGTTGATTTTTAATCAGACGTTGTAAGAAACAAAACACACATAGAATTGCTGGTTAAATAGATCCATCTCCCTTCTCAAAATGGTTTAAAGTTATTGGAATATACTACTAATTAACTAATAAGCATATAATGACATTTATCTTGATTCATTCATTCATTAAAAAAACTTAGTATAAACAAGACAACTCGTTTATTTTGTTGTGTACATTTTAGCTTTTGTTAAGCTAAAAATGAAGTTTAAACAATCGCAAGAACACGTATTTTATATAATCTTACCTGAAAAGCAATCCAAGTAGTATATCCAAGAACAATATGAACATTTAACTTATAATTCAAGCAGTTTTCCGAGATAATTTCTTCGATATTTACAGCAAACGCAGTGTAGTTCAAAAGACAAAATGGGTGGATACCGCTGACCATCTTGCTCATGCTTTACAAAGAAGCTCTGCTGACCCGTTATAATTGCAGTTTTCAATAAAACTTTACAATTAAAGTTGTGGCCTCAATTTTCGCCAACGTCTTATATATGTTTTGTAGAAGTCAATTATTTTAAAAACCCTGACCATTTATAATTTGTTTAGTATAGTGTAAATTATAAACATTACCCACCCCTCCCCTATGAATAACTCCACCCCCTCCCCCGAAATCACTGTGTCTTTCTGAATTTGTTTATTTCATTGAAAGAAGTGTTTTTATAAAGTTTATTACAGTCTAATGTATCTTACTATTTTTTTAACATTGTAATATCTAGTTTTTAAAAAAATAGCCCACCCCTCCCCCCCTTTGTCGTGAAATCTGCCCCCCCCCCTGACTTCGTTTCACTGGGCACCCCTTCTGAAATCGTTTGTTACATCATAACAAAGCTCTGTACAAAATTTGGTGCTTTAGTCACTTCTGTCACGATTCGGTCAAATTTTTGACCTAAGCGACTGGACTAAAAAGGTCGCAATTGCATGAATGTTTGAAAATCGATGAGATGAAAACAGTTATTCATCCATATTGAATTTTAGCATTATTTTTGATATTTTCTTTCGTTTTCCTGTTTTCCCCCTTCTTTTTGACTAGTAACAGAGTGGTTTTCGTATGAGTAGGAAACTTACCGTACCGCACCTGAACTGTGCCGTAACCGTAATTTCTATAAAAACAATCGAAATTCCTGCCATAAACGTACCGTAAATCTGCAATATTTCTTACGGTTAGTTTCTAAAGGTGAATATAAAACTACCTTTCATTTCTCTGACGATCTTGATGATTGTAGACGATGCATCAGTGCATAGTTTCTTTATAGATAAATTGTACTTCAATCTTTCGAAAAGACGTCACAGTGCTTCCCTTTCCATTGTAGAATTTCGTGCACATTCTCTTTTATCAAGAACTGCAACATCTACAACGGCCTTCGAGGCATGGTCCAAAATAGAGGAGACGCAGTAACTTGCGCAGTGTCCAGGAGAATCATTCCTACCATCACCACAGAGACACAAGTCCTTGTTGTCTGTGTGACCCACACCTCACTGACTACGGGTATAGCACAGGTTCGGTCAATTAAACAATTTGTTTTCTATTCCTGCAGAGGACTTCTGACGACTCCCACTTTCGACAATGGCCATTTGAACAATTCCATGATATCTCTCTGTGAATCTGTTCCCAGTACTTGCTCCATCACATAATGGATGAACTGTATACTGCCAGTTATGATGGTTACATGAGTTAGATTTGCCTCACACAACTTGCCGTCGTCAACATGCGTACCTCGGTTACCACATAACTCATAACAACAGTGATTCTTATCAAACTTTTATTCAGTAAAACACGACCACATCAGTTGGTAGCTGCCACCTTATCGTGTCAAAATAAATGCTATTATTATTAAATATATACTACTTATTAACCGAGAGTGAGGTCATTACAGGGAAATCTCAGACCAAGGTCTTGACAGTACGGACCGAGCGCAGCGAGGTCCGTACAAAAAAGACCGAGGTCTGAGATTTCCCTGTAATGACCGAACAGACGAGGTTAATAAGTTATTTATTATATGGCTATTTTAAAAAGAGAGAGAAAGTAATATTTTTTTTGATATTTTACGACGCGCGTTGCTTTCAAATGGCTTCCCAGTAGTTTTACTGAAAAAGAGCGAGTTGTCAAACTAGATCAGAAACCGGTTTTAATTTCATTCAGCATTAGGTACGGCTACCTCAACAAACTCACATAAATTTTATTGACAAATTATTAGATTTACTGCTGCTTTCCTCATCATTTCAAATCAAATATCGTCTAAAGACAACGGGTTTTGCTTATATCTCAACATCAAAGAAAGTCAAGAAACAAAAGACAAGTTTTACAAAGGATTTTATAGCTGACACGAACAAGTGAACCACGATGGATGTTGAAACGAGTTGTATTAATTCGTCGGTCTTGTGGACGTTTGCATCAAGAAAAAAGCCTACTGAAGCTTATTTTTCGATAAATGATAAGAAACGATGTCACCGACAACTATTGAAGGAATTAATTTGTCTGTGTTGTACTTTATGAAGAAGATGAAAGTTGAAAGCACTAGGATCGCTGACAGGTCTTTGAATCAAGCAATTCGACCTTTTTCAAGATTGTTTTTAAACCTTTTGTATGCAGAAAAAGAAAGACATGAAAACTTCCTCACTTCAAGAACGTTGTTAACTTTGTTAACAAACTTATCGTGAGTTTTACAGCTTTTTAAAAGTGACTGAAAAGCAACGGCATATATCAACAAAAACAGCTCAACTCACCGCCGTGTTGTTTACCGAAAGAAAGATAAATTAAAACTAAAAGTATACTTTTCAACTATCATTGAGGTATGTGAACGAGCTTTATGTTCTTTAAA
Source organism: Metridium senile (assembly GCA_949775045.1). Classification (NCBI taxonomy): domain Eukaryota; kingdom Metazoa; phylum Cnidaria; class Anthozoa; order Actiniaria; family Metridiidae; genus Metridium; species Metridium senile. Next base: position 4,198,108 of record OX459106.1, read on the forward strand.
GAATTAAAAAAAACTTTTGTGTATTCTCACAACCTTTTGTGTATTCTCTCGTGAGTTTTTGTAATTATATTGATTTGATTCTCTCAACATTTGCTTGTCAAAATGTTTGCAAAAACAACCAATATGCTCGCCACTTAATTTTCTCTCAGTCGGTTTTTGTTTATTTTATCGCATTCTATCAATGTTTTGGTCAATTCATGATCGTACAAACGTTTCACCTGCTTTTTGCCATAACACAAATTTGAAAAAAAAAAAAAATGATTTCACGACGCCGGTCCAGAAAAATCTTGTATTGCCCGTGGTCGTTATCCTCAACTGCTTTTCTTTTATACCTAACTGCAGGATCTAGACTGTACTTGGTGCTCTTGTTTTGGGTGTTAATTGTGCTTTGTTTTCTGCAGAGTAAGCAGAACATCCCATCTCCTTCTTTGTACATTAACCAATTCACTCCTGTACTTTCAGAGAACGTGAGATCGTCACACATTAGGCACTGGTGATGGAATCTGTCACCTTTCTTCGAGAAGCGGCTATTCTCAGTAGCAGATAGAGTATTACAGTTGAGATGTTTGCATCTATGGAAACTATGGATGGAATTTAACTCTTGTGGGTTAAATGTCGATGACAAAAACTCTGTTTCTTGCTTTAACGTCCAACGTTCTAAGCCATTTTGAGGCCGAACAGGCACAGAATGACGTACTTTAGGATCACAATCACAATCTTTAGAATCAGAATCACAATCTTGAGGATCAGAATCATGTACTTGAGGATCAGGCAAAGAATCACTTGAAGCTTTTTTTCTTTTTGGTTCCTGACCAGCTATTTAAATCGTAAGTGAGTTAAATCTTAAAGCAAAACAAGGCCAATTTCCGAAACTGTTAATGACTCAAAACATATGTAACAAATAGGCAAAAATCGAGAACAACAAGATCAAATCAAGTCTTTTTTTAATGTTTTTTTAATGTTTATAATAAAGATTACTTACCAGGAACGGAAGGCTGGGGTTTTGATGGCGAAAAAATATTTCGGATGTCACGCTTGGCCGCCATTTTTTTCACGTGGGAAGCCGCTGGTCATAGCCACCACAGGAAGCCCGTTCTATTACCCAGAGCTATTTTCGCTCCAAAATCAATATGGCGTTCGTTTTGACGCCGTTCGCGATCGTGGCTTCGAAACAAACAAAAGTAAAGATGTTTACGAAGACTACTGAATCCAGTGATGTTTGTTTATAACTTTATTTGGTAATGAATTAATTTTTAGTCAAAATAGCCAGCATTTTAAGGTGAAATATCCTGCGATAAACCGCCGTTTGCCGCCTTTTATTGAAAGCTCTGGTCATGCACACTGCCTGGCCACTTCACAACTACATCCATAAAGTAATACTGATAATCACATGTTGCTTGAACATTTAGACTATATCGACTCTTGGGGTTTGTGTAATCTGTGGAGTTTGCTGCTTGATTTCGATGTGGGTTCCGTCTATGGCACCCAAACACATTCTAGAACTTCATCCTCAGTAAATGGAAGTGTTATATATTTCGGTCCGAGATGAACAGTGATAGCTTTACACACCTTTCTGACGATCTTTGAAACCACTTGGCGAGAAATTCCAAAAGCATTTGCTGTTCATCGTTTAAATAATACAGCGTGACAGCGACTTGTTTTCTCACATTAATAGCTGATCTCATCGTTGTGTCCTTTCCTTTAATGAATGGCCTCAGTTCTTCTCTCCATTCCTCTGGAATAACAATCCCTTTCACAAAATTGTCCCACCAAACACTCGTCCTTACGTCTTTAACGGCGCTGTTTTCTCACCAGAAAGCGAAATTATCCTTAAAATGTTGCGTCGCCTCCTTGTATGATTATCTATAATTATCTAAATTGAGTCTTAGTAAACGACGTCGATACTCGGCAGTCTTCTCCTGGATTGTTCGATCTTGAATGGCAACTCCCAGTCGTGCGATTCATCTATGGGTACTTTGTTGTTGAGTATCTTCTCTAGAAGAATCAAATCTTTGTCAAGGTTGAATCGATCGACATACCGACCTTCGTTCTGGCGCCTCAGCCTAGGACGCATAACGGCATAAAAATTATTCGAAGCACGCTCTTTAGCAAGTTTGAACGAGAGCAGTTCTTCCGATGCTTTGGACTTGGACTTCTTTTTTTTTCTAATTCTTTGATCAGTTTTTGTAGTTCAACAAGTTCACTTTTAGCTTCGGGATGCTTCTCACTTGCTGAGCAATTTGTCATGTCGGTACATGGCAGGTTCTTGCATTTACTTTTGTAGTGCCCCGGCATGTGACAGTTTGCGTACAATTTTCCTCTGCTTCGATCCGTTTGCCTTGATTCCAGATTGCTCATATTCATTTCGAACTGTTTCCAATTGTTCCTTGGCGCTTTCTACCTGTGTTTCTAGGACGGTAAGGTTGTTCGTCATTTCCATTTCCTTTCTTTCTAAATAGCTTTCTGGTTGTTTATTTGTGGATGTTCCCGCGCTTTCGCCATTCCCAGTGCTGTTACTGGCCGAACCGGCATTATTTATCGTGTGGTTGACTGCTAGAGTAGAAGAAAAGTTATTTTGTATCAAAGTGGATGGCTGAGGAAACAGTTCTTTCGGCGTAAGAGATGGCTGTTTTAGATTTTCTATCTCTTTCTCCATGATACGCTTCTCGGCTAACACTAATTTATGAGGTTAGTTGATAATCACATCCAAATCACTTTTTTCCAAATAATTCAGGGATTGTTTCGTTTGAAATCCTCGGTTTTCAAATTCTCTGGCAAGGCGTTCAAGATGTAATCCCTGAGGGGAAATAAGAAATAGCCATTGATAAACTTCAGAGCGCTGGGAATTATGACTCGACGCCATTGTTGAACTGAGAGTGATCGCGAAGTTGAGATAAGCCGCTAATTAGATGCAGTCAGTCATATTTTGACAGCACACTTTCCCGCCATACACAACGTACCTGAATAATGATTAGATATATTTCCGTGTCCAAACGATTGAATTGAAATGCCTAAACTAGTGATCCACGAAGCAACACTAAAAGGGAGAAATACTTGATTTACCTTTCTTGTAGGGAGTATTTTCGATTGCTTTCCTGAAGTAAACAACCCATTTGATCGCAATGCAATTTTGGTTCGTAATGGGCAATATGTACTACCATTTGCGACCTTCCGTGAACCGTGACGAGACAAACGTAGTTTTAACTACTTTGCATAACACGGGTTAGCTTGTCAAAACTGGCAAGTTTGCCATCAAAAACTATTTGGCGGCACGCCCCAAAACTTGGTTTAACACGCTAATTAGATACTTTAAAATTGTTAATTTCGTATCGGTTTTTCCTAGGCAGATAACAACTAACTCTTCACGATTGAGAGTCAAAACTTTGCATCTCTCATAACTTGATCCATAAATAACTTTAACTGGCATTTTCGTTGTTAATCTGAGCGCTTGTGAAAATTGTGAACGCATTAACGCAATTAACAATTGTGAAACTATCTAATTAGCGTAGACTATTTTGTTTGCTATTTTAAATGAAAACGGTACTACATAGTACTAGCTTATACTATAGATAATAATACAATTAGTGAAAAATTTATCATTATTTATTTCAGGCTAATACTGTTGGCTCTATTTAGATGGGCGGGTCTCTCTCTTTGGATGGGCGGGTCTCTCTCTTTGGATGGGCGGGTCTGCGTTGCTGACTGGGTCTGCTGTTGGAGATTGACTTAGTCCTTTGTTCACTTCAGCGCTAAAATTAAAATTCTTCCTGTTGTAGAAGTGACTTCATACGACCTTGTGACTGTGTCGATCTTCTCTTCCACTGTGGAAGGTGTCCACCTTGTGTTGTCCACCTTGTGTTGCAGGATCTTGGATGTTCACTTTCTGACCCGAGAGCAGGGTTGGTAAGACTTTGCTACTTCTATCGTGGTAATGCTTCTGTTGTTCTTGTCTGTGCTTTAGTCTCCCTATGCTCAGACAGGATAAGGCCACTCGAAGCTAATGCATCCTCTGTAACATTGGAGAAGCTGTTTATGTTTTTGCCTGTTGTTCTTCATCTTCTCTTTCTTCCTGTTCTTCACTGTCATACTCAAAGCTAATGCATCCTCTATAAGGTTGGAGCAGCTGTTTATGTCTGCAGTGTGTTGTTCATGTTCTCCTTCTTCCTGTTCTTCACTGTCATACTGCCAACCGGGACCCCTGTGGAACCCACTTATGCCCAAAGTGGGCGTACATAGTTTCCATCCAATTGACATAGTGTTCTTCCACGCCAAGCTTTTGGGTGTACACTGATTCAAAAAACCTTATATTATAGTCAATAAGGCCATATGGCATTCTGTTTATTGGCATCCATGTGCATGTATTGTCAGGTTGCTTGTTGAAACACTTGGATAGGCCATAGGCAATGTTAAGTAGCTGTTTCACTTTGAACAGTTCCATTTGATACCAGACGATCCAGATTTTTAGTAAAATTTTGATAGCACCCTCTATGGTAGCCAGTAATCTCAAGTTCCTTATTTGTTTCAACACTATCAGGGATTTTATTGCAGATATCTTCCATCCTAAAGGGGAGTCGTGAGTCTGTTGATTTCCTTGATGCTATGCAACTGTACTAGCTTTTCAGCTGCCAAACCTACAATTTTGCTCAATGGAGTGAAATCACCATGCTGAATTCCGTTCACATGTAGAATAACGTCTTTTCTTTTTGCCGTTACTTTTCACATTTGAATCTATTTTACGTTTTTGAGATCTTGGTAGCATGATTGTTAGCCACACATAACCTCTACTTACAGACATTATAAGATTCAAAATGGCCGACTGCTCCCTGTGTAATTTGTCAAAAATGGAAACCTCGCCTAAACGACACGATGGAGAGATTTTTAAAGTTGAAATGTTTTTGGCAGGATACTGGTGCCGGCAGGATACTCGGCCACACACTGTATATGTAATAACATTTCGAGAAATACTATTGTGATATGCATTATTTTTAGATTAAAAATTGGTGGTCGGCCCGTTGAAAAACACTCCCGAGCCACCTTAAATCATCACTACTTTCAAGAATTATATTGTTGTAGCATGTGAAAGTATAGCTTACCTGTTCGAGTGGAATTGTTTAAGGTGTTTACAGAGGAAGCACAATCATTCCAAAATTTGTTGTTTTTGTGTTTAGGCCACAGGTTAGTATGAAAATCCGGCCAATACAAACATATGTACTGAATTAATGCTACTTCTTCTTTTGGAGACCATGGGCAATTTGTTCTTGTTATGTCTTTTTCTTTAGTTTCTTGTCCAAAGAGACTTCTCCGTGAATTACTAGTTCCACATGTATGCTTAGAAACAGGTTTCCTGGGTGTATTCCCCTCCACAACTGACGATCGTTTCTTCATCGTGAGTGACTGTGAGACATAAAAAAACAAAAACTTTAAACAAACAAAAACACTTGTTTCCCACGGGGCGCAATGGGGAGCGTTTATAATACGTGACAATGTTATATTTCAAGAGTAATATTTGAGCTATTTTATAGTAATCTTTCTTGAGTTTTTAGTAAACTATGGAACAAAAAGTATATGTTCATCAAATTACAAACACAAACTTTGAAAACGGTTAGTGCTTTTACTCAGCCAACAAATTGATCGTAGGGATAATATTTTTCACGTATTTCATCCGGAACAAGTACATCAAAGATGTCATCTAATAGAGAGAAGTAAATAATTCTTAGGTATGATTTAAATTAATTTCTGTATATACTGGATTTTGAGCGATGTTGCATCTGCAAAAAGGTCCTGCAACTCTGTGATCCACCTTTATGCGACTTCCAGTTGTTCGTCATTTAAGTACGTCGTGTATAGTTCGTGTTTACCATATCCCATGCTTCGGAAAGCTTCGAGTAGAGTTACCTTCGACCATTTCGCACCCTTGGTCGGCATCTATCGACTTCAGGAGTTCGTTGCATTTCCTGGTAAATCTTGCTCTGGCTGTACGCCTTAGGGCGCTCCATTAGATTTTTGAGGGTGATGATCAAATTCAAAAATCATCATATTTTTTTTTACTCAAAGTTTAAGCCAAAAAAAAATTATTTTCTTGGAATTTATCTTGCAAGAAATTTTTTCCACGTCTTTGGAGCTGTAGGGAATATTTTTTTAAATCTTCCATCTTCCATCTTTATTGGTATATCTTTGGGATATGATCAATGAGAATCCAATGATATCCCAGTATTTGAGTAACTACTGATCTAACTTGGTATTCGTTGTATGACACACGCAGACTGCAGACTGCAGACCAGATATATTATATATACAACTTCATATATAAACTACATATATTGTCACTCTTGTACAAAGTTGTACATGCATTACAAAATATTCCTTAGACCCCGATGTTATTAGGTTAAATCTAAACTGTCAGACATTGCCCACGACCTACTCAAACTACAAACTCACTTGACGTACGACATGATCATCGCTCGATGTACAATTTATTTAACCTTTTTAAAAATTCAGTCACAACGCCACCAAAATATATATAATATGGTCTAGCCATCTAGTAATTAGCTTATTACTCGGGTATAAATATGACGGTCACAACAAACGTGAACTCAGAATATTAGTACATTAATTTCAACAATTCAATAATTCAACAATTTCAATAGCACTTTACAATGCGTATATGAAGAAGCTAGTGGAGTCAGAATAGACCAATATTGTGTTGTACGTGTCCCCCCCCCCCCCCCCCCCCCCCCGCCCCCCCGCCCGGTGTCCATTCCAAATGGCAACTGAATGGTTTGAAAGCCGGATACCAGTAATATATTCCCTTTTAAAAACATAAAGTTACAGTTAACCCGTTAACGAGGACAACGTGTGGACGGAAGAAATTTTCTTTATTAACGGGGTGTACAACCGATAAAGCAAAGGGTTCCCGAAATGACTGATTGTGCCCGCGCCGACTTTGAGGCTTAATAACTTTTTAACAAATAACTTTAATAACTTTATGAATGGATTCTCCTGCGAATTGGTCACTCACCAATTAATTTTGCCATTATAATAACAATGGTCTCTATTAGAGATTCAACAAACAAGAAAACTTTATAACATTTATAAGAAGGTGTTATATACAACAATTAAAATATCTATCTGCTTATTAAAAATTGTTACCTGTCATCAATTTTTTATAATCAATTGAATGATTTAGATAGATACTAATAATTTTTGATGACGCCATGCCATCACGTGACCAAAAAACGAAATATTCATAAAAAGCTTAGTTTTCTTCACTTTTTAAAATTTGTTTGCTCTAAGAACTAAGTAACAATAGAAAAAATATGAATAAACACCAGAAAAGGAATCATGGTAAAGGAATGTGCCCCATGTAATCCTGGCATTTCTTTTATATGACATAGGAACCGTATTAGTTAATATGAAAATAATTAGGAAAAAGTTATGCCTAAAGAGTTCTTAATATATTGTTTATGCAGTTCATTAAACCAGAATCCTGCGCTCTTATTTCAAAATTTGATGATGCCTCAAAGCCTGGATTCTTCTGCCAAACACAAGCAGTGGTAGTGCGTGCGGTCTGGCTTTTTTGTCACTTTCAGTGTTCCGGTTTCTTTGTCATACCAGCTCCTGAACTCCATGGTGGTTAGAACTATGTCAAAGGGTGGAGGTAGTACTCCAGAGGCATTTAGGCGGAATTTCCCTCCGCATCTGTAGCATACCTGTGCTTTGCAATGTGGTCTTCTCTCGCTGTAACTGTTATTGTAGTTTCGTGGAGAAGAACTTTTTTTTTCTATCCCGATCTCGTTTACCTTGGCAAGGTTGTTTTCCTGTGTTCTTACTAATAGGTGCCGTGAGTGAGGCAGCAATAGTTATATTCGCTCCATCGTTTTTGTGGAACCACACAAGGAATTCCTCCAATTTTTCTGCGTGATCAGCAACAGCTAAAGTATGCGAACAAATTGTTGCCGTCTTAAAACCTCTACAAGGACATTTACTCGAACCATCCTTTTCAGTACATGAAACAAAATGGGGTTGGGCTTCACTTTTGCTGGCCATCATAAACCCGTTATGGTCACCTGGTTCCATGATGATATTCCGTGTGCTCTGTCTCATTTCTGTCGCTTTAATATAAGCCTGTTTAAAAGCATTGGACAGTCCAGTCTCTTCAAATGGGACTGTCCGAGCTGCTTTCTGGTCTGACTGAGGGCTTAGCAACTCTTCAGCACCCGATGTACTGCTTGTGTTGTCTGTGTTGGTATCGTCTGGCTGTGCAGCCAACCATAACAGCACGCCGTAAGCAACCATACGGAAATCAAGCGTGAAGAAACAACAAACTATGGTGAGCGAGGGCATATGCATTCGTACTCATTTTTATTCGACTGCTTTAAAACCCTTCAATACACATGAAACTTAGGGGGTTATTTGTTAAAGGTACATCCTTTTAATGACGTAATTTAAAAAAAATCGATCAACGATTTTTTGAACGCGACAATTTTTAGTATATCCTATCTGATCCGGCGACAAATGGAACTCATTGAGCTACAAGTATAAAAATTCACAAACTCAATTTCAACCATAACAGCAACCAACCTATACTAGCTTGTATTAAAAAAAAGTTCAATCTACACAATCAAAGTTTTGATTTCTTTAGGGAAATATTCGTCGCTTGATATTTCCAAAACGCTATAGAAAAAATTTTATAAATTTCAATATGTTGGGGGCCTTGACCCACACTTTCGATTGATGCATGTCGCATTAAAAGTTTAGATCAATTTTTTGAGAAAATAAGCGATAAACTATTTCCATGACGTCATCACTACATCACAACCAAAACGCTGATTCAAACCAATTTTATATTTTTGACAACTTTAATCTATGCCTGATATCGTGTGAAAACGGCTAGCAAATCAGTTGCCATGGATTCCGGTTCCAAACAGTAACTTTTCAGCTCACATTTCTATAGAGGAACAAAAGAAATACGGTTGATCGACTTTAGTTTGGAACAAGTTTCCTTGATAACTGACAATAGGTGGCGTATTCACTTCAGTACTCTATTGAAAAAGAAGTTACAGCCGTCTGAATGCGGCTGGGTGTACCATAAAAATATATCACCGAGCCTCTTTAAAAGCAGGCATTGTACTCATTGGCGGCCCAGTAGCAGTCATGGAAATTATTTTGCTTCAGTTTTCACTGGCAAAAATAGAACAAATTGTTATTACTATACCTCCAACGATTAGAAGTTAGGCCTGCCCCTGGACCTTAAATCGCCGTAATTTAATGCGGTTTAAAGCGTTTTAAGGCGATTTAATGCGATTTAAGAAAATATGGCCAAACTTCGAGTGAAGTTTTAAGGCGTTTTAGTGCGGTTTAAGGCGATTTAAGGCGATTTAAGAAAAAATATAAGAAAATCAGAGGCACCATAAGGCAATTTTAAGCAATTTACAGCGATTTAGGGATGTTTAAGAAAATATATAGTGAAGAAGATGCATTTTCTGGTGGTTTAAGTAATTCTTTTTTGTAAAAATGAATAACATTTTAAGTTCATTTAAGGAAATTTGAAAATAAAGGTATCATTGTTCAAAATATCATTTAAATATAAAACTTCTAGTAAGCAAAGGCCAGTTTAAACTTTACATCAAAAATTGTATTCAATAAAGGTCAGTTTTATATTAATATAAGGAATGTCTGTGATTCACTTACATAATTGATTTAGAGTGCAAATATTATATCCATGAAATACAAAATAGTACAACATGATGCTAGTTAAAACAATAGAATAGAGTGCAAATAGCGTAACAATTAAAGCACTTTTAAACAATGATTATCAATTATTTTAACATAGTTTAATACTATGAAACCAGTTGCAAAACAATTATTTTTATATCTTTTTTATTTTGAATATTTTTATCATCAAAACTTGTAAACAACACTTCCTTTGTACATCTTTCTGTATATACATATAAATTAAATAATTATATACGTTCTGGGTGCTTTCATTAAGGATTGCTGGCTATTTTCTAAGAAACATTTGTTTGAATTTGTATAATATTGCTAACCTCCAACATAAGAATCTAATCTTTATTGTAGTAGATATTTTTCCAGATTAAACAAACGTTTCTGAAACTAGGGACTGAACAGTAACGAAATTATTAAAGCTAATATTTCTACATACCACTGATGAAGATTTAAAGTCCAATTCGCATCTTATCTTGATGTTAGTTAGTGTAAATGATTCTGAAATTGTTTTTCCTGTCGCATTGATGATCCTTACAGAAAAGCTTGGTTTTTGATACATAAATTAATCTTTATATGTATAAATAATCTCAGCGTGCATTTTCGGATCTTTCTCAGGAACCCATCCTATTTGACGTTCTCCAGATCGTATAGACAGCAAAATACCCCCAAACCATACCTTGATCCAAAAGCAAGTGTTTTTTCTTATGCTCACTTCAAATACTTCTTCTGGCTGATATTAATTACAGCAATAACCACTTCTTTACTTGATGCATACTTGGACGTTCCACTATTCGAAGGTGATGTCTGTGGCAGGTGGCAAGTCTTTTTTCCTTCTTGTTTCCTGGTTTTGATCTTATTTACAAGATGATCTCTTGTAAGTACCTTTACAGGAGATGACAGAAGCTCAAAATAAACTATGTTCGAGTATTCCGCCATTTTGATTTGTCCCAGTCTCTCACGCTAAGTCCTGACATGTGACCTATCTGACATGTGTTACTGTGCTGTCATAATATTATCGGCTATGACTCCCTCAATGAGAACTTTTTCTTTGACGATCGAGTAAAACAATTTTTTCAACCCTTTGACGAAGTATCGATTAGCCGATACCGATTAGCCTCGTTGGCCATTTCTGAGCTTCGTATTACAAATCAAGAGTTCACTCAGTGAGTCGATGTATATTACCGTTCAGATTTGACAGAAAGTCTCATGAAATTGACCAGACTCCTCCATCCACTCCCCCATCCCAACGGAGAAACACCTGTGCGGTGTTATCGCAGGCTCACAAAACCAATTTAAAATGGCGAACAGCAAGCTAAGATAGTTGAAGTGATTTATATTTGCATGTGTTTTCCACTCGTTTATGTAAAATACGCAGACAACCTATTTGCACAAGTAAAGCTGAACAAATGATATTAACTTACAATGGCTTAATGGTGACCTTTTACTGTGTAGACTGACCATATTAAGAGTGACTGTCAGGAAGAACCAGACATATCGTGGCAAAAGTCGATTCATCGATTTTGTTCATATTTTGCAGATCGATACCCTATCATGTTGTAAGAACTCCTGTGAACTTAGTTTTTAAAAATTTGTTTTCGTTTGGGAGAAATTTGAATTATTATGCGAGAAGGCAAATATGCTAATTCGACGACTCTGAAATAGAGACCACTCGGCGATCTCGTGCACAAAATACAAACAATATTTAACCTTAAAAACCTTATAATCTTTAAATATGCTATCTCTATATGCCTCATAGCGTATTTCAGACTTGTAGCTTTAACGATGAATTTGTGGCAGAATTTTGTTCAGGACACAGTTTTCATGAGCTAAAAAATACCCTCAAAACAGCCGCGAATTAAACTATGTTCGATATAACGGAATAGTTTGATATTCACTGTGTGTGAAGTTAAGATAATTTCTTAAAACACTGCCGAACAAATTTCTAGGTTTTTATGTTTTGAAGTTGTTACAGTCGATCTAAGTTGCCTAAATTGGCTGTTTTTTTTACGATCATTTTTGCATAATTAGCAACGATAATGATCGTCAAAACAATACTATTTGCAACAATCTTGTATTAACCGTATTTAACATCAGCAATGAGTCAATTTGTATTCCTTATTGTAGTTAGAACAATATTTATTCCAACCCGATATAAATCATGCATGTATTTTCGGGGTTTTGATCCGGATCGTTTTGTTTATACAAAGCCAATTATATCCTCGTACGAGTGTTACTAAAAATAGATATGGCAAGACTTTTAGATACTGCCCTTTGAAATACTAAAATGAATCTGATAGAAGTCATAACAAAAATATTATGTAACGCATGAGACTCACAACACAATTCCTTCAATATAGCAAATTTATATAATAGTAGAATAGAATAGTAGTAGTGTTTTTGGATAGAAGATAGATATACCGGTAGTTGTTCTTTGAGAGCAGATTGTCTATTATCCCATATTTAAAGTCTACAAAATGAAATTTACAAGATAATGACCGATCTTATTTCTGATAAAAACTCCAGTATAAATGTTTTATTTTATATCTTTTGTAAGAAACGAAACACAGGTTTGAGTAGTACGTTATTTTAGCAATAATGCGATGCTTATATAAACAAATAATGCAGTTTCTAATTGCAATATTTGGCAGACTTGCTACAAGTCGACTTTATTTTGACGAGTCGCTAAACGACTAGATAAACAAAAGATAAACGAGATAAACGAGAGAAACCAATACGAAAAAAACCGGACTTTGAGAAAGTCTAAAGAGCAATGCTCTTAATTAATGTATTTTCTTTTATTTAGAAGACACAAATTTATTAAAATAACCGATAAGTAACGTACCCTGCCATTTCCACCCTTTATATGTAGATTTATGCCGAACCTTTATTCATCGGCCAACATCTATTGAGCGGCCACTTTGAAAAGTCCCTTGGGTGACCGTTTATTAGAGGTACAACTCAATTTCTTGAATATTGTAAAAATTTCAACAAAAATTATATTAAATTGGACGTCAACGGCGGAAAACACAACACTTAGGGACTTATGAAAGGGTCTATAGGAGATTTACTGTTCTTTTGATTTATGATCACAAAAATCATTTGTATAAATTTGAACAAACATTTTTCTAATTATTAGAGCTGCTTTTATACATACATGAATGCTTTGTAGATGTAAGCACTTTATAATCATGGCAGCTATAGCAAATGTGTAGAATACGAAATCAAAATATTACATTACCGGTATTAGAATGCTGCCAAGCACCTTGTACACGTGAGAATGATAATTATCTTACCAGTTGTCACGCAATGCTCCTTGCTTTTGTATAAGCAAAAAGCTACAAAACCATCAAAACCCCGAGAATACATGCATGATTTATATCGAGTTGGAATAAATATTGTTCTAACTACAATAAGGAATACAAATTGACTCATTGCTGATGTTAAATACGGTTAATACAAGATTGTTGCAAATAGTATTATTGTTTTGACGCTCATTATCGTTGTTAAATTATGCAAAAATGATCGTAAAAAAACAGCCAATTTAGGCAACTTAGATCGACTGTAACAACTTCAAAACATAAAAACCTAGCAATTTTTTTCGGCAGTGTTTTAAGAAATTATCTTAACTTCAAACACAGTGAATATCAAACTATTCCGTTATATCGAACATAGTTTAATTCGCGGCTGTTTTGAGGGTATTTTTTAGCTCATGAAAACTGTGTCCTGAACAAAATTCTGCCAAAAATTCATCGTTAAAGCTACAAGTCTGAAATACGCTATGAGGCATATAGAGATAGCATATTTAAAGATTATAAGGTTTTTAAGGTTAAATATTGTTTGTATTTTGTGCACGAGATCGCCGAGTGGTCTCTATTTCAGAGTCGTCGAATTAGCATATTTGCCTTCTCGCATAATAATTCAAATTTCTCCCAAACGAAAACAAATTTTTAAAAACTAAGTTCACAGGAGTGCTTATAACATGATAGGGTATCGAACTACAAAATATGAACAAAATCGATGAATCGACTTTTGCCACGATATTTCGAATTTGTCTGGTTCTTCCTGACAGTCACTCTTAATGTGTGACTGCACGCATGCTGCTCATGTAAGTAGAATTCACTTGATTCGATTTGTACAATAAGATTATTTACTAGTAAAGTTTTCGAGATAGTTCGGTGAAAACCACATAAAATGTTAATTAATTTCTTTTCAATTTTCTTTTATATTTCGCTAGATTGATGATAAATATTTGTTATAGAATGACCAACAAAAAATATTCTAAAATGTTATAAATAAATAATATGTTCTTGCAGTTTTTTAAGTACTTTTAATGTGCTTTTATGTATATTTGCATGTAGAAAATTCACAAAAAATGTTGAATTGTGCATTCCAAGACTGAAATACATTGTTGGTTTCAAAGGTAGCAAATATAGATTGATTTGCATTTCATATGAAGCTAATATACAAAACATAACTCTAATACACTGTACTGACATAATGGCATGAACTGCACAATGCATTTTGGTCTTGCATGGAATGTACTATTCAGTATTCATAAGTATTCATTTCTGGAATAGTTATATATTGTATATACCGTATATATATGTATGATTACATCCTATTGCAGAAGGATTTGAGCACATATTTATACAAACAATCTAATTTAATTAATATCCAGATAAACTAGTATTTTGAATTTTGCATCTCATTTATATTTGTATATTTGACTGTATATATAAATGTGTACCACAATCATTCTGTACTTGAGGGTATGCATGTATAATTACTTTTATACTACATATTCTCAGTTTCAGAAAGGTTGTGGTTTATGTACATGTACATATATAATTATCCAAATACCTTATTATTCGGTGTATCTTTTTATGATTTTTTTAATATTTACTATTTTGGAAGGTATTATGAGAGTAGGTTTGAGGCCATGTACTATACTGTATTTATTACTCGGGCTACCTGTGGTAGCTCGAGTCTAAAAATGCAAACGGTTCTTCGTCGTCGTCGTCGTCGTATTCTTTGTCGTGGTCCTCAAATTGGAGGGTCAGGTCCCAGGCGTTCCTAGTAGTGCATGACAGCGCATGGGCAACGATCGCTGACCGAAGGTTAATACGAACGAATAAATATCGATTGAAATGAAAACTTGTTTTTAGTTTTGATGTGATTGACGAGACTGACGATGATTATGACGAATTAATTGTTCGATCGAATAACGACTCTCGTTTACTCGTTTAACTCTGATCCCGCAGAAAGTAATGGCTATATGTTTTGGACTGATGATCGACAAGACATTACCTCAAATTGTTAGTTGCTGTACTACAGGGTTGACTCCCGAAATATAGCTTGCTATTTTCTTTTTTATAAAGACGAGGATATCTTGGCCGGAATGATCCGCCGTTAGCGAAGTCCTTTCTAGCACAAAACAGAAGATGTGCCACGCCAGCAGAATTGCATTCGCTTCGGTATATTATCAAGCACTTTCAAACAGAAATCTTGAGTTTATATTGATTAATGTGCTATTTTTGTTCTTCATAATGTCAGAGAACGTGACTTCCTTCACGAAGCCTACAAAGCGAACACGTCAACACGACATAAAAACATTCAGATCGGCCTGTCTGAAAACCACTCTCAACAGCCCAAATCGCCTCAAAAATTACACAAATTGCTTAAATAACTATCTATCTTTCTTGTTCTGACGTTCAATTTTCAAGAACAACTTCAAGTTTTCGAAGCATTCAAGTTTTCGATATCGCATACTCAAATCTTCGTAGCGGCGCTTTGGGGGGAGGGGACGGGATGAAATGTCAACACTTTGTAACACAGGCATCCCGGTACATAGAAATATATGTCGAGCAGATTCATACAGCCCAAAATCCATCTTTATTTTCGTGACGTTTATTTCTCAAAAGGTTAATCTTGATAATAATGTTTCTGAGATTTAGTTTTCATTTTCTCAATAAAAACATTATGAAATTTGGGATAAGGACATTTCTCATTAAAATAACCTAAAATTAGTCATAAATGATTTACGTGCATATGTTTATTTTTGTGCACATTTTAAACATTTTGTAAACATTAATCAACCAATTTAGTTCCTCCTCACCCTCGGGACTTTCCAAAGTAGCCGGGTTGGCCGCAGAAAAGAGGATAGAATAGGTATATAGTGTATTATTCTCTTTCAGTCATTGTTATTAATAAGGAATGGACAACCAACTCCGACCGGAGTCACCTCCGGCACGAAGTGGCGAATATTAAGCTAAGGCTACCCCTGCACCCCGGCTGAACTGGGTGGGAGGGTGGGCACGATCTCTTCCCGGGCCGCTAACTGATTTCTTGTCGAAGTAATACATTCAAAGGCGTCCTTTTACTTTATATAACCCCACAACCAATCAGGGACTGCTTATTTTGCCGCCAAGGGACATTCCTTCGTGATAAGCATTATAAATAACATTCCTTCAAGAGAATATACATATTCAATGACTTTGCATAGTGTATTATTCTCTTTCAGTCATTGTTATTAATAAGGAATGGACAACCAACTCCTCCCTCCGTCACTCCAACCCAGGGACTCCTATAACCTGATAAAAGATTCCTACACATTAACAATCCTTTATTCTATATAATTACGTTTCACCATTATAAAGACCAAGCGCTCTTTCCATACCTTATCCCTAACATTGGCCTCAAAAATGTTTTCCCTGAAGGGAACACATAAAACTAATGTTGCCCTAAAGAGCCACTTAAACTGAAGAAAAAAGGCTTTCACGAAACCCTCCAACTTATCCAGACATTTATAATCCTTTCCCACAGTCATGTCTAAATTTGCCAATCTAGCTGCTGGTCCAGCGGGTTTACTACTTGTCTTAACTTAATATAGTGAAGAGCTGTTTTACTAGTTTTCCACCCCACATGATCCATAATTTGATCTAGACTAACATTTGCTAATGCCACTGAAATGGCTGCGCCACTTCTGAAACCGTGTAGCGTGATATGGTCACTAGGATGATAGAACACTTCAATTGCTTTGCATACACATTTAGCGTAGCTTGCGTCGCGGAAGCATCGAGTGCCTTTGCCGTGATCAAGCCTTCCTTTGAAACTGAACGAAATAAATACCCCATAGAAATATCCACTCTCAAAGCTTTACAAATATTGAAATACAGATCGAGCCCTGAACTGGGCATACCAATTTATTGGATCCCTTTTTTAAAGAGCAAACACATTGGAATCACCCGAGCGAAGGGATTTCGTCCACACTTGATTAAATAGTAAGCCTGAATCGTCCGGAAAACGCAAAATAGTTGGCGTCAAAATGCACAATAAATCGGCCGCTCTATCAGCCGAGAAAAAACAAAGCCTTAAACAACGCTTGATCCCTAGCAAGAATATATGTTTTACATGGATCCAATAAACTATCCATAAATCGCCTTTGCCAAAAGCGAGCAAGAACCTCAATATCCGTTAGAATTACTGGATCCGCCTGGCGAGGCGTTACAACTGTTCTTCTCGAACACTAACTATTGTTTAACACTCTTATCTGCCGCCGGGTTACCCAACCCCAGCAAAAGAAACCATTCCCCACCCCTCCCATTGTCAGCAAAAATCGCTCGCAGCTTTCCCAATAAGCGAGTCCACCGTCCCATATGCTAAACGTCTGGGACAAGAACAACCTTTGGTTTTAAAGCTTCCCAAATTAGGGCATAGAGTATTGTGAATTACAGTTCTGCCCCCTTGATCCTTCCATACCAAAAATGCTACAATGTCCTTGGGTGAAGCTGAGTTAATGTCGTAACCATGAATAAATCATGTCTCGTTTGGGGTACTTAGCCAAGACCACTTCCCACAAACTCAGGTCATTATGAATGCCACCAGCCACAAACTTCTCTGGGTCATGAACACATAGTGTAGATAGTGAAGGCACATTCGCATTTAGACAAAACTTCCTCGACCGGCGAGTAGGCAGGAGCTCCCCCCTGGACAGAGATACCATCCATGGAAACCCAAAACATATTCTCCAATGGCGGTTGTCCTGACGACAACAAACTCTTATCAAATTCAGGATCGACAAATTCCCACTGGGATGTCTTAAACTTGACGGGTTCCCCTACCCGACGACGCTTTTTAGAACAAAACAAAAAAGACAGCTAGGCCCATCCCACTGGAAAAAAATGACCCAACCGAAAACATTAATGATAGGAAACACATGGATGGGATCCCTGACCAGGAGGGAGCAACTACCACGCCCACGTAAAAGCGGTACGCAACACAGGCCGCCCAGAAATGAGGCAAACCTGTGCGAGTTACTCTCCCCAATCCAGGACGATATCTAGAAATGAATCGTATATGCAAATTGTAGTCCACGAAACACAAACACACGAGATAGCACCAAAAAATTCACAAATTTATTCCTGACATAAATTCAACATAATAAAGTGATTGAGTTCCTTCTACAAGGAAAGAAAATACATAATCACGATTTCACTCAAGGAAAATTACTGCTGTGGACCGAGTCCTCTAGCTCGTCCTCTGCCTCCCTGCTGTCCCCCCTGGCGCAGATAGCAATTCCTCTGGAAATGACCAAAGCCCTGGCAAAGATAGCACTGAGCCTGATAAGGCTGGAATCTGGCTCTTCCCCGTGGCGCGTCGGGATTTCTCTTCGACTTCTCTGCCTTATCCACTTGCGCCATTTTCTTACAGACCTCCTCCTGATCCTTGTCTCCAAGAAGGCTTGTGATATACCTCCGAAACTGCACATCCGATACTGCCATTTTCTCACGTAATGCTTGCAATACTGCCGAATAATACCCGGCTTTGGGGTGCTTGCTCTCTCTTGCCACCATTTTCAGGTTGAGGACCAGGTCGAATACCAGATCCTTGGAAAACAAGGCATCTCTGGTATTGACCAACTGAAAAATCCTGGTTAGAACACCCTCTACGCTGTCTGTTTGACTTTTCTCTATCAATTCCAATCTCTCCCGGAGAGTCTTTAAGACAGGATCCTATACACATGAAAAACGGTGGTCAAATTGTCTCACATTCCTTTACAATCATGATTACAGATTGAAACTTAACTGAACAATTATGAACCCGATACAAACTATATGCACTGACAATACCGTTAGAAATTGAAACACTTTGACACTTAACCTCTCAGTCTCGATCACGGACTATTGCGTTCCTTCACAATCATGATCACAGATTATAACTTAATTACACAATTATGAACCCGATACAAACCATATGCACTGACAATGCCGTTGAAAATTGAAACACTTTGATACTTAACATCTCAGTCTCGATCACGGACTATTATACGTTCCTTTACAATCATGATCACAAATTGTAACTTAATTACACAATTATATGAACCCGATACAAACTATATGCACTGACAATGTCGTTAGAAATTGAACACTTTGACACTTAATATCTCAGTCTCAATCACAGACTGACGTTCCTTTGCAATCATGATCACAGATTGAACATTATTAACCCCGTTCCCGCCACGATCACGGGCTGACGGCAACATCTAAACATATCCCTTTGACCAGAAACTAAACAAAAATACATAAAATAGAACCTTAATACACTTACTTCAGGCCTAGCTTCGGGTTGCTCATTCTGTTGGACCTGCTGAGCATTTCGTTGTGCATTGCCTTGAGCATTTCCTTGAGCGTTGTGTTGCACATTTCCTTGAGCGTTGCCTTGAGCGTTTCCTTGAGCGTTTCCTTGAGCGTTGTCTTGAACATTTCCTTGAGCATTTCCTTGAGCGTTGCCTTGAGCATTTTGCGGATCTACGTTGTTGATTAACACTCGAACAGCATTGGGATTAAGAAGAGGTACTTGACCGTCTGCCATGATACTTCAGCCGGGTGCAGGGTAGGAAAAGCCTTCAACGATCTCTTCCCGGGCCGCTAACTGATTTCTTGTCGAAGTAATACATTCAAAGGCGTCCTTTTACTTTATATAACCCCACAACCAATCAGGGACTGCTTATTTTGCCGCCAAGGGACATTCCTTCGTGATAAGCATTATAAATAACATTCCTTCAAGAGAATATACATATTCAATGACTTTGCATAGGAATAGATTTGGAGCTTTTTATTCTGACCGCCTAATAGAGGGTGACCACTTATAATGGGTGACCGCTTAATAGAGGTACCACTGTATATGTATTGTGTATGATCTATGTATGATACATTATGAATAGCTGTTATTACAGTTATATGCAAATGATTTCAAACAATGGATTCAAATCGAGGCTTTCGGGCAAACCTATTGTTTTCGCCCGAAAGCCTCAACTTCAACCCATTGTTCAAAATCATTTGCATATAACTGTAATAACAGCTATTTCAATCCCTCAGAATCCCTTCTGTTCAGTAGCCCGAGTAATCGCTCACAGAGCGTCTAGTTTATTTGGATCTATCTTCTGATGATGTCGGCGTCCAACAAAAGCTCAAGACCCAAATAAATAAATACAGTAGTACATACCTACTCTCATAATTTATTGCAGTGTTTTTAGTTTGCATCTTTTTAGATAATTAGCCTTAGTTACTACAAGGTGTGCATATACTGCAATCAAGTATATATACAGTTTGTGTGCGCAATTCCGGACGGTTTTTGAATAAAGTGCCATATCATTCGTTAAATGCATTGTTTAGGAAATATATTTTCCCTGGAGATGAGGTAACATCTGATAAAGATTTATATAAAGTATTTGTCAATTTTAGTGATTTTTAAAAATGCTATCGATATATTTGTAAAGTAGTTTGAGTGGTGCAATTCCGGACAGTTGTGTGCAAAGCCGGACACTATTAAAGTAGGTTCTGTTTAATCAATTCTTTGAAGTTATTTCCTAATTTTCGAATGCTTATGATAGATTTTCCATTTCCACAGTCAAATTTGAGATTAAAGCATAAATTTGTGTTGATTAAATCATGAATTACGTTGCTTGATTAATACGTTTGAGCACTAAATTATTTCACACATGAGTAATTGCTTTCGTGCTCTGGATTCTGCAAATGAATATAAATGTCCTATAAATGAATAGTGCATGGTGATTAAACTATCCAAAAGATAATTTTTGTTTGCAAAATCAACCTGCAGTTGAATTGTATATTTTTAAGCGACATTTTAACCTACAATTCAAAGTTACGGGTGATTGCTAATCTTGTTTATTTTATCGTCCGGAATTGCACAAACCTTAGTGGATTTTAGTAGTATTTCTAAAACCGTCTCCTACACTTATTTAAAACTATTAAAAGCTCTTCTTTTCACACAAGATAAAACATTGTTTGCAATTGAAAACGTACTAAATATTTTGGCCTTTTTATTTGAATCTGCAGAAAAATCACCATTTTAAGTTTAACATGTAATTCGGAGCACGTTAAAAACTGACTTATTGCGAATTTGCACATTCACATGCGATGACAAATCGCTCTTTTTCCTAGCTGAAAATATCTCGATTGTCACAAAAACTTCTTAAGCAATAGAATACATACAAATGCTTAATTCTATAATGTTGTTTTCATTTTTAAACAAATTCGATCTCTTTTTAACGCTTAAATGCCAAAGTGTCCGGATTTGCACACTGTCCGGATTTGTACACACATACTGTATATATCAATATAATGAAAATGGGTCGCAATGTTTTTAAGTGATTTTAGGCGATTTAGCGCGTTTTAAGGCGATTTAGCGCGTTTTAAGGCGATTTAGTGCGATTTAGCGCGATTTAAGGTCCGGAGGCAGGCCTGAAGTTCGTACAATAACGGGCAGAAATTACGGAGCTCCCCAAGAAAAACCGAACTTGAAAAACCCGCTAGTTCGTCCGGGTTCCTTAACAAAAGAAGACTTTCTCTCTTGACATATTTCGAGACTTCTTTCGACAACGTTTTCTTTGTTATGTTTACGACTTCGAGAAAGAGTTCTTCGTGGTTTGAGATAGTGTTGGCGGCTGCATTCCACTTCTTGTCGCAAATTTGCCGAACAAGCTGCTTGGTTTCCCGCCCTTGGGGAGTTCTTGTTAAAACGTTTCCTGATTTAGTCACAAACACTGTTTCTAGCTCGAGTTCATTATTTTGCTCTAAATCGTCAATATTTAGATGGGTGTCTAAGTTATTAGTCGTAAAGGATAATGACTTCTTACTTCTCGGCGATTTTACACGTCTTACGACTTGAGCTCTCTCCTTGCGGTGTAGTTAGATTCTCTGTTGAAATACTCCTTGTTTGGCGAAATTCCCGATTGACGTTAAAATTGGTTTTGCAAAATCTACAATGTGCGTTTTGATTACAGGAATTATCATTATTAAAATAATGATTTTAGGTTTGTTTTGCCTGGTTATGGCAGATAATTCCTGTAATCAAAACGCACATTGTAGATTTTGCAAAACCAATTTTAACGTCAAATTCGTGAATTTCGCCAAACAAGGACGTATTTCAACAGAGAATCTAAAACATTTAACATTATTAACAATTAACATCGTGATATCAAATTTGTTTACTTTTCGTGATAAATTAGCCTGCTGTGCAGACATATTTTTTGCGCTCAAAATATTCGCCAAAAAAGTAGTCTGCTGAACTGAGCCTCTAGTCAGTTTCCAATACGCACGTGATGACGTAATATAATATAGCCTCAACTATCACAAGCGTTTCCTTCTCCCTCTCCTCTTCCCCTCCCCCTAGCTCAGCTTTTTGCACCACAGGTAACCCAATTTGTATTCCTTTCCCCGCGACAGAAACGCTTGCTACGCAGAGTAGTTAATTATTTAAATGCAGTTTATTAAATATACGTACATGCATGAAAAGCTTAACTTAACTTCATATCTTAGCAGTAATATATTAATATTATTTTTTCTTTACAAGTTCTTGTAAAACTGTCATGAAAGCTTGGCTTTGTTGTTGTTGTTGTTGAATTAAAGACATTTGTAACTGAGTCATTTGTTGGAGTTGGAGTTATTGTTGTTGTTGCATTCCCTGAAACATTGCCATTTGAAGTTCCTGTTGGTAATTCATTTGTGTTACAATGGCTGATAGTTGCTTTTGTTGTGCCTCCTGTGTTTCTTTTTTCAGCGTCATTTCTTCTTGTCTGATCTTGTATTCCTGATCTGATCTTTCTTTCAAGTATTTGATGGTTTCTTCACCAGATCTCCTTTTTCTGCTATTGTTTTTTTCAGGTGTTTCTCCAACTTCTTCTTTTCTCTTTTTTGATAGGTTGGAGCTTGCATATTACAAAAATGGACGCACTAGGCCTGCCTAGATCTGCCTATTCCACCTTCTGATCTGATTTAGCCTGCGTAGCAAGCGTTTCTTTTGGGAGGAACGGGAAAAGTTTTGGGATAGCTGTGTTACCGATATGGCCGCGCGAAACCTAAGACGAGTGCACGGTTTTTTGCTCTCGTCTTAAACACAGCGGTCAAACGACTACGCGTGCGCGAAAAAACAAGTAAAATGATCCAGCCACAACCTCGTTCCCAGGTTTAATTTTCGCACGGACTCTATAAAAAACGATGGATTGGAGGACTTTCATCGCTTTTTTCTCAAAATATAAACAAAAGTATAGACTCATGGTAGCTTTAAAATATAACAAAGGTTATGTACATGCAACTTCAAGCTTATATATTCAAGGAATTTCTTGTAAATCGACTTCAAACACTTTTACAATCCAAAATTTTGCCACGCATGCGTAGTCGTTTGACCGCTGTGTTTTCGTCTAAGGTTTTGCGCGGCTATAACTGTAACACAGCTATCTCAAAACAACTTTTCCCTGTTCACCCCAAAATAAACGCTTGCTACGCAGCCTAGATCAGATAGATTGCGCTTATTAGACTCAGTGTCCTACTATAGAAAAGCGAGAAACTATAAAAATACAAGGCTATGGTGTGTGACACTAGCCTGTGTACAGAAAAGCGAGAAACTATAAAAATACAAGGCTATGGTGTGTGACACTAGCCTGTGTACAGAAAAGCGAGAAACTATAAAAACACAAGGCTATGGTGTGTGACACTAGCCTGTGTACAGAAAAGCGAGAAACTATAGAAATACAAGGCTATGGTGTGTGACACTAGCCTGTGTACAGAAAAGCGAGAAACTATAAAAATACAAGGCTATGGTGTGTGACACTAGCCTGTGTACAGAAAAGCGAGAAACTATAAAAACACAAGGCTATGGTGTGTGACACTAGCCTGTGTACAGAAAAGCGAGAAACTATAGAAATACAAGGCTATGGTGTGTGACACTAGCCTGTGTACAGAAAAGCGAGAAACTATAAAAATACAAGGCTATGGTGTGTGACACTAGCCTGTGTACAGAAAAGCGAGAAACTATAAAAATACAAGGCTATGGTGTGTGACACTAGCCTGTGTACAGAAAAGCGAGAAACTATAAAAATACAAGGCTATGGTGTGTGACACTAGCCTGTGTACAGAAAAGCGAGAAACTATAAAAACACAAGGCTATGGTGTGTGACACTAGCCTATGTACAGAAAAGCGAGAAACTATAAAAACACAAGGCTATGGTGTGTGACACTAGCCTGTGTACAGAAAAGCGAGAAACTATAAAAATACAAGGCTATGGTGTGTGATACTAGCCTGTGTACAGAAAAGCGAGAAACTATAAAAACACAAGGCTATGGTGTGTGACACTAGCCTGTGTACAGAAAAGCGAGAAACTATAAAAACACAAGGCTATGGTGTGTGACACTAGCCTGTGTACAGAAAAGCGAGAAACTATAAAAACACAAGGCTATGGTGTGTGACACTAGCCTGTGTACAGAAAAGCGAGAAACTATAAAAATACAAGGCTATGGTGTGTGATACTAGCCTGTGTACAACCATCCCCAATCCTCCCCCCTACGGGGAGAAACACAGGCTAGAAAAAAAAAACAGATGATACTTGAAATAACAGGTGATGAGAGTTTTTCGAATGGCTTAAAAAATCCATCAACGAACTCGATTTGAGATAAAAAAAAAAAAGTCTTGTAATTTTGTTGAACATAAGGCGCACACGTGTACAGACGATTTGTCCGTCCTATAGTGTGAAAGGGGCCAATGAGACGGCTTTATTGGGTATAAGACTTTACGCATGTAACCAAAATGGTAGAACCTAGAATTAATGTGTTTTTTATTCGGTGATATTCTTGGTTTGTGTTTGCATGGTTTTAAAGATATGGGCTGCGTGATACATTCAGTTATCTGAAGTACACTACTTAACGATGTGAAGCATAGATTACCATCCATACATCAGACATTCATGCAATGTGTTCCTCTGATAGTTTGTTCGCGGTTAATTGTATCAAATATCGTTTTATAAATGTTTAAATTTGATTTTCATGTGTAGGACCGGAAGGATTGTTTTATATTATGATAATTTTTCATATTGATATGCAGTGAGAATATGCACGAGAGCTAGTTATCGACTTAACCTTTGGCCATCGTCTACATGCATGGTCTGGGATTCTTAAATAATGTTTTTTGATAATTTTAATACTTATAATGCGCAAACCCCATTGGGCTCGTTTAATTAATTGTCTGTGATCAGTCCTGTGTGTTTTCATTTAGTCAGTTTTGATAGTCTATTTTGTAAATCTGTTTTGTAAGTCAAACTAATACGTGCCCAATAGAGATTTTTGTTTTAGCGGCATTGGCACAAACTATTCCTACTTTAGATAAATTGATTTTCTCTTAGACAAGAACGTGAATTCCATTAAAGTCTAAATTGAATAGAAGTCGGATTTTTCGCTTTTTGCTGGTGATCATGAGTGTATTCATCAAAATTTATAAAAAACATTTTCCATTGTTTCATTTATTTATCGCATCAGCGAATAGTTTATCAATCTTAAAAATATTTTGAAACAATTACATTCCAGTAAACTGAAAGAAGAATTAAGCTACATATAATCATTTTTTTTTTTAATTTTTTTTTTTTCATTGTCTTATTTTTTACATTTATTTTCGGAAGAAATATTATAGATCGATTGACAACGACCAAACCCTCTGTTGTTTTGCTTTTTTTCACTCAAATATTTTTGATATTTTTATTTATATTCTAAAAAGACAGATTGAAGAAGTGTTGCTGAAAGTCTGTAAATTGCAAGACGCTATAGAAAACAAATCAGATCCTATCTGCCTCGTGAATGGCCAATACCGATTTGTTGATTGAATAAGTATGGATTAAAACTCTAGATGAAAAAATGGTTAATTTATTTTAACTACGTAGAAATATCTAGGTTTATGTTCACATATGGTATGGTCCATTGAGTGGGAATTGATATATAAATGAGTATTCAAACTTACAAAACTCATTAATAATTCATGATAATTTAACAAAATAAATCACAACCACACCCCACCACACCACACCGTTGGGTTGCGTATCACCCCATCCTGAACAAAACATTGTTTCACGTTAAACACCACACCACACCACACCACAGTTCTTGAATTTTTTCGACCAGATTTACTCTTATCTTGACAATTTTAGTAAAATATAAAAGAACTAACGTTGGAGTTTCATAAGTACTATACAATATTCGCGTCCGATCTGTATGAGATCGCCCGCTTATATTGTATATATATAGTACTAAAAACTAAATAAGTAATAAGCTCATGACGACGTTTCGGACGTGAATATTAATGTCGTATAAAATCCACATTTCTTAACATCGTCATTATGTGTGGAGCTAGCAAAAAGTGTGAAAAATTAACACACTTCAAATGTAACGCACCATGTAGAATTGTTTTTAACTAAGACAGTACAAGCGTTGTGATTCAAATGGCTGTTCACAATTTTCGACTGTATAGTGATTGTTCATTTCTGTCTGCAAAACTGCAGCCGGGATTGCAGATCACATGCAAATTATTTGTCAAATCCAAAGATATATTTTTCTGTATGGGGAATTATTTTAAAGAGTAACAGATGAAGAAACTATAAACAAAAGATTAGAAATGTCTATTTCTATCTCAACATATCAATATAAGTAATATATTTTGATCATTTTGAAACAAGTATCAGAATTCTTTGGGACTTTATTATTTACTTTTAATGTTATTCAGATTTTTATTTCTCCAGAAAATAAAGGGAACAATTAACACTAATTAATTTACAATACAAAGTAGATAAATCATTTTGCTATTCTTAGTATATAACGCAATATTGTTAATGACCTATTGTGAACAGCGGTCGCAGATAACTGGTTTTATACAATAGGACCTTCCCTTGTGCCAAAAGCGAGCTTATGCCGCTAAAACAAAAATCTCTAATAAAGCTGTTAAAAAAAAATACATATGTATATGATCTAAGTACTTCTAGATCAATTAGACTAATATCTGTCCTGGCGGCCGGCAAAGAGACCGGATGTAAATAATAGTAATGAAATTACATAAATAGATAAATGGAAGCTAGTGAGTAAAGTAGTGTAGGCTGTGTCGGTGTTTCATATAAACGATAGGTAATAGAATGAAATTTGTAACACCGTAAAAAAAAGAAGTAGAAAATGGAAAGTAGCGAGTAAACTAGTGTAGGCTGTGTCGGTGTTTGATATAAACGATAGGTAATAGAATAAAATTCTTAACACCGTAAAAAAATAAAAAGACAGACACGTTCAATCAGTCTAAATCCTATCGATTGGTAAAAACTGAATCTGTGATACCAAGGAGTACAATGATGACAGAGTACTCGCATTAAACCTGTGGACAATATTTTGTATAAGGGACGGACCATTAGATATTTGATATGGGAAAGGGGGAGGGGTGGACAATATTTTGTATAAGGGACAGACCATTATATATTTGATAGGGGGAGGGGGAGGGGTGGACAATATTTTGTATAAGGGACGGACCATTAGATATTTGATGGGAAAGGGGGGGGTGGACATTATTTTGTATAAAGGACGGACCATTAAATATTTGATGGGAAAGGGGGAGGGGTGGACAATATTTTGTATAAGGGACGGACCATTATATTGTATTGAATATATTTGATAGGGGGAGGGGTGGACAATATTTTGTTTAAGGGACGGACCATTAGATTTTGATGGGAAAGGGGGAGGGGTGGACAATATTTTGTATAAGGAACGGACCATTTTATTGTATTGAATATATTTGATAGGGGGAGGGGTGGACAATATTTTGTTTAAGGGACGGACCATTAGATTTTGATGGGAAAGGGGGAGGGGTGGACATTATTTTGTATAAGGGACGGACCATTATATATTTGATAGGGGGAGGGGTGGACAATATTTTGTTTAAGGGACGGACCATTATATATTTGATATGGGAAAGGGGGAGGGGTGGACAATATTTTATATAAAGGACGGACCATTATATATTTGATAGGGGGAGGGGTGGACAATATTTTATATAAAGGACGGACCATTAGATATTTGATATGGGAAAGGGGGAGGGGTGGACAATATTTTATATAAAGGACGGACCATTAGATATTTGATATGGGAAAGGGGGAGGGGTGGACAATATTTTATATAAAGGACGGACCATTAGATATTTGATATGGGAAAGGGGGAGGGGTGGACAATATTTTGTATAAGGGACGGACCATTAGATATTTGATATGGGAAAGGGGGAGGGGTGGACAATATTATATATAAGGGACGGACCATTCGATATTTGATATGGGAAAGGGGGAGGGGTGGACAATATTTTATATAAAGGACGGACCATTAGATATTTGATATGGGAAAGGGGGAGGGGTGGACAATATTTTGTATAAGGGACGAACCACTAGATATTTGATAAGGGAGGGGGGCAAAATCTTATGTTGTCTTTCCAACTGAAATATTACGTAACCATCCCCCCCCCCCCCCCCCCCCCATTTTCTTGGTTGGTAAAAAATAGCATAACCCCCCTATATTTGCCCAGTTTATAACTAAAGCTGCATAAAATTAGTAACAACCCCACTATATAGCTTCCGAAAATAACGTCGTCGTCCCCCCCCCCCCCCCCCCCCATACACTAATAAATGAAAAAACCTTTTTCATTGTTTTCTTTTATTTCTAGATTTACCAAGTGGTGGCTGTAGAATACAATGGGATATGAAGTCCCCAGCATGGCATTGAACGAACACCCACAATAAATCCTTTGTTTCCTATTGCTTTTTTGTTTTTTGCTTTATTGCTTTTTTAAATAAAATAAATAAATAAGACTATCAACATATGAATTGCTTCGTAAGATACTTATAACATTTTTTCTTGATATTTTAGCAAAACAATTTTATGTAACAAAATTAATTATTTTTTACAAATGTACAAAGAAAACGTACAGACGGACCTTAAATACTATACTAACCGAAAAATTGTTTTCTAACTTCTTTTTTAACTAATTATTTGCAATTATCGTCGTACTAAAATAAAGTTTGATTGAAATACAAACCGAAACATTGTTTTTCCCTCCCTCCCCTCCCTACGTCATCGCTTTTTTTGAACGTTCCGATCATAATGACGTCAGTTTTCTGACAATCGGTCGTTATCCTGGTATATCTGTTTCCCATATATCAATGATCGCTAAATAGTAATCCCAGTGATTAACGGAGCACAGCTTGTGTACTCAACCATCGTTTGCCGTGTGTTTTGTCTTTTTTAGCACGTTAATTCAAGAATTGACCTTTTGACGTCACTTTAAAATTTATTAACACTATAATTAAATGCATTCTTGAACACGGCAAAATTGCCTGATAAAAATACAAAACGTCTACGTACTGTGAGTACGGTGGGGTAGGGTTGGTTTGGAGTGGACCATTTGACTTGGGAGAGGGGGGGGGGGGGGGGGGTGCTGGAAGATTTAAAAAAAAAATACCCTGCAGCGCGCCCTTTGAGCCATGAAAAAAATCGTGCAAACAGAATGTGACTAAAAAATCTTACAATCTAGAAAAAAAATACCATGCACCTCTGTTTAACTGAAATAAAAACCCATCTTGCTCACTCGTTAATGGGGAAAATTAAATATCTTGCACAAAACAATCTTCAATCTTAACCTCCCCTCCCTCAAAAGTCAAATAATTCACGTCACACAAATTTCACATCACACAAAATATCTATGTTTAAATCGTACATTTATGAAGAAAACAAATACATATTTATTGAGTCGGCAAAAATTATACAGCAGTTATCACGCTAACTGTGAAAAACAAATATATATATATATATATATGAGATAATGAGAATAATAATAAATGAACAGATTGGATAACATTTGTACATAATATCTAATGTATATAAAAACTTATAAATATAGAATAAAATAATAATTTTAGTCACAATTTAAAATTAGATAGTTGTCAAGAATTGTTCACCAAAAGTAGTGGTTAAATCTCCTTTCCTTGCCCTGCTCATTTTTTGAAATGTGGAAAGTGTTTCATCTCTTTTTTACTTGAATCATCGCTATTGATAACTTGTGGTAAAACTAAGAACGGAATCTACAGCTGGCACAAATGAATAGAGACTTTTTTTTTAGCTTCATGTGGTTGATATTACATTCAATGGAACATTCTAGTTGGTTCTATAAGTCTTCCTCCACTCCCTTACCATAAATAATCATACTTTAACTGAATCGACTGGCTGCATAAATACTTCACATATTTGGCATATTTTGCATCAAGGCGTGGAAATCGTGTTTTTACACCAATCACGTTTTGGTAAATGACTAATTGTTCTTTTGTCCAATAGAATGCCGCTCCACCCGTACTTTCCTAATTAGCATATATTTCTTCTCCGGGGTAAATGTTTGCCTGCTTCGACTGCTAACTGAACATCAAGGCTTACTTCACAGCCATAGAAGCTGTTGTTTCGTTTACGGCAATGGCCAGTCAAGAGTTTAATATACGGCTTGAAGGAGGTGGTCCTTGGGGCTTTCGACTGACTGGTGGAAAAGATTTTAGCGCTCCGCTATGCGTAAGCAAGGTTCGTAGACAAACCGAAAGCTAATTGTGACGTGGATTCAATATGGCTAACACTATAACTATTTATTGCTAGATAACACCCGGTGGCAAGGCTTCATACAATGGCGTACGAGAAGGTGATGTTATTGTTACTATTAACTACGAAGACACCAGAACCATGGCTCACATGGACGCACAGGACGCCATTAAAAATACCGGGAACACTCTTGATCTAAGCGTTAGAAGGTAAGGATTGCTATTTCTTGCAGGGTAGGCCTGCTACTATTGCTATTGTTGATGTTGGGGATGGTTCATCCCCTAACGCCTTCGTAGCTACTGGATCCTCATTCCCGGTCCTGCCGAATTCCTTATTTCTGGGCTCGAGCTAGTCAGCAAAAGACATATATTTCGCTTTGTTATATTTAATTACATCAATTATATAACAATTGGAAGCCGTTCCAACTTTATTATGCTGTATTCTAGGCCATATTTTCGACTTGTGATAATCGATTGTAACTCGATCAAACCAAATCATTCTCAAAATGCGCTTAACCCCCATACCAACCCTTGATGTAGTATCATTTGTTGTGGAATAATGCTTGTGCTACAATACTGTTCTCAATTGCAACATTATCGAAAGTTTAATCGTTTCAGTTTTGGTCAAATTCTTTTTATTTAGCTATCGTAGATTTCACCCGAGTTGATGGATACCTCCTGCAGTCTTGTTTATTCTGTAGTATTTAATCGTAAAATGTCGAAAGTAAAGTCTTAACTAAACTTAACGGAACTTAAACCCATATGGGCTATAATCCACGCCTTAATGGTATTGTTTAGTC
This sequence comes from Metridium senile, assembly GCA_949775045.1. Classification (NCBI taxonomy): domain Eukaryota; kingdom Metazoa; phylum Cnidaria; class Anthozoa; order Actiniaria; family Metridiidae; genus Metridium; species Metridium senile. The sequence continues at coordinate 4,229,569 of OX459106.1, forward strand.
CTGAAATGGTGTGATTTGAGGCTCGTATGTTTGTTAATTCGATTTGTTGTAGTCAATATATTGTTGTTGTTTAACAACCTATGATTAGTATAGCTTGCATAATTACATCTAGTGAAGTGAAATATTGTGGTTAGAATGGGTTAGAAATTAAACCACAGTCCCGTTGATAAGCGATTATTTATTTAAATATCAAATTGGTCTTTCGACTGTGATGGTATTTATAAGATATAATTGTAACATATTTAATATCGAATTGTATTCTCTCTGTTATCGTAAAAGGATGGCATGTGTGTAGAGTTTCACTCTGTGACATTTGAGACTTGTGATATGCCATTAATTCTTTATACATAATATTAACCTTGATGATAAAGTAACAAAATCGTACATTTATAGAAGATACCCAGCCTAAAATATTCATGCAGTTCCATGGAAAGTTATCAAATTAAAATGTATCAATGTCTCATGTATCGCACCAGCATCATCTGCTGTTACACAACTTCTAGTTCGTGCTTTCTTTGTAAATATTTGTTTCACCAAGGTAGAGCAAAGCAGTGTCATTTTTAACATTTTTAAATTGTTATGAAGAGATTATATCAGTTTATATAGACTTAAATGAGCAGTTATATTTTACTATAAGAATCACTCAAAATATATTCAGTAATATAGGCATTTTTCTGACGAGTTGTTGATGTTTATATAGCCTCTCATTGAGGGAAATATTTTTCCTGTTACTAGGTTTTCCTTGGTTATAATATGTACTTTTTTGTAACTGAAAACTACTAAAGTTAAACGTTAAAACAATTCCAACGTACCTAACTGAAATTGTTTAACAACAAACTACCTTTATATGCCAGCTTGACTACTTCATATGGAAATTATAACTGCTCAATTTAAAAATTTGCATAACACAAATCATGAAGGCAATGTCATAAGAAAGTCAGATTAACTCAGATTATCTTTTTTTCTAAGTGTAGATATTCAAAATTTCACGTCAGCCAAGGCATGTTGTTAATGTTATAATTGTAGCAGTTTAAACACAATATATCTTACACATAATAATTATTTTTCAGATTAACACTACATAGCCATATTTAAGCAATTAAAGTAAAGAATATATAAATCTTTAATGGAAATTCTATTGATTAATGCTTGGAAACCAACCAGATATAATCTATATATACAATAACTTTAGGAATATTTAGTGAGCAGAATCTCATCGTAATATTTTCTCTACTTTGTTTCTGGATCAAAATTAAAGTGGACACTCGATCTGCTTGAATGGGATATTTGACAGGATATAGTTGTATTGAAAATATTAATAAAGACATCTCTGCATGTGTTTTAATTAAAATGTGTTTGATGTAACTATATTTATACAGATGTACAAATGTATTTCAATGTACACGTTAAATACTAGCACATTAAAGCACACTGAACTATTATGTTGTCATATCAACCACGTCCTGTTTTTGAGAAAATGAAACATAGTTAGAAATATCAACGTTAAAGAATGAAATTAATTTGTCATGGTTGTTTTTTATAAAATAAATTATAAGCGGTTTCACTTGACAAATTCACTTTGTGTCATGGTTACCTATGGTTATTTACTGTTATCTCAACATCCTTAAATATTACAATTCTATGCGCTTTTCGCTACTGACTATACTTTATCCAAAAAAAATTTCTAAATATATATTTTCCAGATCAAACAATAAACCCTTTGCGGAGGGTCGATCCTCATGGGCTTGCATAGAAGTTTCTTTTTTAATCTTAATTATTTTGTTCATTAATAATAACAGTGAGTAACATTTAGTAATGAAGCTGATCAATAACTTTAGGAATATTTAGTGAGCAGAATCTCGTCGTAATATTTTCTCTACTTTGTTTCTGGATCAAAATTAAAGTGGACACTCGATCTGCTTGAATGGGATATTTGACAGGATATAGTTGTATTGAAAATATTAATAAAAACATCTCTGCATGTGTTTTAATTAAAATGTGTTTGATGTAACTATATTTATACAGATGTACAAATGTATTTCAATGTACACGTTAAATACTAGCACATTAAAGCACACTGAACTATTATGTTGTCATATCAACCACGTCCTGTTTTTGAGAAAATGAAACATAGTTAGAAATATCAACGTTAAAGAATGAAATTAATTTGTCATGGTTGTTTTTTATAAAATAAATTATAAGCGGTTTCACTTGACAAATTCACTTTGTGTCATGGTTACCTATGGTTATTTACTGTTATCTCAACATCCTTAAATATTACAATTCTATGCGCTTTTCGCTACTGACTATACTTTATCCAAAAAAAATTTCTAAATATATATTTTCCAGATCAAACAAAAAACCCTTTGCAGAGGGTCGATCCTCATGGGCTTGCACAAAAGTTTCTTTTTTAATCTTAATTATTTTGTTCATTAATAATAACAGTGAACACTGAGTTTTTTGTTACTTTTTTAACTCACATCCCTTAAGCAAATGAATTAGATTTATTAACGAACTTTGTTAACGATCCAAACCATAAACTTTACTGCCTGCTCCCAGCTTTCAATGTTAACTGTAAATATTTTTTAAGAAACAAACGTCCTTTCATAGAGCCTAGATACAAAACTGATCGTTTTAGAAAGTCATTTATTCAAGCATCAATCCGTAATTTGTAATAAATAAATTAGATTAGATTAGATTATGAATTTCATACTATTGTCATACCAATGTAATTCAGTTTTAACTGCAATATTGGTGTTTATTATACTATTATTATTATTATAATGCTCATAAAATTAAGAACCCAAAAATTTAATATTCACACTTTGAGTGTTTCAAAGTAGCTTACATTTATATGTAAATACGTATACAGCTATTTCAACAAACGTAGAATACTGAATAGTACATTGCAAGACCAAAATGCATTCTGGGTCATGTAATATTGTTTAAAGTAAAATACATAATAATTTGTTCATTCCATTTAAAACAATATAGGAGCTAGTTATGGGGTGTAAATATCGCTGTAGATGTATTATTTATAACTAATAAATGAGACATTTCATGAGACAAGAAAATTGGAGTTAAAACTTATACAGCTATTTCAATTAACGTTGTCCATCTGGAATGGTTGATCTGAGACCGATAGGAATTGTGGGAGCTCGTTAAACTGCAAATGCACTATTATAATCACACTTGAATATTAATGTTTACTTCTGAAATACTGTTATCTGTAATTCAGCATCATTCAAGTGTGATTAAAACAATGTATTTGGAATTTAATGAACTCCCACAATTCCTATCGGTCTCAGATCAGCCATTCCAGATGGACAACGTTAATTGAAATAGGTGTATACAAATCAAGATGAATCTGTATGAGATTTACTGCACTCATCCCAGATGTGATTTCTTTTGAAATCTTCTGACAGTCCAAATTCTCATTAATTATTCATAACTTTATAATACAGATACATGAGAAAAATATCATAATTATGCCCTTGGCGGGAATCGGCTTTGTAGTCCGACATGGGGGTCTCTTAGGTAAATTTGAACACCGTAAATGAAAACGCAGAAGTCAAGTGAATAATGAATTGAAAATGTGTTTGGTGTATAAGTGAAATACAGATACATGAGAAGAATATCATATGCCCTTGGTGGGAATGAGTTTCTAAGGTATTTTACTTATTTATTTCAGAGGTGACAGTCCAAATTCAGGTCGTGCACCATTGACAAAGACAGAAGTGATTCATTCAGCTAAAGTAGACCATAAATACAATGCCATCCCTAAACCATTTGGTGCACCAGCACCAGTCAGACAATCACCTGTAGGAGTACAGAGTGCACCCTCAGTCAGAACTGGACCACCACCCACTGCACCTAAGCCTTCTTCACCAATGGCTCCTGCTTACTCTCACTATACTGGAGGACCACCACGCAAGTGAGTTGAACCATACATTATACACCTACTGTATTTACTCGGTGAATAGGCACAACAACGCTTATTAAATTTTTTTCGATCTCACCATCCAGAATTTATAATATTGGGGAGAAAAATGATGGGCTAGCGGTGAAATATAATTACTTTGAACTGAAGAATATAGCTTTTGATAAAAATTCATTTGCAATACTGTTCTAGAGTAACATTACAGCGATGCTGTGCTTATTCAAGTGCGGTGCTTATTCAAGTAAATACAGTATTTCCAAAAAGGTTGTCCTTGCCAAAGGCGATAAACGTTAGGTCATTCATACAACGAAACACAAATAAATAAGGCCTTTAAAATGATGATGTGACTATACAAACAACACATAATATCTCGACACTAGGCGCTGTGTTCTTGATGCAAATAAAGGCCCGGGCAAATGGCTTCAACATTGGTTTGATTTTGTTGAACGCTGTAGAATTGTTGTTGAACAATGTTGAACGTCGGTGGGCAAACGGCTTCAACAATGTTGAAATGGGGTGGCAAATGGCTTCAACATTTCCATTCAACAAAATCGAACAGATGTTGTAGCAAATGTTGAAGCAGTTTGCCCGGGCTTAAAGAAGCAGAAACACGTTATTTAAAGCTATTCTTGAGAATCTTCTGTGAGGTTCTCTCACACTCACTACCACCACATTCAATATTTACAACATATCGCACTCGACTTGCATGTTTAGAGTTTTGATGCGGGAGAAAAACTGGAGAACTGTAACATTTTTATGGAAATCAAACAAACATCTATTCACATGTAATCCATGAAAGAGCCAGGACTTAAACCGAGGACGCAGTTGTGAGACATGAGTGGCAAACCACTACACCACCCATGCCACATATCGAACATTATGGTAGAATGTGGAAAAATTGAATTTCATGTCATATTTTGTTCATGACTAATCGGTTTAACTTTTGTGATATTTTTTTAGTAATGAAGCTGATCAAACCGATTATCACTCTGATGCAGCATTGAGAGCCAGGAAGAAAGAAATTGAGGAAGAAATGTTATCTCAACGATTTAAACTGTCTATTTCTGATGATGGAGAAGGTATACCAGTAGGAATATTTGTATTTGTCTGCAAAACAATCTCTCTACATGTTATGCATAAAAAACAGCCTGGTGACAAATTTTTACTGGAGACACTTTTACGGTTTTCTCTATTTGGACGGCTTTACCTATACATTTTCACTATAATCCTCCCCCTCCCCTCCATGCAATGTTGGTTTTCAGTTACCATGACTCCTTGATGACTGCCAGGCCAACATTGTGTAGTGGTGGGAAGGGAGTGGCTTTAACAACAAATTGACACCCCAAAAACAAGCGCATTACAGTATAAGACTTATGTCCCATTTTCGAAGCAGTTGTCTCACTTAGTTTTTGCCAAGATTGTAGTTGTCATTTTTCAGCCATCAGTGCAAGATCCACTAACAGGCCTGTAGGACCTTGCTTTCATGTAACTTATCACCAGTTATTGTGCCTTATGCAAAGTGTGTATACTTTTGAATGAAAAACCTGAAGAATAGCTCCCTCTTGTGCACACGATACTTGATAAAGTCATGAATGTTTTTTCAGATGTTTTTCAAGTAATACACTGAATTGAAATATTGCATCCAATTTTAATAACAATTGTTCTTGTCTGGCCTTGCATATATACATGTCATTGTGTTTCAACGTGAACATGAGTCTAGTCGGTCAAGAACAATAGTAATTAAAATTGGACGCTACATTTCGATTCAGTCTAATTACTTCGAAGTATTGTGTTTGAATTGAAATTCATTTTTGTAACTATACTTGTCAAATTGTCCTAGCTAAGCGCCTTTTCTATGAAAAGTGTTGAACATGGATTTCATATCAGCTCAATTATTTTAACTGTATGTTTTATTAGTGAACTATGATGAGCAGGGCCAAGTTCCCAACTGGGGCCATCCACCAGATCCTAATGTACAATCTAAAAGTTTTAAGATGTTACAAAGACATCTGCAGAAACATGAGGAAGATGGTAGGTAACTTACAGGAGTGAAATTGTTTTTTTGTGGTTTTGATTTTTTAGGTTTTGTTTTTAGTGTGGTGTAGTTTTGATAAATGCCACGGTATCATAGTAATGTGATATTATATAGTCAAGAATCTCAACACTTTGGCAACCAATGTGGATTTGATGGCTGCCATATAGATGAATTGCATTGGCGTTTCTTTTTGTTCTTTGTATGCGTGTAGCTCTAATAATGGTGTGGGGCTTCTTGAACCTGACATTGATGTTAGCGTTGTCTCTGACTTAACTGTTTATATCATTGCTGTTATTGATGGAGACTGTAGTAACAGTTGAAACGTGTTGATAAAAACAATAAAGGCATAGACAAACTATCTATATTAGAGCGATTTCACATAACACATTTTAGTATGCTAATTAGTAAAATAACATGCTAACTAACTCTGGGGCATACACATTTATAGCGTACATCAATGGCAATCTTGTTTTTTCGTTCCATCTGATAAGTAAGCAAAATCTTTTTAAATATTCATTCTAATACAACAGCTAGTTCTTATACATTGGTTCTTTATTTTTGACGACATTGCCATAAATATGCAAGCAATTTGTGATAAATATGTATGGTCACCTGTGTGAAGCTCATTAGTATGTTATTTTACTTATTAGCATACTAAAATGTGTTATGTGAAAATGCTCTATTGTATGATTACACAAAGTTAACATGGATCCTGGCTTCAAGTTTAGCATTATTGAACTCATTTATTTTTTATATTATTCACAAATGTAGATGACCTACCCCCTCCCCCTCCTGAAGCTTACGAACCTGAGGAAGATCATTCTAAAGTGCAATCTAAGTCCTTCCAAATGTTAAGAACTGCTGTTGATTCAGGAGGTAAGATATTTTAACTGATATATTATATGCCCTTGATCAATGTGTGTACTGGTACTGTCTCTGATTTACATGTTTCTGTGAAAAAGTATTTTACATAATATACAGTCAATTCAAAAAACATTGTCGTCAATAGGCTTCAAGTCTACGCGACTAGACCGAAAGGTAGCATGAGTAGAAATTACCGAAGCGGATAAATGCACACAGTATCTAAAACAATACCACGCGCACTCAATCAAGTAATTATTAATAATTTGCCGCTTCGGTGATTTCTACCCAAGCTTTCAGTCTAGTCACGTAGACTTGAAGCCTATTGACGACAATGTTTTTTTAATTGACTGTACAATATGAGCAGCCAATCTGTATATACTCTGATATACTCGCCATTTGTATATCTCATACAGATCGGACATGAATATTGTATAGTACTTATCAAAGTCCAGCGTTAGTTCTTTCATATTTTACTAAAATTGTCAAGATAAATGTAAATCTGATCCAGAAAAATCAAGTTAAAAACTTAACAAATTATACAAATCACGACGATTTTGTATCTAAAACACATCCTTCCTTACAGATGTGATTTCTTTTATAAAATTTTTATAATTATTTTTGAATTTTATAAATTATGCTATCCTATTAGTAAGTCTATAGTAGTCTATCTTAGTAATTTTAATTTAAAAAATCTCCACAACAGCTAGTTCACACATTTATGTGAAAAACTCAGATGATATGTGATGAGCATTTGACCAGAGATGGAAATGTAGCTAACAGACCATTTGCAGTACTATATAGATTCATATACTACCAAGACCATAATGCTTTGCCTACTTTCTTTTGTCAAATAATTAGTTTTGATAGTTCTAGTATTCACAAAAGTAAATAAAAATCTGAATACAACAGAAAAGACGTAGAGCATTCTAGTACTCGTACATAGTAAAAGGCCTATGAGACAAGAAGAGATATCTTAATTTTCATTAAACACTTCCCTTAAAATCAAATTCAATGAAATTCAATGTAGTTTTGATGGAAACAAAGGGGCTGTTATTTACATACTTTATTAGGTTTTCCAAAAAAGGCTTTTCAAAACCTATTACATGAATATAATATATAATAATCTATAATGATGTCTAAAACATATATAATACAGGGTCTAAAGAATATAAAAATCTAATTATAAAGTTTGTCTAGTAGTTTGTACTTTAAAGTGTTTTTAAATTTTCTTAACGACTTAAGTTCCTTTAGTTCTGAATCCAATGAGTTCCAAATCTTAACAGCTCTATAATTAAATGTTCTTTGTCCAGAAGCTGAGGTGTACTTAGGAATTTGAAGCGAGAGGAACGTTGAGCTGGCAATGATAGAGACATGTAAATAACTGTCCCACAAGGTGTTAAAAAAGTCTCTATCATTGTAAGCTCAACATTTGTCTCGCTTCGATGCAAAGGCCCGGCTACCTTTTAAGATGGTGCAGGGAACTGTGACGGGGGCTATTGAATTATGTACACTATTTAGACTACTGCAAAGACAAGGCCATCATTTGTTGTTTTTAAAAGGATAATTGCCTGATAAATCAAGTTGTCTTTGATAGCATTTGTTTATTATAATGTAACAGTGTTATCGTGTTGTCTGTTTTGATAATATTATGTAGAAGTAGAAATTTTTTTCAACAATTTTATTGAGTGATAACTGCTACATAATAAGAAATAAAAAGTACAAAGAAAACTAACAACACTAAAAATTTGGATCAGCCAAACTGGAAAGCACAAATATTAATAAATATTAATTGTATTTGTAATCAACAGAAACTCCACCAAGTGTATTTGGCCGTGATCGTGGTGATAGAAGCAAGCCATCAACAACACCAATGCCAAATCGTCCAGTTATGCCAATCCAGAAATCCCAACATGAGTATTCTGCCCCACCTCCCTCACGACCAGGTCAGACACCACCAGTAGCATTACCTGGTATGGCTATCAAGGAACCTGCACCTAACTCAGGACCTAACTATAGAACATCACGTCCACATGCACCGTCGTATCAGCACCAAGTACCTGCTGCACCCCAACCACCCAGAGGACCAACAGGACCATCTTACCATGGAGGTGGTGGCGGCGGTGGTGGTGGTGTTGTTGGCCATCAAGAAATCAAACGTCAACCAATCAAACCTCCTCAACCTGCCGATGGTTCACGTACTCCTTACTGTGATGCATGTGAAGAAGAAATCTTGTAAGTTTAGCATAACGATAGCATTCAAATATCATGTTCTAGCCACTTCACAGTTACCCAGAAACTAGAGGGTTTCTTGATCTAGTATTTGTAGTTTGTACGTCTGTGTTCGTTATTCTCTAGAGAAACCATCTAGCCAAATGAGCCTAGTCTTTTAAACTCGCCAAGCCAATCAGAAGCGGAGGGTCCGAGTCTGATCCTGGCCTTCTGATTGATTTTAAGTCTTTGAAAAGCTTTGATTGGACGTAATTTGACAACTTGACGAGATTAGGTTCCAAATATAGCTATAATTGAGTGTTATCAAATCAACATAGAAGTGAGCTCTTTGGGCCAGAGGTTTAATTACTCGGGCTACCCGAAGGGGGGCCCGAGTCTAGGTTTACCTTTTCTCCCTATCTATGTATCTATCACGTCGCGTTTTGGAAGACACAGGAAGCCCAAAAAGCCAAAAGGTGGGGATAACCGCTGAAAAGTTGATAGCTCATGTTTCCGATTGTTTTGATCGCTCTGCTCTGAATCCGAAATCTATGAAAGTTAATCTATATTGTGAACATTTAGGCTTTTAAGCTATCACATTGAATCATTATTTCAACAATGAAAGCTATTGGAAGTTTTATAGTATTTTGTTTTGGATGGCATACACTGGCATCTGCTCGAGTCTGGTCAAATTAGCCGCTTTGATTGTGTTCGCATCGTTGCCAACTTTATCATATTTTGAGAAGAAAAAAACGTGCTTAAAACGGCTTCATGATGATCGAAAATCATAACCAGTGGAAAGACAAAAGAATAATCTGTCACATGAAGGGGAGTTGAAGTCATTTTCTGCAACTTAAGAAACAAGAAAGAAAGCCATGTCGACACACCATCTTTGTGACAAGTAAGAACTAGCAACGGAAAAAAATGTTCAAACTGATCATAACAAAATGAGATCGGATCTTTGCTGGACATTGAGTTATACATTGATATAATTAGTACATCTCAAAGTACATGTTTAGTATAAATGAATATTGTGTTAATCTTTAATACTCTGTTGTTAGAATTTTGCATCCAAATTAAACATGCACGATATTACTCATTGAACTTCTCCTAGATGTATTGATATGTCATATTCTGCTATATTTTATGACTCGGACGCTTTCTACACATATTTTCATTTGTTTCTAGCGTTTAATTCGTACAAAATACGACTATGTTGAAATCTAATTACGCATGCAAATTCAAAGGTCATTCATTGTCACACAACACCTTGCGTTACTCGTATTTTTAAAAAGATACACCACAAACGATAGTTTAGCTTGGTTCATTTATTTTTCAAAAATATTGCTAATAAAAACATTTAAAAACTATATATAGATGTGACAAGAGAAAGAAACCGAACTTAGTTAAAAAAAAATAAACAAATTATAGAAATATAACATGCATAAATTAAAAATACTAACAAATGCAGCAAAAATGTTAAGCTAATCAAGAGGTACTGTAAAAAAAACTATTGAAAAAGTTTATTATTATTATTATTATTATTATCATTATAATATTTGCAAATAAGTTTATAATTTATCATTAAAATAACCTAAAATAACTCATCAGTGATTATTTGTTTATTTTTGTGCACATTTTGTTAACATTAATCAACCAATTTAGTTCTTCACATTTTCCTATTAGTGTCTCAGGATAGCTTTGTGTAATATGAAAATATGAAACATTTTTAATGCTGTTTTAAAATACCAACCAATGAAATAAAAACACCAAGCGGGCTAAAATGTCTAACATAAAAGACAACTCTGGCTTTGTCGTCTCCTTGGATAATAACATTTTTCCTATTTGTGTCTCAGAATAGAGCGCTATCAGTTTGCTCATGACTAACTGAATTTGCTTCAGCTAGTGTCTAATGTATATATGTATTGTGTATGATTATGATACATCATGAATTTCAATCCCTCAATCCCTTCTGCTCTGTAGCCCGAGTAAACGCTCTAAGAGCGTCTAGTTACAGTTGCATCACAAACTGTCAGATTTACAAATGCTAAAGCAAGTAGAAATTAACCTCTGGTACCCAGGGTACTTAAGAGTATGCATCAAAAGACTTTGTCATCTGTGAAGAGCAAAGCTTACAAGCTAGTAACACAAAGAATCATGGGTCAATTTAGAATAAATAATAAATACAATACACAATTTGCACCTTTCTGCATTCCATTTACGTTTGCCTGCCTCGTTCTTACACACATCATTACTTAATTATATAATCATTTCTTAAATACATGCATTAACTAGGGAAACTAGTACCCAGTCCTACTCGATTTGGTATTGGCCAATTTGCAGTGAGTGACGAAGATTTGTTAAATGTTTTGTATTTCCACAGTGGCCCATTTGTAAGTGCAATTGGTCGATCCTGGCATCCAGACCACTTCACCTGTGCAGGATGTGGAGACTCACTTCAAAACCAAGGCTTCATTGAAGAAGGAGGCAAACTGTACTGTGAGAAAGATTATAATAAACACTTTGCTCCTCAATGCCATACTTGTCAACAGCCCATCGTTGGGGTGAGTACATCAATGATTCAATCATGCTAAAATATCTAGACTATTCAAATATTATCTATTTAATATTTTTATGGTGTAGTTAAACAGCCGTGGGGGGAGGGGAGGGTGGGATGTTGTGTTATTTTATTAGGGCGTTTTCGTATAACCCACTTTTAAAAATGCGTGAAATATGTGTGAAATAACATGCTAATGACGTGTGCGTGTAGCTGTTTGCTTTCATTTTTTTCCTTGAGCCACAAGCCACTGTTGTAAACATTGATAAAAGTGGTTTCGAGGAAATCTATAAATGTTTTCGTTGTCACTCATCATGTTTTATTTTGATTATTTAAAGCTGAGAACTTGATTCACTGAAGAATTTTGCTACACACACACCTAATTAGCATGTTATTTTGCACATATTCTAATTTGCATTTTACAGCGCGACGCACCTTACCGTGGCCACCTAATTAAAGTTTTGTAGAAGTTAACCAATCTGAAAGCGAGAATTTGACCTTAATATCAAAGACACGCCGAGTGTCAAACGGTAAACACTTTGAAATGTTCAAAGCGAAGACAAGAGTGAAGTTTATAAGTGTCTGAAAAACCTCTCAGGATGTTTAAATTTGAAAAGGTGTAGCAAATAATTTGAAAAGAGAAACTTTTGAACGCCAAGCTAACTTGTACAAAACTTTAATTGGGTGACCACGGTAAGGTGCGTCGCACTGTAAAAGTGGGTTATACGAAAATGCTCTAATGGATAAAGTAGTTTGTTTAGCAGCCACGAGGGGAGGTTGGTTTATCACACTTGTCGTACGTACACGCCTCGCTTCCTTCAGTTCAGCCATACAAAGCTTTGTAGTCGTTGTGCTCATTCACTTCACCTCATTGCACGATATTAGAGTAGTCATTTGATGTCCTAACCTAGTCAAATGTTGTTAATGATGATGATAACAATGATGATGATGATAATGATGTTCTAACAAAGGTTTAATTCAATATACAGTTACAACTGTATAAGAAACCTTGCTATAGACCACTTTCATAAATACCATAATATGTAACGGAAAATGATTTTTCAAGTAAACAGATATTTTAATATTTTAGCACTGTCATATAAAAGTGTGTTTTTCTGATTTTTCAAACTCTTATAGCTTCTTGCAAATTTAATCGTTTTTTCTTTCTCAAACTTTCACAAGTTATTGTTATGGTGAATGTCTATCACATGAAAGCTTTTTTTTTCTTAAAACATCAATTTTAAAAATTATGATAATTATTGACGGCCATTTATGAAAGTCCTCTATTATTCCTTGTTTTTCGTTGGTCTTGTTTTGATCAATTCACGACCTCGCCGATAAACCCTATTGTATATGGTGTCCTTTTTTAGTGACTATTTCTACAAAGTTAACAATAAATACATCTACAAAAACAACATGAAAAAAATACACTAATTACATTCACATATTACGAGATTTACAAGGATTGGTCTCCTAGTATACGGTAGTTATCAATTATTTGTTTAATGATATATTAATTTTTTTTATTACATGAAAGTCCGTTTAGGATTGAAAATTATGCGATATTTGTTCATATTTCTTTCTGTTTGAGGCTAGCCATGATTTCTTTTTTGCAATATAATATTCTATTCACTAAGTTTAGGGGTTTTTCCTTTGTTTCGTGTAAAATAGACAATTGTTTTGAAAATCAGTAGCAGTTTTGGAGAATATCTTTGTCAAATCCTAAAATTATACGGGAGTCTTTTAACTAACCGGTAGTGTTGACAATGGTTGGTGAATTTTAGAGGCTGAGGTGCTGTACCGCTGACCGTTGTTTTTAGTGCTTGAGTCTACTCCACCAAGATGCAAGATTGAATGCAGATATCAATGGTAATACGTAATCTGGTACCCACAAGCCTTTGCACTCGTTAATGTCTTTTAATGTACGCTAATCACATTAACTCTTTTGCTAAACTAACCGCGCATGTAATCACTGCAAGCACTCACCGGGGATAAACTAAACCACATCACGTAATAAAAAGAGTTCACATAACCTTGATTAGCATGCTAATGTGTTTCTTATATGCTAATGAGGTCGTTGACAAGAAATATAACGAATTCATGTGCATACGTTGTTACAATAAACAGCGTGTACATCATTTCTATTTTTTTATTAAACAAAAGTAATAACATAAGCCAGCGATACATTCTGTACTTATTTTGTAACTTATTTATTGATTTTCTAAGAAAAAACTGTAATTGTGTTTCTATTGTAACAGCGTATGCACGTGAATTTGTTATATTTCTTGTCAACGACCTCGTTAGCATATAAGAAACACATTAGCATGATAATCCTGGTTATGTGAAATCGTTCTAATAAAGGAACTAGTAAATGCTGCTTTGTAATGGCTTTAATGTTTCTCGCTTTGTTGTGTGTTGAAGGTGATGTGTTCCTTTTTTCAGCCTAAAAGTCTGCATGTTTGCATCCCCCCTAAAACCCCCAAGTCAACGGTCGCACCGCCATCACAAGACATGTTGCGAGCAATAAGAGAAGGCCAACCTACATCTAAAATACCCAAACAATATAAAGTGAATCCTTCTTTATCGGTGAAGAATAAGAAGAAGAGGAGTCAGTCTGACAATGACTATGGCAAAGTCCATTTCCCTGTCCATGGTATTGATTACATGACCAGGAAGGAATCTACTAGTCATTCCAGATCATCGTCATTGTCCAGTGATAGTACTGGTAACGCTAGGAATGGTAGTCGTAGCCAAAGTTTTACTGACCATGAACCTCTAATCTCACCCGATACTGTCCAGCAATTTGAATCTCTTCACCATGAGATGACCTATACTGAACCTGGATCTGGATCCATGCGAGATAAAGTCATTGAGCTGAAGCAGGAGCTACGTAAAGCTGAGGAACAGGAGATGATGAACAAGCAATCGAGAATGAACGCTAATGAACGCTACAAGAAAAACAAGATAAAGGCACACGAGCTAAAGATGAAGATACAAGATGGTGAAGACATGTTACAAAGACTTGAAATCAAAGTCCAGACAACACGAGGGAGATTATACGAGAGGCAGCGGATCGTGGAGGAGTCTTTAGGCAACAAACACAGAGCTGAAAACGTAACTAAACAAACCGTACGAGAAAAAGGGATTTACGAATATGAGATATCAGAGGCTAACGCCGCTCGTGACTCCGCATTGACACGCCTACGAGAACTATCTCGACGACTGACTATCAAACAAACATCCATCCAGAATGCACAGGATCACACACACGCTATGAATGCCAGGGCAAAGATGCTGCAGGATATGAGACAGACGTATCACCAACGTTTAAGAAACATCCAAGCCAAGTCTGCTAACCGATCGATTAAGAATCAAAAATACGCACACCGCATTGAGCTGCTGCACGAATCCATTGCTGCGTACACTGAGAGATTCAAACGGGCCGAGAAGATGCTGCTGCCACTCAAGATGTATGTCAATCAACTGGAAGATGCTATTGGGAAAGAAAAGTCAAGTACAACCCGCTTGTCGTACGAACTTGCTGCTTACCAGCAACGACTGCGAGGCGCGCAGATGTACAGCGATCTATAGGTGGCATTGCATGCTGGGACAAACAAACAACTTACCGTGGATAATACAGATGTACAACGATCTATAGGTGGCATTGCATGCTGGGACAAACAAACAACTTACCGTGGATAATACAGATGTACAGCGATCTATAGGTGGCATTGCATGCTGGGACAAACAAACAACTTACCATAGATGATGCAGATGTACAGCGATCTATAGATAGCATTGCATGCTGGGCCAAACAAACAACTTACCGTAGATGATGCAGATGTACAGCGATCTATAGATGGCATTGCATGCTGGGACAAACAAACAACTTACCGCAGATGATGCAGATGTACAGCGATCTATAGATGGCATTGCATGCTGGGACAAACAAACAACTTACCGTAGATGATGTACATCAGAACGTCTTTAGGAAACTTGCACGTGTTCGTAGTCTTTTGTTGTTTTTCATAATATTTTTGTATGCATGTCCACAATTCTATTTTTTGAATCAGTATGGTTTTATAGTAAATACTATTTTCACAGTATACTTTTACAGTAGATGTAGTTATTTTTGTACAATTTAGATTAATATATTTTTATACGCGAAAGAGAACAATACTTTTGAAAGAAAAAAAATGAGAAATGTTCTGCATTTTCTTCGATGCTTGAGCG
Organism: Metridium senile; assembly: GCA_949775045.1. Taxonomy (NCBI): domain Eukaryota; kingdom Metazoa; phylum Cnidaria; class Anthozoa; order Actiniaria; family Metridiidae; genus Metridium; species Metridium senile. The sequence continues at coordinate 4,245,406 of OX459106.1, forward strand.
GCTGAACAAGATGTACAAATGGATAATAGTATTGGCAATTAACTTATCAGAGATATAGTCTATTACTTGCATGCACTAAGTTATGTACTGAAAAAATACTAAAATACGCTGTCTGGACTTGTAAACAAATAGGTTTCCTTGGAAACAATCAAACCCTTCCATATAAAAACAATTCTGAGTGGTATTAATCTTTAGGCGTTGTTACAGTGTGCAGTTTTCACAGCAACTTGTCTCGCAATACTTGTTAATATGTGGCCGAGTTGCTGAGCTCCGTTGTGAAAAGTAGCACTGAACTTTACTTTGTGTAATGCTGTCTGCAACAGTCCCCTATACAGTTCCCTGCGCCATCTTGAAAGGTGGCCGGGCCTTTGCATTGAAGCGAGACGAACGTTGACTTTGGAATGGTAAAGGAAAGTGAATAATTGTCCCTCAAGGTTTTATAAGGTCTCTATCATTGCAAGCTCAATGTTTGTCTCGCTTCGATATAAAGGCCCGGCTACCTTTTAAGATGGCGCAGGGAACTATTGAGAAACAGTTTCTTTAGCCTGAGAAAACAGACGTTGTTTCGCTCCTCGTCCCACCGCGAAACTAAGTTAGTTTCGCGGGGGGACGAGGAGCGAAACAACGTCTGTTTTCTCAGGCTACAGTTTCTTTTACAATGTGCAATTCTTCAGCAACTTGTTCCACAACGGCAAATTGCTTAATTGTTGTGTGACAGTGCCTAACTGATGCTGTTTTGAGAAACTGACGTCGTAGTCTTCGCTATATATCTCAGATATTGGAAAAACGCCCTGTCTTATTTATGATCTGTTTTTACAATATTTAGATGTATTGCGACATCTCTGACTTCATCATTCAGTGTCTTTGTTGAAATATGACGTAATAGAGTTACATTAGTAGAGTGATAGTACAATTAACCCGGGGGAACATCCATCTGAGATAACGGTTCAATATCAACATAACTCAACTATAGTATAGCTATTAGTACACATTCCAGACCCTTTGTAATTACAGTAGCGCCTTACCGTGACAAAGCCTCCTCCGTAGGTATCTCTAAGGCAGAAAAAATGACGCGGGCTTCCTGTGGCATATGGCAAAAAGCTTTCGAATTTTCACCCCAAACTCAATCTCTCGGACTCACGAAATGCCTGGCTAAAGGTGGCAACCCATTTAAAATTGTGTACAAGTTAACCAATCAGAAAGCAAGAATCTGACATTAGTATAAAAGACATGCCGAGTGACAAAGCGATATTTCAAAGCGAAGACATGAGTAAAGATTATAACTGCTGAAAAATCTCCCAGGAGGTTTAAATTTGAAAGGGATTAAAGGTGTAGCAAATGATTTGGAAAATGAAGCTTTTGTACGCTAAGCTAACTTGTACACAATTTTATACAGGAGGCCACGTTAAGGCGCATCATGCTGTAATTGCGCGTTCAAATACAATATGCACGAGTTAATTTTCGAACCATCCTTTGCAAACGTCTACTTAAGGACAGTGCACACTAGGCGACATATCCTGTGACACGCTTGATTTATGTGAAAATCTTTGTCCACGCATATAAATGTTTCGATCCTCTGAAACAAGTCGCAAAAAAATAATATTATTGGACTGTTAAAGCGTCATGTTGTGGGGACGACGTTCCGATACAAACATGAAAAAGAAGTTGATATTTGCAAAATACCGCCTTTTATACATTTTTGCCTGATCTAAGATGGTAGCGTAATAGTCCTTCAGTGACCACGAATAATAGTTCCAAGTCGAGGTTCGCGTTGTTGCGCATAGCAAAACCATAATTTATCATGCGCAGCAACACGAACCTCGACTTGGAACTATTATTCTTAGTCACTGAACGGAACTGTGAAAAGGACTGTTATACAGTTTTATCAAAGTTTATAGTTAACTATGGTTTTGTCGAGAGGGTAGAGTCGGCAGTATTCCACGCGTTAAAGTGACGTCACTCTACTACATGCAATCAGTGATCCCTGAATAGTCTTATTAAAGTATTCCTCCAAACCAGAACTGGTATTGCTTGTTGATTTTAGAGACTGAATACGTGGTTATAGTGGACAAGTCATATTCTAATACGACATACATTGCTAATCCCATATGTTTTATCTAAAAGCTAATTTGATGACTTCGCTCTAGCGACTTAAAGTCTTTAGGGGGCTAAAGTCGCCGTAATTTAATGCGATTTATGGCTACTTATGGCGTTTTAAGAAAAAATATGAGGAAATGGGACACAACTTAAGTCAATTTTAGGCGATTTTAAGCGACTTAGAGCGACTTAAATTACGAAAACAATTTTCTAAAATTAACTTTATTAATACTTTACATCGCCTTCAAAACTATTCTAGGTATTGCAATTACACTGCATTTAAGGAGCACTTTTTTGCGTTCTAGACCTGAGGCAGGCCTAACTTAGTCTTATGTCTTCCGAGAATTAAAAATTATATTACTTGTTGCAATAAAACACAATAGTTATTCCAATGGTAGAGTTCCATGTGGAGTCCATTAACTTAATAGGACTCAAAAATATAATGTAAATAAAACACGTCTTTTCTTTGTGGATTATAAAAAAAACTGCTTGATACAGTGCAGTGGCCGGTAATCGCCGGATGTGTATGAACAAGGGGGTCTGATCCGCAACAATGAACTTGTTAAATGGATAAAGGTTTTAATATTTTAATCCTCACTGATAGTGAACATACGCTCTTTATCGATCATTGAGGTCCACAATGCACGATATAGTGCAAATGATTTACCTATGAAACATCAGTAATAAAATAGAGCTGTTTTCATTAGAGTGAAGACATTTAACCCGTGAAACAAAATTAAATAGTCAAGGTGTAATATTCAAATAGACACAAAAGAAAACAACGGAATTAAAGACTGCTAAGGTGTATTAGTCTAATATCTAATTTACGGGTTAAATGACTTCACTCTAACCCGTGAAACACTCTTTGGCGTATTACTCTTTAATGCACCTTAATTCCATTGTGTTCTTTTGTTGATATTTGACTATCACACTTTAACTAATACACTTTGTTTCATTGGTTAATGAGAACAACTCTAACCCATGAAACACTCTTTCGTGTATCGCTCTCTATCATACTTAAACTATAATACACTTTGTTTCATTGGTTAATTAGAACAATTTTAATACTATTTTATGATAATTCGGTTTTGTTTTGTACTCATTAATTAGCACGATTTAGTTATTTTTATTATTTTTATTATTTCTATTTTGTGTTCCTCGTAATTCGCGCAAATTTCTAACTTACGATAATTAAGTTGTCTTTTTAAGGAATGTGCACATCAGACAATATACCATTTCACAGTTCTTTCATCCTCAATTGCGTGCATTATATTCTTTAGAATTTGACTACATGCCGCGGAATTTATTTGTACATTAATAGTGAGAGTATCAACTACAAGGAAAGCAACATTGTACATTCCTTAAATTACCATGAGCTGTAGTCAAATTCTAAAGAATATACTAAACGCTATCGAGGCTGAGGTTGATCAACGAGAACTGTGAAATGGTATCGTCACGAATCCTGTCATTACATACCCTGGGCTTGTCTTCTTTGAGGGTATACACCTATTTCAAAAAAGGTTGTCATCGCCAAAAGCGATAGGCGATAGATCATTCCAAGACCCAAGTGCACTATGGGTATAATCTAAAGTATCTGCAGAAAAGCTGTGTCTTCTGGTTTCAGTCCTTCGACAAGCCATATAACTCTCCAGCGGAGATCATTGTTTAATGAAGCTGGCATGATTGAAAATTTCACGACTTAGGATTATACCCATAGTGCACTTGGGTCTTGGAATGAGTGCACTATGGGTATAATCTTAAATCGTGAATATAATGCCGCGTGAATACCGTCGTGTTTGAATCTCAATCATGCCAACTCCACTAAACAACGATTGTTGGAGCTGACATCATCTAAAATTCGAACACGACGGTATTAACGATTTAAGATTATACCCATAGTACACTTGGGTCTTGGAACGGCTTATCACTTTTCGCGTATCACCAATCGCCTTTGGCAATGACAACCTTTATTGAAATAGGTGTATACGAGGCGACGATAATCGAGTCAAATACACACACAAAATATAACTGCTCGAAATTATTCTAAACCTCTGACATCCAGGATAGTCATCACGTGGTATATCGACAATGAACACTATAACTGTGTTGTACATGACATTGATTTCATATTATCCTCATCAGTTTTCATTGCAAAGTCGATACCATTTAATAAGTACTCCAACTATAAACGTTTTTCGGTGCGACAGCATATGTTCGTTAAATAGCAACTTTTTGTCGGTTAATATCGGAGTATGAAACTCTAAGATTGTCATAATTTTTTTGTTGTATTTTGAATTATCATCATCATTAACATCATTGTTGACAACTTTCTTATTGAAGCAGTACATGTGTATATGTAGCTCATTGTATAGCATGTGTTTCCTATGTTGTTCATCGTGTAGCATGTGTTTTCTATGTGGTTCATTGTGTAGCATGTGTTTTCTATGTTGTTCATCGTGTAGCATGTGTTTTCTATGTTGTTCATCGTGTAGCATGTGTTTTCTATGTTGTTCATCGTGTAGCATGTGTTTTCTATGTTGTTCATTGTGTAGCATGTGTTTTCTATGTTGTTCATCGTGTAGCATGTGTTTTCTATGTTGTTCATCGTGTAGCATGTGTTTTCTATGTTGTTCATCGTGTAGCATGTGTTTTCTATGTTGTTCATTGTGTAGCATGTGTTTTCTATGTTGTTCATTGTGTAGCATGTGTTTTCTATGTTGTTCATCGTGTAGCATGTGTTTTCTATGTTGTTTATTGTGTAGCATGTGTTTTCTATGTTATTCATCGTGTAGCATATTTATCTTATAGCCATGTGTGCAAGCCATTGGTAAGACCTACCATCCTGATCATTTCACCTGCAATAGCTGTGGTAAGCAGATCGGTAGTGAAGGCTTCAACGTTGACCGTGGGATGGCCTACTGCGAGCCTTGCTATAAGGACATGTTTTGCATTAAATGTGCTGGCTGTAGAAAGGCCATTGGTGGAGGAGACCGCTGGGTAGAAGCTATCGGGGACTCATGGCATGCCCATTGCTTTAAATGTTCTGTAAGTACTGCCCACATTTTAGTACAATAATGTGACCATGAAGTTTACTCAATAGTGAACGAATAAATTCCATTCGAGATATTGTCAACTGCTCTAACTTTACTAAAAGATGTGTTCGTTTGTATAATTGTAGCAAGCCCTTGCGCTGATTTCATTCGAGATATTGTTAGCTGTTCTAATATAATTGTTGTTTTTTTCATAGAATTGCAGCAAGGCGCTAGAAGGAAACCAGTTCTATGCTCATGGTGGAAAACCCTTCTGTGTCCTGCATGGCGCTTCCTGATTACCATGACAACAAAATACTATTATGGGCCTTTTATGAACCAACTAGAGATTATTTCTGAATGTACGGCCCAGGCCTCACTCTCTGCATGTCACGTTGTAGGGAGAGGGGCCTGGTCTATATGACGATAGTTAGCCATTGATTAGAGGACTTGCTTATATGTCAAATTAGACAGTGTGGTCAGCGGTCAGCATATATATAAAAACGGATCATTTCAGCCAGAGAATATAGTGCACTTGACGTCAAAAGCGGTAAATTTAAGATGTCTAATATCTATTTCACTGGTTTAGTGCCTTCACTCTACTAAGGTACGTGTATTAGTCTAATATCTATTTCACTGGTTTAGAGTGAGGTCAAAAGACCTGTGGAATAGATATTAGACTAACACTCTTTAGTAGACCCTAATTCCATTGTTTTCTTTTGAGTCCATTTGACTATTACACTTTAGCAAGCACTTTCTATTTCACGGGTTAAATGCCTTGACTGTAGTGCCTTCACTCTACTAAAGTGTATTAGTCTAATATCTATTTCACTGGTTTAGTAGTCTATTGATCGAATTAGGAGAATTACCAAAGACATGCTGGCCACACTGTGTTTTTATGATGTGTCACCAAATGTATCACCAAAGCTGCAATTCATTTTGGGTACCGCTCTAAGCAGTGCTGTTTTCAAGGAGTTATTCCATTATTGATTAGTTAAAAGTAGTTTTGTATCAATAAATAGAACGTGTTTCCCAATCCGGGAACACATCGATTTTTAGAAAATAAATATTTTTATCCAAAGCGAATTCTCATGTGTATGTGTCTTTCTTTTCGTTACTGCAGTTTTCTGCGAACTCAGACATTGCAATGGGTAGTTCTGAAATATGTTTTTAGCTGCCGTCAATCAAAAACGTAAAAGATGTGCAGGAACTTGCAGCGCAGCCAAAAACAACTAGCAGTTGGAATGTTACCCTTGGAACCAGAGGGTTTCTTTATCTAGTATTTGTATTTATCATTTGTACGTCTTTTTCTGTTCAACATCCAGAGAAACCCTCTGTCCAAATGAGCCTAGTTTTTTTAAATTCGCCGAGTATGTGACCGTGCCTTTTGATTTGTTTAAGTCTTTGAAAAGCTTTGATTGGACGTAGCATCCTTCACAGGCATCTCTTATATCTCTTTTTATCGGGTTTCCTGTGGTGAGGAGAAAAGATCGAGTGGGGGAGGGGGAGAGGTAACTAGCGCCTAATCCCGCTCTAGTAGCAGCACAGGAAATCCAAATTAGATCACAGAGACGCCTGTGGAGGAGGCTAGACTGGCCGTAATTTGACAAGATTAACAATAAAACCATGATTGACAGTTAATCAAATCAACTTAACATAGAGGAAACAAGTAGAAAATATATATCCTCTTGTACACAGGAAATGTCTGAGTCCTCAATAATATGCCATGGGTGGATGCTCCGTAGATACGAACTTTACCTGGAGTTAGAAATATCTCGCTTTAATTCGTATTTTTGCGCGCATGTTTTAAGTCCTGTATTCTGTTTATTCGGTAGAGAACGAATGTTTATTGAAATGAGACGGGACTCGGGGCAAAAAAAAGTCTGAGAGTCACTTAGCAACATTTTATGCATACAAGCTTAAAGTGCACCTGACGCCCTTCATGATATTTTGCAAATCTGTTGTACATGAGGTGTATAATAAGTGTACTTAGTATTTCTTGATATCGACCTCTCCTTTTTGAGATATGAACATTTGAAATCTGAAAATGCAAATGAGGTGACGTCATCCCAGGAATTTGTCAAAGTTTTGTTTCAAAGCTGACAGGAAGCTTGTTTTTGTAAAGTAGTAAAAATGTTAATGGTAGTGTGAATATTAGTAATACGGATATTGAGCTTAAAAAATTGCTATAATTATTTCCAGAGAACTTTTGTATATTTAATGAGGCCTTGGATGACGCCACCTCATTTGCATTTTCAGATTTCAAATGTTTATATCTCAGAAATTAGAGGTCGACATCAAGAAAAATTAAGTACACTTATTATACACCTCATGTACAACAGATTCGCAAAGTATCATGAAGGGCGTCAGGTGCACTTTAATAAGTTTGAACGTTGAGTAGTATAAATAGATCACGCGAGAAAGAGTGTTTCCTTCAATATCCAAACACGGAGAAGTTAGTTGAAAACACCAATTTTTTTAACCAACTTCGAAGTGTTTGGATAAAGGAGGAAACACTCTTTTAAGTGCTTGATCTGTCTTCTCAAACCATTAATAATTTTTGGAGAATTTCAAAGCAAACGTTTGTCAGATTTTATGCTGATTTAATGAATGATCTTGAGAAAACCTGGTCGCATGTGTAAATGTGAACTAGATAATTAATGAATGAAAAGTGCATGAAATTGCAGTTGCAACAGCTGTGGGCACTTGTTGTGCAAATGTTTTCTCTCTATTTTTAGATTTAGAGTCGCTTTAGTCCGCCATGTTGGTTTTTGCTTGTGAAAAAGTAAATTAATGCATATATAACGTAGGCGTCTCCGCTCCGTTTTCTTTTCTTTTTTTATTGGGCTTCCTGTCTCGAGTGATCGGGAGGGACTTGTTGCCGGGGACCAATCCCCCTCGGTCAAATGACAAAGGGATCCAATGAGAGGGAAATGAAGGGGAAAGGGAGGAGGCTAAATTAACGTGTAGATTTGCAACATATTTAGATCATTGACGCATTTGACATGTGTTTCTTCAAGTGTTTACAGGCTTCTCCTTTATTTCATTACTAAAGTTGCATACAATTAGGGACAACCCTCCCTATAAAACTTCCGAAAATGACGTGAACCTGGTATATTTTCATTTTATTTGTTGTGCTGGATATCTTTTTCATTTTATTTGTTGTGCTCAATATTTTTTCATGTTGAAGCTGTGCTCGATATTTTGTGGGGAAATCCAGCAACTCCCTCCCCCCTCCCCTATCAATTATCTCAGTCCCTTATGACTAAAAAAAGATTGCACATACAGACATACTACGCTGTTTATTCGTCTATAATATCAGATAAGCACCCAATGTATCAAAAATATACACACAGCTGTAATTATTATATAATATCTACTCCATGCATAGAAAATATACCAGCCCTGTATTTATATATATACAATCATCTCATAATAACCCTATGGTACTTAAACATACCTAATAAAATACCTACATAGTAGATAAATGACTACAATAGTATTATCAGTGCAAGTATGTTCCCTTGAATCATCAATAGTCTCCTACCCGACCATGGTGGGAGGTGTCGTCATGTCGACTTAATGCCAGTGCATTACTAGTGATTGCGTTATTGAACGCGTCGTGATAGGTCAGTGCGTTACCAGCTGTTGCGTTACTCGATGCAGCGTGACGATGTTGGTAGCATTACTAGTGATTGCGTTATTGAACGCGTCATGATATACGTGATAGTGCGTTACCAGCTGTTGCGTTACTCGATGCGCATCGTGACGATGTTTGTAAAGTCATCGTGTTACTAGTGATTGCGTTGTTTAACACGTTGTGAAATACGTGATCAGTGCGTTACCAGCTGTTGCGTTACTCGATGCATCGTGACGATGTTTGTAAAGTCATCGTGTTACTAGTGATTGCGTTGTTTAACACGTTGTGATATACGTGATCAGTGCGTTACCAGACGTTGCGTTACTCGATGCATCGTGATCATCACTCACGTTACTTGGTTTGTCGTGATGACGTTAATAAAGTGATTGCGTTACTTGGTTTGTCGTAATGATATTTTCTAATATTCCAGTTTTACGTTATCTAGTACCGTTGTACTATTTGACAAAAAGCGCATTTGCACAGGCTAAGGCCTCGTTTACACGAATTCGATCCGGTTGAAACCGCATAGAAATATTTGCGTCCACACGAATCCGCGTATCCGGTTGATTCAAGTAAAAGTATGCGGTTTCGGTGACCGGATTCACTGGATTCGTGTGGACGATATGCCGATTCGCATCAAAAAGTATGGTGTTTCAAAAGTATCCGGATCCGTGTAGAAGGGCCTAAGCCTCGATTTGTTATAAAAAAATCCAAGCACGGGAGAATATACTACTGCATGCTAAACAAAAGAAGAAAAAAAACATTTAAATTTACTCCGGATCGAGATTATCCCATGCAAATGCACCTTTTGTAAACGCACTAGTTGTATTACTATCTACTACTATCTAGTTTATTTTAACATAAGAACACCGCTTGTTTAATTTATGATATCGTTCCTATAACTGAGCGATATGTCATTCACAACGTGACTGGACTATACTAATGACGTGTGGAGATTGCGTTACTAAATATCCATTTGTAATGGAGTCACTCGTAAAGGTATTTTTGTATATGGCGTTACCTAGTGTGTCGTGATTGCGTTATGTAATTGCGTTACATGATGTATTCCAAGAGTTTTTTAAAACAAACCCATATTTGGCGTCTCATTAATATTAAGATATAAACAACTTATAAAAAAAACCTAAACTAATAGTTCCTGTGAAGGGAACTCGTTATTCGTGTTGCAATTGGCTTAACTCTGCTGCGCCCTGCGGCAATAATAGCCCAGGAAAGTGCACTTCTCGCACAACTCTTGTGGGTGTTCCTTGGTTTGGTCTGACACGTCTAAACCGTCAGGTTTATCAAGAGGTCGTTGTTTATGTGGATAGACGTTGATAAAACACTTGACGCATTGCTGCCCCATGTTGGCCCAACTATTTCCACTCATCCATTTTCGTTTGCACAACGGGCACTTGAACTCACCAAAACAGCGCTTTTTACCCTGGTAAGGAGTGAGGCCTTCCCCTTTAGGTCTGGCCTAAAACAGAAACAAACCACATAAGACATTTTACTTTCTAACTAGCCCGAGGGGTGGAGCCTCCTTTTGTCCAAATGCTAGGGGTAATCGGCGCTCCTTTTAGTGTTGGAAATACCTTTTAGGGTCCTTTTAGGGTTCTTACTTAAAAGTCAATTACGTATTTTACCACATTTGATAATTGTCTCGCTTTCTGATGGTCGAGAGCCGTGGTAAATAAGCGGTACATACTACGGTTGCTATTTTGCTTATTTTCTAATGTGGTAAAAAAACAAATGCACGATAGTTTCTTGTGGCATGTCCTATTATTTACGATCGACTTCGTCAATTTAGACGATTCGATGACGCCAACCGTGGTAAATAAGAGGACATACCACGCGGAACTATCGTAAATTTGTTAAATATGACTCATGTACCTGTAAGGGTTATTTTTACTATGCTTTGTTACTAAAAATAAGCTTAGTTGCCAAGAACATCGCACAGTCGTACCTTTTATGGGTTGAAATCAACAAGGCTTTCATCTCCGCCCCCCCCCCCCCCCCCGCCCCAACCACAACTCTAGCTAACCAACTTACTTACTTACTTACATACGTATATACTTACTTACTTACCTTCTTTCCTACCTACCTGCTCACTTCTTACTTACCTACCTACTTATCTACTTACTTACTTACCTACTTTTCGTCCTACCTACTCACTCACTTACTTACTAACTTACTTACCTACCTACCTACTTACCTACTTACTTACTTACTTACTTACTTACTCAACGAATTAGATAGAATACCAAACTAACAACTAGCTGTACCATGCTTGCAAACAATGCAAATGTTGCGTGTTATACGATTTGGTCAGTTTTAGTAGCGCTCCATGTATTCAACAGACAACTGGGACCTTCACAGCATGTTACAGGCCACACAGTGAGAACAAAGCTCTTTTACAAACTGAAACATCGCATGGATTTACGTCACACACGAGCAGAAACGATAAATCACGCCACTGAGGAAAATATGGAAATAACTTTTACAGCACTGGAGTAAATGGTAATTAAAGTGCACCTCACCCCTAATACAATACTTTCTGTATCGATTCTAAATAAAGTGAATATGTGAAAAGTGAAATATTTCTTGATTTGAGTGATGCGTATTTAAGTTATAAGGGTTTATACCACCATTATGGTAATGACTGTGACCTAGGACCATATACGGTCCATGCAGTTTCCCTATTAATCTCAGTTCTAATATGTGTACTTAACTATGTCATACAGTTGACTTTCTTTGAACTCTCGTAAGCGACCACTATTTCAATTTCCCGTTTTGTTTCCCATATAAACTCTGTAATAAATCTCACTGGTAGACGACCACTCTCGTAAGCGACCATCTCCCGTAAGCGACCACTCTTTCAGTTCCCCGGTTTTTTTATATAAACTCTGTAATAAATCTCTCTCGTATGCGACCACTTTCGTAAGCGACCATCTCTCGTAAGCGACCTTCTCTCATAAGCGACCACTATTTCAATCTCCCGTTTTGTTTTGCATATAAACTCAGTAATAAATCTCTGTCATAAGCGACCACGACCACCTTAAGGGTTCAAGTTTTGGACGTTTTTTCATTGTTTTTCCTTTCTCGTTGGCGACAACCCCAGATCGACGAGTTATTTGACTGGGACATTTTGGAAAACACTAACTAAAACTGATCTAGGTTAAAGGGAAAAGATGAGTTGGGGCATGGTTTTGGCTTCCTGTGATAGGGTTCGCATTGGTTGGGCTTCCTGTGTTAATGTTCTCGTAAGCGACCATTTATCAACCTCGTTCCCAGGGCCCTCTCCCTTCGCTTTTTTATTCAAATACAGTTGACTCTCTCGTGAGCGACCGCGTTCTCCTTGTCCGAGGGTGGAGAGAGTCAATTGTATTTGAATAAATCTCTACTACAACCGTTTTGCAATAGCGCAGCGCTTGAATGACGTCACAAAAATGGAGACAAAGGCCTAACTAAGATAAACAAACTTTTATTTAACTTTCCGCAGACTATTTTCAATGCCGATCGAAGAAAATCTTGTTTAATCACGTTGTTATTCTAATTTCAGCAGGAAATGATAAGCCTTGGTTCATATATTGCTCAATACAATGTTTGTCCGAGTCTGAGAGCTATTGATAGAACTCATGCGCTGTGCTTTTGAGTTTATGTTACTAATAAATTGTCCCTGAGAAAAAATCGGTACAGACCAATGGAGTCCTTCACAAAAAATAATAAATGAGGACCTCCCACATCAGCAGAAAATATTTTTCTTTAGTGAATCAGAAATTTGCAACGATTTTGTTTTTTTAAAGGTCAATCACGTGACGAGCCTTTGGTAATGACAGGAACCACTTATAACAATAAACACATCAATGTTTTTTTGCTCTCGTCTTGTGAAGTGGGTCATTAACACCGTGCCTTGTGACAGCCAATCAGAGAGCAGGGTAAAGAAGGTTACATTGGCGCGTGTCGCTATGAATGGTATGCATGCTAAACAAGATATCGTCTTGCAGACCTACTTGCTGAACATATACAAAAATAAAACACTACTCTACGAAATAAAGTTGCTACTGTGAAAGAGCGCAAACACTATGTCCATGAAATAGAATATAATTGCTACTATGGTCGAATAGAGCACAAACACTATATCAATGAAATAAAATATAATTGCTACTGTGGAATACAGCGCAAACACTCAGTATCCATGAAATAAAATATAATTGCTACTGTGGAATACAGCGCAAACACTATATCCATGAAATAAAATATAATTGCTACTGTGGATTAGAGCGCAAACACTATACTGCAATGAAATAAAATAAAATTACTGCTTTGGAATAAATTAAACACAAATATTATATCCATGAGATAAAATATAATTGCTACTGTGGAATAAAATTGCTGCTGTGGAATAAAAATGCTGCTGTGAAATAGAGGGCAAACACTATATCCATGAAATTAAACTGCTACTGTATAGGCTATGGTCAGACCTGTTCCGGAAATCGTGTCTAAAATTGTTAGGACGTGCTTGTGCACTTTCAGCTCAGCTTTTTGCACAAAAAAAGAGGAAAATTCTCCATCACGTTTTATAGACCGTCCCTCCGAAACAGCATTGTCCTGCAATATTTATACTGCAATATTCATATACTTTCCAGTTAAGAAAGGGAAGAAAGACAATATATTGAGCAAGAACTAATTTATTAAACCTTTTGGCGCTCAGCAATTACCTTTGGTATCTAGCATTTGTCATTTGTTTGTATAATACATTATACCATACATTTTTGGTAAATAGTTATTACCACATTTAAATATGTATATATAGATTTATGCTCTCTATGAATTATTGAATTATTATTATGATTTGTAAGCGATAAATACAAAGACTAAACCAAGAAAGCCTTCTTGTTTCCAAGGTACTTCAACATACCCTCATAGTATTTATCTTAGCATATTTTTTATGTATATTTTATTATCTATTTTATCTTTTAATATGGTATTTATTTAGTTTTAATATTATTTTCCTAGTGTATTTTTTGTAGGGTCTCTATTGCTAACAGTAATTACAGTTTTGTAAATACTGGAAGAGCTACCCTGTTTAAATAGAGGAATCTATCGATCGATCGATCTGGCAACGTTCAATATGTTTTGTTGGCGAAGGATAGCTGCAATAATTGATATGGAATGGTATTCATATGATGTACTCTGCCCGTCGACACTTGTTGATAATTATCAGATAGTGTTATGCTGATACTCATCTACAATCATAATATTACTTCTGCTTGTTGACAGACGTTCTATTTTTAAACGTTAAAAAAGAGTAACAATGCTTTTATTGTAGCAAATGCTAGGTGACAGCAGTTTCAACTAATATTAGGCTCTAGGATAGATATCTTGGGGGATTTTCTGAAGACGGCGATCGATAGTATAATAAAAAAATAAGAAAGTCTGTGCAAGGAATTTGTATATATAGGTGCATGACCATAGATCTGACAGAAAATGTCGAAACGTCCATAAAAAAATAACAACAATTAAAAACTCATAGGTATCTCAAAAAATATTAACAAAGAAGACTTTTAGTAAATGTTTGAAGAAATTGTTTTTGTCTATCAAATTATTCAATTATACTGATTATATCAGATATTTAAACTCGATTTTTGATAAGTACTGTGCATGCATAGATGGGACTTGAAAAGTTTGCATATTTTTTAAAACATTACTAACAATTTTTACTCTTTTGAATGGAGCATGGTTTATTTCTCTCCCTTTCCATTTTGTAATAAACTGTACAAAATTACTCGATTCTGATTGGACAAGAGGAGTACAATTAAATCGTAAATTGTACTCTGCAGAGTACCAATTAGTTTTTCAGTATATTTTATATAAAAAATCTCACCATCTTCTCGTACAATTTGTTATTAATAGATACTCGTGATGTTTTGAAAGTTATCAAATTGGACTCACCTAAAAGGATCGTCCAATTTCGAAGACTTTCAAAACATCACTCGTACTGTACTCAAGATCGTGCGATTTCCTATACTAACAGTCCTTGCAGGTCATCTTCAGTGATAGGTATAGTTGCAGATAATCTGCATTTATTTAGTCCTTAAAGCCCTCGGGGTAAACTTTTTGGTATACTCTTCGGTAATATTGAAAATGAACCCGCTTTCAAGAAACCGGAAGTTCTTTTACAAGGGCGTATCACGTATGATTTTTGACCCCTAAAAGGATACCACACCAAAAAAATTAAACGGCCATACGAATACGAAAAGCGATAGGCTTTTACCCTAAAAGATACCACGACATTTTATATTATTAATTTTGTTTTAATTAATTTTGTTTTATTATTTTTGTTATTAATTTTTGTTATAATTATTATTATTTTTTAATGAACGGACATACGAAAGCGATTTTCTTTTTCTTTACTCTAAAAGATACCAGGACATGTCAGAATTTTAAATTTTAACTTTCATACCCTAATATAATGCGATCTGTTGGTTTTACCCGGCTTAGAGATATACCGCAAGAAATACCCGATACTATAGTTTTACCCCTGGGTCCCCCGTCCCCCACCCCCTGCTTTTATGGCTGACTAAAGTTACAACGTTAATCCTAATAATACCGTTATGAGATAATGATATATTATGTAAAGATTAGTTAAGCTAACGGCACTAATTTAAGATACCATTTAAATCTGATTTAAGCTATTATACGTTGAATGGAAACTAGCGAGTAAACTAGTATAGGCTACGTCAGTGTTTGGTATAAACGATAGGTAATACAATGAAATTTTTAACACCGTAAAAAATGTTAATTTAGCTTAACTGACGTTTCGAGCTTTAGCCCTCCGAGGGTTACCTCGAGAACGTTAGGCTAACGCAAAGATATGTTTAGCTACGTTAACATATTAACGTTACTACTTTAAGCTAACGTAAAGATATGTTCAGCTACGATAACACATTAACGTTACCGTACTTCAACAAAAAAAAAACAACTTTACTACTTCAAGCTAACGCAAAGATATGTTCAGCTTCGTTAACATAACGTTACTACTTTAAGCTAACGCAAAGATATGTTCAGCTTCGTTAACATAACGTTACTACTTTAAGCTAACGTAAAGATATATTCAGCTACGTTAACGTGATGTTACTACTTTAACTAACGTAAAGATATGTTCAGCTATGTTAAAATAATTGAGCTATTTCAAGATAACTATACTACATCAATTTTGTTTTACGTACCTGAGGGCAGTCCTTGATATAGTGCCCCTTGCAAAAACACAGGTGACATAAATACCCATCAGGGGGTCTCTTGGGTGCTTTCCTGATGGCTCTCTGCTCAAGCAGTAAGGAGTCTTGTAGGGAGGCTGCTAAGCTGTTAATCTCATCCTGTGTATCTATTGACCATGGTAGATGATCAGCGAAGGTCTCACTGCATGGTGAATTGTCCAATGAGCTGAGATGGTCGTACAACTCGCTCGTTAATGAATCAAATGGATCTGAAGATGACGAACTGCGATATGTGTCCTGCAAAAAAAACCATTATAATAATAATATTTATTTCTTAATATTGCACAATCTAACATGCTAGAATATGATCGACTGCGCATTACAAAATACAATATCATAAAATTAAAATTACACTGCAAAAACAGCTGAGTAGATACAACTCAGTATATTGAGTGTATCATGCATTCAGGATGACACTTTATATAGTGAGTAAATTACCCAACTCATTATTAAGAGTGAACATAAACGTAGACGGCCATTGAGTACAATGTATTCAATATCAGTTGAGTTAAACCTCACTTTTACTCACTATAGAGTTGGGTTAACTCACTATGAAGTGTCATCCTGAATGCATGATTAACTCAATATACTGAATTGTATCTACTCAGCCGTTTTTGCAGTGTAGAAAAATATATATAGTAACAATGATTTTTTCAATCTATTTACAATATGATGAAATTATCTAACTACTAAAATATAATTAAATAAAATGAATAGAAAAGAAATAATATGTCAATTTAATAGAATTTAATAATCATAAAACGCTAATTTGAACAAATGAGTTTTCAGCCTCTTAAAATTACTATAAGAATTAATCAGTCTTATATCAAGAGGCAGTCTATGAACGTGAAATGACGATTATTTCTTGTTGCTGCAAGATTAGTGTATTTCGGTTTCGTTTTCTCTTTATTTTAAAATCATTAAATGTAAACACTAAATACAAATTATACATTAAATAAATCGACTGTAATCCCTCTGGTTTTCCCTGCTAGCAGAAGCTTCCACTGGTCAATTCTGACGAGCCAGGAAGCTTTCTTTTTCCTTTTTCTCGTCTGAATCGACCCGTGGAAGCCTCTGTTAGCAGGAAACCTCTGGTTTGTCTGGTATGACTAATTTTTTATTGTTTAGTTTTTATCAATTGCATGCCCTTCAACACAAAGAAAAAGCCAAATCTACCAGAAAAGGCCTGTATTTCAAGTGTGAACTGGCAAGGTACACAAACCGTCAAAAACTGGCAATACAAAGGATGTGGTTTTAGCATTTTTTGTTTTCCTTCCGTCCTTTTTTTTTTCTTTTTTGCATAAAGAGGTTTTTACGGCTCACTTTTAAAATAACTTTTGCTACAATTACCACTATAAACCAATAAAGTATTTGAGATCGCATAATCGATAACCTTAAAATAACCCAAAACCTTCTAGAGAATCAGGCCTTAATAGTTTTCGTGAATAATGTTTCTCTCCACAGATTTTCTATACACGATCGACCAGAAATCGCTGCCGAAATAAACCAGAGGGGGAAACCTGATTCAAGTAAAACATACAAAAATCCTGCCTTGCGCATATTTTTAACATATGTTTTAAGTATAGTTTTTCTAATTAGAATTAGAACGATAACACAGAATTTTAACACATGTTGAAAAACGTTTACCGACAATACGAAAACAGAACAAACTTTTTCGACATCTTAATGACGTTGTTCCTTTCATTGTAAAGCGCTTGAAAATCGTTCCGAAAAAAATAATACACATCGTAAATCGCTTCACATCATAATGGCAAGTATGCTGTGTTTGTAAAAAAAGGAAGATAAGACAAGAGTGTTTATTCAGTAGCTTAAATTCAAACAAATATCAATATGTACATATAGCCATAGATCGGAAACTCCTTGCTCTATATAGCGTTATAAGATAGATTTACTACTTGAAATACTCATTACATAAGATATATATCTATAAAAAAGAAAGAGAGAGAGAGAAACAAACAGAGAGAGAGAGAGGGGGGAGCTAGAGAGAACGAAAGCTATATCGTGACATCATAGGCCATGTTAGAAGCAGATCGGAAACTCCTTGCTCTATAGGGTTATGAGATAGATTTACTTGAAGGTAAATAAGTATGGATAATCTGTACGAGACAAACACGTGTATTGGATACTTCTAGTAGCTATTGAACTTGACCTAAACTTTGGTATTTGCGTGAGCAGGGCCGTGTGGCTATAATTAGCCAATCAGCTGTAAGACAACACGGGGAATGGCCCGCAGCGAATTTCATCAGATGGATGTTCCCCATACGATATATCAATCAAGTACATACACAGTTAGATATTTCACGTAAATGGTAGTTCATAACACACTGAATTTCTATGGTTTATTTTTGGGGTATATATATATATATTTCAGTTTGTTTGGACCTAGTAGTGTCCCCAGGGGTACTTCGTCTTGTGTGATTTCACCTTGTTTATATACACCCCCTAGACGTCCAATAACACCCTTACAGACACCATAGATCGCAATATCCGTTAGAACAATAACAACACTTAATGGGAAAGTAAATAAAAGATGAGAAAAAGATGGAGAAAGAAGAGAGAATTGTTGGCATATCTTGGACAGGCGTCAAAATTGGTTTCCGGGAAAACTGCAGTCCGTGCCCTCACCTTGGCCTTTTGAATACAACAGCCACAGAGCTAAACTACTAACAAATATCATATTCACACTCTCTCTCTGCTTGAAGCCTGCAAGCACTCTAGCAATACTCACATAACTGTGAAGTTGGCGGGTTATATAATGTCCCTATATGTACTGTTGCTTCATCGATGATTGGATGTATAATTGTTAACAATGTACAGACCGTTCTATTTATTGTACATGGTAGTGAGGTGTCTATCATCGGCTTAGCGGGCAATCGTCTGGCTCGATTAAGATGTGCACGATAATCATACTTCAATATCAATGTACAACATGAAACTACTGCATCGCAAAAACAAACCGTTATACTGAGGTCAATGGCATGTCGACAATAATACCTTAACATATTGCATTATCGCACAACAACTGTGCTAAAAGTTTTAGTAAGAAAAGCGTTAAATCATAACATCTATTTCTCCACCTTAAGTTGCTTGGATCAAAGCAACACGAAAAGTTTCTAAAAACATCACTTTTGTATGAGATAAGTATTTTCAGACAAGTTCAAAGTTACAATAGCAGAGTACGATAAGTCGATGAGAGGATCAGCCAACGCAAAGTTAGTGAAGAACAGCAAGTTTGTTAGCTTATCTACCTTACCTTGTCTGATTCACTGTGAAATAGATAGTAGCTTTGATAGGCGCTTTTTGGAGTATTGGAGAAGACCGATGAAGACAGTAAAGTTGACATGATCGCAGCCAATGCAAAAGTGTTCGTTTACTTGTTGTCTACACCGCATGGGCTTCCGGTGGGACCTAATCAACCAATCACAGTTACTCTAGTATAAGATAACTGACTAGGGGTGAATTGGTACAAGCAGAGGTAAGCATCGACCAATCACAGACTGTGTTATATCGAATATCTCGTAGCGGATAATCTTGACAGCATTTTCATAACTAGATTTCGCTTGAGATGACATTCAAAATGGATTTACCACTTCCTCTTTAGTCGTAATACGCTAAAATAACTTCCTTCCCAAGAGAAAGAATAACGAAGCTATGTTTACATGCCCCGTCATGTCGCTTGAAATGTCAAGGTAAAATCTGAGGTGGGTCAGTTGCGGTGTCAAACGACTTGTACTACAGTTACCAATCGACATGTCATGACTCGTCCGTGACGTCACGTAACTACGTCACACATCAACCAATTAGATAGATAGATGGATGAACTTTATTTAAAGAAGGTTTAAAAAGTATTTACAAAATACACCAGTTTAGCATAGCTAATCTTACACTGGGCCTTCTATAGAAGAAAATGAAATAAATTGTATATAGAAGTTAGAATAAATGAAATAAAAATATTAATAAAAAGAAAATACAACTAGGATATACAATAATTCAGTAAATTCACGAAAAAACCCCAATAGTTTTGCCAATCCTGTCACCTGCGATAGATGGAATAGCCAGTTAACATCTCCGTTGCCATTACAGAGTCATTGAGCTAGGTTTCACAAATGCATATAGTATCATAAGAAAAGCGGTATAAAACCAACTGTTGCAGTAATGTTATTTTGCAAACTTTTGTTCCGTCAAGCGAAACGAAAGCCTTCGGACTACCGCAAGTAGTTGAACCATTAGAGATGAAAACAAAATAAAAAATAAAAACGAAAGTAAATACACTAAGCAAATTATTTTTGACTTGGTAGTGAATTGTTTTGACGTATGGTAAATCATTCCTACATACTATAAGCTATCTCTATTTTATATTTAAATTCTTTTATCATGTATTATTCAAATGTTTAGATATAAGCATATGTTTCTTTATTAATATTGTAATTTAATTTCTTACTTCTATGCAATATATTTAATTTTCTTCCCTAGAAGGTCCAGTGTAAGATTAGCTATGCTAAACTAGTGTATTTTGTAAATACTTTTAAAAAATTCATGAATAATTAATGAGACATTTTCAAAAGAAATCATGACCATGACGAGTGTTGTAAATCTGATACAACACTAGTGTTGTATATCCTGATTTGCATAAGTTTTAACTGGTAATTTTACGGCAAAATTTATTTTAATCTTGAAAATTTTGGTAAAATATGAAAGAGCTAACCTAGACATTTTTTAAGTAGTTTACAACATTCGCGTCCGTGTTGTATCGGCGATACAATCGCGCGCCTTCGGCTTGCGATTGTATCTGCCGATACAACACGGCCGCTCATGTTGTAAACACTACTAAAACCTTCTTTAAATAAAGTTCATCAATCAATAAATCATAACCAAATCAATCTACACATTGTAAGTATACTCGTGTGCATGGAATAAAAACCTAAAATCTAAACCTATTCTTACATGTTCTTACACAAAAGATTTCATAACACGTACTTTGAGTATCAGAGGTTATTTTCTAAGTTGCTGTGGCGTTTCTACGTTTGTACGCTAAATAATAATAACAATAATAACTTTATACTGGCAATCCCCCCCGGGCAATTCAAAAGAATTGGAAAACTCAATATTTACATTGTTTTAAAGTATAGCTAAAAAAAATTACATAAATTTATATAAATGGCTTACAGTGGTTCTCATTAACCCGTGAAACAAAGTGTAATAGGGAAAGAGTAATAAAGTGTATTAATGTGTAATAGTGCTATTGAACAAATGATTATAAAACACAAAGTTAAAGTTAAAGTGTAATAAAGTGTAATAAAGCATATTACGCTAAAGTGTGTTCACGGGTTAATGAAAACCACTCTAGTAGAGTACAAACACTAAAAGTGTGCAATACTTTGTACTATTTACCACTAAATATGGTTGATTAAACAATAGAGAACAAAAGAATTTGCATAATTTAGCAGTATTTAGTGGTATTCATGTTGCACACTTTTAGTGTTTGTACTCTAAAGGCTCTATAGGCTGCGTCGGTGTTTAATATAAACGATAGGTAATATAATGAAATTTGTAACACTAAAAGATGTTGACTTAACTTTACTGACGTTTTGAGCTTTAGCCCTTCTTCAGAGTAAAAGGAAGTTATATATTTAATCAGTTATCTAAAAAATTATAATTGCAGATAAAGTTCATGTTAAATGAGTCCCATTTCTTAATTGAACTTGGAATGAAGCTGATCTGGGACCTTTTTGTCCTGCACTTGAGAAGTAGAATTCTCCTAAGCCTATAGTTTTTGGACATAGGTTTTGGTAAAAGGCTATGTAAGTTACTGATCAGGACATGTAATGTCTTTGTAAAATTGTAAAATACTAGTTCTTGTCTACACTACATTGGCTTCCTTTATAACCAATGAATCCTGTAGTTTCCAAGGTACATAGCATGTTACTTGGTTTATATATAGGGAGACATAAATACAAATGCTAAATCAGTGGGACCCTCTGAAAGTTACATGAAATTCATGTTACTTGGTTTGCATATATACAGGTCAATGCAGGATTATACATCTGTGACAACAATTTCCGCCCCCCTCGAAACAGATGCCCCCTCTTGTGAGCCTCCCGTTAAACAAACAAGACAACTAAAAGAACCCAAATATATGACGGTGAATTGATTAAGAAGAAAAAAAAATGGAAACTAGCCAGTAAACTATTATAGGCTGCGTCGGTGTTTGATATAAACGATAGGTAATAGAATGAAATTTGGAACACCGTAAGAAATGTTGAAAAAACAAAGGTTTTTAAAAGTTTCACGTCCCTGTTTAGTATGCATTATATTGAACGGCACTGTCTCCGTGTACATCTTATCATGTATATCTCTTCTGCGGTCGTCAGATGATGGTATTGAGTGATGGTAATTGCCGCCCTCTTCAAACAAGAGCCCCCTCTTGCGAGCTCCCAGAAGTGAGAATTACATTAGAGCGGTTCCTTTTTACGTTATTTGCAGGAAGTCAAGTTCTGCCCGAACGAAACAGACTCGTTTTGATATGATGCCGACAGGACAAGGGCGTTGCTCACGTGATTAAATCTAAAATGATTGTATATTAGTATGGACTGTTGTGATAATGGTTTATTATGAAACAACTACATCGCAACCATCAGGCTGAATTGCGTAATTACAAATATAATTATATAGTATATGTATATGTTGAAACATTTAAGAAGAATTAAGACATTTTATTTTTTATTTATTTATTTTTATTAAGAAATGAAATAAGTCTTGTCCTCTGTTTTCACGTGCTTGTGGGCACGTTAGGGAGAACTATCGAGCAGGTCCAGGCACTTGACTTCGTCTCCTGGTTTGACTGATCTGCTCATCTGCTCTCGAATTAATTTGAGAGGAAACTGGAGACGACCCTGAAGTTATATTAACAACTTACATAAAGGAATTAGCCAATCAGCGTTAAGTGAATTGCAAAACTGCCAATTAATCCGGTGGGATAAAATTACAACCCCCCTCCCCTCCCTCCCCACCACTGATGGCGTGACTGGGGTCAGTTGTATTGACTTCTGCAAATATGTTACACTCTAACTGAAAAACATCAAGCGCAAACCGGCTATATCCATGAAATAAAATCGATATTAATTATTGCTACTGTGTAAACACTCTTATAATTATAAATTGGTAATAACATGTAATAAACTATTAGTGGCTATTTATCTCCCTTGCCAATTGTTCAATACTCCGGCGCTCAATAATGCTCCAAATGCCTTTAAACTTCACATAGAGTCAAAGTAAAATATAAGAAACAAGTAGGAACGTTCATTTTCATAATTTATACAGGTTTTGTATATTTTTAAAACCGCCATATATTCTTCCATAAAAGGCTTATAAGAACAACAAGAGACCACAGATAGTTAGCTTGGGCTACCTGTGCTTTTGCCACCCAAAAGGCAAAGGGCCTCAGGACAGGGTTGGTACTGGGTAGAATTCACAGTGAAAAAAACACAGCGGTCAAACGACGTGACGTGACGTGACGTGACGTGACTTAGTGACCACGAAATTGTGTTGTTCTCTGTGAACACTTCATACCGAAGAAAGAAGAATGCAAAGCTAGCGTAAAATATTCATCCGAAAGAAAGCAGACTCTACTCGCGGTGTTTTACCGAGTGGTGGTGGTGGCGAGGCGTGGGAGTGGTTCGATTCTCAAAACGGCTTGAGGGGGGTATATCTCAGATAAGATGCTTGAAATGGGGGCTACATTTTCCTATTATTATGTTTAGCTTTCGATAGGATAGCGGACAAAATTATACAGCCACACATACAAACTAAGAAAGAAAAAAAAATAGGGGATATGTTTTTTTTAGAACTGTTACATTTTGGTATCAATATTTTCACTTAAACCCCCCCCCCCCCCCCCCCCCTTCCAGGCCCTCCCCCCTGCGACGTAAAAATAACCGATCGGTATAGTGTCTACTTAAGTAAGCTTACTCTCCATTTTTCCCAGTTTTATGTTTTTGTGGTAAAATTCCATTGCAGTGAAAAACAACATGTTGAGTCTTTTTGGAATTGAATTGGTTTATTCAGATGGGATTTACCAACACCGAGACTTAATTTTTATTAGTGCTTTATAGTGTACAATACATATGATTTGTGATAAGCCGGTTTATCATATGACCCGTATTTTGCCCGGCGCGCGCTAATAAGAAAACTTTCGCAAAAGGTCACTTGATTGGGTCCGTACGGCTTTTTTTCAATTCGTCCGTACAAACACGTACGGACCAGCTACTCGAAACATCACACAAAATGGCCTTTAAATTGAAAAGAGTGGGTCATATGATAAAAAACTTATTGACTGAGTTAGGTCGGGCCGTACGAGAAAATATTTGGCTCTTGGTCATTTGTACGGACCTCGCTGCGATCGGTCCGAACGTCATGACAGCGAGCCAAATATTTTCCCGTACGGCCCTTCCACTCAATCTTCACAGGTAGCCCAAGCTCACTATCTATGCTGATTTGATTTATAAGAGTATATACGGCGATTCTGAAAGTTCAACTTTTCTTTCTTAAATATCAATGAAACGTTTACAAGTACATGGGTCGGGTGCATGTGAAGTCACTTTTGCATTTGGCCGTTGAAATGTTTGAAATATTGGACTATTGTAAGCTTGGGCAAACTGTGATTGTTCGATTACTTAACTAACTTCTACAATTGAAGTTTATACTGAATTGAGCATGCTAAATATTATACATAATCTCCAAGGTTTAAGGTGCTTTTTTCCAACGACGAGCATTTCTTCATTTTTTTTGTCGTGACTTGCTGTGAAGTTTTATTATGCAGCTCGACCGAAAGGAACTGTGGGTATTTCACACAATGATTTTTACCAATTTACTGCCAAATGCCAGCTCCTTTTAATAGAAAAATGCAATTTAAAAATTAAAAAAACTGTTACTTGAAAACGCCCAAAACCGCTGATCGCCGCTCACTCGGACATCATGTTCTGAAATAGGTGTATCAGTGATATATAGATATTTTATATTGGTGAGAAATGGTATATATCAGTGATATAGATATTTTATATGGATGAGAAATAGGTGTATATCAGTGATATAGATATTTTATATTGATGAGAAATAGGTGTATATCAGTGATATAGATATTTTATATGGGTGAGAAATAGGTGTATATCAGTGATATAGATATTTTATATTGATGAGAAATAGGTGTATATCAGTGATATAGATATTTTATATGGGTGAGAAATAGGTGTATATCAGTGATATAGATATTTTATATGGGTGAGAAATAGGTGTATATCAGTGATATAGATATTTTATATGGGTGAGAAATAGGTGTATATCAGTGATATAGATATTTTATATTGATGAGAAATAGGTGTATATCAGTGATATAGATATTTTATATGGGTGAGAAATAGGTGTATATCAGTGATATAGATATTTTATATTGATGAGAAATAGGTGTATATCAGTGATATAGATATTTTATATTGATGAGAAATAGGTGTATATCAGTGATATAGATATTTTATATGGGTGAGAAATAGGTGTATATCCGTGATATAGATATTTTATATGGGTGAGAAATAGGTGTATATCAGTGATATAGATATTTTATATGGGTGAGAACTAGGTGTATATCAGTGATATAGATATTTTATATTGATGAGAAATAGGTGTATATCAGTGATATAGATATTTTATATGGGTGAGAAATAGGTGTATATCAGTGATATAGATATTTTATATTGATGAGAAATAGGTGTATATCAGTGATATAGATATTTTATATTGGTGAGAAATAGGTGTATATCAGTGATATAGATATTTTATATTGATGAGAAATAGGTGTATATCAGTGATATAGATATTTTATATGGATGAGAAATAGGTGTATATCAGTGATATAGATATTTTATATTGATGAGAAATAGGTGTATATCAGTGATATAGATATTTTATATGGGTGAGAAATAGGTGTATATCAGTGATATAGATATTTTATATGGGTGAGAAATAGGTGTATATCAGTGATATAGATATTTTATATGGGTGAGAACTAGGTGTATATCAGTGATATAGATATTTTATATTGATGAGAAATAGGTGTATATCAGTGATATAGATATTTTATATGGGTGAGAAATAGGTGTATATCAGTGATATAGATATTTTATATTGATGAGAAATAGGTGTATATCAGTGATATAGATATTTTATATTGGTGAGAAATAGGTGTATATCAGTGATATAGATATTTTATATTGATGAGAAATAGGTGTATATCAGTGATATAGATATTTTATATGGGTGAGAAATAGGTGTATATCAGTGATATAGATATTTTATATGGGTGAGAAATAGGTGTATATCAGTGATATAGATATTTTATATGGGTGAGAAATAGGTGTATATCAGTGATATAGATATTTTATATTGATGAGAAATAGGTGTATATCAGTGATATAGATATTTTATATGGGTGAGAAATAGGTGTATATGAGTGATATAGATATTTTATATGGGTGAAAAATAGGTGTATATCAGTGATATAGGTGTATCAGTGATAAAGATATTTTATATTGGTGAGAAGCATAAAATTATACTGAACACATAATGACCATGTACAGACCGTCTAGACTGCACCACTGTGTTCATGGAAGAAGAACAGGTGATGATGTAGTGTATATTGTACACATGATGACCATGTACAGACCGTCTAGACTACACCGGCCACTGTGTACATGGAAGAAGAAGAACAGGCGATGATGTAGTGTATATTGTACACATGTTGACCATGTGCAGACCGTCTAGACTGCACCACTGTGTACATGGAAGAAGAACAGGCGATGATGTAGTGTATATTGTACACATGATGACCATGTACAGACCGTCTAGACTGCACCACTGTGTACATGGAAGAAGAAGAACAGGCGATGATGTAGTGTATATTGTACACATGATGACCATGTACAGACCGTCTAGACTGCACCACTGTGTACATGGAAGAAGAAGAACAGGCGATGATGTAGTGTATATTGTACACATGTTGACCATGTACAGACCGTCTAGACTGCACCACTGTGTACATAGAAGAAGAACAGGCGATGATGTAGTGTATATTGTACACATGTTGACCATGTACAGACCGTCTAGACTGCACCACTGCGTACATAGAAGAAGAACAGGCGATGATTTAGTGTATATTGTACACATCATGACCATGTACAGACCGTCTAGACTGCACCACTGCGTACATGGAAGAAGAACAGGCGATGATGTAGTGTATATTGTATACATGATGACCATGTACAGACCGTCTAGACTGCATCACTGTGTACATGGAAGAAGAACAGGCGATGATGTAGTGTATATTGTACACATGTTGACCATGTACAGACCGTCTAGACTGCACCACTGTGTACATGGAAGAAGAAGAACAGGCGATGATGTAGTGTATATTGTACACATGCTGTCCATGTACAGACCGTCTAGACTACACCGGCCACTGTGTACATAGAAGAAGAAGAATTAACAGGCGATGATGTAGTGTATATTGTATACATGATGACCATGTGCAGACCGTCTAGACTACACACTTGAGTACATGGAAGAAGAACAGGCGATGATGTAGTGTATATTGTACACATGATGACCATGTACAGACCGTCTAGACTGCACACTTGAGTACATGGAAGAAGAACAGGCGATGATGTAGTGTATATTGTATACATGACGACCATGTACAGACCGTCTAGACTGCACCACTGTGTACATGGAAGAAGAACAGGCGATGATGTAGTGTATATTGTACACATGATGACATTGTACAGACCGTCTGGACTGCACCACTGTGTACATGGAAGAAGAACAGGCGATGATGTAGTGTATATTGTACACATGATGACATTGT
Organism: Metridium senile; assembly: GCA_949775045.1. NCBI lineage: Eukaryota > Metazoa > Cnidaria > Anthozoa > Actiniaria > Metridiidae > Metridium > Metridium senile. The sequence continues at coordinate 4,273,381 of OX459106.1, forward strand.
ACAGACCGTCTAGACTGCACCACTGTGTACATGGAAGAAGAACAGGCGATGATGTAGTGTATATTGTACACATGATGACCATGTACAGACCGTCTAGACTGCACACTTGAGTACATGGAAGAAGAACAGGCGATGATGTAGTGTATATTGTATACATGATGACATTGTACAGACCGTCTGGACTGCACCACTGTGTACATGGAAGAAGAAGAACAGGCGATGATGTAGTGTATATTGTATACATGATGACCATGTGCAGACCGTCTAGACTGCACCACTGTGTACATGGAAGAGGAACAGGGGATGGATATATTATCATAGATTATCATACATAGTACATGGTGAACCATCTAGACTGCAGCCCCCAACCACCATTGTGTAGTCGATGACAGCGATGAAGTACACCGATGATTCGTGTTTCTTATTTGGTAGTAACCAAAGTTATCGTCCCAACTGTAAGAGAAAAAACCTGTTGTTTTTTTAATACTGCCAATACTTGCACTCCAACTACAACCACTTTCTTTACCATAATGGCTGTCTACATAAGGATGACGTGACGAGCTTTGGTGAAAATGTGTAGTGCAATCTTTGCATGAATGACCTCGTATATTTATGTACTGGAATTTTGCACATGTTCCTCCATTACTGTACGTCATGATATCCATGTCGGATAACAATCCCCTCATGTAGTCACGCTGCTGTAGGCCATCAGTTTCATACTTACATGTAGCTCTCCATAGTGTTGCCCTACCTTTAATCTCAAGCATGCGATTGCGTGACAAGCGATAGTCATTCCATTGAGGGTTTTTCTGGTTTACAGGGTAGTCCACAAGGAAAGGTTTATTTTTATATTGCGAGTTCTTCTCGTAGGCAAACGATTCTATGAGAGTCCATGCATAACCTGACTCTGATGTCAAATCACAGTACACATTGAGCTTTTGTCCTGAGGGGAGGATGATAGGGTAGATTCCAGATGGCTTCCCAAGTTTACCATATGCTGCGCAGCTCACTATCTTCTCACATAACTTTCCCTGGAATCCCGAAGGACAGACACACTTAAATTTACGTTTGACGCTTTCACACTTTTCGACACACGTTCCGCCGTTGAGACAAGAGACCAAAGTACAACAACCGTTCCTGCACTGTCCTCCACATCTACCAACGATATTCTACAGTTACAAAAAAGATTGGATGAATAAATAAATGAATAAAATTAATGAATGAATGAATAATGAACAAACAAATAACCAAGTTAGCAGCAAGCAAACAAACCGCAAACAAACAACTAAGCAAAGCTAGAAACAAACACAAAAAGGCAACCAAGCAAACACAAATGAAACACAAACAAGAAATCAAACATAAGAATTAAATAAATAATATATAATATCCTTATCTGCGGTATTATTTGTATCCTCAATTTCGCTAACGTCCATCCTCATCATTATTATTTCAGTGATGTTGTTAATGTTATAATCGTCGTCCAGTTCTTTAACAATTCCATACCTGGGTTGCAAATCTCTGTTTGAGTCCATAATACATGTAACCTGGTTTAGCAACGAACTGTCCCGCCGCAACTGTGTGTCTGTCTTCGTCCATAACTTCACATCGTGAACCAAACTTTTGATAGGACAGGCATCTACAGTCCGAAACACACGCACTAGAACACTTCTGGATATTATCAACAGTAATATTCTTGTAAGAGAACCCCAGCAGGGCGTGGTTGGCCACGTGGTCGTCAGCTTTAAATGATCCAGTGTATGTGACAATGGGACAACTGTCTTGACTTGACGTTACCATGGTAACCGTACTAAACATGATGATGACGTAGATCAGCACCATGACGACTCTGGAACAGAACGGCAACGTTAACCAGTTGATCTCGCTTCGAAGCACGCAAAGGATTGTTTGTCAAAACGAACAGTTCCAAAATGGCGCCTCGAGACAGCAACGATTTCAACGATTTCAACTTTTAGGCATTTGCGTTTTGTTTTATTCTTTTTTATTGCTGATAGAATAACAGAGAGCTTTTTTTTTAATATAAAGTTATGTTAAGGACGTATTTATAGAGCGTTAACACGGGAAACAACTCTGGAACGACGCCATCTTGGAACTGTTTGCGATGCAAGCTTTGATGATTATTTCATGACTGGCTTCCTGACCATTAGAGTTCCTAGTAGATCAATTTCAAAAAGCATTGTGGGTCTCATCAATGTGAAATTGTAATAGCTATCTGAAGCGTTAACTCGGGCTTCAAACTTTGAATGGCTTTGGTGCGTCCGTAATAACCCCGTTAAATTTTTAATGCCGTCACCCTTTTGACAGGCTGGCGCACTTGGCTAACGCACTTAATCACGTAGCGTGTTAGTAATCTGAGTTCGATTTACAGCGACATCAAAAGTTTTTTTCTTTTATATTTTAAACACTTATTTGTTCGTTTTTCCGAAGAAAATAATAATTTTATCATTGGTTTGTTTCTCCGAATTTATTTTTTCTTTGTAAAAAAAATTGTGTTCCTAGTCTGAGATGTATTCAGTACCAGTCGTCAAAAGTAAGAGTATAAATCTAGTAGAAATTCAGAGCTACAACACAAAAATAACAACTTATGTTTAAGTCTATTTACGATTCTCTTGCATCTCTGCTAGGAACGCCTTGCATTGCTTCCAATTTGGCGACTAAGAAGAACGGCTTGCATTTTAAGACTCGGGCTTTTCTTATTGGAAGCGCGAGTAATAATTCGCCGCGTCGGTGATTTCTACCCATGCTACCTTTCGGTCTAGTGGCGTAGACTTGAAGCCTATTGACGACAAAGTTTTTTGAATTGACTGTATATAGGTGTGTGCAACACGATAAGGAATGTTTCTTTCAGCTTTTGGTTTAAATAGTGTCTGCAATTGACCTTAAGAGGCTGTCTTTGTAAGAACCACCCATTCACTTTGACAAAAATGAAGTTGCTAATGAAACTCTGGCGACGTACGACTAAAATGGTTCACGGCTAAGAATAAAACAAAAACGAACTAGTATGGAAAGAAATGATTCCATTGTTGCTCTGGAAGCAGTTAAATATTTTGGCCCATCGGGTTCCGAAATCCGAAAATAAGCAATTTTACTTAGAGCCTTGAAATAATATAATATAATGTGACCCAGTTGTGAGAGCTTTTTTTATCGTCTTATAAATAAATAATTATTTTGAGAACAGTGTCATAATTGGATTTAATTTCATCTAAATTTTATAAAATGAACTTTATATCGAAATTATTATTTACCTAAAAAGGGTAAAAAAATTATGAGTAATGCAATTGTGGTAAATTTATGTTATTTGTGTACAAATTAGAAATTATATTTTACTAAAAATGATGAATTCCTGCAGCGCATGTTTGAAATTCGATTTTTTATTTTAAACTGATAAAACATTTGTAGAAAAAAAAATACGAACTTAATTAGGTTTGATAAGGTCTAAAAACAAGTTCCGTTCCGTTAAAAAGTTTTAAAAGTTTGAATTAGTGCGTTGAAAGAGTTTTTATGAAGGTTTAGAACCACTTGAAATGAAACTTCGTAAATCTTTTGCCGGACATCCGAGCGAAGGAAATATCAGCAAAGTTTGTAGAGTTATATTTGAATGGACTTTTTAATGCTGTTCATGGCTCCAGAAAAACGCCACAAAAAGAACGTTTTTAAAGACGTTTTCCTTCGCCAGAAAAATCGAACCTAAACGGCAGAAGCCTTAGGACCCGGGCAAACGGTTTCAACATTTGCTTCAACATCTGTTCGATTTTGTTGAATGGCAATGTTTAATCGCTTTTAACACTTTCAACATTATTGAAACATGTTGAATCGATGTTGAATGGATGTTAAAAGAGTTTAAAAGCGTTTAAACATTGCCATTCAACAAAATCGAACGGTTGTTGAAGCAAATGTTGAAACCGTTTGCCAGTGCCCTAATAAAGCATAAACAGCCGGATGCCAATCAAATGCATTGTCTTTTGTCAAATATGATTGGCTTACGGTAGGTATACTATTTCACTGACAAACTTGGCGGCAGGAATGAGGAAGGAAGGATGTTATTCAGTTTGCACTTATATATTGCTGGACGAACATCGGCTTCAGGGTTTAAGAAAATTCACGCTGTAGTGAGCTACGACGGACAGGACTAGGCAGTACAAATTTAATGTGTGTCAACTAATATTCAACTATTATTAAAACATATATATCCTATCAATGTCAATTCAGTGGTTAAGATTTGTAAGTCCTTTTTTGAAAGATATATTCACCCTTAATTTTTTTTTACAGTACGACTTGTGACGATCTTTCATTCCTCTGAAGATGGCCGCGAAGGCCAAAAACTTAGGTGGAGTTTTTAAAAAATTAAAAGGTTGAGGACCAACACAGTGACTATTATGAACCAAAATCCAACCTACAAACATTTTTTTGATTGAATATTTTTCATAAAAATGTTTTTTTTTAATAAACATAGTTTTCGTTCGTGAGTTCTTTCATGTTTGAAATACAAAGAAATGGAGAAATACGTCAATATCGCGATACAAACACAATAACTTATAATTAAGCTCTACTGCATGTGATGACCGCTTGGCTGAAACAAAGAACGAAACGTCACTATGTTTGCTATATACAGGTGTGTGCGACAGGGTAAGGAATGTTGTTTTTCAGCTTTTGGTTTTAATATAAATAGTGTCTGCAATTGGCTTAAGAAGTTGTCTTTGTAAGAATCACCCACTCATTTTGACTTCAAAAATGAAGTTCCTGATGAAACTCTGGCTACTAAAATGGTTTACTAAGACTAAAACAAAAACGAACTAGTATGGAAAGAAATGATTCCATTGTTGCTCTGGAAGCAGTTAAATATTTTGGCCCATCGGGTTCCGAAATCTAAAAAATTAGTCGGCAATTTTATAAAATAAACTTTATATCGAAATTATTATTTACCTAAAAAGTGTAAAAATTATGAGTAATGCAATTGTGGTAAATTGATGTTATTTGTGTACAAATTAGAAATTATATTTTACGCAAAATGATGAATCCCTGCAGCGCATGTTTGAAATTCGATTTTTTATTTTAAACTGATAAAAAGTTTGTAGAAAAAAATACGAACTTAATTAATTAGGTTTGATAAGGTCTAAAAACAAGTTCCGTTCCTTAAAAGAGTTTTAAAAGTTTGACTTAGTGCGTTGAAAGAGTTTTTATGAAGGTTTAGAACCATTTGAAATGAAACTTAGTAAACTTTTTGCCGGACATCCGAGCGAAGGAAATATCAGCAAAGTTTGTAGAGTTATATTTTAATGGACTTTTTAATGCTGTTCATGGTTTCAAAAAACGCCACAAAAAGGACGCGTTTTTAAAGTTTTCCTTCGCCAGAAAAATCGAACCAAAACGGTAGAAGCCTTATAGGGCCCGGCGGGCAAACGGTTTCAACATTTGCTTCAACATCCGTTCGATTTTGTTGAACGGCAATGTTAAACGCTTTTAAACTCTTTCAACATCAATTCAACATCGATTCAACACGTTTCAACAATGTTCAAAGAGTAATTTTAAAGCAACCTACTTACCTCTTTGAGTTGATATATTTCTAATGTCTCTCACTAAGCACCAACTAGAACGTTAAGGATGTAGTCCGAATCGCAACTGGTTTCGTCATCTACTGAACAGCTGTTTTTGATCAAAACCCTGGGTGAGAGGGTGGTGGCGGTCGACTTGTTCCCAGGGCTGCTTCCTTTCGCTTGTATTTGGGTGGTGGTGTTGGGGTATAGGGGTCGGGTGGGTTGGGGAATGTTTTGTAATACAGTGGAACCCCGCCTTACGGCCACCCGCTTAGTAGCACTTAGGACAACAGTTTTCAATACAAAAATAAGACTACTGAATCAAAGAATCAAATAAGTTTAAAGAAATACCCAAACAGTTTTATTTAAATGAGGCATGCTATTGGCCCTGTCTCACAGAATCACAGGCGTGTCACACATCTGATCACATCTGATCTTTCCAAGTAGAAACTCGCTTTTAAAAACAGTTAAACAATACATGCAGAGAAGCCTGTCGCAGCACAATATGATGCGGAGCACCATACTTAAGAAAAAATGGTAATGCATCGAGTTGATTTTTGATGGTTTTGACACAGGAATCCCAAGCGCACGTCCGTAAGTACAACGACGTACGTCCGTGCCCATCGCGATGCTGATTGGATGTTACATTTCGGCGGGAAAGTGACGCGCGCGCGCCGAATAGCAGAGCCCGAAAGCAGGTTGTTCTTTTATCGACAAAAAAAGTCAAACAAACAACAACAAAATACAATATTTAAAATATCAACGGAGAAAACGAACATCGAAGAAAACAAAGATAGTTTTGGCCGAAGAAGAAAATAAACTTGGGCCGGATACAAAAATGAAGAAATTTAACAGTAGAAAAGGAAAAGACTGAAAGGCCAAGAAAACGTGTCTGTAGATAAAAGTTCTTGGAAGACTACCAAAGAAGAAAATAAACTTGAAGGAGACAAATTAAAGATAAAGAAATTTAACTAAAGAAAAGGAAAAGACTGACAGGCCAAGAACACGTGTCTGTAGATAAAACTTCGTAGAAGAATAAAGACTACAGCAATGTAAAAGAATTGAAAACGAAGCGACTTTATTCGTTATGAAAATTGTCTTCAAAATGCTTCCTTCAGTACAGTTTATTTATGGATTTTCAAGTTTGGCAGTTTAACTATGACCCATGTTTAATTCATCAAAACTGATTCAAGTACATACATGTATTCGTCAAAACATTATCAATGTCATTCAGAAGAAGAAAACCTCAGGAAATAATCACCGATAAAGTAAGTTCAACGGATTATTTTTTTTCATCATTTTTTTCAGTTTCTCAACTATGATGTTTCTAAACAATGTCATAAATTCTATTTTTCTGTCAGTGATATTTGTTTTTTGATAAGTGATCATGATTTGTAAAGAGCATGGAGATATTATGGAATGCGCTTAAGAAATAAAATATTATTATTATTATTATTTTGAGCTGTTCAATCTGTCATTCACAAAAATGTTTCATCGTTCTGTACAACTTCTTCATTTTGATTTTGCAGAAAAAAAACTAGTACGTATAGCGGACCTATGACCTATAGCGGATACAATGAACCCACAAATGAAATATTTCTCAGATTAAGAATACTGAAACTACCAGAGGTTTTCTTTCTCCAAACTGCACTATTTATGTATGATTTCTACTCTGGGAGGCTGCCTGTGCTATTTGTAGATTACTTAACTCAAGTAAATCAAAGACATAATTATAATACCAGACAGGCGGTGGGGAAAAAGGTTATCTGTGATCCGTAATTCATCCTAAATTTGGCCTGTGATTCGTGAAAAGCAAAATACTTTAAGCCGTGAACCATGATCATCTTCGCCCGTGACCTGTGATATACAGATTTTCACAAGGGGGGGGGGGGGGGGGGGGGGGATTTTGGAAAAGGGGGGTTGGGGGTTGGTTTCGGATATATAAAAATCCCAATAATGCTGGAGCTATCCCGGACGTGAGATATAACTGCTTAGAAAAAGAGGGGGGGGGGGGGGGGGGGGGGGGGAGTCACCCAATTCCCCTCCCCTGGATCCGCCCCTGTATTGGTGTGTAAAATGAGACGTTTATTGCTAGCAGTGTTATTCTTTGTATATCTGTTACATCCAGTTAATATTGATTATCCGTCTAACAAGCGCAAAACGTTGCCGAGTAGAAACATCAGAGTTAAACTTGCGATTTCTTAAACTGTGATCCGTGATCCGTGATATTTCCTCTCTACACATGTAATATAATTTTTCTGATCCTTTTATACTTTCTGTGTGTATGTATTATTTCTTAAACCCTAACTCTAAATTTTAAAATATCTATATGCTACTGATCTATCTAGGTTAGCCCTTGTGGTTATTATAGATAGCCTTTTACCCACAAAATCTGTAAAATTCTACCCAATATACATGTGTACTCTGTAACTTGAATAAAATTGAATTGAATTGAACTGTTCAACATGTGAGCAGTGTTTACTGTATTCTGGGTACCAGAGGCTATTTATAGCTTGCTTTTGCGTTTGTAATACAGTGGAACCCCGCCTTACGGCCACCCGCTTAATACGGCCACCCCGTTATTGCGGCCAGTTTTTTAAGTCCCGACGAAATGCATGTCCATACATTTTCTATAAAATTTACCCTCTTAATACGGCCACCTCGTTAATACGGCCACTTTGGTCTGTCCCTTCGGTGACCGGATTAAAGGGGTTCCATTGTATTGATTTTTAACAGACAAACGCTATCAAAATACCTGACAAATATATCGTACACAACAAAAAACATGAAAGAAATATCGTGAACAGAACAAAAACAACAAAAACAACAACAAAAATGAAAAAACTTTCGTGAAAAAGTTAACTGAAAAAAATGAAAAAAATATCCTCGAGATCTAAGTGAAATATAACAAATTTAAATAAGATATTTCATTGAAGGAAATACCCAATATTATTAAAGAAAACTAATTATTATTAAATATTTTTTTCAGCTGTTATCTAGACTTGATAAGGTGAATTGGTTTTCTCATTTTGTTGAAAGTCATAATGCCTTTTCGCACATAATTTATTATTGATGCCTTTCAAAGACAGCTGAATTTTACAACATATTACCATATGATAATATGGCTGCTATACTAAAATTGTTTTATGGGCCTATATATTAAAAAAAAACTCAACATAGTCTCACCAATTTAATTCTTCGTTTGCAACTGACGTCATCACATGTCATCACCAAACCGAAATATTTTTTATATCTCGTATTAAAACATGCACTATATATGTTATAGTTAACTGTTTTAAAAATACATTTCTGAAGTTTGGGTTTATAAAAGTTTTTGGTTCTCGAGATATTCAAGTTAGAATTGTGTCACGCAATGCCGGTCACGTATCCGAATCGGGCGATAAAAAGCAAGAATAATTTGTTCCTTTTCAAAACATTTGGTTCGTAAAGACTTTTAGCATCTAATTCAAGTACATTTTAACGAAATATTTTTTAAATGTTTCAGTTTCCCTTCATATCAGACCTTAGAAGTTTTGGCCGCCATCTTGGAGGATATGAGATGTCCTCCAGCATGGCCGCTCCATACATTCTTACCAAATATCGCGCAACTTTGATCGCGCATAATTCTGCATCCAAATACTCTACAGATTCAAAAATCGGTCAATATACTCAGTTTTGAATGCTCTAAAAGAATATGAATGTCATTTTTCAATACGACTAAGAAATAAGGTTGTGAAATTTGAGATCGGCAGAAATTGGCTTATTATGGTCTATTATGTCCCGATTATCACGTGGTTGCAAACGAAGAATAGACAGACACTTGCATGTCCGTCTAGAAGAGTTAGACGATCAAATTGGAAACTAGCGAGTAAACTAGTATAGGCTGCGTCGGTGTTTGATATAAACGATAGGTAATAGAATGAAATTTGTAGCACCGTAAAAAATGTTGACTTAACTTTACTGACGTTTCGAGCTTTAGCTCTTCGTTGGAGTAAAAGACAGATGTATTTTACCAATACATTACCAAAACAAATTCACAATTTGGTTGTTACTACTTAAAGGTACAGAATAAACAACCCTAGGGGCTAATAAATATTAAGATACTCGTAAATTTAGGGTGTTTTATATTTGTATTGAGTTCTGAACCGAAAATGGACAGACATTTCACTGCACGGGTTTCCTGCGGTGACATCGATATCCCAGGAGAATACTGTTACCATGGTAGCGGGGAACCAATTATAACTCGTGTGTTTATTACAAGTTTGTAAGCTCGCATTTAGTTAGGACAACTGTGATCAAAGACTGTCGTTTTTAATATCAACATTTATTGGATGGACAAAATGCCTACAACTTTCATCCCTTCAGGTAACCAGCCTCTTATAGTCCGAGGAACGATTCAAGAAGCGTTCCAAGACAATCTACCAAACACTAGTCGATATGCCTGGCCCGGGAAACCAGACTCAAGGTCTTCAAGCAGGGCTAGCTTTCCAAGCCGGTCCAGCAAAAACCCGTTCTTTGCAAGGCATAATCCACATCCTCAGCGAGTTAGACATCTTAAAGGTTTGCTTGATGTCCCTGTATGTACAGTCATCGACTCCATGGGAGCAGAGGAGGACTCAAGTCGGTTCTTGGTTTCTACTCCAACAATAGACCAGATGAGACAGCGTCCACTAAAAGGTCTTCGCATGCCTATCAACGCTGATAATTTTGTGGTTGTACGAGAGAAAGCTATTCCAACTATAGGCTTGGGTAAGTTTGTTTTGCTTTAGAATTCATAATGTCAATTGTTAGGGTACATTTATGTGTTTATTGGTGTTCTTCTAACGCCATGTTGTATTAAACTAGAAGTGTTAATGCGCTGGAATTCTAACAGATCAAATTAGCCTATTTTCAGCAAACAAACCGACTATTTGAGGAATAAGACAGTAAAGGTTTATCAAACGTATTTATCGCATCTTTAATTGAAACTGCGTGTATTTGATGTTGTTTGATACAGTGTCCGACCACCGCATGGTCGTTGCTATGCAGTGTTAATAGCATCTAATAGTATTTCATATTATATTCATTAATAAACCTAATCACTCTACAGTAAAAAATAATAATTATTTGTTTCTTCTTGACTTCTTTGTTGACTTTTCGCTCTTGGTCAGGACGGGCTACCGACCAAAGTTGACGAAGAAACAAAAGAAATGAAGCCACAACAAACCAACTTAGAGAGACAGATCACTGTTTCTACAAAGAACCGCCACAAAAAATATTACAAACAAACAAATTCAACACTAAACCAGCACTAGATCTTCTAGCCTTTCTTTTTTAATAAGTATTACAATTTCTTCTGTTTTCTTTTCTCTAATCAAATAGTTGCTAAGTAGTCGGAATAAATTATTTCGTTGTGTCTCTCCGTTCGCGTGATTTGCATGTTTCAATTAACAGAAACCATCTTGTTTTGACACTTTTGAACAGCAATAGACTCTCATATTTCACACAAGCACACGAAAGGCCTTCGCTTTCATTTAAAAAAGTATTTGTTTTTCTTCTAATTTATTTTAGCATTACTGATTTAATTAAATGTCTTATCAACAATATTAAGGGCTCAAAATGGTAATCCCCAAAACACTTTATATTCATAGTGACGCGAAGGACTGAAATGATCAATTTATTTTTGTTTTCAATGGTATTTTAACACAACGAATTGTATTTTATTAATTATTTCGACATCAATAAAAAGTATAAATAAGTATTAAACATAAATTACAGCCCTGTAATAATATCCAAACATTGAAGAAGCGAAATACTAAATTATAACAAAGACAACCAAGTGTTTGAAAAATATTATATATTGTTATTTTATATATTTACCATTGAAAGTAAGATCAGTTGATTTTTATAAAACACTACAGTTTTAATACTTGATGTTTATTATAGTAAAAACAAAAATAATAACATGTATTTTGGCAGTTTTTGGACCATATCTTCTTATTTTTACATTTAGCTAGATGTAAGATAAAATTAAAAAAAAAGGTTCCTTTTTAAGGAAGTCGACATTTTGAGGAGAAAATAGGATGATATATGCAGTTATAAAGCAAGTGGGGATTGCAAGAACAGTGAAAAGTATTGTCAGATGCACAACATGAATCCCTACATGCTCTATGGGTTAGAGAGTTCTTGTGTATGTGCTTTGTCCGCAAATAAACTGGCATGCGCTGACTGCTCAATGAACAACAAATTTGAAATAATGAAGAAAATTTTGATTTCATTGAACAGTCAGCAAGTGACTGTGTTTGCCAAAACAATAACGAATGAAAAGTCTCTAACTCGATCTTTTAATATTAAAATTGAGCTAGCTGAATGTTCACTTTGCGTGCGTTATTGGCGAATAACAGCACTCAACATGATCAATTTGATTGGGAACTCAGATTTTGTACTGTGCACACAATTTTAAGATATAAAACTGCATATAATAGAACAGAAGGCAATTTTTCTTTTTCTTTTATAAAATACAAATTGAAGTATTTGATCAACATGCAAACATATATGTGTGCTCTCATAAAGCATGCACCTAAACCAATTAGAATGTATGCATATTTCTGATAGTTATTATTGATCAGATATAAAAACATATACTTTAAGTTTTTCAATATGATTCATATCTAATAATAAATATATCTTTAATAGTTAATCCTCTTGAAGGTTATAACTTAACTATTTACAATCAAAAAGATAAAATTATATAATAAAGTTACAGTAATATCCAATTTAACAATAATAACTATATACAAATCAATCGGATGAATAAATATAATAAATAGATATAATAGAGTACAAACATTACAAGTGTGCAACATAAATAGAACTAAATAGTGATTTTTATGCTTATTCTACTGTTTTCTATTGTTTAATAATTAGCACTATTTAGTACTAAATTAGTACTACTTGATTCACAGGTATAATATTTGCACTCTATCATACTCTATAGTAGATAAAAGTTGATTTTTTAAGGTTCTTTTAAAGTCAGTTACTGATAGGCATTGTTTCAGATGATCATCTAGACTGTTCTATATTTTGACTGCCTGCATGCGGTAATGAAATGTTCGTTGAACTGATGTTGTTCTAGCTGAATAAGGGTAGCTGGAGGCTGTCTTTGTTTTGTGTCACTCTATTATGGATGTTGCTATGAGTGGAGCATATATATATCTGGGGGGATGACTCCATTAGAAAAATTGGATAGGGGTGCTCGACGGGGCATACCTTTTAGGGTCTCCAACTGGCACCCTACCTTTTAGGGTCAGTTTTCGAACTAAAGATTATACATATTGAAAATTTTTTAAATGTGGTCATACCTTTTAGGGTCTGAAATCAGTATTTGAATTAATTTATACATACCTTTTAGGGTAATTTTGAAAACCGTCCATTGAGTACCCCTATCTTTTTTTTCCCCCGGGCATAGATACTAAGACATTTATTCATTTGTTATTTACATGTTTTGTTGGTAAACCTAAAATGTTTATGAATTTTTTACATTTAAAAAGAAAAATTATATAAAAAAAATTATGATCTTAAAATAATTAATAACTTTGCAATCCTTTGTTGGTATTATTTAAGGAGTGATTTGTATTGACATTGATAAATCATAATCATATGGTGACACCCTTGACATATATGTGTTTACATTAGACATAAAATATTTCATCATACACTGCGGAAAAGTGTAACCGCTATGACTAACATAAGGACAAGAATATGCTAGACATATAGGACAAGGCTTGATGATCTAGCTGCCTCCAAACAGGCCATATCAGGATATATCTCTCTGGCACAATAGTTGCTGTCATAAATTATGTTATCAGTTATGATATTGATTAAGACAAGACGCTGTTTAAACTTGAAGTCATTTCATAAGCTGCACATTTGCAAGTGATGTCTTACAGTTATATATTTCTTTTATTATAGTGCGACTACTGAAACCAGGGCCACCCAAACAAATTTCAAAATAGACATTTTTTAGATCAAACAGAAAAAGTGTAAGGGCACTCACAGAGCAAAATTTGGCCAAATACCATATGATACCGGGATCCCCCTATAGCTAGGCCCCTACTCACAGGCAAAAATGTTTCTTGTTTAATGTTGATCTATTTTGTTCACATATAATGAAAATTATAAGCATTTAAAGCAAAAAAAAAAAAAAAAAAAAATCAAACATTTGAAGAGGTTCTATTGTTCATATTCTTGATCATGATTGGACAATTATGTTTTGGTGGCCCTGGTTGCAGTAGTCACACTGTAAATCCGTTATTTATTTTGTTATTTCAGTTCCTATTACCCAGACATGGAGAGATGAGTTGAGAAGACTGACAGAAGCTGCTGGAATAAAGACCAAGAACCCATATACGTTGACCAAAGCCTACCAAGCACCAGGCTCTCGACAGGGAGACAGGCCTGGCACTAGAAATGGAGAGATGCCTCAAAATGGTGAAAGACCAATACACTCGAGGATGATGTCCAGACAAAGTAACAGGCCTCCAACACAGCAAGGTGACCGACCGTCCACCCAGCTAGGTCAACGTCCAGCTACACAACAGGGTCAGCGACCTGCAACACAGCTGAGTCAGCGACCTGGCACGCAACAACAACTACAGGAACGTGCTATGGAACATATAACATTATTCCCTGACAATGAAGGATATGTAAGTATATAGTTAGAATTGTACTTATTAGCTACATCAAGTACATATAGCAGTACTCGATCAATTCTCTCCTCTTAAATAAAAAGGAAATGTAGATCCAGATGTAAATGTAAATCCAGATTAATGTAAATCCAGATTAATGCAGTTTGTCTGTATAAAGTTTGCATTAGTTTCTTATCTCTAATGTAATGTAATAGCAGAAAGAATTGGAATTTGGAAACCTGTTATTGTCCTTGACTGCGGATTGGCCTTATGTTCTTATTGGAACAAAATATAGTTTTTGTATGTATAAGAGACTATAAAAAAGCTATAATATAATATATAAGTTGCATATTTTTTTCATGCAAGTCATTTTCTGCAAGTCTAATATCTTGTTGTGTTATATTTGTTATAGATGATGGAACTTCTCGGCAGTATCCTGCAAACAGACTCAGTACAGGCCATACAATCTTGGCTGGTAACTTCACCTGACAGAGGTAAGTACATCATGTAGGCAAGAAAGGCAAGTGAGACAGCTAGTACACTTGCGAGTGTTTCTCAATCAAAACAGAAATACCTTAAGTACATGAACGTGGTCAGCAGGAATATCTTCAAATATTTTATTTCAAAAAAGAAAAACGTTTTGAAAAATAGGTAGACGCCATAACAATGATCTAAGTGTGCTTATGAATTTCATGTTTTAATACTCAACTTATACACTTACATGTATTTCAAACAGGGTTCGTGCTACTCCTTAAACTCCTTGAAAACTCCTTAGATTTGATTTACGTTTTAAGGGCACTTGAAAAGCCCTTGAATTTTAGAAAATCCGCAAAACTCCTTAAAAACTCCTTAATTCTAGCTAAAGTAGGGTAAAAATTGCAAATTAAAGTTAAGTAAAAATTCTACTATTGTACATCATTTTCGTAAATTCGTAAATTGTCGTATATCAAAGTTGTCGCAAAAAGTGCTTAAAAATTACTTTTTGGTTCTTGAAAACTCCTTAGATTTTGTTTACTGACATCAGCACGAACCCTGTTCAAAAAACGTTGTTCCAGCTTTAGCAACAAGCATTTTAAAAGACCGAAATGAGCGCTGGTTTTATATTTGTAATTTATATCAATTAATCAATTCTGTTGAAAACAAGATTTCAATACATTATCATCACAAAATTAACCAGCATTCTTTTCGGTTTTGGCTCTATACTTTTTGATTTAACTGGCAGCGATAACGTTTTTTTTGGAAATGAGTGTATAAACAAAAAAGACGCGCCAGGTTGACGAGGCAAGTGTAATGGATTACAGAGAAAGAACTAGTGCTTGATGAGGGGGACATTGGGTATTGCGGTATTGGCCATAATGTGATATTGCAGTAAAAGGAATAAATTTTTGCGGTAATGCGGGATTTAGGATACCTGCGTTATGCAATATTTTTCCTTTTTTAAGCGGTATTTCGGTGAAATAAGCAAAATCTAGCGGTAATGCGGGATTTAGAATTCCTGCGGTATGCGATATTAACGAATTTTGTTTTTGTATTTTTTTGGTACGTATGGATGATGAAAAAAACCTTTTAATGTCCTTTGATTTTAAATAAATGTTGTACGGTATGCGGTATTTGCGAATTTTTTTTGCGGTAATGCAGGATTTTTAAAGAATTATTGCGGTATTGCGGTATTGCCCCAATGTCCCCCTCCTTGATATATCATAATAATATCCATATAAAGGTTGCTAGTCAATAAGACTTCAATTCGTTCTAAAAATACAGCTAACATCCCAATGGACTTTGTCAAGTGGACTATGTTGATGAAGTGTGCTTATGTATGTTTATTTCTTGATTACAGAGAAAGAACTAGTGCTTGACATGGTTCGTGCTGTAACAACATCAGACCGTGAATTTAGAGAGGGTTATAATACAGTGATTCGTTCACCACCATATGAAGACCAGCTACTGCAGCAAGAAGCAAGTGTTGATGTGGACGCCATTAAAATGTACAATGACGAGAAGAAGAAAGAAAGAGAGGAAAACGCACCGGTAGAAAATAAGCTTGAAGAATCACCCAGGTAAGTCCAATTTACAAATTAATTCAAAACTTTCCAGGTGATCTCGCTTCGAAGCGCGCAAAGGATTGTTTGTCAAAAAGAACAGTTCCAAAATGGCGCCTCGAGACAGCAACGATTTTGGCATTTGCGCTTTATTGTAAATTAGTTATTCTTTTTTATCGCTGATAGAGCAACAGAGAGCTCTTAGGAGCGGGCTGGCCTCGGTTCAGAGTTAATATTTTTTCCTTTCCAGGAGCCCTCGTGCAAATTCCCAACAAAGTTACACCCAGTACAAGTGGACAGCTCCCGGATGTAAGCCTAGTTCACCGTTCATTGCTACAGAAAAGAAGAACGGCCTATTAGCTGAACAGAACAAGCCAAGACCAGGCACAGCAGAAGCTGAAATAGAAGGTTTGTCTAGTAATTACTATAGAATCATATAGCGACTTGTACTAAATAAATCAATGTACATTGCATATACACCTAATTGCAAGAACGTTGTCCTACATTTGTAATTTAGTGTGAAAAGAATTAATTAAAAAACAAAAGAAGATCACTCAAGCTGAATTCTTTCTTTTGTTATTCCTTTGTTACTAAATTTCAAATGTTCTTTTTCTGTATGACAACATTCTTGCTATTAGGTGTACATATATATATATATATATATATATATATATATATATATATATATATATATATATATATATATATATATATATATATATATATATATATATATATATATATATATATATATATATAAACATTGCATATATTACTCCGACGAAGGGCTAAAGTTCGAAACGTCAGTAAACTTAAGTCAACAGTTTTACGGTGTTACAAATTTCAATCGTTTATATCAAACACCGACGCAGCCTATTAGCCCTTTCGGATTTGCGCAGGGAACTGGTAACTAATTGGCTACGCGCTGCATTATGGGGTTATTTTATGGGACGCTATCACTAAAGACTGCAAAACCTTTGAGTGAATGTTGAAATATTGAGACGAAAAGCGATCGTTTTAAGTTATAAGAACAAGCAATTCCTGGAGCAGATCCACCAAGGCCATCAGAGCTGTGATTGAAAGCTAATTTGAAACGCTGGCGTTATTATCCGCTAAATTATCCGGTTAATCGAAAGAGCTATAAATTCGAAGATGAGGTTGTTAACGGTCTTGCTTTAGAGATATATTTCATATTTGTGCTCGTTTTATTTTCATCACATATTAACTTTTGTCTTTATTTATCTTTTTAAAGTTAGTAACTATATAGTCTGACGGCAAAAAATAGATTGTTGATCTTTCGCTTGAAAATGTTTCGAAAGACTACCACTTCTTTTGTGATTACAAGGTTTGTGTTCATTCTTTCGTGATGAATTCAACCATCAGAATTGACGACATGATCTCTTTATCTAAGTTGTTGTCTACAGGTAACTCTAAGAAACATTAATACAGACAAAACTGATTTGATTTGTAATTGCAATTAAGCTGGCAAAAATTCGTCGATACCTAGACAATAAATTGCCAGTTTCAAACAACCTCTGACAGCTCACCTTCGAATTAGCTCGTTCGAATGCCCGATAATTTTGCGCTTCTTAGCGAATGCAAGCGTTTCAAAATAGCTTTCAAGGGCAGCTGTGATGGCTTCGGTGGTTCTGCTCAAAGAATATCTTGTTCTGACTTAAAATGATTGTTTTTCATCTGAATATTTCAACATTCACTGGAAGGTTTCGTGGTCTTTAGCGGCAAATGTTTTGGTAGCGTCCCATAGAACAGCCCCAAAATGCATCGCGTTGCCGACTCGTACCAGTTCACTGAGCAACTCCGAAAGGGCTAATACTAGTTTACTCGCTAGTTTCCATTAACATGCATATTATTATGATCATCATCGTCACTGACGTCATTATTACCATTGGCTTTATCACCGAAAAGGATTCCAATATATAAAATGGGGATACTCCTTGGAAAATTCAAAACCGATTCCTATAAATACAGGCATCGTGATTTTCAGAAGGGCGTTTCAAGTATACCTACAATCTTAGCAAAAACTAGTGAGACACTTTTACAGTTTTCTCTATTTGGTCCTTTACGTATACATTTTCGCTATAATCCTCCCCACCCCCTCCCCCTCCATGCAATGTTGGTTTTGGATTAACAGTGATTCCTTGATGACTGCCAGGCTAACATTGTGTAGTGTGGGGAGGGGGAGTAGTTTTTGAAAAAAAACAATGAAGCCAAAAAAGCACGCGCATTACGGTATAAGGCTCGCGTCCCTTTCTTGAAGCAGTTGTCTCACTTAGTTTTTCCGAGAATGAAGGTCGTTTTCACTATAGTAGTGAATTTTCATTTTTGACATCATAAGTGGTACTAATGCAAATCGCCGATTTCTACGACGTACCCTTTTCAGATTCGAGTCGCCCCATATGCTCGATCACTATCTTAAGTTTATCACCAACATCGTTATCTCTATTAGTATGAACACAGGCAGCCCAACTATTCTCTTTGAGGATTTCTTTTAATGACAATAAAGTTATTTTTAACCGCGCGCCGAGGGACAAACATAATGAGCGCGCGGGTGGAGTTCCTGTGGAGTATTTTTTTTGAATGCGCGCGGATGGGTCGACGCGGTTAAAAATAACTTTACTGTCATTAAAAATATCCTCAAAGAGAATAGTTGGGCTATCTGTGGTATGAATCGTTAATAGACCTTTTCACGGTTCCGTTCAGTGACCACGAATAATATAGTTCCAATTCGAGGTTGAAGTTAGCTATCATTCGTGGTCATTGGAATGGAACTTTGAAAAGGACTAATCTGATACAGTCTTACAATTAACTATCGTGTACTTTGTCTTCAGAAATCCGTAGTCGTCTTCAGTCACGATCCTCCCCACGAGTCTTCGCTCATCAAAACAAAGCGACGTCACGCCCGTTATCACGACCAGCCACTCAGCAAAGCCTTTACATACCCCCAGCAGAGGCGCTTAACCAATCAGCGCAAAGACCACCAAGCCATCAATCAATCAAAAGCCAGCAATCAGTCCTCAAGAGCATTCTCTCTTACAAACCTCAGCAGAATAGCTAGATTGTGTACAACAGTAATATAAAGGTCGTTCATAATTGGAAAGTAATATATTGCCTTTCTTGTCACTGAGCCTGAAATATTGGCATTAGCCCTGCAAAGCGCATCCTATGTTTTCAAAAGTTATTATAGTGCGACTACAGAAACTGGGGCCACCAAAACGGCATAATTTTTCAATCACGATGGAGAATATGAACAATAGAATCTCTACAAATGTTTGACTTTTTTGCTTAAAATGCTAATGATTTTCAGTACATGTGAACGGAATATATCAAGATTGAATAAGAAACATCTTAGCCTGTGAGAACCCTCTACAATAGCTGTTATTACAGTTATATGCAAATGATTTTGAACAATGGGTTGAAGTCGAGGCTTTCGGGCGAAAACAATAGGTTTGCCCGAAAGCCTCGATTTGAATCCATTGTTTGAAATCATTTGCATATAACTGTAATAACAGCTATTTTATGTTTGACCATAAAAACTATTTATTTTGAAATTTGTTGGGTGGCCCCGGTTATTTCAGTAGTCGCACTGTAATTATAAGGCAACTGTTAACTAAAGAACAGTATTGTTTTAGGGAATTAGTACTGCTAGTTGACAATAATTTATACTTTATCAGAACCGATATTTTCGATCACAAACTGCGTCCTTCTTCAATATAAGTTACGCACTAACTGAATCTTATTTATCTTTACATTGTGGCTTGTTTATCAGTTTATCAGAAGGTCGTAGAGTTTCCGCCAGGTCTTTTTTACCTCTTACCCTGATCTTTCACAGGCCCATGCAGCCCTACTAAGTATCCTTTGGATTTTTGTTTTAACTGTAGAATTTAGGATATGACGTCAAGAATTTTTACATATCACATTACCGGGATGCTTTGCAGCCTTAGAACGTTTTGACTTTAGGCTGAAATAGGAGTATGTGAGGGGGTTGAGGTGTAAGGAAAAGAGAGAGAGAGAGCCTGCAATTATCCTTCCCTTTCCTCTCTTCCCCATACCACCCGAATAATTTTGCTCCGCGTATAATCAGGAAACTGTTATTTGTATTTGTTTTTGTATATTTTCTTTCAATTAATATTTTTCGTTTGAATTTGTAGTTCATTGTAACGGTAATTATCTATGTAAATTATAACAATATTTAGGCTACAAAAACATACTATCATAGATACTGACCGAAACGAGATATGTGGCAACCTGCTATATATTGTTCTTCTGGACTGGAAACCTCATGTCCACGTTGGAACATAATTGGTCGCCATTTTACGGTTCGATGTTTTATTCAATTAGTGTAATGTGCAGCCTATACGGGCTATCAGTGTGTAATGTCTTAGTGTATTTTTAATAAATTGAAAACAATAACTGGTATGCTGTCTAAGTTATTGTTTGTTTTAATATCGTTACCTCCCCTAACATGATTCTGTACCTGTAAGGAGCATAACCTGTAAGCTTGGCTGGCAAGAACATCGCACAGCCGTACCTTTTAGGGGTTGACAACAAGGCTTTAGCGACCTTTAGCAGTTATGTTTACCATGCGTACCTTTTAGGGGTCGTTTCGAAAACCTCCGCCGATCACCCCTACCACTTGGACAAATGGAGCATCCCCCTATTTCCCTGGGGTTCTCACCGACTTTTTGATTGTGCCTGTTTATTCATTAACACACTGATAATACACGAAGGAAACCGTACGGGGAGGGGAGGGGATGGGAAGGAAATGGAGTCAATGTATCGGGTATGCTTGGTATATCTCTAAGGGGCAAAACTCAGCGATTTGGTAACTTTAGGACTTTAGGGGTATACCAGAATTGACATTTCGAATTTCGGAATATTTTGATTTAGTATTAATTTAGGTGATTATACAAAATCGCGCACTCAGCTGATTGATCTTGGATTATCAGCGGATAATCACCTTTTCGGACAAAATGCCAGCTGCCAGTAGTCGTTTACTCACTGTTAGCGAAGATGAAATTGAAAACTGTAAAGAAAATGCTGTACCATGCAAAATCGACTAAAAGAAGCTACAAAGTTTGGTGTCAAGCTATTTAAAGGTATCATAGTAAATTTTCACGTTGCTTTTTTGTTATTATGCGAGAAAATGTTGTTGACACTTTCGCGTGACGGTCGTGCTTTTAAAAAATAAAATATTATCACTTTCAATGCTGTTTCCTTCTATTTTAAAATAATCACCTTTTTTTATCTATACCTAAAACGATTATTCACCTCAGCTCGAAGACTCGCCGCTCGGTAAATATTCACACATAATCACTTTTAATTGTGGAATATCTTAATAAAATTCCCTTTGCTTTAAGTTAGTTTTCTGTTTTATATTTGTTTTTTTCTTTCTCTTATGTAAGGCAGGGAGAAGGTAATTTATTCTAAACGAAATCGGCTGAAATTAACTCAGAGGATTATAGAGATCAACACGAAGACACTGTAAGAGATTTGTTGAAATTTATTAAATTTTAAGGCAAAAAGTCGAAGGTTGAAAAGTACCCATATACACCTATCTCAAAAATCGTTGTCGCAAACAAAGCCATGTACAGTCCACACTCTGAAACCTGCAAAGAGGCCCTTATAGGGGGGGGGGGGGGGGGGGGGGGGGGGGGGGGGGGGGGGCTCCTGGTTTGTATCCCTACAATTTCGGGATCGAGTATTAAGTCATCAATTTGAGCATTTAAAATTAGAATACCACTTTGAAGTCACCTGCTTAAGATGAACACCTTATTTATGGAAGTTTTGAATGCTGGGGCTGCATAACAGATCTTTAAAATATATTTGTGACGTCATAATGACGTAGTGGTAATTAACTCACTTTTTATAGCCCTCTAAGTGCAAAAATCAAAATTCTAAAACGATACGATTTTCCAGCGTACGTTCTTATATCATCTCATTCGCATTTAAGTTAGAGAGAAATGTTTTGAAATGAAAATAATGTACCAAGTGAAATGTTTTTCTAAAGGTTTTATTAAATGTTTTGGAGATTAAAATCGCCATCATTCATTTTTTATAGTCCTTAGAAGAAGGGGAATGAAATTTGATGCAAAACAGAAATTTCATCATGAGCGCTTTTTAGGTCGCCCGCCGTGAGTGTTCACCCATAATGTCTTTAACATGGACAACCAACTAACCAGTCAATACGAACATTTGATGGCACGAACAGAATTCGACTGAACTGAACTCTAATTCAAAAAGGTTGCTTGAATGTTGGGAGTTGGGTATCCGGTTCTCATTAAATTGGTGGTCAGGTCACCGATCGATTGAGTTGGTATATATACTAAGCAACTCAAATTGAATGCCAAGCGCAGCCTTTTGGATTTGGATAATAATATTATTATATCTATTCTAAGCGCTTAAAATAAAAATACAAAATACAAAAATGGATATGATTACAATGAAAAAGCTAATTTAAATAAATGAGTTTTGAATTTGGACTTGAACGAAGATACACTTGAAATGACAGTAATTGAAGGAGGTAGAGAGTAACAACAGCGACTGAGAAAGAACGTAGACCATATGACTTGAGATTGTATGACTTTGAGGATAGCAACAAGTGAGAAGATGAGCGGAGATTTCTTGCAGGTTTGTGAATAGTGATGAGATCTTTTATGTAAACAGGCGAAAGACCATAGAGTTCTTTAAATGTTAGAAGAATTATTTTAAACTTAAAACGGTCAGCAGCAAGAAGCCAGTGCAAGTCAATAAGGACAGGAGTGATGTGATCATGTTTTCGAGATAAAGTGACGAGACGAGCAGAAGCATTTTGAACTGCTTGAAGTTTGTCGATGAGATGTTTAGGGAGTCCAAAGAGTAGAGAATTACAGTTATCAACTTTTGAAGTTATGAACGCATGAATGAGAGTCTCAGTAGTCTTGAGGGAGATAAATTTCCTGATTCTAGCGATGTTGCGGAGATGATAGAAGGCAGATTTGCATGTGATGTTTATGTGAGGAACCATGGATAGTTTAGAATCAAATACGACACCAATGTTTCGTGCATGAGATGAGGTAGTAATGACGTCAGAGCCAAAGTGGAGAACAGGAAGAGTGCGATGAGGATTATGCTTGGAAGAGAAAACTAGAAAGTCAGTCTTGTCTTTATTCAGTTTCAGTTTGTTCAAGGTCATCCAGTTATTAATATCAGTTAGACAGTTTTCGATTAGTTTCATAGCTTCATTATAAGCGAGAAATCATCATTGCAGGAAAAAGATATATACAATTGCGTATCATCAGCATACAGGTGGAAAGACATCTTGTGTTTACGAAGGAGATCAGCAACCGGTGAGGTGTAAAGTAGATACAATATACGGCCAAGAACAGAACCTTGAGGTACACCACAATCCAGGTGAAGAGTTTCAGAAGAGGCACCATCAATATTAGATGTGATGAGTAATTGTTAGTTTAGTTTTAAAATAAAGTCAGTGGAGTGACATTTTTATTGTTGTGAAAGGATGTCAAGCGTAAAATCCCTCTAAAGTATGAATGACCATTGTGGGTCATTTTAGCAACAAAAAAAACTCGCTACTAAGCCATAAATGACCCATAAATATCCTAATTTAGTGGACGTTCAATATCCTGTATCCCTACTTTTTTTTGTTCAGTATCCCGTATTCCTACATGTTTTTTCTTAAATATCCCGTATCCCGAAACCCCTAACAGGGCCTCTGCAAAGGATGTCTGTATTTCTTCTCTTATTATCGATTTATTCATAGCCTATTTTGGTTGTACGTGTTTGTGTTATATGACCATAACAAGTTGTTGTTGTGGTTGATATAAATATAAATATTTTTTTAAAGAACGTGCAATGAATCACAAATTAAGTCTTTATAACCGACATCCTTTGAAGGCTTCAGAGTGTATCCGTAGCTTCGGCTGCGACAACGATTTTTGAAATAGGTGTATCCTTTAGTAAATCAACACTATAACAGTGAGCTTGGGCTACCTGTGGTTCGTCATGTTCAACATTAGCGTTGTCATGGTGTCGAGGCTATAGTGAGGCCGTAAAGGCCATCAGGGTACTATTGTTCTATTGCCCATTTTGTCTGGTCAGAAACGACGACGAAAAAACAAACCTATTTTACTTCAGTCGCGTGGAGTTATCAACAAGACAACATCAATACTATCTTAAGGAGTGCTACCACAGGTAGATTCAACTTCTATAACATATGATCTATATATATGATCTTTAATTCGGACATGACAAAGTTTGTTCAATTAGGTGTACATATCATGTAAACCCGTCAACTTTCTTGAGATAGGAAGATATATAGGAATAGACTAGGAAGAAAGTTTTGCATATTTAATAATGCCGATTGAATGATGTCATAGCATTACAAAACTAAGCGTCATCGATGTAGTTGTTTTTAGTTAAACATACTTTTACCAAAAAAATTCACGTGCCCTTACAATTTTAGAAAAACACAAACATTCGCCAACACTACAACTTATTTTTCTAATCAATATTTCTTACTGTCTTATATATATTCTTACTATCTTATATTTTTATATTATATTATGTAACTTAAGCGTAATTCAGCCTTCAGGCTGCAATGTTTTTTGAATAAATCAATCAATCTATCTATCTATCTTTATTATCATCACCTGTTTTAAATAGGTTTTCAGAGTAAACTGCGAATGGTGATAACACCACTCAAGGGAATTGTGGTGACGAATAAAACATATCATAGTGTTTTTCGGGAAGGATTTTTTCATGAATTATCATCTTATTTTCACTAAATGGTTCTGGTTATGTGCGGTAAAGTTGATTTCCTCCAAGAAGCAAGACACAGTTGGTTAGCGCGCGGTTTACGGTGCGAGAGGTCCCGAGTTCGATTGCCAGTGACCTCGCATCCTTGTTTCGACTTCTCTTCTTTCCGTGTAGCTTTAAATACCCTTTAAAATGAATCACTGATGGAGAGAGAGGAGTTAATTGAGCGCATGTTAGATAAGCTTCGACTAAAGGGACTTTTGACGTAAAATATTTACTGTACTTTACGAAAGAGAGGCATACATTATGAATATTTCAAAGACCCACCGTGATCTTCCAACAGTGAATGTATACAATATTATATAATAAAACCACATGAATGTTGAATAGACCGATCCAAGGTTATTGCCGCCATCTTGCAGGGGGTGCAGAACTACTGGGGCGAGCAGTAAATGTATGCAACTTTGAATTTATATAACTCCACTGGAAATTGCTGAATGTTCAATATAAACATTTTATATCAAAGATACTATGCATGGCTATACCTGAGATCAAACTAAGGTTGTTAAATCATGTGAGAAGTATGTAAACGGCGATTTCAAATCTACCTATATTTACTGTGTAATTCTATATCGCTGAGACAAAGTGTTTGTATGTAGATCTAAAATATTGATTACAGAGGCTGTAGCTCGTTTCCCAGCGCTATTTTTTGGATATGTTATAAACAAATGCAAAAACTTTGATAGGAAATTTTAACTGTGAAAATCCAATGAATTCGAAGAAAAATACGTACGTTCAAAGTGGTCCAAAATCACATACATTCTCTACCCGCCCCAGTAGTTTTGCACCCCTTGCAAGATGGCGGCAATAACCTTGGATCGGTCTATTGTTAGAACCGTCTTGTTTATGAAATGTACGTCATGCCTATGGTGACTGCGGCTTATTCATAAAAATCAATGTAACTTTTTTTTACTCCAACGACGGAAGTGCTAAAGCTCGAAACGTCAGAAAAGTTAAGTCAACATTTTTTACGGTGTTACAAATTTCGTTATATTGCTTATCGTTAACTTCAGCGCACGTGTCGACTAAAGAAGCTATATCGTCTTTCAGTTGGTGACAATGGATGTAATATGGCTTGGTTTTATCGTCTTATGTGTAGCGATATATTATGGAAAAGCCGAAGTAATTTTTATTGATGGTAGCAATCTAAATCTACTAAGGGACCAAAAACACGCGTTGGGAATCGCCACGATGAAAAGAAACCCCAACGAATACCTGAATGCAACTCCAATAAGTACACATATGGTACCAAATCACCACACTTGTCAACTAAAATGCCTGAGTAATTACAACTGTTCGTCCATAAACGTGGCTAAGAACAATGGTGAGAAGCGATGTGAGCTGCTATCTACCGATAAGTATGTCTCAAAGGAAAAGATTGTTGCTGATTCCAACTATGCCCACTACAGTTTTCCGGTGAGTTCTTCTTACGTTTATTTTATACTGCAAAACTCTCCATACTTAGTACGTAATAATAATAAAAATCTTCAGATTGAGGATGCCAACGTCATAACCAGTGGTTTACAGAAGGGTCCTTCAAAGCAACTACGTTCAAAACTTACAAAATAATATATTTATAAGCTAAGAAGTATAAAAGATATTAATATATATACAAATATATAATCCCAAAAAGCCATATAATCGAAACTTTATGAATAAAGTACAAACTATACTTAAGAATATAAAATTAGCTCCACTCAGTTATAGGCCATGAATAAAAGATGTTAGTGAATTAGCCTCTCTTACAGACAAATCTAAGTTATTCCAGACATCAGTTGCAAATTTTTTGTGATTTCTAAAACCCCTGAATTTAAACTATAATTTGAAATGTGTAATTATTATACCAAGAAGAAAGGTTTATCAATTGATGTCCGTCGAAAAATATCTGAAAAGAATCCAAAACAGAAAACGCTGCCTTGTTCCCTTTTCTAGAGAATTCCCACAGTCATACGGCGTGCCTTTACTTTGTTAGAAAAATCAAATCCTTTGTATTCCTAAAATGCGCAATGAAACCCTGTTGCGTTGTTGATAAAGTACGTCATTTCTACGTTTGTTTTTAAACTTTGAAAGGTTTCTTTTGATTTAGAGAATGATACTAAATCCACAAATTACCATACTAAAATGTAACATCGTTTTATATTTTTAAGATAAAACTGAAAATTGATTTTTTTCAAGTTGAAAGTATAACTTATGCCACGTAAAATGGAATTTGTGACAATCGAGATAAAATAAATATTTTGCCGGCACGGAGTCTAGTTAGTCCGTGCGTGTAGAGCGTCTAGTCCCTTGTGTAATAGAGTGTATATATAGGGTGTAGTGATAGCCATTCTACGTTCAGCCTCTCGCCGTGTACTTAGTTAGCTTAAGCTTTCACTACAATTTATAAATAGCAGATGCCTAAACTTTCTATGGAAAACACAAAGTGGTTTTGGGTTTTCTGGCTGTAATGTTTAGTTTTTGTTGTGATGGATATTATGTTTGAATTCTTCAATAAAATATCGTGGGTCAGGCTGACCAACCAGCCCATGCATCAAGTGTTGTGTGGTGTTATTAAATATAGATATGGAGTGTAGACAAAATAGAGATTTCTCATAATAGCAGATAGCAGCAAGAGTTTTGACTGACGCATTTGGCGGCGTTTCTGCGCACCAAGTATTTTCATTTCCATAACAACGATCTCATTGTCTTTGAGCAAACAACTTCTTTAAGCGACTTTCCTGCAGGCGAACTGTCATTTTCTTTTAAATCATTCTGAAGTTAATAAGTTCTGGGACTGACTAATAATATAAAGACTATTAAACATCCATTCATTAGACAGTTTACATATTTTTCTCCATTTTATCGAGGAGACACCGCATTTTTGAGACATCAAGTTGTGATTTCCCATTTTCTTTGTGCAACTCCGTTTTACTCTTTTGTTTTGCTGTTTTGGGAAAAGTTCAGTTGTTTCTTTATCACTTTCTTCTGTCTTCTTTTTTTATGAAGGAAACGCCAAAAGAAAGGAGAACCAAAGCGGAGAAAATATCGCAAAATGATCGGTGAAGCTTTTTGATTCAAAATGTTCAGTTTCATCTAAAAAATATAGAGTATGATTTTACAGTTTTATATGGTTTTTGAAATTATCCACCGTAAAATGTGGTTTTATTGTCCTACTGTAAACCAAAAGAAACCTTTTTTAAAAGTTAAAAAGTCAAAAAAAATTAAAAAGTTTTTAAAAGTATTTTTTTTACAGCCGTTCTCAGTCACACGTGCTAGTTCACTATAAAACATTGCTGTCTAGACTAAATCTTCGTGGACGTCAATCAACGATATTTCCAAGGAAACTCAGCCAAACTGAGAGTCCGTGGCGAACAGCGATAAATATAAATTAGCATTACAAATACATTGTTTAAATTAGATCTTATTTTGATAGAATTGAATCTTCTATTTGTCTTTTTATCAAACCTTATCGCCCTAGAATACTCGAAAATCAACATTGGAGAGATTAAAATCAATTTAACCCATTTTACGGTCAGAAACTCTACTTAACGAGTTTATCGCTGATCTGCAACGGACATTTTCAGGTACGTGTTGCCTTGGAAATACAGTTGATTGACGTCCACCAAAAGTTTTACTCAAAGTTTTACTCAAAGTTTTATAGTGAACGACTGTAAAAAGTTTAAAAACAAACGTATAAAGGATTTATACAGCTTCAATGTAAATAAGTGACAACTTTTTGAATTCTGTGTATAATAAAGTTTATTATTATTATTATAGGATTTACTTCAAGGATTTACGCCATAGGGTTTCACTGCGTATTTTATGAATACAAAGGATTTTAGTATTGTAGTATAGTACCACCCCTACTAAAACGCATCTGTTTAAAGCACCTTGCCCGGCTCTGGTTTGTGTGGTATAATCTACCAAGTTCTATTTCAAATTTTAATGCTGGAAATCTTGGGTTTAGGTTTTCTGAAATCAATAAATTTTGTAATTGAATTTTCAAAATTGAAAATAGAAAGACAATCATTTTGTGGAGTGTTATATGAAGCTCATACTACTTATGTTATACGAAGTACTAGCTTGGCAGTCATGCCTCCGTTTCGTATCATTTCGTTCCCTACCGCGCTTTACTTCCCACTGATCTCGCTTCTAAGCGCGCAAAGGATTGTTTGTCAAAACGAATAGTTCCAAAATGGCGCCTCGAAACAAAAACAATAACGGTTACCTGTAGGCATTTGCGTTTTGTTTTTATTCTTTTTTATCGCTGATAGAGCAGCAGTGAACTTTTATTGTCCAAGTAACATAGGACGTTTTAATGTAAAGTTATTTTAAGGTTGGGAAACGGGAAACAACTCTCTCGAACGACGCCATCTTGGAACTGTTGGCGATGCGACAGAAATGCTTCTGATTGGCTTATACTAACCGGAAGTGCGCGCGCGAAATCATCTAGGTTGTGTTTTCTCGACATCCTGCGTGTATAGAGTATCAAACACGGGAAACGTGTTTTTGCTCCTTAAAGAGCCATGGTCACTTACCGGCATGCTTTGCGTTGTTTATTTTGATTCATTCGTAGTCGACAGTCGTATTACCAAGAAAACAAATACAACTAAACGCTAAACCATTTAGTAAGAGCGTAAATACCCACTCACATCGTAAAATATATATCAAAATGTCTGATTGGCGATTTTCGTGGTCCACAAAATTCGGTCTTTCGCGCTGTGCATGCTGGCAAGTGACAATTGGTCCGCTAAGTGTTTATACGTATTGTACTCAGAATATTTATATTGATATCTATCATTATCCGTAGACACCATGTGAAAATGGGCCTTGTCTGAATGGCGGCACTTGTGTACCGAACTACATAGACAACACCTACCATTGTCAGTGTACAGATACTGGTGGCACTCATTGTGAACAAGTACGTAATACATTAGAAATAACCAACCCAACCCAACCCAACCCAACCCAACCCAACCCAACCCAACCCACCGACCGACCAACCAAACGGCATGCATTATCCGTTACTTGTCCTAAAAATTGTTTTTTTTTCTGCAGACACCATGTGTCAGTACGCCATGTTTGCATGGTGGAAAGTGTCAATCCAGGAACTTAGGGTTGACAGTTCTATGCACTTGTCCAATTAACTACGAGGGAGAATACTGCCAAACTCTAAGTCCTTGGGTTCTTATTGCACGGTTCTCTAACAAAGACATAAACAACTGGATGCAATCAAGTGGATCTTGGTGGTATGACTTGACGGTTGCCACGCGGGAGATGCCAATGATGTGTCAATCAATGAGGACATGATAAACACCTTCTTTTGGTCAGTTCCTGGTAAGGAGATAAAGATCACCCGCTCTGACGACCCCACCAACACTGCATGCGCTATTGAGGACCACATCAAACTGCCTTGGATCAAAGACCTTCCGTTCTAAGATAACAGGCTACGGTGATTTTAGGAATGGAGCGACATGGCCTGCTAATGCTTGCCGTGGTACTTGTGACGTAGTCTATGGAGGTCAGTATGCAACTACCTCAGGTTTTGCAAAGGCTGGTTGCAGTGGTAATGTCCAGCAAAGTACCAAGATTGGCTTTTGGTGTCATGCTGGGGGTGGAGACGCATCAGTTATTATGATCGGTGGGGGAGGGGATGCCTGTGACAGAGCTGACCACGGCCTGGGAATTACTGAGAAAAACGATGGAGGGTTTTCTTCAGGGACTGACACTCGTGATTTTGGCAGTGACGTGCTCGCCAGTCCTTTCGACACCTATGCTTTAAATCTTTGGATCTCCAAAGTGTAGCGGTTTATCGATTGAATTGTCAATAGAGTTCCATTGTATTAGTATCTTAGATTGATTTAAATTTGAAAACGCTACTGTATTTATTCTTACGTTCTTGTAAGGTTCATCTTTCCCTGCTTTGGTTCTAATTTAAAATGCGCATTTGATCATATTAACATGTAAAATCGCGCAATATAAGTAATAAATATTATTGATATTGTTATTAAAAATAAGCTTAGTTGCCAAAAACATCGCAGTCGTACCTTTTAGGGGTTGAAATTATTGAGGCTTTACCAGTTGTTTAATCTGTGCATATCTTTAAGTGTCATTTTCAAAACAGACCTCCCATCAACCCTACCACTGGGATAAATGGAGTCCTCCCGGGTTAATTATGCATGTGCAATATTCATAGGTTCAGAAAAAAGAAAAAGATCAATAACGAACCGATCACAAACCAATCACGAACCAACTGATTCAAGTTGAGCGCTTTAACTAAAAACACACGAGTGCGAATTATCCCAAATTGAACGAGAAACCATATGATTACTTATTAATAATATACATGAATAAATTCAAGCTTTTTTTCAATTTTTAAGTTTTCGGCTAGCGCGCCAAAATGACGTGCGCGCTCGAGCCCAAGCGGAAAATTCCAATCTTTCCACCCAAAACTTTCATTGGTCAGTTTTTTGCATTTTTCTTACAAATTTTCGACGATTTTTGAAAGAATTGCAGCTGAAAGTGGTTTTTTTTTATATTACTGTCAAGCATTAGTGACTAAATTGATTAAAAAATAAAGCCTGTCATAAGCTAATTATTTTTTTTGTAATTTGCACTTTACAGACTGTAATTTGCACTGTGTTACACTTTTCTGCACTGTGTTACACTTGAATGAATTGCACTGTTCTAAGCCAATAAAATTCGAGTAATTTTTTCATGGATATAATTAGTAGAAATATCTAGATATTAATTTTTTTATTCGATTCAGTCCTTTTACTCTTCTATGACTTGTTGGGTAATAAAAGCTCTTATTATCCAACTAGTCATAGACGAGTAAAAATATCGCAGGAGTAGGACTGGATCGAGTAAAAATATCCAGCGATATTTTTACTCGTCTATCAAGCCCTAAATTAAAACAATAGTTTGCTTTATAAAATAACAAAAACCCTTTTGATTGTATAATAAATAACTTATTAGACAGTTTGATGTGTAATATGGCCGGATATTTTACGAGTGAAACGCTGTATTTTGACGAGCCTCCTCATATTGGCTAAATGGGCCTGTTTATTGTTCACTGGTTTCCTGCCTCCCAAGACGTATTTATAACCAATGTTTTGATATTCAAGAGAACCACAATTCCTTTCGCTCCTGCAATCACCATTCACTGTTTGCCGGTTGCCCTGACAAGCCTTTTTAGACTGAGTAAGGTCATCATTGTCCATCAAATTAAAAAAGACAAACAGACTAAATGCTTGAAAATAGCCTGCAGGCGTTCCAACCTTTTGAAACGAGCGAGGAATGGAAAGGGGCAACAAGAAAGCAAAAGGGGAGGGGGAACTTTCCTCTCTCCCCTGTCCCATCTTCCCTGTCCTCTCATTTTTTTATAAAATATACACGATATTCACTATATATTAGATGTTGGATATTAAAAAGAAGTTTACAATAAAAAGCTACTATCATATACAATAGAAGGAAATAAGTTATTCATCGTGGAATGTGAAATTAAAAGGATACTTGATCAATTGTCTTACGATTGAGGTCATTGGTAGAAATACCGCGACGTTTCGACTGCAATCTGCTAGTCTTCATCAGGCGATGGTGTAGACTGGATGATGGTTGTCTTATATACCTTTTCGTCGGATTATCGGCGCTGTGATTGGCTGACGCGTGATGTCCCAGCATGCTTCTTGATTGTTGGCATCCACGCTTCCGGTAGATCGATGCCGCAATCCCCATTGATGATGTTAGGGTGTAGTCGGATCTGAATGGCTTCCTTGATTCTGCGCGTGTGCCAATGTACGTCTTGGTCGATGTATTTGACGTCTTTCCAGCTCAGGTTGTGTCCGGTCTTGTGGGCATGTTCGGCTACGGCTGAGGTCTCGGTACGGGCCAGTCTTACATCTCTTTGGTGTTCTTTCAGTCTTTCATTCACAGGTCTTCCGGTTTCTCCGATGTAAACTTTGTCGCATTCACCGCATGGAATCCTGTAGACTACGCTGTCTTTCCTTTCAAATGGTATTGGGTCTTTCGGTCTTACCAAGTGTTTGCGTAGAGTCGTATCAGATCTAAAGACTGTGCGAATGCCATGATGTTGAAGGCAACGGCTTAGACTCTGAGATACTCCATCTACGAAAGGTAGTACAGCTAAGGATCTGTGAGTCTGTTGTTCTTTCTGGCGGGCTGGACGGGTCTTGGTAACTCTCTGCAAGAAAGGTGTAGGATAACCATTAGAATTAAGAGCTGAAGCGAGATGTTGTTTTTCACTTACCATGCCGTTTGGTTTAGTAACGACGCAAGACGCTCTGTCGTATAAACATTTCACAACTCCGCGTTTTACTGACTTGGGATGGTGTGAGTCATACGCAAGGTACTGGTCTGTATGGGTGGATTTTCTGTAGACGCTTGTGTAGAGACAGCCGTTGGGATCCCTGTGTACTAAGGTGTCGAGAAAGGCGATCTTGTTGTCATTCTCGGTTTCCATGGTGAAACGGATGGAATCTTGGCTGTTCAGATGGACAAGTAGGCTATCTACGTGTGATCTGTTCACAACAACAAAGCAACTTTGAATAAAATCCTGTTTCTGACAAGTAACCAATGAAGAGATTTCAATACCGGCGTAATGTGGTCAAAACGAGATGTGCATGAAATAAGTCTGGCTGCTGAGTTTTGTAGACGTTGTAATTTATCGATGTGAACCGCAGGCATGCCGTACAGGAGACTATTACAATAGTCTATTCTGCCAATAACAAAAGCATGTACTAAGGTTTTGGTTGCGGCTGTTGTTAGGTACTTTCGGATATGTCTGATGTTATGAATGTAAAAGTAGGCAGTGTGACAAGTTTTGTTTATATTTTGTTGAAGAGAAAGACTACTGTCCATCAATGTTATACAGTTAAACATTGAAATATATCCATTGATATACACAGTTAAACATATATCCATATACACACTATATACACAGTAATATACACCCTTTCTTTCACCCGTGAAGTGAAAAGCCTACAAGCTAGTAGCGCAGGGGATTATGGGTTACCTATGTATAATTTATTAGAAAGCTGGGATTTCATGGCCACATTGCTACACTTGTCAATCTGTTATTGAGAAATGAGCATTTTGACTTATCAAACAACAAAAAAGGCGTTCCGAATGCACATTTAGTTTCTGAACTGATCCATGATCCTTTGCGCCACTAGCTTGTGTACTTTTCTCGGATGACAAACTTTCTCGGAAAGGGTGTATCTATATACACAGTTAAACATTGAAATGTCAACTGTTGAAAACAAATAAACAAAGAATCACCTCACTTGTTGTAGTGCGAGTCTCTGTTTACATGGATAAAATTATTGACATTGACTGTAACAATCAACTGTTTATTTATTCAGACAAAGTACTCTCCTCAGTCTCGGTAAATATCGCTGAACAATAAACTTGACTTCAGTCTCCCCAAAAGTAGTTTTAGTCTTGTTCCTTTCTCCTACGGTTCACTTCTCTCACTTCTCTTCCAATCCAAACATTCCTTTGTAATCACAGGAAGCCCAATCTCATAGATCGAGGCGCTTTATAATAAGGCTTTCTATGTAGAATTATTCTCAAATCTATAACTCGTCGATAAAATAAAGGAAATAAACTGTAACCTTCGTGAATTGTTTCTTGTGTCTTTCTTGCTATCTGGTAGCGATTTCAGGCTGTTTGGGCGGTTTTTAGCTATGTTTTAGCTATGTTCTCCCCCTACTACTAAGAACATGGCAAGGAAGGAGACCTTGGGTCAGCCAACGGACCGACTTGCTCTCGAAAATCGTGTAATTCTCAGACTAAATCGCATTCCCTTGCCTTGATACTCCGTAACACGAAAGCCAGATAGTTACCCTTTACGATTATCCAAAAATGTCCCATAAAAGTTATCCCCTCGAGGAATAAATCCGGCGAGAATTTCAAATTACCAGCCATTTTGAATGGCTTCGATGCGCGGCAGGGATTTCTTGTGCAGCTCGACGAGCTTGACAGCGCGGACGGCCTGAACTCTAGTCAAATCTTTCCCAGCTACCCCTCCCCCTACTCTACGAAATCCAAGACTCAGTCACCCCGGGGAGGGCGACATTGGTAAGTATCCTTTGTCATTGGTCGGCGAATTCGTAGAGTAGGGGGAGAGGTAGCTAGCTAGAACTCTAGTCAAATCTCTCCCAGCTACCTCTCCCCCTACTCTACGAATTCGCCGACCAATGACAAAGGATACTTACCAATGTCGCCCTCCCCGGGGTGACTGAGTCTTGGATTTCGTAGAGTAGGGGGAGGGGTAGCTGGGAAAGATTTGACTAGAGTTCAGGCCGTCCGCGCTGTCACGCTCGTCGAGCTGCACAAGAAATCCCTGCCGCGCATCGAAGCCATTCAAAATGGCTGGTAATTTGAAATTCTCGCCGGATTTATTCCTCGAGGGGATAACTTTTATGGGACATTTTTGGATAATCGTAAAGGGTAACTATCTGGCTTTCGTGTTACGGAGTATCAAGGCAAGGGAATGCGATTTAGTCTGAGAATTACACGATTTTCGAGAGCAAGTCGGTCCGTTGGCTGACCCAAGGTCTCCTTCCTTGCCATGTTCTTAGTAGTAGGGGGAGAACATAGCTAAAACATAGCTAAAAACCGCCCAAACAGCCTGAAATCGCTACCAGATAGCAAGAAAGACACAAGAAACAATTCACGAAGGTTACAGTTTATTTCCTTTATTTTTCGACGAGTTATAGATTTGAGAATAATTCTACATAGAAAGCCTTATTTTAAAGCGCCTCGATCTATGAGATTGGGCTTCCTGTGTTGTAATTGACATTCAATAGTGCAACAATTCAATAACACTGAATAAATCAAATAGGAATAATTATTACTTGTATTTTATTCAAAATAAATGGTGTTACAAGACAAACTAATCGGTCATAACAATGGACCCCTTGCAGTAATACATCATGTAACACTCCCTAACTATACACAAACATGGTTCTAGAAATAGAATGAAAACTGTACCTTTGTGCTTAAGCAAGATAACCTTACTATTGGGATGTACAAGCTTAACCCAAACATCTAAATGAATATTCTCACAAGAATCTATGTCTAGAAGGAGCTTATTTAGGAAGAATTCCAAAAAAGTAGTCGACTTTACATTCAATGCCATAGAGTACTTAAGTGATGACGTCATCAACAATTATTTCCACTTGATCACATTTTTGGTTCTCAATTTTAGTAGGCAATTAAAAAAGAAGTTCACACAGCAAATTTTGAGCAGAATTTTGTCAAAAAGCAGCTAATGTTCACTTGCTATAAAAGATAATTTCCCCATAGCAATCACTGTATTTTCGTTGTAACAGATCTTAAATTACAGTGTTTTATGGGGAAATTATATATTCAAGCAAACAAATTTTTGTGTGTGAACGTCTTTTTGATTGTTTATCGCAATTGGTAACAAAAAATGATAAAGCAAAAAAAATATTTTTTGGTAACTGTGTTCCTCTAGCCTGCATAGTGGCTCTTGAGGATTGGGGAGAGATTGGGGCGAGAGGGGGAGGGGAGGCGAGGGGAAAAACGTAGATAGTATTCCCCTAGCATTGTGTGTCATGTGACCTTTTAGTGTAATTGAATAACAAGAGTAACAATTAACATAGTGTTACACTAGCCCTAGTGACCCTTTAAGGAAGGGTAGGGAGCTGGGATAGAGGAGAGAGAAGAAAGAACCTCCTGCTCAGTTATCTCTGCCCTTTCTTTCCTCTCCCCTGTAATTCAATGCACTGCTATGCAGGTTACAAGTGGCAACGAACATGAATTGTTTGGACTTATTGTTGGTTTGAAAATCTTTCCTTCATCTTTTAGGGAAGATATGAAACATAAACACATTTTATTTTTTTTACACTTTTGTATATAATTATAATTTTACTTGCTCAAAATGACCTGAAAGTAAGCTCTTGAAGTAAAACTTGAAAGCGAAATGCAGTATGTCTAGACCGAGGTCACCTTACAAAACCAAAATATAGTCTACGTATCTAGGGTGTTTAAACTTCAATCAGTCAACTTTATGCAAACAAACTTTAACGGTTAACAATCAATAAATTCAAATAACATTTATAAATCAGTCAACAAGAAACAAATGCCAATGTTCATTTAAAGTTTTAGTAATTAAATAGTAGAAAAATATTGAAACATAGCATTTAAGTCAACTTTTAAATTTGAAACCTGTGGATACCTATCCCGGTGGAAAGTAAGCATTTTAGCAAGCCAATTTAGTTGTCTTAGTAGGTTTTTGTGCATCAATTTCAACATCATCGAAATTATCTTTTTTCCTCTTTCTTTCATTTTCAATACTACTGACATTATCGTTGTTATTTATATCATTAGTAATTAGCAACTTATCTGAGCTATCCACCGTGTCAATATCTGTTGGAACCTTAACTTTTCCTTGACATTTAACATGTGTAGATATTTCACCTTCCTTGACTGGACTTTCTTCAAAGGCTGCAGCGTTGGTCGTGGTCACTGTATGTAATGGTTCTTCACATGACTTACAAGTATTAGTTGAGGTTTCACTATTTTCTAGTGTTGTGTTAACTTCTGAACTGGGACCACATAATTCACAGTCTTTATAAGTATTCTCACAACCATCTTGTTCAGTCTTTTGCAGCTTGTTGTCTGCAACATTCGCTGGTTTCACTGCTGGTGGACTATTCTGTACAGGCCCTGTTGACATGGGTGTAATGTTGGACTCTTTTAGTGGGTGTCTACCGTTGGGTGTCTTCAAATTCTTCAGTTTATTAAACCTTGCTCTGTATTGGTCACTTCTGATACGTTGATCAATATGTTGACCAGCTAGTGGGAATGGGTCTGTATATGACCGTCGATGTGCACGTGGCATGTAATGGTCATTCCTAAAATGTGGGTATTTATATTGATGGTATCTGTGCTGTCCAGGGGGGGTCATGAATTGTTGATAGGGTGGTGGTGGCGGTCGTGGTAGATTATAAAATGGCAATGGAGTGTTTGGTAACCAGTCTTGGTAGTTGCGTGCAGGAGACAATAGGGGTGTAGGTATTGGAATGTCCTTTTCCCAACTGTGACAAACAGCAACTAATATTGAGTTTGTTATGTTCCTGTGAGCTCTGTTTCCCCAATGTATACCATCTTCTGCTTGACTAAATATTCTATGCCTACACAGAGACTTGTACAGATCAACATAAACAAAGCCAAAGCCAAACCAGTGGGTCTGTCTTTGTGCGATATTATTCGCTCTGTCTACTTCATGAGCGGGTAAAGTCTTGAACCCTTTTCTAAGGAATCCACCCTTACAGATCTCTGCCAGTGGCAGTGCTGCATTCCATATCAACAAGGGCCGAGATGGAAGCGTTCTGATTGCAGTGAATAATTTCTTCATGTTTTCCTCGTAGACTTTCTTCCCTTCGTCACCGTAATGATGGACATCCCAGTAAGACGAGTTCATGATAATAACATCTGGTTTGACCGTAGTTGACAAGTCTTTGTTGAAAATAGATTCAACATACTCATTCCAGCAACGAGTTATAAAATAGAACCTGAAAATCGTATTGCCTGAACGATATTCTCTCTCTTCTCTGTAGTTTGTACCGTTAATTTTCTCGCCACCAAGAATAAGTCTGTCATTTCGGAAAGTGGGCTCACCTTTCGCTCTCAACTCGTGGTCTAGCACATAACCGCTCGAAGGATCGCTGTAAAGACATACCAAGTCCTTGTAAACTGAGCGCTGAACGGAATCTCCCAAAACTACCACTGTTCTATTGAAAAACAAGTCTTGGACGTCGTTATGTAGGAATACAGCATCGACATAACTCATGTTATTCGATTCTAAGCAGTTTTACAGCCTGTTTTCGAGGCTTCATTCATGCAACACGATACCATAAAATGTGCTGTCAGAGCACTTTCACTTTTGGTTGTTTTTATTGGTTGTCTCGTATGACGTCACATTGAGCATGTCAACAAGAAAACCGTAAAATACTCGCCAAAATATCTCACACATCTAAAATAGCACTGAGGAAAAAAATCAATAAAAGTTTTCTATGAGTTAGATCATTGTTATCCTGGAACAGTGGGGGTCTTTTGTTTTCAATTTCCACCTCAAAAAAACCTCATGCTGATTAGGGGTTTCCCCGCCATTCCAGCCAAAGGTTTTGCCAAAGGCGCTGGCTGTTGATTATGATTAGCATTGACGAACAGGAATTAAAAAAGAATCAATGCTATTGCAAATTTTATTTTTTTTGGCAGTTTTATAAGCTAAGCTGTTGGAATTAATTTTGTTTCATTTTAATGTTGTTTAATTAAGTTGATATATTAATTAATTGAAGTATTATATTTAGTTTTTAATTAATTAATTTTTATTTTATTTTATTTTATTTATTCTATGTTATTTTATTTATTCTACTTTATATTATTTTTTGTTTTTAAAATATCCGTTTAAGTTTAATATGTCTGATCATGAAAATATTTTGAGAAATGTTTGAGCTGCACCCCATTGCATTATGGGCTATGTATTACCGCTGTAACTTGCGGGCTCAGTCTTGTAGTGGAATCGGGTAAAATGGTGAACGTGAATAGAATGTCGCGATTACTGTTCCTTTTTGTGGCTTTCCTTTACATAACGCCCGAAGTACATGGCTTTATTGAGGGATTATATTGCGGACGATCGAACTGCTATGACGGTAGGCAAATTTAATTTACAACTTTGAATTAAATCGTGTTTTTACTACATGCTCTGTACCCGGTCTATATGACCATGACAAATAAAATTCTTTTCCTGTAGTTTTTAAATGTTTGTAATTGTGCTTATGTTTTTTCTCTGTCTCTATCACAGTTCTCGGAGTCACAAGGGATTCGACTAAGGTATAGTTTAAAAACTCAACGTGTAATTTTACCATTGATAATTAGTCGACCATGAACAACTTTAGTTCATGTTTAACCCTGAATAGTTTGCTTTAAATTAACTTGGAATATTCTGGTATAAAACCATTTTTTAAATGAAAAAAAGGTTTTATTTGATTAAAGGTTATATTGCAACACTACATTGAATTATTCAAGTTTAATGGATTTCACGTCGACAAACAATATTATTATGAAATCGCTAAGACTACGTGGCTTTCAACTAGCATATTTTCCCTTTACAAAACAATATTGAAAAAGCGAAATTGGAATTTTCTCTCACTATTAAAATCTCATTAACCAGATGAAAACTAATAAATGTGTTTATTCTTTGACTAAGCATATAAGTACAAGGCTGCTAAATTACATTAATTCGTTTTTTACACTTGTTAACTTTTAACCGGTACCGTGATGTGTTTTTTTTGGTCACCATCATTGATTCATCCTTTAAGGGTTTCCATAGAGCTCTACCTTGGTAACCCATTACTATAGCAACCCTTAAGAGCAATTAATTCCTATAATTTTAAAGTAAATACAGATTTCTGAGACAGGTAATTTTCCATGTTAAGCTGTGTCTACATTATATAAAGGCTATTTTATCCCACTTCTTACTGGGTAAATAAATGAAACCATTTTGATTTTTTTTTTATTAAATTAAAACCCTCTTGCAAAATACAAAAATTCATTTGAAAGAAAATCTAAAATTAATAAAAAAGAAATTAAGCTATTATTAAAATTTGTCACACTATTATAAAAATAGCCACACTGTATTTTTTAGATTTCACATTTTAACATTATTTTTAGAAAATGAAAACAATTAGTAATTATCTAAGATGAGATTTAAAACGTTTTAAGTTTGTAGCCAGTTTGGTTCACATAGCAATTGAAATCACTTTAAAATTTGTTGTTATCCATCATGACATTTTCACTCGAACTTAAACATTCAAACATGAATGGAAACTAGCGAGTAAACTAGTATAGGCCGCGTCGGTGTTTGATATAAATGATAGGTAATATAATGAAATTTTGTAACACCGTAAAAAATGTTGACTTAACTTTACTGACATTTCGAGCTTTAGTCCTTCGTTGGAGTTGGTCTAACTCTTTTACTCTGACGAAGGGCTAAAGCTTGAAATGTCAGTAAAGTTAAGTCAACATTTTTTACGGTGTTTCAAATTTGCTGATATTACCTATCATTCAAACATGACTTGAGTTGTAGACCTTTTCACTGCAGTTTCAAGTCACTTTCGAACAACAAGACTCTCGTACAGCAAAGTTGAGTTTTTGTGGCCCTTAATCAAAAGTGTTATCAACTTCAAGCATGTGTAGAGCATGTACTGAACTTGTCACATGGCCGTGTATATGGAGGACTAAGCCAAGACTGCTGTCTAAAAATCCTTTTGATTGATGTTTACAACAATTCAACATTTCTATTTAAAAAAAAGCCTTGTTGGTTGCATAGTTTGATGTAAAACCGCAGTAATTTGAATGTAGTGATACTTTGGTTTTAGGTGAATACTTACTGTATATAAGGTGGCCACTTAAAGGATAACATGTGATTTGGTCTAAAATAAATGTATTATTTGTGAAAAGAACAAGATCTAGTGTGTGATTCATTCCAGTTAATTTTTTTCCATGAATTTGAGTTAAAGTAAATATGCTTTAATATCAGAAATATTGATGAAATGTGATGCCAACCCCACTTTGGCCACCCTGCTTACCATGTACTTGATTTATACAACTCGAACATGAAATTTTTCATGTATTCAATAACAAAATTATCAAGGGGATTTGTGTTTTTTTGTTTCTGAGGACACTTGAACTGATTATGATGTTTAGTAAACTAACAATTTTGATTTTTTTTAATTGCAAGAACGTTGTCTTGACGTTTGTAATTTAGTAGGAAAGGATTAATTAAAAGACAAAAAAGATCACTCATTTTTTTTGTTATCCTTTTCTTACTAAAATACTAATGTTTTTTTTTCTTGATTCTCATGTGATGTCATTCTTGCAATAAGGTTTATTTTTTATAATATGATATTATTAACTTATTAATTTATATTATATTTACTTATTTGGTACTTTTATTTTCAGAGTGAGATATCCAAATCATACAGAAAGTTGGCCAGGCAGTACCATCCAGATAGATACAAGGTTTGTGAATATATATGATAATTATAGTATTATCTGACTGTATTATAGTAACATGCTTCATCAACCTACAGTACATGTATGTTAATATTTTCATGTTCTTAAAATAAATATAGGCACAACCTACAAACATCTACTAGATTTACTATTATCTTGCACTTTCAGTGCGACTACTGAAACCAGGGCCGCCCAAACAAACTTCAGAATAAGTAGTTTTTGAGACCAAACCAAAACATTGTAGATAGTTCTCACAGGCTAAGATGTTTCTTATTCAATCTTGATCTATTCCGTTCACATATATTATACTGAAAATCATCTCAAGCAAAAAAGTTTAACATTTGTAGATATTCTATTGTTCATGTTCTCGATCGTGATTGGATTATTATAATGTTTTGGTGGCCCTGGTTTCAGTATAGTCGCACTGTAAGAGATTGAAGAGAATCACTGGTAATACATGTAGCTAGGACTTTAAACACAGGACTTGGTTGTGTGATAGAAGACACACAAGTATCAGCTGTGATCATGACAAAATGGACAGCAGTCCAAGGAAATAATTTTTTAAACTTAGAACTGATTTTTAAAAGTAAAGTTATAATTAGGTACATTAGATACATACATGTAGCTGACTAAAGACACAGACATGAACATTCTTTATAAGAGTACACAAACCTGGATTATCACAACACACCAACTTCGCTTACACCTGGGTACAGACAATTAAGTTACTCTTAAATAATAATTTATAAATGTAAACAAAATTAACATTCACACCATTTTAAAATAGCAAGTCGTCTCCGAAAAAATCACAAGAAGTTGACGATGCTTTTTCTGAATATGTCCACTTTGTCATTTTAGTTGATATTCTGATGTTCAATGAAAGTAGTCATTAATTAAGTTACCAGGCCCTGCTAAAGGCCTATTATTGTTTTCATTCAGTTCAAGATTTTGTATGTTTGATGAAACATCTCTGTCAGAAACACAAAAGCAAAGCTTTATACGTACAGCCCAGAGGTTTAATTAGGTTATATTTCTTAAGTTTTTTGTTTATTCATGATTATGTTTTGTAGTTTTTCTGATTTTATTAACAACTGGTATTGAAAGATTATTATTTTCTACATCTAAAATATTACACACTAGCTCAGCAAAAAAAACAATTATTGTACATTAACCATTGATTGAAATATTTTTATCTGTATTTACTTCATACCATCTGAACATTACATTTAAATAATGATATTATTTGCTCTTTTTGGAAACACTGTGCTTTTATTATTATTACTAGACAATATTATTTTTGTCTGTTATGGAATTATCATTTATTATTTTTATTATTTCTGTAGGGTGATGATGTTGAGGGTAACGCGGAGCAGTTCAGGCTTATTGCCACTGCATATGAGGTAAATATGATATCTGGTACATGTATCTCAAATAAATTGAAATAAATTAATGGTATAAGACAGTGAAGTACATTGTACACTCACTCACAGATTCATTAGAAAAATATCAATCGCGGGACCTGAACCCACGTTTACGGCTTTCCAGTCCGATGTGTTACATGTACATGTAGCTAGCCACTACACCACAAGGGCCAACCAGGCTGGATACACAGCCGGACAATGTATTAATATAGGGCAACTATGGGGATCCCAGGGTGATATTATCTCTAACGGTTATTTAGTAAACATTGTAAATGGAAACACAGAATTGAAGTGAAATAATGCATTGGAATTGCATTTGGTGTACTAGTGAAATATAGATCTATATGTTGTGGTTCAGGTTCAATATGATTTTAAACCAGTTCAATTTATTTTGAACCAGTACAATATTTATTGTACTGGTACAAATAGTCTTGAACTGGTACAATCTGACATTCTATTGTTTATTGATAATAATATCCAATACAATTAATTTTCGATGTATGCACCTATTATGCAAATTACAATATAATATACACGTTTTTTTCCTAAATTTAACAAACAAACTTTATGAATAAAAGCACAAATAATTTCTTGCAAATGAGTCGTGAATTGGTAATATTTCTTCTTTGTGACACTTTTGAGATTTATATCTGTGCTTTTATAAACAAAAGCAGTACAATAAAACCAAAATTGCAACATTCTTTAGTGATGCGTCTTTGAATTTCTTTGTGTCATTGTGTTTTTGCCTCAGTGAATTCTTAGTTAGTAACTAAATAGTTGATAACTAAATAGTTGTTTCATGCTTATATGGCGTGCACTCTATCCCAGATCAATAAGTAACACTTTAAGACTAACTGTTGTTCTTTTATATTTACTTTAGACTCTCAAAGACCCAGAACAAAGAACAGATTATGATTACATGTTGGATAACCCAGGTAGGTTGGATATTGTGAATAAAGGTAGTATTTTTATTGTGGATTATATAACCTGCATTACAGTAAAAACCTGCATATAAGAACCACTATTTTTCAAGGTTAGGCTAAAGTGGTTCTAATATAATTGGTATTTAGTGAGAAATTAGGCTAAGGTGGTGGTTCTTAACTGGTTCTTATTTACAAAGCAAAAACAATTTCCCTTTATATATAGTGTTTTTTATGTTTTACAAATTGTTATGTAGAAGCGTCTG
Organism: Metridium senile; assembly: GCA_949775045.1. Lineage (NCBI taxonomy): Eukaryota > Metazoa > Cnidaria > Anthozoa > Actiniaria > Metridiidae > Metridium > Metridium senile. The sequence continues at coordinate 4,318,126 of OX459106.1, forward strand.
AAAGATGAATTTATTCTCATTGAGAACTAATTGATAATACATTTGTAAAATTTTTTTCTTGCATTGATTTTATAGTTGGTCATGTTCAGACTCAACCTATATTTTTTTCAAATGACCAAATAAATCTTGAAACCTTTCATATAAGAACCAGTCTAATTTTTTAGGCTAAAGTGGTTCTTTTTTAACAGGTGATTAAAAAGCAAATTTTAGCCTAGTGGTTCTTAATCCACTGGTTCTTATATGCGGGTTTTTACTGTATACCTCATTTGTTCATTGAACCAATCTTGGAAAGGTTAATAAACCACCAACCAGTTTGCTTAGTTGGCTAAGCCCCAGACTACTGTGCAAGAGGTGTAGGTTCGCATCCCAGCCGGACCAATACTCGGGGTCTTAAATAATTGAGGACAAGGTGCTGCCTTTGTAATTTATCTGCAAATGGTCTGCAAGCTGGAGGTCCCATCTGCTTTCACTCTAATCCTAAATAAGGTGGACATTAAAGATCCTGATTTGCTATTCACAAAGAGTAGGGGATTGTCTCCGGGTACTTGTAACCGCACTCACAATTGTAAACTGCTAAAAGCAGTCTGATAACATCTATCATAGGAAATTGTAAATAGTCACTGAAAGCCCCAAGATGAGTATCTATCATCATCTGAAACATTCTGTATCTGTTTCTATTTAAGAGGAGACATACCGTCATTATTACCACTACTATGCACGTCGCATGGCTCCTCAGGTGGATGTGCGCATTGTTATTGCTGTCACTATAACTGTTATATCGCTATTACAGGTAAATCAATGTTTTTTGTATCTTACAGCAATAACTGTTGCATTGCGACTAGCAAATTGAGAGTTTCAATTAGATTTTAGAAGTTTTTCTGATGCGTCAATCTGTTTAGAGGCGTTGTACATTAACTTGTAAAGTCATTGGTTAATTTGATGGTGGTATGAGTGGCTTAGCGGTGAGAGCACTGGCCTTTCACCACTGTGACTTGGGTTTGATTCCCGGCTCGGGGCAACATGTGAATAGAGTTTGTTTGATGTGTTGTTCTCTCTCATGCCACAAGGGTTTTTCTACGGGTTATCCGGTTTTCCTCCCTCTGCAAAAATCAACATGTGAGCAGTCTGAGTTGTGTGTTGTAAATATTGAATGTAATGAGTGTGAGTGAACCTAACGGAAGAGCCGACGGGGAGTGATGTTTGCAAATATAGGTTTTTTTTATGTTAACTGATTGACAGATTAGAAAAAAAACAATATCAAATTGATATTTGCTATTTGCTGGTAACGAAGTAACAATTATTGCTATAACCACCCCTAAAATATGAGCCAGAATAGAATTACTTTCCTAAAATTAGCTTCACTGATCATCAAACAATAGAATCAAGTCAAGGCTGGACTTGAGAGACTCAATGGTGGATAGATTTCATGTACACACTTCCAGCTAGTATAAGCCAATCAGAAGCGTTTTTGTTGCATCGCCAACCGTTTCAAAATGGGGTCGTTCATGAGTTTTCCATGTTAACCCTTGGACAACAAAAGCTCTCTGCTGCTCTATCAGCAATACATGTGAAAGAGAATAAAAACAAAACACAAATGCCTTAAAGTAACCAAAATTGTTGCTGTCTCGAGGTGCCATTTTGGAACTGTTTGTTTTGAAAAACAATCCTTTGCGGGCTGCGAATGTGTATGTTGATCTACTCCAGCCTTGACTTAAATACTAAACTAATGTTTTTTTGTGATCAGTCTAGACTACGAGTAGTCCTTCTTTTCCCTCCAGAATCAGTAATTTAAAAAAACGAGTGTTGCGGGATTCCTGTGGAGCGCGCCGGAAATAGATCGTTGAGTAGGGAGAGGAAAGGAAGGGACTACAGACAACACTGTAAGAAACGAATTACCTGTTGCTCTCACAACGGAAAATTCAGATTGGCTAAAAACGATCGATCTGTCAGCGGCTGTAATGGAACGCTCCGAGCTGTCAAGCGTCATCGTGAAACATTCCAGCACACGGTCACTTAGTTTACTATGGCTGACCATGAAGCTATTTTAAACGATTGTCTGGAAAGTTTTCCAAACGTTTCATCCTTAAAATAAGAACAGAAAGTGGCCGTTATCAATTTGCTAGATGGCAAAGATGTTTTCGCTCTTCTGCCGACCGGTTTTGGCAAGAGCTTGATCTACCAACTATTTGTTTTGGCGAACGCCAGAACGTCCTGGGAGGTCAAACAGATTTTCCGTGGAAATATGTGAAACTTTTGCAAACTCTCGGTAAACTATTTTGAAAGAGCAGCCACATGCTCTGCAAAAGTCATCGACTGTGGATGGCTTCGGCTTTCGCCCTCTCTTGGCAGGTTTTTTTGGTGTATCCGCCATAGATGTTTACATTGCGAAGCGATAATAAGAGACTATTTTCCGGCGTGTTTTACAGATCCAATTGGATTGGTTAAAATTAATTGGATTTAATTGCACTCTAAATGATCCATTTGATATTGATTACCTGATGACACGATTTTGACAAGATAACTATGTGTTAAAAAGGGCGGTAATTTGTTTCTTACTGTGTTGTCTGTAGTCCCTTCTTTTCCTCTCCCTACTCAACGATCTATTTCCGGCGCGCTCCACAGGAATCTCGCAACACTCGTTTTTTTAAATTACTGATTCTGGAGGGAAAAGAAGGACTACTCATAGTCTATGATCAGTCATGCAGATTCTAGTAAGTTCTATTGGCACTTTTTTGCTGTTCATTGCGAAAAACACATATTTAAAGTAAAAATAATACATTGTAGACACAGATGGACAGACAGACAAACACCAAGACCAAAAAAAGAAACAAATCCTTAAACAAACAAAAAAACATCAATTGAATGACAAACAATTCATTTTTAATTAGTATAACAGTTATAATCAACATTCATATTAGTATCTTGTCATTATTTTATTAACATTAGTTTGCAATTATAATTGTTTTTAATGTTAACAAAAAAAACAAACAAACAAACAAATTTACAAATAAACTGTAATTGAATGACACACAAATTCATTTTTAATTATTGTAACAGTTATAATCAACATTCATATTAGTATCTTGTCATTTATTAATATTAATTGTTTACTTGTTGTTTGCTAGTACCTGCATGGCTGGTCCAGATATAATGAAGCTATTCAGTATGCACTAACTGTACCTAAATACAGAAACAAGGTAATAACCAAGCTATTCATATTTAGTATAAACCAAATAGTAGTGGTCTATCACGAATCCTGCATCCTGATTGGTTACTCTACAGAAAATGAATTTTGACTTGCCGTCACACTTCATTTTGCGAGCGCTCAGTATTTTCACTTTCAATTATTTGTCTTTTTCAGCAAAATAAAACAGCTGAAAATAATGTTATTTTTCTTTCAAAATATGGCAAAGTTTGACTAGTTGGTTTATACTGAAACAATTATACCTCTTGCCCCCATGGTCTAAGTGGTCTTCAGGCTCTTGGGCTATTGGCTCATATAAAATTTGGGCTGGGGTCTAATTGTTAAATAATAATCAACCTTCAGTAATTTTAGTACAAAATGTAGATAACAATCTTGAACAAAATTACTGAGGAATTTTTTTAGCAATGAAAACCTAATTAAAAAAATTAAAAAATTAATTGAAAATGTGTTTTGGTTTTTGAGGGGGGGGGGGGGGGGCTGGATGGGGGAAGGGACATCAGTCCATTTAAAATTATCACTCAATAATGATAAACTTCTTATAATCTTTTAAAATCATTGATGGAAAGAATTCTGCAATTGGATAAATATCATAGAATCAGGCTTTAATTGTAATGGTTTCTTTGCAAGGCATTACAAAAAGCACATCAAGATGGACTGCTGAACGGACTCAAAAAAAGAGGCAAAAGATCCAAGGTAGAATTACAAAAAATGACTACAATCAATGCATTTCTTTTATATTATTGCAGTTTTCGACTTCAAACTCAGACATTAGAATGACTGGTTGTGAGATGAATCAAAAAGTTAACATAAAAGGTACCGAGTAATTAGCAGCAGCCAAAATGTATTTCACCTAGCCGTTGGAATGTCTGAGTTTGCAGAATGATGAAAACTACTGTAACAGTAATGTGCTAATGTGTACGATGGGCTAAGCCTCAAACTGCTGTGGTACATGCTTGAGACCATGCTTGGACATGCATGGAATAGAATTATGTGAGTTGTTTTGGATACGTTATTCTCCCCGTACTGGGACCAAACTGAAGTGGATTTATTCAACTTAAACTGATTTACAAATGGCAGTCAGAAAACACACACTACTATCAAGTCACTGATCAGCGAAAATGTGGGCTCAAGAACACAGGCAACCCACATGTATTACATGAATAAAGTTTATGTCCTCCCCAATTAATGCCATGTGGGTTTTTACAGTTGTCTTGTTCCTCCCCCTCAGCAGAACTCAACATGTGAGCAATGTTGTGTGCTGGGATATTTAATGTAAAGGAATAAGATATTTAATGTAAAGGAATAAGATATTTAATGTAAAGGAATAAGATATTTAATGTAAAGGAATAAGATATTTAATGTAAAGGAATAAGATATTTAATGTAAAGGAATAAGATATTTAATGTAAAGGAATAAGATATTTAATGTAAAGGAATAAGATATTTAATGTAAAGGAATAAGATATTTAATGTAAAGGAATAAGATATTTAATGTAAAGGAATAAGATATTTAATGTAAAGGAATAAGATATTTAATGTAAAGGAATAAGATATTTAATGTAAAGGAATAAGATATTTAATGTAAAGTGAGTGTGTGAGATACACAAATATTAGCGCTGGATATCAAATTTATTTATTTTTAAATCACATTCATATTGTACAAATTTCAAAAAAATTGTTTTGATGCCAAGAATGGAAAACAAAGCATTTAGTTGTTTGTGAGAAGGGCCTATAATATGATGGGAATTCTAGCTTTGGTGGAGTAAGGCACTTGACAACAACAAGGACAACGGTGTAGAAAAGTACAATAATGAATATCATAAAGAATACAAGATGGAATTATCATGATTATTATATTATACGTCTTGATTATTATTATGAATTCAGCACTAGAAGAAAGTTGTTTCTGAACTAACAATGTTTCTGAACAATGTCATAAATTGTATTTTTCTGTAATTGATATTTGTTTTTTGAAAAGTGATCATAATTTGTAAAGATCATTGAGATATTATTGTAATTATTATTATTATCTTTATATAATTTGTTATAAGTAAATATCACTTATGATTCTGATCTTTTTGTTTTTGTTTAGGAAGAGATTAAGGAAGAAGAGGAGGCTATCCTACGAAATGTTGTAGAAAACTCCCTTGATATAAGGTATTAAAGAAATAAATATGTATAAAACAGGTTCCCATTTAAATCTGTACTTTCCCATTTAAATCTGTACTTATGCAAATTTTGTTGATATGTGCTAAACACACAGATCAACCAATCAGAGTATATTATTTCTGAAGTGAATTTCTCTGATTGGTTGATCTGTGTGTTTAGCACACATCAACAAAATTTGCATACATGTAAGTACAGATTTAAATGGGAACCTGTTATAAGTAACTACTACAAGTCATGTTGGGAAATTTACTCATTATATAAAAATAAAGCCAACCCCCTCCCAGTCAGATAATAAACAACCTGCCCCTGTAGTCTTAAATCAAGTTGATTGTAAATTTGCTTGGACAAATAAATGTTTTAAATAGAGATTTAATACAAGTGAAATTTTATATCTCCAAGTGCCCATGTATTAAATCTGTTTATTATAAAACATGCAATGTTTAAAATCAAGAAATTATTTCAAAACATTGAAAACATAGAAACATGTGCTAAATAGAAATATTAACACTGGACACATATGATTTTTGTGATATGATTTTTGTCAGTGTGCGAAAAGCCTATAATGCACTGTATGTAATATAATAAAAGAAAATAATATATTTCAAACTTAAGAATGATAACTACTAGACTAAGTATAAAATGTATTAACTTGTACGTACTAACTTAAAATCAATCTATTTCCCTTCAGGGGTGGCCACAGTAAACCAAGCATCTTAGACATTCTTTGGTTAAGAATCTTTCTATTGTAAGTAAAAACTGTCCTTAGACTTGACATAAAAGAGAAAAAAACATACAAACATCAAACTATATTTGAATTAATTTAATACACTGGCCTGCCACATCATGAAACTGATTAATCTACACTCCTTTGATACTGACTACCAGAGTTGGTGTACATATATAAATATTATTAAAAAAAAAACAATCAGAAATCACACATTATGATTGGTTTAGGGGCCTGCTGAAAGCACACAGCACACGTGTTTGCATATTAATCAAATTATCAAGTTGTACTTTATAAGAGAAAATTTGAAATTTTGTAAGAGAAAATAGAAAATTTGTTTTCTGTGCTGTATGTAATGTTTAATAAACGAGGAGGAGTGTTTTATCAGGATTTAAAACTACGAGGCGAAGCCAAGTGGTTTTAGACCTGATAAAACATGATCTGCGAGTTTATTAAACGGCTTCAAAAACTCCAACATATATTTTAATGAGTTTTTGAAGCAGTTATAAAGTGCACTTAGGGACACTCAAGAACTGTTGAGAAGCATTCTGCTTCACACCATGCTTCTCTTAGCACTTGTCTCATGTTCTGACATCCCTGTATGCTTTATAACTGCACACACAGCATGCACGCACACATTAAAGACCCATGGTCACTTACTGGCATGCTTTGCGTTGTTTATTTTGATTTTTGTCTTACAATTCCTTAGCAGTCAGTCCATATTACGAGCAAACAAATAAAACAAAACACTAAACGATTTAGTGAGAATTAACGTAAATACCCACTCACATTGTAAATATGGATTCACATCGTAAATACGGATATCAAAATATCTGATTGGCGATTTTCAAAGTCTGTGAAATTCAGTCTTTCGCGCCGTGCATGCTGGTTAGTGACATTGGGTCTTTAATAGCATTAGATGATAAGAATCGCAGGTCGCTGTCTCTCCCAGAGAGAATGAGAGTTTTTCCAAGCCCTACCACTTGATTGGTGATGGTTTTCTTTCAGTATATTTATAATAGTCATATTTTTTCCAATCCCTACCACTTAATTGGTGATGATTTTCTTTCAGTATTGTATAAAAGTCATACTTTCCCTATCCCTACCACTTAATTGGTGATGGTTTTCTTTCAGTATTGTATAATAGTCATATTTCCCCCAATCCCTACCACTTAATTGGTGATGGTTTTCTTTCAGTATTGTATAATAGTCATATTGCCCCCAATCCTTAACCACTTAATTGGTGATGGTTTTCTTTCAGTATTGTATAATAGTCATATTGCCCCCAATCCCTACCACTTAATTGGTGATGGTTTTCTTTCAGTATTGTATAATAGTCATATTTTTTCCAGTCCCTACCACTTAATTGGTGATGGTTTTCTTTCAGTATTGTATAATAGTCATATTTTCCCCAGTCCCTATCACTTAATTGGTGATGGTTTTCTTTCAGTATTGTATAATAGTCATATTTTCCCCAGTCCCTACCACTAATTGGTGATGGTTTTCTTTCAGTATTGTATAATAGTCATATTTTCCCCAGTCCCTACCACTTAATTGGTGATGGTTTTCTTTCAGTATATTTATAATAGTCATATTTTCCCTATCCCTACCACTTAATTGGTGATGGTTTTCTTTCAGTATATTTATAACAGTCATATTTTTTCCAGTCCCTACCATCTAGTCATGTACTTCTGCTGGTTAATACGTTGGTACTGGAAATTCTCTATCAAAAGAGAGGAATATGGCGAGGAAGAAAAGTTTTACCTGATCAAAAAGTACATGGGTTTGAATCAAACCCAATGGGATGTAAGTATTGTTGCATAATAAGTAAATGCCCTGCTTTAAGAACAATACATTTATGATTTAGTTATATCTAGTATTTGTGTGTTATTAGTTCTTTGGGTTTCCTGTGGCTTATCAGCCCGCAATGTTCCATGGATACCCATAGCCGACATTTTGAGATGTATTAAGGTATCAGGGCTGGTTATTTTTAACTCTCTGCTCAAATTTGTTTTTTTCTTCTATAAGGTAGAGTTCGATATTATCTAACATATTCTTTTAAAAAAATGATGAATACCAGGAAAGATGACAACTCATTGACAGATGAGGATTCTTTGTAAACAGTCAGCGGCTCCCTGGCCCGAAATTTAAAATGAATTTTTCTCGGTAACTTTTTAGCCTCAAATTTTCATTTTTTAACGACTATTATTCGCTCAAATTTTAACAGATTCCAACTAAACTTCGCAATTTTGTAGAACAATGTTTGAAGCGTGAGACGGTGTCTGCGATTTTTTCCTTACCATGGAAACCAGAGGATTTATTGATCTAGTATTTGTATTTATCATTTGTACGTCTGTATTCGTTAGTAGAGAGCTACCCTGTAAACCAGAGGGTTTTTTGATCTAGTATTTGTATTTATCATTTGTACGTCTGTATTCGTTAGTAGAGAGCTACCCTGTAAACCAGAGGGTTTTTTGATCTAGTATTTGTATTTATCATTTATACGTCTGTACATGTTTGTTAATCTCAAGAGAAACATTCTGGCCAAATGAGCCTAAAGCTAGATTAGGTTCCAAATATAGCTATGAATGAGTGTTAATCAAATCAATATAAGAGTGAGGTTCTCAGCTCATTTGGCCAGAGGTTTATTTCTAGTTGCTTTACAAACAGTTAGGTTTATGTACAAACGCCAAAGCAAGTAGACCAGAACCTCTGGTACCCAGGGTAGCTTTTCCTATATCTTTAGAACAGTTTTTTAGATACCACAGATGCATCCTCCTTTGGTAGTCATCCCCAGAGAAGAATTTTGTTTGATGTTGAATCATTTGGTATTCCTTGTTTTCTTGCAGGCAATGGATCAATTCCAACATGATGAGTTTTATGACAAACAGCTTTGGATACCAGAACACTACAAGGTACACCAACATTAATAACTACTAGATAGGTAATATAATGAAATTTGCAACAACGTAAAATAATGTTGACTTAACTTTAGTAAAGTAAACTTTACTAATAAAATTAAGTCAACATTTTTAAGTTACAAATTTCATTCTTTTGCTTATCGTTTATATCAAACACCGACACAGCCTATACTAGTTTACTCGCTAGTTTCCATTTATTTTTTACGGTGTTACAAATTTCATTATATTACCTATCGTTTATATCAAACACTGACACAGCCTATACTAGTTTACTAACTAGTTTCCATTTATTTTTTACGGTGTTACAAATTTCATTATATTACCTATCGTTTATATCAAACACCGACACGGCCTATACTAGTTTACTCACTAGTTTCCATTTATTTTTTACAGTGTTACAAATTTCATTATATTACCTATCGTTTATATCAAACACCGACACAGCCTATACTAGTTTACTCGCTAGTTTCATTTATTTTTTTAAGGTGTTACAGATTTCATTATATTACCTATCGTTTGTATCAAACACCAACTCAGCCTATACTAGTTAACTCGCTAATTTCCAGTAGTAACTACCATCATCATGATACCATAATAACTAAAATGAACAGGGTTATTCATTGTAGATATGTGAATAGTAGAATGTTATGTATTTGTCTCATAAATGTCCATGGCAACCAAACTTCGTTCCTCATTCCAAAATCTATATTCAACCACCCCCCTCCCTCTCCCTCCTTAATCATGATTTCGACTGAAGCGAGAGGGGCACCCAACATTGTTGTTATGGGAGTAAGGGCATGTGAACACTATGTAGAAGCTATCAGGTAAACCTCTTTTTTGACGTAACCTCATAGCCGTTACCAACCACCAGATGGACACTACTGAGCAGTAGCGGTTGAAGTTTTGTGGTTCGAACCTTTGAAATTTATGAGACAAACAAATATTATACTTTATACAATGAAGTATTTACAATAACTGACCTGATGCTGATCTTGTCAATTGATGATATATTTATTTTACAGGAATACAAAGAGGAGCAAGAAGAAGAAATGAGGAGGCAACTCGCTCAAAATAACAAATACAAGGCTTATAGGTGAGTACCACAGGTAGCCCAAAATAACAAATATAAGGCATATAGGTAAGTACCACAGGTAGCCCAAAGGAACAAATACAAGGCTTTTGGGTGAGTACCACAGGTAGCCCAAAATAACAAGTATAAATGAACAAAGGCTAGTAAGTTTTTACATCAGCAATTTTATTTCATGAATATCATCACTCTAAATGGTTGGGGGTAGTACATATAATAATATTGAGAATAAATGTCTGTATCAGTTCAGAGTTTACACTGAGCTAGCACTGAGGCTGCAATTAAAAGGGAATTCTAACACAAAACATAATATTGTTTTGCAAAAATACTTAAAGTTTGATTAAAATTTTATTAAAGGAAGAGCTTTGTAGTCTTGTGATCTGGAGACTATAACTATGAATGACCCGTGACTATACACCCCAAAGACCCCAAATGATGTTTATATACAATACACATATATCAATATTTTTAAAGAATTAAGAGCCATACAACAATGAATTTTATCTTTGTTTTATGAGGATATCATTGTACATTGGGCATTCATTTTGTTTTTCTAATTGAATGCTCAGATGAAAATATCATGTTTCTGTAGAAAGTAAACATTTCTCCATACATATTACATCAACTACTAGCTTTCATCTTCCTGAAAACAGAACAAAATAATGTTAAGCAACTTTTATTGAAATACTTCATACTTTGACAAGTTTAAATGAACAATAATTCAACAACAATAATTGCTAGAACAGACAAACAAGTGTTTATATTCAGTTGAAACTACTTAAGTTAATTATTCCAATAAGTACACATTTCAGAATGGTAATTTTGCTAAGCAATCACAATTAATCACTTCTAGTATTAGTGTAATGAGCTAAGAACTAAGAATAAAAGTATATATGTGATTGATATACTTCATAACCATCACCAATTATGAATTATGTTAGTGCACAAACAAAGATTATATAATCATGCAGGTCATATTCATGCATTATTTTTAATAGAAGAAAGGAAACTCTGCTCGCAGGGTACATAGAATAGAAACCTTCATGAATTTAACTGTACAGAACATGATGTGAATTATTCAGATTATCATTGCTGTTGTTGCATAACAAATTTTAATCAATTTTAGACATTTGGTCTTGTTGGTCAATGTATACTTGTAAACATCATATCAGTCCTCAAGATGGCTGACCCAGGGTTCTCATGCACTCAGTTAGGAGTCACAGTGCAGAGCCCGTCCAATTTTGCAAGACAAAACAACAAGTAAAATATATTCTATAATCTATCAGCCGTGAAATCATAAAAAATCAACTTGGGGCAAAACCTTTATCATAAGTTATTTCACATTTTTTTGAAACGAGGTAGCACTTGGTGAAGAAGAATTTAACTGTATAATGATTTTCACATTAGAGCAACAACAGCTCGAAAATGCAATGAGATACTGAAAATTAAACTATTGATGATAATTTTTAAACATTCAAGTTACCGTGGTAAACTATGCCAGTGAAAAACAATAACAATCTGACGATTCTCCGAGGTAGATAGTGTGATACCGACAATTTCTTTAAAATCATATTGTCGTCCAATTTTGTGGAGCAAATGGACTGTAGTACTAAAAAGATAAAAGAAACTTCTTTGTAAAATTGCAATTTTTATTTTGGGGCAAAAACATTTACTCTGTGTAAAACGGTTTTGAATTTGAGTAAAAAACAGATAAAAGCCGAATTTCACCTCAATACAACATAGAATCAGGTTTAAAACATAAATTATAATTTGGCAATTTTAAAACAATATGTGATAGTCTCTTACCTTCAAGCAACGCTTCTTCAAAATGCTTCTTTGATGAAGAAAAAAACAGCAACAAAGATTGTCATTTCTCGAGTTTTACTCATTTTTAGCCCACTTTGACGAATGTTTTTTCTCATAATTAAAACACGATCAGCATATCCATAAGCCTAAGTGCTAGCCCTTCGCCTGTAGTGTGCATCTCATTCAAAATATTCGATCAAAAGCCTCTTGGTCCTCTGATCGTTAAGTAGAAAACCCCAGATAATCGTCACTACCAACAAAATGGCAACCTATTGCCCATTCTCGTACCCAGGCTAACTCGGTCGTTCATCTCTCCCGTCATTACCTCTGGTAACAACGGATTTGAGACCCTCTCAGCCCGATGCTGATTGGCCAGTAAAATCGCGCATGCGCGAGTTTCGACGTACATTGACCCTAGGGTTCTCGTTCGTGATTGGTGGAATTTCTACGATGCTCGGAGCTTTTTGAAATGTGTTTTCTGCGCATAAAGTAAAGTACACAAAGCTGACTCATTTTGTAACGGGCTCAGGAAGAATTCAAAATGGCGGGTAAACGGAGTAGATATGAAAACATCCAAAAAACGTTAGGAAATTGTGTTCTAACTCCACCTTGAACTGCTATAACTTATTTTATGCATATTTAGGACTATGAGGAATGTATGAAGGTATGTTTTGGTTTTCGTGAAGCGCATTTTGAGACGATTACAGGCATTGTTTGTTATCGATAAATTCAGTACCAGAATTGAATTGCTGTATTACAGTGCGGATACTCGAACCATGAACGGTCAGACTTTTTTTAGATGTTTTTACGACATTCTTTTGAAAGCGACCAATTAGAAGCAAGATTCGCATCAACGGTCATGAGTTATTCTAACATTATTTCAACGTTTTTTCTAGATTATTTAAAACCATTACAAAGTAGATCCAAATGTCCTGTAAGAGAAGTGGTAAACTTGAAATAAAGAATAACTAATTCTATTTGGGCTAGCAACACAACGCGTGCGAAAGACAATAACGTTACCTGATCGATAGCGCTAGCTACCGTTTTTAAATACAACCAAAGCGATTCAACTGTAAGTTATTTATTTATTTATTAGATTTACGTAAAATCAATAAATGATTTTCAAGACTTTTGAATTTGTAAAACCTGGAGATAACGGATAAATAGTTTTACTTACTCAATTTGCATATTTGGTCACGCATGACTTAGCTTACAGTGTGCTATCCTGGGAACCTAGAAATACGCGGGAAATCTACAAAATGGCCTATGCTCCTGGTAAGTTTTCGATATTTCCAGCTTTTATAATTTTCAATTCAAACAATTCCTTTAAATGTTGTCCTGCTCCCCTGTCCTCGTAGGCATTCGAAATCTCAACGTGAACGAGAGGAACGGTATCTACAGTAATGGTACAGCACTACCCCAGATATGCCGCGAGAGAATCCTCGACCTTCACCATCAACTTCTATCACAACGAGCAATTGCTGAGAACGTTCGAGTTAGTCTTGGGTACGTCAACAAAGTTATTCAGGTCTATGAAGAAAACAACAGTTCATTCATGCAACCACGGAAAACCCCAGTGAGGCAAAAACTTACAGCTGACGTCGTAGAGTATATAGAGTCTGAAAAACTATGCAAACCAAGTACATACACAAAGGAAATCAAGCAGCGGGTTCTACTCGATGGTGTTACAGCCCCTCAAGATTTACCATCAGAGGCAGCGATAAAGAAATGTTTACGACAGGAGTGCTTTATGACAAAAAAGAAAATATCGCAGGTTCCAACCGAGTCCATGACTCAAGCCATTGTTGATTACACTGATTATTATCTATCTGAAGTCGCGCAACTAGACTTTACAAGACTGCACTTTTTTGATGAATCAAGTGTCATCGTTACTACTGGTAATCGTAAATATGGCACCTCCTACAAAGGTGAGCCAGCTGTAGAAATGCAAAGATATGCTTCCAATGCAAACTTTACTTTGAATTTGCTCAATTCAGCACAGGGAGTAGATTATTTTTCCATCTTGCGCGGGCCTTCAAACGGGATGGAGATGCTCAATTTTTTTAATGAAGCTCTACAAGTCGATGGACCTCTAGGAAGTGCTATTCTTGAATTTGGAGACGTGGTTGTAATGGATAATTGTGGTTTCCACCATGGAAACTTTGTGGAGCCACTTCTTCGTGATATTCTCCAAGAACACGGGATCAGGTTATTATTTCAACCTGCTTATTCACCCCATCTCAATACCTGTGAGTATTGTTTTCATCAAGTGAAGTGTTATCTTAGAAGAAATACCCAACTTACTATCAACGAAACTGAAATTGCTATCACTGAAGGAGTAGGTGAAATAAGCGCTTCAAACTCTTTGGGTTATTTTAGGAAATGTGGATATGTTAATTGACAGATTTTCAAAACCCGCCAGTCACGCCCGTCTGTCGCCTTTATCAATCCCGCCTAAATGTTGCGTAATCGATTTTAGTGCTGATTTACTTGGAGTTCTGTGCAAATCATTCCGTTACGATCATGACAGAACAGAGTCCCGAAACTAAAAGTGAAGTTCATGTTTGGTTAAAATCTCTGTCTCCAGGGATGAGACTTGAGCGCTTATCGCCTCAGTTTGAAAGCAGAGGATTTCGATCAAGGAGATCTTTGAAATATGTAAAGACAGATGATTTAGATATTTTCTTCCCGTCGCCTAACAAGTTGTTGTTAGCGGAAAAGCGTGTACTAGAGGATGAATTGAAAAAGATAACAGAAGATCAGCCATCGAATGTCTCGAAATTGCAACCTAAAAAATTGGAACTGGCTCAGCCTGGAACCAGCGCTTGTAGTCAGGAATGGCAATATCAGCCGAATTTGCGCCAAAACTACGACTCAACGGCCAGTCCTTTAGATCGTAGAGCAATAGAGCACACAGAGAATCTACAAGTCCTATTTGTTCAAGTAGAAAGTGCCAAACAACAGCTTGGAGATAAAAGAAAGGCATTTGAAAGCATGTCAGATAAAGTACGAAACAGAAAGGCCTGTGGAATTTGTCATGGACCTGGTCATAACAGATCGAGATGTCGTGGGAACCCGTGTGTCGACGTAAACATTTGCAAACTACCTGACAAACATCCTGAGCTTCAGAACGAAATTCGTGAACTTCAGAAAGAGCTAAAAGAACTCGAACGCAAGTACAATAAAACTAAGAGTGACAATGAAGTTTTTCTGGCGTCTCGACAACGCGTAAAATCCAGTTTCTTTTCTGTTATGAGGCCTCGTCTAAAGAAGCAAAATCTTCCCAAGTATGTCGACCGTTACGCGCTCGACAAAGATCTACTGATTTTACAAAGAGCATTGTCAAATCAGGTTCCACTTAATGAAGACCTGGATTGGAGGCTTCCTTCAATAATCGAAGAATACACAAGAACGGTAGACACTTACCGCAATTCTTTCGCACAGCCCGCAACGTTTCAGCCGAGTCAAGGCTTTGTTTTCCCGAGCTATGGGTCGTCGACTTCACAACAGTATGGATACTATGGACATAGTTGACTTTATTGACTATAAAAATGACTCAATCGTCTTTGTAATTGTTGTGTTTTATTTGAACAGTCAAATTGAGTTTACATTGTATTATAAATACATATCAAAATATAATAAATTGTTTTTATTGAAGTTTACAACTTATCTTACCGGACTTTTGGATCTACTTTGTAGTGATTTTAAATAATCTATAAAAAGTGTTGAAATAATGGCGAAATATTGTCAGAATAACTCATGACCGTTGATGCGAATCTTGCTTCTAATTGGTCGCTTTCAAAAGAATGTCGTAAAAACATCCAAAAAAAGTCTGACCGTTCATGGTTCGAGTATCCGCACTGTAAAGCTTTCTTCTCGAATTCTGTACTTCTTTCCTGCTGTTGAGGCAAGTAAAACTTTACTGACGTTGAAATTTTAATGAAGTGTATCTGATCTGTTGTTTGAAGCAAGGAATCTCAACATATGATTGAAACTAAGGTTTATAACTTATTGTAAATCATTCCCACATTTATATCATGAATATATGATTGTAAAACATTCATATAGCCTTATCAGTAATAAAAATGATTTCAATGCATTCTGTAGTGGATATTATGAACTTTTACACTGTAATTTTAACTCTATTATATTTGCCTTGGCTTTTCAAAATAATCTAATTATTATTAAATGTGAGGTGTTTATAATTTCACAGGCTATAATGTACATGATGAACAAGGGGTCAATTAGTATTTTTGTATTGGTGTGTTAGATTTTAAAATGAAAAATTTAGCCAATTTACTGATATAAAATTACAATTCCAAATGCTATTATTGCAACCAGTGAACAGTCACTTCATATTTATAGTAGATACATGTAGTACTTATTTATATATTTTGTCATTGATATATTGATTTGTATTATTCTTGATATAAACAGAGTTAACTCTATTAACTCTGATATAAAACATAACTATGCAGAAACACTATTTGTAGATATGCCATGTTGTGATAATAATAACAATGGCAATCAGATAACTACACTTACAATAGTTGAAGTGGTCTTATTTCAGTTGTATATCAAGTAAATTTTATTCTGGTTAGATATCAAAAATCAATTCTGCAATTCATTTGTCATCTCACTTTTCTCATATTGACATATAGATGATTTAAGTCTATTTTAGGGATATAAAAACTGTTCAAAATATCATTTCTGCATCATAAAAATCATATTTTATCGAAATATTCATGATAATTATTGCAATGCAGACCAATTGTCAATAACTTAAATTTTGTTTTCTATTTTTTTTTATTTATTTATTTGTCACAATAGAGTACAAACATTAAAAGCGTGAAAAATAAATAGTACTAAATAGTGATATTTTATGCTAATTCTATTGTTTTCAATTGTTTAATTAGCACTACTTAGAACTAATTATTACTACTTGTTTCATGGGTATAATGTTTGTACACTAAATGAATAAAATGAAACGAGAAGTTAATGATAAAATTTCTAAAACTAATTTTGTGACAGGTAGAAGCTACAGGACTTTCGTCCCTATTGATAAACTTCCCCCATAAATTAAAAATATATATATATATTAATAAGTCTAAGTTTATGGTCTATAAAATAGGGTTCAATTGTCAAGTAAAGAGTTAATGAGGTTTGTACTGTGACAGTTGATTGTGATAGTAGTATAAAAGAAATTTGCAATCTTCTTTATGTTCCTCTCATATATAATACTATGTGTTTGTGTGAATACCCGACTGTAACCTGTTGTCAGCTAGTAGTACCTAGTTATGTCCTTTTAATTAAAATTGTTATTTTTGCAAAACAATGATATAATCTAAATATTTATTGTTATTTCAAGCAATTGAACAATCTCATTATCTGCCATCTAATCAGTTTTGCCTATCCAAGTACCAGCATAGTTATGTATGTATGCTATTTAATTATTATCATTTAGGGACTAGATGAAAATAACATCTGTAATTCTAGTTATCCTATTAAAATAAAGTGCTTTATTGTTATTATGATTATAATTAAATGTCAAGTTTGTAATTCTCAGACTTAGACCTTGATCAGTAGGTAAAAAGAAGAGGGAAAACACCTGTGGTATTCTTATTGTTTTTTGAAATGCGCATTCCTTATTGGTTTGGTACTACTAAAATTATACAAACTATTACTTCACATTCTATTGTGGCTGCATGAAGTCAGTGCAATTAAGAACTCAAATATTCAGTTCAGATTAAAACCCAACATTGTAACTGTACTGTAAAAACAAGATGTCATGGAACATGATGTAATATTTTACCCTTATTGATATCAACACTAGAGTGCAATAATTTTATTCAACACAGCAAATATATCAACAGTACTGCTAATTAGAAAGATGCTGTGGGTTTGCGATAATAGTTTAGTTAAATACACATGAAATGAGGAATGGAAATGAGACGTTGAATAGACTTTTACTGCGTTCCTTTCATCCTATTTTTTTATTTGAATACTGCAGAGCTCCATTTCATGTATATTCTGATGTGATATGCTTACCTAAAAAGATATTTTGACTGTGAAATATAAAGTTAAGTGCATATAGTATGTCTGTGAGATATTTGAATATTTTATGGAACTTCTGGCAGTATTTATTAGTATTTAGTAATTTGTATTTCATGAATATACTATTTGCACTCTATTGAGTATAGAACAAAAAGTATATAAACTTATATATAAAGATTTGTACCAAAAAAGGAAACTACTAGTATACACATTTACAATGATATTACAACTGAAATAAGACCACTTCAACTATTGTAAGTGTAGTTATCTGATTGCCATTGTTATTATTATCACAACCTGTTGGCATATCTAAAATGGTGTTTCTGCATAGTTATGTTTTATATCAGAGTTAATAGAGTTAACTCTGTTTATATCAAGAATAATACAAATCAATATATCAATGACAAAATATATAAATAAGTACTACATGTATCTACTATAAATATGAAGTGACTGTTCACTGGTTGCAATAATAGCATTTGGAATTGTAATTTTATATCAGTAAATTGGCTAAATTTTTCATTTTAAAATCTAACACACCAATACAAAAATACTAATTGACCCCTTGTTCATCATGTACATTATAGCCTGTGAAATTATAAACACCTCACATTTAATAATAATTAGATTATTTTGAAAAGCCAAGGCAAATATAATAGAGTTAAAATTACAGTGTAAAAGTTCATAATATCCACTACAGAATGCATTGAAATCATTTTTATTACTGATAAGGCTATATGAATGTTTTACAATCATATATTCATGATATAAATGTGGGAATGATTTACAATAAGTTATAAACCTTAGTTTCAATCATATGTTGAGATTCCTTGCTTCAAACAACAGATCAGATACACTTCATTAAAATTTCAACGTCAGTAAAGTTTTACTTGCCTCAACAGCAGGAAAGAAGTACAGAATTCGAGAAGAAAGCTTTAATACAGCAATTCAATTCTGGTACTGAATTTATCGATAACAAACAATGCCTGTAATCGTCTCAAAATGCGCTTCACGAAAACCAAAACATACCTTCATACATTCCTCATAGTCCTAAATATGCATAAAATAAGTTATAGCAGTTCAAGGT
The DNA here is from genome assembly GCA_949775045.1 of Metridium senile. Taxonomy (NCBI): domain Eukaryota; kingdom Metazoa; phylum Cnidaria; class Anthozoa; order Actiniaria; family Metridiidae; genus Metridium; species Metridium senile. Next base: position 4,337,178 of record OX459106.1, read on the forward strand.
GGAGTTAGAACACAATTTCCTAACGTTTTTTGGATGTTTTCATATCTACTCCGTTTACCCGCCATTTTGAATTCTTCCTGAGCCCGTTACAAAATGAGTCAGCTTTGTGTACTTTACTTTATGCGCAGAAAACACATTTCAAAAAGCTCCGAGCATCGTAGAAATTCCACCAATCACGAACGAGAACCCTAGGGTCAATGTACGTCGAAACTCGCGCATGCGCGATTTTACTGGCCAATCAGCATCGGGCTGAGAGGGTCTCAAATCCGTTGTTACCAGAGGTAATGACGGGAGAGATGAACGACCGAGTTAGCCTGGGTACGAGAATGCCTATTGCCTTCTTTCTGTCATGACCTCGCGCATGCGCATTACAAATTACCCATATGCTCGAGGCTTATAGGTGAGTACCACAGGTAGCCCAAAATAATAAATAGAAGCTTATAGGTGAGTACCACAGGTAGCCCAAAATAACAAATACAAGGCTTTTAGTTGAGTACCACAAGTAGCCCAAAATAACAAATACAAGCTTACAGGTGAGTACTACAGGTAGTCCAAAATAACAAATATAAGGCTTATAGGGGAAGGTTTACTACAGGAAGCCCCTAATAACAAATATAAGACATAAAGGTGTTCACCACAAGCAGCCCAAAATAACAAATGTAAGGCATATAGGTGTTTACCACAGGCAGCCCAAAGTGTATAGCTATTTATGTTCATATATTTTTTCAACAGACGTTACATGAAGAAGGGCGGACCAGGACAGATGTCTTTTATGGAGGATGATTAGACACGTCTCTTCACATAGGAAAATATTATTGAAATTCTTTGTTAACATATATTTCCTACATATTTATGGTAGTACCTCTGTTAATAGAGGATCTATGGAGGGTGTCTAGACAGTATTGATAAAGTATTTAAGTGGAAATCCTCATATGTGACCCTTCTATAGAGTAAATCAAATTATGGTGACTTATAGCTGCTGTTATTCTTGACAGTTTAGCCTCTAGTTGATCTCGCTTCGAAGCGCGCAAAGGATTGTTTGTGCAAACGAACAGTTCCAAAATGGCGCCTCGAGACAGCAACGATTTCGGTTACTTTTAGGCATTTGCATTTTGCTTGTATACTTTTTTATTGCTGATAGAGCAGCATAAAGCTTTTGTTGTCCAAGTTATATATAATTTTTGAATATAAAGTTACGTTAAGGACGTATTTATAGAGGGTTAACATGAAACAACTCTCTTCAATAACGCCATTTTGGAACTGTTGGAGATGCGACAAAAATGCTTCTGATTGGCTTATACTAGCCAGTAGTGCTTGCACAAAATCCTGTGAGGCTAGTCGTGGAAAAACAATAGTTGTTCAGATATTTTGAATATGGTTGTCATATTTGGTGTGCATACAATCTGACTTTTAAGGTTTATAGCCTTATAAATCCCACTAAATTGAATTATGAGGTATTCCTTTTTAAGATAAAGAGTTTTCAGACAGGGTTATACAGGTGACTATATAAAGGCAAAAATGTTAGTAAACTAAAACCCAAATACGAGAACCAGTGATTTTCTATGTCAGGATAAGGGAAGGGGGGAGGGGTACTTCATTGTTAAAGTGGTAGGGATGGTCGACAGTTGATTTTGCAATAGTCACCTTCACAGTTCCCTGTCACGCCATTTTGAAAGGTAGCCGGGCCTTTGTATCGAAGAGCTTGCAATGATAGAGACACGTGAATAATTTTCCTCCGAGGTGTTAGAAGGTCTCTATAATTGCAAGCTCAATGTTCGTCTCACTTCGATTCAAAGGCCTGGCTACCCTTCAAGATGGCGCAAGGAACTGTGAAGGAGACTATTGACCCCCTAGATACGACTGTGCATTGTTCTTATTTTAAGTAACAAAGCCTACTAAAAGGTCCAGAATCATGTTGCACATTATATGTATTATTATATCATTATTATCTGGTGCACACAGAAAATATTTTCAATTCTCATCCTTAAAATGAGAGCCGATCAGACCTACCACTTAGACAGAGTATTCCCCTCTCCCCCAGTGATTTACAATGTGGAAGCATCCATTATGTGTACTCTAGATGCTGTGTAGTACTTATTTAGATAGTAGGAATATTAACAAAATTCAGATATTTTTCTGACAGTATTTATGTAATCTACAGCTCTTTCAAAAACGTTGACTAAGATTTGCTGCATATTGAATTCTGAGAATGAATTGCATTGTGGGTGCTGTCAAATATTTTGAAGAACAATAATGTTTTTTTTTTTATTTAATTTAATTAAAAGTCGGGAACATTGCAACCGCAATCCAAAAAACCACTTCCATGGAAACTCTGAGTGTTTTATCAAGTATAAAAACCCGAGGCGTAGCCACATTTAAAACAGGACGTGTAGTTACTTGGACCAGCGGAGGTCACATGATTAGGTATAAAGCCTTTCATCATCCTCGGGAACCCAGGGGTATTCTTCTGTCGCTCGTTTCTCGCTTCCACAACATATACTCCTGGGAACGTAGTCTGTTGGAGCTTGTTCCGGAAGTCAAAATTCAGGTCTTTCCTGATTGGTCGACCTAATAATGAAAATAAAGATAACCATTCAAAGAAAGTCGTTAAATAAGTTTGAATTTTGACTTTCGGAACAAGCTCCAACAGACTACGTTCCCAGGGGTATATGTTGTGGAAGCGAGAAACGAGCGACAGTAGAATACCCCTGGGTTCCCGAGGATGGCCTTTCATTAGTTTCTTTATATAATAGATAGTAATGTAAGAAGTGATACTTAACTGTAGTAAAAGAACGACAAAGCGCTACGACTCGAAACTTCAGTAATGTTTACCCGATCATAAACTATTATACGTTACCACAATTCCTTGCAGTCGTAGAATCGTCTTTTCGTTAGTTCTATTCTGACAACCTTGCTTAAAATGTTATATAAAAGTGCATGTGATTTTCGAGAAGCTAGCACAGTGAACTCTATACACGAAAGATGCCATTTTTAAAACACATTTTATTTTTATGCCATACAATAGATTAAATATTAAATATACTAGCTAGTGCTAGTCCTGGTGTAACTCTTAACGAAAACTATCATTTTAATTCTTGGTTATTGCTAGTTCTTGTTTAACTCTTTATCAACGTTATTGAGTTAATCTTGGGCTAGTGCTAATCCTGGTTTAACTCGTAACAGGAACAATAATTATTGTAAGAAACAATTCTAAGAAACAATGTTAATTCTGGTGCTAATTAAAACAATAGAGTTATAAACTGATAAGTGCAGTTGAAATATACATTTCTTTTGTTCTATGCTCAAGAATATTCAAATTTTTGGTTGAATTTTTCTCCTGTCGTTTTTGTTCAAATCTTACTTATTTTAAATTAAGAACTCACAATAAAATATGTGATTTGACACTTCTCCACAAAAGTTAGCAGGAAGTACAAAATATGGTATCAAAACCCATAATTTACATATCTTAATATTTCGGAGCATGGGATAGAGTGTACGTTACAGCCCCATACGAGTTTCTGGTTAATCCTGGGTTAGTGGTAATCCTGGTTTAACCTTTAAATTATTATTGAGCAACTTTTATTAAACCTTAAGCTCAGTCAAAATAACACCAACAGAGTGAATACCGAACAAGCGCTTATTAACTAATTAAGCTAATTAATCTATAGAATCAAATAAAATCTATTAACGAACTTAAGACTGGTGGTTTACCGCGCGCCTTCAACCGCTGTACGCGGTTTAGGTTCGAGTCGCTGCTCGGGATGGGTTATTCTAATTTACATTTCAGATACAAGTCGCTAGTGGTTGTATCAAATTTACATTTCAGATACAAGTCACTAGTGGCTGTATCTAATTTACATGGTCCTTGTTTTAACTCTTGTTTTCCCTGACGATTATTCAAACCCTCCCCGTGCTTTAAGTTTGTATCGGTTTTACAAGGGTGTTCATGTGACCTGATTTCTAATATCGGATGGGCTGGAAAGCTTTTGAATTATTAATGAATTTTACAAATATGAGTAGACATGTTAACATTTCATGAGTTGTTCTCTCCGAGCTCTTGACCGTGGCTTCTCTTAATTGAAAGACTGCACCGGCTGGACACTGAAACTGGAGCTAACATGAAAATAACGTACGAGAGATACTGATAAAAAGAGGCCGGGAGATGGTACAGAAAGTGGTAAATAATCATGTTGCATACATATTATAATATAGATCGACTTCTGACCAACAATCCTAAAAGGTGCACAAAAAATATTTTCAACCCTAATAAAAGGAGTGCCGACTGACGCCTACTACTTAGAGTGAATATTACCCTTCCTAGGTCTATCCTTTTCGACAGACTGCGGAACCGGTTTGGTTTAAGAAAGACTGCCCTAGCCTGAATTGAGTCGTATTTTTCAAGTCGCACACAATCAGTTGTCATCAACCACACCAGATCGAGTCCATCTGACCTGCTGTATGGCGTCCCTCAGGCTCAGTCCTGGGCCCATTGTTCTCCTTATATGCAAAGAACAGATCAGACATTTCGAATCAGTAACCTAGAGCTCTGCGCAAAAGATATCATATGACAGTGGTTGATAGTAAATAAGTTATCGTGTAACTCTTCTAAGACCGAAGTCATTCATTTTTCGTCGCACTTCGTTCCCCGGACAAAAATTGAAATGGTAAATATAGACAGCTTTGAGATAAAGACCAAGTCCAATATACGCGATCTTGGGGTTACACTTGAACAGTACCTCACAATGTCAACACATATCAATAACATCTGCAAGTCTGCATCCTTTTTGGTTAAGCGCATCGGGAATATCCGAAAGTACCTCGATTTACCTAGTACAGAAAAACGTATCCACGCCTTCATAACTACAAAACTGGACTATTGCAACAGTCTTCTATATGGCCTACCCGATAAAGATATCTCGAAACTCAACACATTCAAAACTCTGCTGCTCGTCTTGCAACTAAATCTAACAAGTTTGATCACATAACACCAATCCTATTTAACCTTCACTGGCCCCCTGTATGCAATCGTATTACTTACAAGATTATTTTGCTTACTTACAAAGTACTAAATGGGATGGCACCTGAATACATTGCTGACTTACTCACCTTAAACAAACCAAACAGAGTTCTCCGATCGAACGCTAATAATAACCAACACTTAATAAGACCCAAGTATTCTCGAGCGTTCTCGGTATGTGCTCCAACTTTGTTGAATGAACTACCGATAAAAATTAAGAACCTTCTACAGACATTACTTTTAAATTCCTATGTATGTTTTTTTTGTATTACTATTCTCATCATCATTATTTTCCATATTGTTATTGTAATCATTTATATTTCCTATATTTTTCCAACCTCGTTCCCAGGGCCTTTTTCCGCGAGGGAGAAAAGACCCTGGCATCGGCTGGTGTTTTAAACAAGGGGCCATTTTGCATAACCATGCGCGAAGTGCTGTACTGTGGTATCGCAATGCAGGCTCACCACAGGCTACCCACTCGTTCACTTGTAACCAAATGTCGCTAAGCTATTGTGTTTTGTTATATTTATCTATCTTTCTTATCATTTCCATCGCTATTTGTGAGTGTAGCAGAAACACAGTCTATGTAATTAATTAGAAATAATTAATTATAACAAAAGACTTAATTTAAACAATGAATGAAGCTAACAAAGAATACAATAGGTTTCAGGTACACACAGAAGGAGCCAAAATTCTAGGCAAAGCAGCACTTTTTATGGCAGAAAATTGAAAATTTCGCTACCTTACCCAATTTTTCCAACAAATCAAACATGATAGATCGAAAGCATAGAAACAAAGGACATAAAATCAAATGGAATTTGTGTGGTATTCTCTCGCAGAAGTTAGCCATGTAATCAAGAATAATAATAACCATATTCGCATAATCATACTGTGTTTGATGCTTCATAAAAAGCCAACAAATTGTTTGATTGCTGGGATATCGAGGATCTCCTTTCATGAATGGTACATAAACTAAATGTGACTTATTTCAGGCTCGAGTATTTCGAAGTTCAAGAGTTTTGAACAATTAATAATGACCATGTAAACAATGTTTACATCTTTAATTGGCAAAAAAATCCATCTTCCCCAATTTTCCAATTAAAGATTCACTATAAAACATTACCAATGCATATGGATATCATCATTTCTGCTTAAAACACATTGGTATTTTCACTACATTTAATAAAATTTCAAGATGAAAAATGCCGAACTGCAGCCCGAATTTATCAATTATGACATGAAGGCAATGTGAAAATTTTCGCCACCCATTGCAGTCGATTTTAACACAAAATGTTGTGTTACAGTACAAATAGCATCCCACTCATCGTGTTAAAAGACCTGGCATCAGATAGTCTTGTTTTACACCAAGTATTTCTGGGTGTTCGATTGGTGTGTACCGCTGATATGTCAAAATTACCGGCGCTGTTTTTTTCATCGAGAAAAGTTTTGCATTTTTAATTTTCACCCTGAAAATACCTTTCATACTGCGAGTTTCAGCCTCAAAAGTTAGATTTATACTAAACCCAAGACCAATTTAACACTTCAAGAATGCTGTAATAAGGTATTTGGTATACGAAAAATGTTTTGAAGTGGTCTTTTTTTGCTTTTATGAAAACTGAAAATTCGTACGACTTTCATCACAGTTAGCCCAAGCTATGCATTTGTACGTTTTTTAGCAATATGAAGAAATATTTAAAATGCAATAAAAATAAACATGTCTACCTGTGTGTTGTGTTTTTCCTTGCATTCCTGTGAAGTTTCAGGCCATTTCCTTCAATTGTGAGTGATTTATGGCTGTTGTTCCCCAGTGTCCTAAGAAGAGGGGAAGGTAGCACACTCGGACGAGTTCGCGCCCCAGGTGGCCTCCAGAAATTCGCTTCTAGCTCGCCCAAAATTACGAATCTCGACAAAATTCCTTCGGATTATCTTTGCCCGATAGTCACTCCTTCCACTCACCAATGTTCTTTTCAAAACTCGAAAGCTTTCACTAAAAAACACCGCTGTATCTCAACGATATCGCTGAAATCCGAACCGCGACGCGATCAGGATACAAACGGACTTTTTCAAACCATACTTACCCATCCCCTCCTGTAACAAACTGCTTTGTACAAATTATATAATTCGTGTCTTACATTTTTTAACACCGAATCGTTATGGCTTTTTCCTACTCTAGTTTAACCGAAGAACAAAAACACGTAGTCTCCACAGTAGAAAGCGGACGTAATCTCCTGCTTACAGGATTACGTTCTTGATTGGTTGGTTAATCAGCATTTTGGCCTGTTTATTGACATTGATGGATATCAGAACGACTAGTATTTACTAGGGGGCATAGAGTCAAAAAAGAGGGGTTTGTCTGCAGGCTCTCCCTTCTTCCCTCCCCTTCTCTCCCCAAATCCTAGAGCTGTCCAAATTAGTCACCAAATTTGGCTACCGTGGGTTGTTGTGATATTTGAGAAACCAAAACAGTAGAACAGCCAATCAGAGCACGTTTTTAGTTTATGACGTCACACCTAAATGAACGCAAACCGGCCCACAACTAAAATCTAAATGGCGCCCGAAATTGTTTACGACTGAGAAGAAATCTGATGATCTTCTTAATGACAAGATATGGGGATCATGCAAATTATTCCATAACTGAAGTATTCTGACGTCAGATCTTCAAATTTCCATTTGCATCTCACTTTGTCTTTGCATGCAACGACATCGTAAACTAATTCGAATTACTCGATCGATCTAGATATTTCACTGAACGTGATGTATATCGAGTGAAAGTTTAGTTAGCTTATATGCGTTTATAATATTAAGACATTTTGACATTCTGCTCTTGAAATGCAAACCCACATGAATTGTTTGTATGAAATACGGTTCCGAGTATCTTCTGTTTACGCTTTAGTCTATATATTTCCTTTGTACAAGAAAACAGTTTAATCTACAAGAAATAGAATGTTTGGGATTGCCTGATGGTAACCATTTAATACAAATATGAACTAGACGCTCTACGGAGCGTGCACTCGTTCCCTGCCAGGATGCAAGGTGATGAGCTTGGGACAGCTTGAACTAGTTAACAGATATGAATGGCAGAAATGCATTTAAGACATCACTGAACGCACACAATGTGTGTACGTTATGAAGTTGAATTGCTGATCAAGTTAAAATATAAATATGAAATGTACTAGTGCTACTGGAGTACTTGGATTCTTAGCTGCATAAGGGATGAAATACTATTTCATTTGGAAGGGATCGAGACCTGAGCTACACTTCCCAGTATTATTTTACTCTCACTTGCAACCTTATTTTTTTCTTTTCGGGTTCCATATTTGAATACATCTCCCGTTTTATTGTTAATTTGCAACTTTTGTTAGTTTAATTTAAATTTCGTTAGAGTATTGTGTCTTTCCTTATCACTGGACATTTGAGAACTGGAAAGAGAATAATATACACATTTTGCATCACATTGGGAGGTTTGTTCTTTTATGTCACAAAATGTTTTGATAAGACAGTTGGCATCAGTAATGTTGTAATTTGTCCTATTTTGTTGAATAATATATAGTTTATAGAATAACCAGAGAAACAAAGCATGAAACCGGTTGTTTTGATATTAATAATTTCTATAATGCACTTCTTGAGGAATGTTTTACTTGAAGAACTACTTCATGTTCAGTAACTAATGTGCATTCTAGGTCAATAATGGTATCATATATCTTTAAAACATTTGGTAATTCACTGGCATCATTTTGTACAAAACCATTACAAATATTATACAGCTTAGCATGCTCATTAATGGAATCTAATGTTACATAATTCCAATATCCACAGGATTTTATAACACAGAAACATATAGCGTATGCTGCAATTGATAAGAAAATATGTTTTACTCTCAGCAATATAATTCATGTGAGAGTTTATGTTATCACTGCAACCATCAGATTCATTTATAAATGTTAATAAATTAATTATCCAAAAAGTTGAAACATAATGTACTTCATCCACATGACCAATATTTATTGTAGTATAATTAATTCCTGTATATAGAGGACTAATCAAATTAAATGGTGCAAAGCCCTCATTTGATCACCTGCACCACCAACATCTAACAATTGTAAAACCTCATTCAGCTAATCAAGACTGTAATAATAGCACAGGGGGAAATGTTGGAACAGTTTGCACAATATTATCTAGAGTTAGAGAGCAAAGATTGGATTCAATGTCACGTGAAATAAGTAATTTTCCTCTAGAAAAACAATAGCTCTCATTTTGAGTACAACATTTTATTGAATAAATGCATTTGCATTGGTGTCATCACAATTAAACTTCGTCCTTGTTTTACTACAATAAGATTTACTATTGAATAGATTATTAAGACTTACTCATGTTGTTGATTTGTGAGTTAAACCAATGTTTAACTGTTTTTCATTGTAATAGTTATTTGTTTTGCCGGTTTTTCGACCATCCAGGTAGCTGTAGTCTCTTCGTTTGTCGCTGCTAGGACAGTTTCCTCAAGATTAGAAGGACAAGCGACGATATGCTTGCTGATTTCTTCGTTTCTTGGAGCTAAGACAGCTTCCTTACGAATGGAAAGCGTTTTGATTTGATAAATTGTCCATTTTGTTTATGCCTTCGTAAAATGGCCGCCTTGATTATTCAGCTTGTATGTCGCAAAGAATGCTGGGTGTTAGCTCCTCGCTTTCAAAATCTTCGACGCCGAAATGAAAGTCAGACGTCAGAATGACGGCGTTGCATTTTAAGACTCGTGCCGGCCAAAGGCCTGGGCACGAGTAAAAATCAACACAATAAATTGTCGTCCCTAGAGATTGTATTGTTTTATTCAAGTAACTGATATTGTTTTCTGATTCTCTGTGTAAAAAATAAGACATTTGTAATAAACACATTTGTAATCACTGGCAGTGATCGAGATATTTTTAGCACAACGGCAAACAGAAAAAAAATTGTGTTTAATCCTTCCTTTGCTTTCAAAATCCCCTTAGCAACATAGATTAATGATCCTTCTGTCCAGAGACCAGCAAAATTTTCACGGATCCCTAGTCAGACCTCACGAAATCATAAATATTGAACGATTTTCAACGACAATTTTCCTTCAGATGATCTGTAATCTGTGACTAGCACTTAACGGACACCGATAACTTGGCAACCGGGCCTTCTTTTGTAAAACTCATTCTGATTGGACGACTGTATTCCATGGTTACCAATCATCCAATCCAAGAATTAAACACAATTTCTTCGACCATCGAAGACAAGCGATCTCGATCACGAGTGACCAGCCTTTCCATATTTAAGTACAGGTGGGCAAACATTAAGAAAAAAAGCTCTAAAACGTTCAAAAACCACCCAGAATGACATTAAATAAGTTTAACAACAACACAGGATTGAAATATTTTCAAATTTATTTCAATAAGAAATATCGATTTTTTCCTCACATATCTCTACTGTAAAAGTGATTTGCTTGGGCTGCCTGTGATCAAAGCTTTTAATAATGTCGATAATTTATTCGAATAAAGCCTATTTTGAATAATTAATTACGGGCCGTAAGTTATTGTCCAAAAGGACAATAGAATTCTGTGCGATGCTTGTATATTTTGCTAAATTCAATTAAACTTGTGAATTCAAACATCTAGAGGGATAAAAAAGAATAACTCACTGCAATTCTAGCAAATAAGTATATTTTACTTTTGCCTTTTCCTATAAGCATTTCGTTTACATTTCATTTAGAAAGTGTTTTAGAAAGGCTTTAAACTAGCATAGGAACGTGGCCGACACTCGATAAAATACAGAAATGTATACTGACATAAATGTCAAAAGGAAAAACATAATAAGGGCAAGATAATTATGTATATAATTTACACACGCATATACTCGTTAATTAGTATAGATAAATGCATATGAAATATGAAATAACTCCATGATATATTATATTCATATTACTAGCGGTTTCTACCAAACGTGAATTGCTGCTTCGAGCTGTCTACATAATATTCCACAGGCAGCCCAATCTCGGATATTAATCCAACATGTTCTCGGTTTAGAACTTCATAATGGAAGCATTATGTTTTTCATATTTTTTTGTATCAAAATTACTCGTTCATAGTATATATTCACTGAAAAAGTGATTGAATATGATAATTGATTATAAATAAATACTTTATTATAAACCTGTCTTTGGTCATTTATTCATAATAAATCCATTTACTGTACTATCGTTTCTCGAGTTATTTGGCCAAATTCCTACCTCTACTCTGCAGCTGCTTACCGTGATAATATGTCACAAACACATACAATCAAGATATAAAAAATATGGAAATATAACATAATATATATTTCAAAAAAAGTTGTCGGAAAATAAGCTACAGTGCATATTCTGAAAACTGGAAGAGGATATGGATGTCGGTAATATTGACATAATTTAATTCCTTGATTTATCACACTTTTTTGTAAATAAATATTTGTTTTATCATCTACCAAGTAGGTAAAGCCGTTTGTCTACAACCAAGAGAGTATTAAATTAAAAGAAGGGGTCGAGGAATTGGTGCCAGTCATATATAGCGCGATTTATTTGGCAGCGACTTGTACTCTGGTTAGCGCAGCCATTCCAGGCGATGCTGTGATTACAATATCGGGAAAGTTTTATTGAAGACATTAAACTGATAAAAATACTGTAATATTTATTTGGTATTATTGTTAAAATAAATAACTACTAAAATACACTATTGTTTTCAATAGTTTGACGTACATGCACCCTTAAATGTTCGTCGCTTTTAGATAATATGTTACGAGCCATTTCACCATAAGTGTTTTATTATTGACAAGCAATGAAGTGTACTTCCATTTGCTTATGGACCAATCAACATCTTTACTTCAGTGGCAACTTTACACTGATCAGCTACCATGTTAAACGTTGCTGTCAATCAATAACAACTCTTAAGGCCAGTGTTTCTATCATCACCTATTTCTAAAACTTGGAGCAGCTAACAGATATAATCATGAGCTCTGAAAGTAGCAAAGTTGTGATAAACAGTGTCAATTCTGAGGTACAGGTCAATAGTAATGCAGTCAACCGCGGTGTTCAACCAGATGATGGCTTATTCAACGACAATGTAGATAAACCTACAGCAGGAGAAGTTGCAAAGGAATCGGGAAAAAACTCGAAAGCGAAGAATGGCGAGAAGGATACTGCACCACAACAATCGCCTACCTCATCGCCAGAAATACAATAAAATTGATAAAATAAAATTAAACCGACATCATTTGCAGTCTCGAAATGTTGACTTTACATGTAGCTTTGCCTTTGATTTTTGAAATCAGATATGTGACATTTGTTTTCAGAAAAGTTGTCCAGAAAGATCCACAAAGAAATCCGGAATATAGTAAAACGTTGTTAGGAATAACATATCATACATTAGTGAATTGTTCAGAACACTGTTCTTTCGCTACATTTTTGGCTTGTGCTATATTGCTAACAAGGTTTTGTTATCGGAATTATTTTGGACAAGTTTGTTATCACTGGTCACAATGAATGAAATCGTCGTTGCGTTCCATCGACCATGAAAAACACCTTGAAAGATCGAAGTCGTCAACAAAGTTGGATAAATTTTATCGACAAAAGAAAACCTGACAACGCAATTGAAGCTACTGTAAAAATAACCTCTGCATGGAACTGCCATTTTACAATCTAAAACAATAAATTACAGGTTTAAAGTTTTAAGTGAAGAAATCAGGCGACATAGTTTGTACTGTGAAATAAACGGACATGCGTGTTCAAAACATTTCAACCTTTGTGTTTTGTTAAAAAAAAGGTTTTGTAAATTAGGAAGAAAGAAATTTTAACGGTTTGATCAGCTTTTGAAGTTTATTTAACAAGCAATGCAACGACTTTAAGCTGACACAGAAAAGAAAATGAGTGGACTGAACTTACAAAGAGTTCTAAAACGCGACGATGACATTGCAGCCGCTCAGCCTAGTCCAACTTCATGAATTACCAATAATGAATCGTCATCTGCGAGTGCTATAAACGACCACAATGTAGCTAGTCGCATCATCACCCGAACTACTGAGCTTGCTGATACATTTGTGTTATTGTTTAATGCTGTTAATGTCCTTAAAATCAACAAGGAAAAAGAAAAAAAATTTCATCATGTAAGACATTGTACGTACAAGTCAAAGTCTGATCTAATCGATTCGTACTCCAAAGAAACAAATTATAATTTTAAGACAAAACTGGCCGAGTGTCTTGCCATATGATATTGGCTTTCCAAACGATTCGAAGTCATACTATCGAAGCTACAAGAGCTGTTTCCAGATTTTTATCATTTGTCAGAGAGAACGATGAGCCACTGTAAGTCTGCTGTTAAAAGTTTCTAGTTCTTAGCATGTCCGCTAATTAGTCACGCAATATCCAATATTGTAAATCATAATATAGTAACGCGTAGGTTTTAATTTTTACCTTTATTTATTAACCCTTATTTTTTATTTAATTATTGATATTACTATATTATTGTTAATACCCTGGGGACCTGTTGTCTTTCTTGATTTAGTGTTCGTTGTATTTGGCTTTTGTTACAAACTGTCAGATTTGCAAACACCAAATAGAGAGATAGCTTTATCCTATGGTAGCTTTTGTTATTTTAAGGAAACGTTATATGTATAGGTTTAGTTTTTTACTAAAATAATTTTGACTACAAATCAAAACGATTAGGCCTGATTCACATCGAGATAAGCATAAGCATAGTAAAGCAAAAGACACGCACAGACTCAGTGAATCGAAGCATTTCTCGACTAGGTGCGGCAAGAAAATACAAGTAGATTTTAGTTATATTTATTTTTATTGTTCAGAGTCGGTCCCAACTATTATTTAATACACTTCACGAAAAGAATATATTGGAATTTGTCAAGTGTGTAGTGTTATATATGAAATTTACAAATGAGCTTGAAAGCTACTTCGATACTGAAATTTATTATCAATTACCCCAAGTGATAAAAATTGTATTTTGTAATAAAAATGAATAATAATAAAATCACGAGATGTAAATGATAATAGTTATGATGTAATATAAATATATAAAAGAGGAAAGGCCTCGAATTAAAAGAAGCTGAGTCCAGAAAGGATTTGAACACACGGCCTTTCGTTATCTAGTCGACGGAGACTTCACATGAGAACAATTAAGTTTCCCAAAAAATAAAAAAAACCCTATAGATGCAAGCTTTTAGCTTGCTGCATTTTGTCGTTGCATTTTCAGATTTGTCCTATACGAATATATATCTGGGCTTATTAAGGAGAAAGAACTTTAAACATATATCATATTATTATCAAATTTTGTTTAAAGTACAATACATTAAAAGAGCGAAACATATATAGTACTAAATAATGTTATGTTATGCTAACTCTATTGTTTTCTTATAATTATAATATTTGTACTCTATAGTACGTGTTTGTGAGTAATAATGTTTGTTAGTGATGATGATCTTGATGTAAGTATTATCTTGGTGTTCTTAGGGTTTGGGTATTTTTGGAGAGTAAAGCTAATAAAAATAGACAGTTACTGCATCATGCAACATAATTTCCTTTCGTGACAATAGCCAGACTATATGCACTTCAAATATTGAACAACGCTTGATCCTTCAGCGCAAGCCTGCGTCATATCCGGTCTTTTTCCATTAACGAGAACAAGTCCGGATGTGCCGTAGGCTATATTATGTTGTTGAAGACCGAAATAGAAAGAATACGGAAAAAATAAACAGCGCTAGCTGTAACCTCAACTGCTATGGACATTCAGTATGATGTGTTTGTTAGTTGTATCGTTTTTTCCTTCTATCCGATGAGGGAGCATTCTTCTAAAGCTATTTTTCTGGCTACCTGGCCTTCCCTAATCTCAGTTTAAAATGAGCAAGAGGAACCATGTAGGTAAAGCCGTTTGTCTACAACCAAGAGAGTATTAAAGTAAAAGAAGGAGTCGAGGAATCGCTCGAACCGTAATGTGCACCATTTGGTGCCATTCATAGAGCGCGATTTATTTTGCAGCGACTAGTACTCTGGTTGGCGCAATCATTCCAGGCGATGCTGTGATTACAATATCGGGATAGTTTTATTCAAGACATTAAACTGAATAAAATACTATTTATTTACGTAGAATGTTAAATATGATTCAAATATGATGGTGTTTACTATCTAGATTCTTAAATATCATTTCTATATATTTGCTATACCGGGTACATACCGCTGGAAAGGGTATGGTTGTTTGCCTTGCTGTATAAACAGGATATCCATTCTTCAACCAATTTAATTGATCTAGAAAGATCTAGAACTTTGAAAACAAGTTCTTTTTTAAAAGAAAAATTTCAACACATCGCCGCACCTTAAAGAAATACGACTTAAGTAAGACCAATGTTTCAGTTTCTCTCGAATAGGATATGCCTTTTTGAACATGAACGTACTCACAATGGATTTTGTACAAATGTTTTGATAAAAGGCAAGCTGTTTGTGAAATTAAATCAAATTGATCGAGATCGAATGTTTTTATTTTAAAGGAGCACTGAATATCACAAAAATGTTATTATGACCATGTATTCTTTAAAACACCCTTTGAAATGTTCACATGTTTTTATACGTTGAATTGTTTGGACCAATCAACATCTTTACTTCAGTGGCAACTTCACACTGATCAGCTACCATGTTAAATGTTGCTGTCAATCAATAACAACTCTTAAGGCCAGTGTTCCTATCCTCACTTATTTCTAAAACTTGGAGCAACTAACAGATATAATCATGAGCTCTGAAAGTAGCAAAGTTGTGATAAACAGTGTCAATTCTGAGGTACAGGTCAATAGTAGTGCAGTCAACCGCGGTGTTCAACCAGATGATGGCTTATTTAACGACGATGTAGATAAACCTACAGCAGGAGAAGTGGCAAAGGAATCGGGAAAAAACTCGAAAGCGAAGAATGGCGAGAAGGATACTGCACCACAACAGTCGCCTACCTCATCGCCAGAAATACAGTAAAATTAATAAAATAAAATTAAACCGACATCATTTGCAGTCTCGAAATGTTGACTTTTATACATGTAGCTTTGCCTTTGATTTTTGAAATCAGATATGTGACATTTGTTTTCAGAAAAGTTGTCCAGAAAGATCCACAAAGAAATAGAATATAGTAAAACGATGTTAGGAATAACATATCATACATTAGTGAATTGTTCGGTACACTGTTCTTTCGCTACATATTTTGGCTTGTGCTATATTCCTAACAAGGTTTTGTTATCGGAATTATTTTGGACAAGTTTGTTATCATTGGTGTACGTCACAATGAATGAAATCGTCGTTGCGTTCCATCGACCATGAAAAACACCTTGAAAGATCGAAGTCGTCAACAAAGTTGGATAACTTTTATCGACAAAAGAAAACCTGACAACGCAATTGAAGCTACTGTAAAAATAACCTCTGCATGGAACTGCCATTTTACAATCTAAAACAATAAATTACAGGTTTAAAGTTTTTAAGTGAAGACATCAGGCGACGTAGTTTGTACTGTGAAATAAACGGACATGCGTATTCAAAACATTTCAAAAGTTGTGTTTTGGTAAATAAAAAGGTTTTGTAAATTAGGAAGAAAGAAATTTTGAAGTTTATTTATCAAGCAATGCAACGACTTTAAGCTGACACAGAAAAGAAAATGAGTGGACTGAGCTTACAAAGAGTTATAAAACGCGACGATGACATTGCAGCCGCTCAGCCTATAAGTCCAACTTCATGGAGCAGTATCGGAATTACCAATAATGATCGTCATCTGCGAGTGCTATAAACGACCACAATGTAGCTAGTCGCATCATCACCCGAACTACTGAGCTTGCTGATACATTAGTGTTATTGTTTAATGCTGTTAATGTCCTTAAAAACAACATGGAAAAAGAAAAAAAATTCATGATGTAAGACATTGTACGTACAAGTCAAAGTCTGATCTAATCGATTCGTACTCCAAAGAAACAAATTATAATTTTAAGACAAAACTGGCCGAGTGTCTTGTCATATGATATTGGCTTTCCAAACGATTCGAAGTCATACTATCGAAGCTACAAGAGCTGTTTCCAGATTTTTATCATTTGTCAGAGAGAACGATGAGCCACTGTAAGTCTGCTGTTAAAAGTTTCTAGTTCTTAGCATGTCCGCTAATTAGTCACGCAATATCCAATATTGTAAATCATAATATAGTAACGCGTAGGTTTTAATTTTTACCTTTATTTATTAACCCTTATTTTTTATTTAATTATTGATATTACTATATTATTGTTAATACCCTGGGGACCTGTTGTCTTTCTTGATTTAGTGTTCGTTGTATTTGGCTTTTGTAATTTCTGCACTTGATTACAAACTGTCAGATTTGCAAACACCAAATAGAGAGATAGCTTTATCCTATGGTAGCTTTTGTTATTTTAAGGAAACGTTATTTGTATACGTTTAGTTTTTTACTAAAATAATTATGACTACAAATCAAAACGATTAGGCCTGATTCACATCGAGATAAGCATAAGCATAATAAAGCAAAAGACACGCACAGATTCAGTGAATCGAAGCATTTCTCGACTAGGTGCGGCAAGAAAATACAAGTGGATTTTAGCTATATTTATTTTAATTTTCAGAGTCGGTCCCAATTATTATTTAATACACTTCACGAAAAGAATATATTGGAATTAGTCAAGTGTGTAGTGTTATGAAACTTACAAATGAGCTTCAAAGCTACTTCGATACTAAAATTCATTATCAATTACAAGCTTTTTGCTTGCTGCATTTTGTCGTTGTATTTTTAGATTTGTCCTATATGAATATATATCTGGGCTTATTGAGGAGAAAGAACTTTATACATATATTATATTATTATCAAATTTTGTTTAAAGTACAATACATTAAAAGAGCGAAACATAAATAGTACTAAATAATGTTATGTTATGCTAATTCTATTTTTTTCTTATAATTACAATATTTGTACTCTATAGTACGTGTTTGTGAGTAATAATGTTTGTTAGTGATGACGATCTTGGTGCAAGTATTATCTTGATGTTCTTAGGGTTTTTTTTTGGGGGGGGGGGGGGGGGGGAGAGTAAAGCTAATAATAATAGACAGCTATTGAATCATGCAGCACAATTTCCTTTCGTGACAATAATCAGGCTATATGCACTTTAAATATTGAACAACGCTTCATCCTTCGGTGCAAGCCTGCGTCATATCCGGTCTTTTTTCCATTAACGAGAACAAGTCCGGATGTGCCGTAGGCTATATTATGTTGTTGAAGACCGAAATAGAAAGGATACGGAAAAGTTAAACTGCGCTAGCTTGTAAAACTGCTATGGACATTCAATATGAGATATGTTTGTTAGTTGTATCGTTTTCCCCTTCTATCCGATGAGGAAGCATTTATATCTAGCTATCCTTCTGGCTACCTGGCCTTCCCCAATCTCAGTTTAAAATGAGGATGGGGAACCAAGTAGGTAAAGCAGTTTGTCTCCAACCAAGAGAATATTAAAGTAAAAGAGGGAGTCGAGGAATCACTCAAACCGTTATGTACATTTGGTTGAATTCATAGAGCGCGATTTGTTTGGCAGCGACTTGTACTCAGGTTGGCGCAGCTATTCCAGGCGATGCTGTGATTACAATATCGGGAAAGTTTTATTCAATACATTAAACTGATAACAATACTATAATATTTATTTGGTATTATTGTTAAAATAAATACCTACTAAAACACACTATTGTTTTCAACAGTTTGATGTAAATGCACCCTTAAATTATCGTCGCTTTTAGATAATATGTTACGGGCCATTTCACTATATAAGTTTTTTATTATTGACAAGCAATGAAGTGTACTTCCAGTTGCTTATGGACCAATCAACATCTTTTCTTCAGTGTAAAATTGTCACACATCAGCTACCATGTTAACCTTTGCTGTCAATCAACAATAACTCTTAAGGCCAGTGTTGTTATTCTCACAGACACTTATTTCCAAAACTTGGAGCAACTAACAGATACAGTCAAGAGCTCTGAAAGTAGCAAAGTTGTGATAAACAGAGTCAACACTGAAGTACATGTCAGAAGTAATGCAGACAACGGTGAAAACAACTCGAAATCGAAGAAAGGCGAAAAGGATACTGCAATACAACAGTCGCCTTCCTTGTCGCCAGAAATACAACAAGAAGAAGAAGAACAGAAAACTGTGTCAGCGACATTAAAAGAAACTGAAGAGAAGTTAAAAACCCGTCGACTCACCGATCCAGTTTTAGTGCGATTCTGTGATGAAACACCGGAATTATTTGAAGCATTTGTGAAGCTCTATAAAGCTGTAACAGCTATTCGAAGGGGTTTTCATAACAAGGATTTTGTTTCTACTATCACGGCCAAACTCAGTGATGTTGATGATATTTATATAAGTGGGGACCACCAATTGGGGAATTTGTTAGCTGCTTTAGGATTTGGTGAAGTCTGCAGGGATCTGTATAATAAACTTGTGGCTACTTTTCCCAAGATTCTTTCATATGATCGTAAAGAGGATCAGGTTTGTCATTTATTGTTTTTTTTTTGTTTAAATAATTTTATTAAAACATAATGTAAACATATACAAATTACGTAATGTCAAAAGAATATAAGAAATACAACATTTTTTAAATAAACAATTGAAAATATTTAGAAACGTTTTAATTTTTGTTTAAATTTTACTAGATGAATTTCCTGGACATTATTGTTTGTATTAGCTATATATCTAGTGTTGGATCATTTTATTCCATTTTTTCAAATAAATTTAATTGCAAAACCTTGTTTGCTAAGTTTTTCATATAGATAAAGGTTTTTCTTTCTGTAACTGATTTTCGCAGGTCTATAGGTTGTTTGTTTGAAAAAAACAAAATTAAGACGTCAAGCCAATCAGATGCTATAGATAATGAGCTCCAAGTATAATACAATTATTTACGGAACGATTACTATATCATGATAAATTCACAATAAGAAATCATGGCCGACGAGGAGGTTGTATACACCTAATTCAAAAAGGTTGACGGGGCGAATGGCGATTGGCGATTGGTGATTGGCGATTGCACGACCGAAAGGAACTATGGGTAATACGAATTCGCTCTTATTCGTTTCTAAATTTCCCAAATAATGACTCCACCGTTCAGCGAAAACTTTGAGACACCTATCTAAGGTAATTGCTGAACAGTATTTGGGTAATTTAAAATGAAATAAGAAGAAATTGGTATTACCGACTGTCCCTTTCGGTCGTGCAATCACCAATCGCCAATCGCCAATCGCCGTTTGCCCCGTCAACCTTTTTTGAATTAGGTGTATCTGATTTACAACACTATTGTTGTTATATCCTGATTTGCATAAGTTTTAACTTAACTTTTATGCTGAACATTTTGATAAAACATGAATTAACTGCCCTAGAGATTTTATTAGTCGTTTAAGCTTGCTTCATGCGCCTTCGGCTTGTATATAATTGTATCTGCCGATACAACATGGCCGCTCATGTTGTAAACATTACCTACAATCACGTGAATTCGACTTGTAACTATATGTGCCGATACAACATGGCCGCTCATGTTGTAAACATTACCTACAATCACGCGAATTCGACTTGTAACTATATGTGCCGATACAACATGGCCGATCATGTTGTGAACATTACCTACAATCATACGTCTATGGCTTGTAATTGTTATTCTCATACAACACGGCTGCTCATGTTGTAAACACTACTAATTTCAAATAGTCATAGCATGATGGGTCCAAATGTGCTCTTTCTTAACCGGTACCGATTTATTACTTAAAGTGCTTTGGGCCGTAATTTACATGTCTATGACGGATAATACGTCACCCTCGTTTATTATTTCGTATTTTAAAAACATATTGAATTTACTTATATTTTCCCCAGAAAAACAGTCTGAGAGAATATTTCGATAGCGATGATGATGAGATTCTTCAAGCACAGCTATGCATGAGATACCTCTGTTTGGTAGTTATTAACTACACAGACAGAAGTGATGATTTCTGTGTAGCTTTAAGTGAGGCTGGTCTAATATCAAGACTCCTGGATATGATAAAAAAGATGGAAGATTGCATTGCTTATCATACTCAATTTATGGTGAGTAAATAGATAATATAGGCTAATAGGGGAGGCGTGGTGGTCTTATGGGGCTGATGTTCTCGGTCCAGGCAACGCGGTATTTATGTGCAAAACACGTTTAAAAATTAATTAGTGCTTCGACGTCTTCGTGGGTAAGCTAGTCTTATCTCGTAAAACTAATCTTATTTTACTTTAAATATATTTAAGATGGCGCCGGTCAATGTTTCTGCAGTGTTATTGGCAAAACAATGAGGATTGTCTCGTGCTCATCTCTCAGTTGAATATATTCTTTATTAATCAGAAGTGAATTTATAAAGACTTCAGGGGCGGGCCACTTGTTATTTGAAAGGGTGGTGGGCGATTTCTAAGTATGCTCTATATTTTATTCCGCATTAAAGTGTTGCACAATATTTATCTATACGATCGCTTTATTTTTTATTTTTGCCACATTTGACGTTGCAGGATAATTGTTTACAGGATCGAGACTTTTTAGGATTTATCACTTTCAAAAGATCAACATCGAATTTTGAGCTAAATATTTACTGTAGTGTAAGGTGATTGTTATGTTAGGTTATGCCTTGATTTGGTCATATAACACAATCACGGACAACCAGAACATGCTTTAAATAAATCGATAACAAGAGAATAAATACCGACATGCTTTACAGGCTTCAGTGTGTGGAATGTAGCTTTAACTGCGACAATTATTTTTGAAATATTAATAGGTGTATAGCAAGGAAACGCAGAGATAATACTAGTAATGATTACTTCATTTGTCTTTTCATTTAAGGATAAAAAGGGTGTACTTAGCAATGAAACAAGTAGAGGATGCATTCTATCCAGCGTGTTGGGGGCAGTGTACAACATGTCCAAACGAGTCCAAACAAGAACAACTTTTGCTAAATGCAACGCAGTTCAGATTCTTCTGCCACTTATTGATAACAAAGTGTTAGCTTACGCTACAGATGCCCTACTAACGTTGGCATACTTGACCGATGATAGTAACAATGAGCAGATTATGACAAATGAAGGTAAATTATCAAAGAATAAGCATTACATCCATGAAATAAAATATAATTAATAGCGGAGCTCTGCGCGGGCCGAAGGCCCGCGCAAGCGGAGCACCATACTTTAGAAAAATGGTAACCCATCGAGTTGATTTTTCGTCGACCGACACAGGAAGCCCACGCTGTCCGTACGTCCATACGTCCGTGTTCATCACGATTCTGATTGGCTGTTACATTTCGGCGGGAACGAAATTGACGCGCGCGCTAAATAGCACTAGATCAACAAAGCAAAGTTGTTCTTTTATCGACAAAAAAAGTCAAACAAACAACAACAAAATACTACTTGCTAATAGCAGAGCTTTCATTAATACAAAATATGAACGGAGAAAGATGAACTTCGAAGAACATAAAGAGAGTTTTGATCGAAGAAGAACATAAACTTGAAGGACATAAAAACGAAGAAATTATACTAAAGAAAAGCAAAGGACTGATAACAAAAGATCAAGAACACGTCTTTTCCTTCGCGGTCGAAGAATAGATCTGACAGCAATTTAAAAAAAATTGATAAAGAAGCGACCTTGTTTGTTATGAAAACTGTCTTCAAATCGCTTCCCTCGGCACAGTTATTGAATTATTTTCAAGCTTGGCAGTTGAACTATGAACAATGTTTAACCCATCAAAATTCAAGTACATATATTTATTCGTCAAAATACGATCAATGTCATTGAAGAAAGAAAACCTCAAGAAAATAATCACCGATAAAGTAAGTTCAAGATTATCAATTTTTTTCAAGTTTTTGAGAGACAAAACTCAAAAATTAGTTCAATCTTCAGCTCGTTTCGTCGTAGTTTTCGTGTAAAAGTAGGGACTGTTTTGAGTCTAAATTAGTTCAATCTTCAACTCGATTTGTCATGGTTTTTGTGTAAAACTAGGGTCCGTCTGTTTTGCAGTCTAAATTAGTGTAATCTTCAACTCGTTTCGTCGTAGTTTTCGTGTAAAAGTAGGAACTGTTTTGCGGCCTCAATTAGTTCAATATTCAACTCGTTTTGTCATAGTTTTTGTGTAAAAGTAGGGTTTGTTTTGCAGCCTAAATTAGTTCAATATTCAACTCGTTTTGTCATACGGTTTTTCCTCATAAACGGAAAACATCAAGATGAATTGAAATACAAACAATTTAAAATTGGTTGAATAACTTCTGTTTATTTAGCAATATTGACTATTTTATGGCTACTAAACGAGCTTTTTTTAGTAGCGGAGCTCCGCGCGGGCAGAAGGCCCGCGCAAGCGGAGCACCATACTTAAGAAAAAATGGTAACCCATCGAGTTGATTTTTCATGGACACCACATAGGATCGCGGGCGCGCACGTCCGTACAACGTCCGTGCCCATCGCGATACTGATTAGCTGTTACATTTCGGCGGGAAAGTGATGCGAATAGCAGAGCCCGATCGAAAGCAGGTTGTTCTTTTATCGACAAAAAAAGTCAAACAAACAACAACAAAATACAACATTTAAAATATCAATTGAGAAAGATGAGAAAGATGAACATCGAAGAAAACAAAGATAGTTTTGGCCGAAGAAGAAAATAAACTTGGGCCGGATACAAAAATGAAGAAATTTAACAGTAGAAAAGAAAACGACAGAAAGGCCAAGAAAACGTGTCTGTAGCTTCTTGGATGAATAAAGACTTAGTACCAAAGAAGAAAATAAACTTGAAGGAGACAAAAATGAGGAAATTTAACTAAAGAAAAGGAAAATAATGAAAGGCCAAGAACACGTGTCTGTGGATACAACTTCGTAGAAGAATAAGAATACAGCAACGTAAAAGATTTGAAAAAGAAGCAACTTTATTCGTTATGAAAACTATCTTCAAAATGCTTCCTTCAGCACAGTTTATTTATGGATTTTCAAGCTTGGCAGTTTAACTATGACCCATGTTTAATTCATCAAAACTGATTCAAGTACATACATGTATTCGTCAAAATATTATCGATGTCATTGAGAAGAAGAAAACCTCAGGAAAATAATCACCGATAAAGTAAGTTCAACGAATTATTTTTTCAAGTCAGTTTTTTGAAAGAAACATTGTTTGATAACGAGCGTGAAAAAACACCTAAAAACTTGAAATAATTAAGCTTCAAAAAAGAAAAAATCCTTTCTCTGTTAACGTTTTATTATAGAAAGAAAAGAGAAAGGTTTATCTCCTAGCTTTTGATTTACTTTTCGAGATAAAAACCGTAGTACACTAACACGATATTTGTGATTGTACTTTTCGTACTTTATTTGCATGTCAATTCAAAAAGGGATTTATTCATAACGTACATTTTACAAACTCATAAACGGAAAACATTAAGAGTGAATGTCAGTAAGAATCGAACAAAATTTCGATTTTCGCGGCCACACTCAAAAAATAGATTTGGCTTATATTTTGTGTACAGGTAGGACTAGGTATGCAAGAAACCGAACGGGGGTTCGTTAGTTGAAATCTTTTTTATTTTGGAAGAAATACGATAAAAACTGTTTTCGTTGAAATGACGAGAAATTCAACGCGCGACATGTGTAAATTTGCCAAACTTTGACTGTCACGAGATCATTCTTAAACCTAAAACTTTAATATTTTTTTGACTTCATTAGGTAGATTAGACATATTACTGTTGATATATATTCGTTTTAAGATAATTGAAGTATTTTTAAAGAAATAACGATCCGCCAAAGTAGGGTGACTCGCACATATCTAAATTTAGTACAAAACATTACCTTAAAGAGCCGGGAAAAAACATATGTGGTAGTGTCACAAAAATGTTGATATTCCTGCTATGTTATCTTCTAATGTTGTTCTTTCCAGTGCTGGTTTTATTTGTTTGGGTTATTTAAAACTTTTCGAGATAATTAGCTTCAAAGTAGTAGAATTTTCAATTTGCATTTACATGAAATCGACAACGGGCAGACACGGGGCAGACACGCATTATCTAATAAACTTTTGATAATTAAGATAATTATCTCTAATCTGAGAAATATTTTATTTGTGTTGATCTACGGAGCATAGAAGACAATATTTTTACAAGCTGGAGTAGAATATAAATATTTTTTGTGTTTAGTTCTTTGTGTATGATAGGCGAATTTCTGTGAGTCTCGATCTAAACACTTCTTGCTTTGATTCTCGTGGTGAATACATATATAAAAATAAATATAAAACATTATTTGCTGATACTCTAAAACGGATGTTCAGAATATAACTGATATACAGACTATACGGTATTGTGTGAGCTATATAAAATGGACTAACAGAACCAATTATGTATGAAACCATTTTGCTCATTAATATACAGAGCTAAAAATAGACTTCAAAGTGTACTTCATTTAACGTTAACTATCAATACAAAGTTAAACCGGTTTTAAACTCAATGAAATTCCATATAGTTCTAGTTATAATTCTTCATATAGTTAATAATATCTAGACTTTCTCAAAGCCCGGGTTTTTTTTCGTTTTGGATCTCTCGTATTACGTCTCTCTTCGTCGCTCGGCAGGACGTCTCGCTTCGCTTGACGTCCTGGAATTTCTAAAGAGTGGTCGACTTGTAGCAAGTCTAAATAATACCTTTAATACTGTAACTATTAGAGTGCATTTAGTTAAACGTAACTCAATTCCATTACACTAGAACACATATGTATAGGAATTGGCATCTTTTTATGGACAATTATTGAAAATCAAGTTTACAAGTTACACAACGTGCGTGTACCGAGAGATACCTTCGAGTATCTACTTTAACAAACTAACCCTATTTATACAAATTACATCTCCCTAGAGTATAATTTACACAATAATGCCTTAACATAACAGCACGCTAGTATTCATTCCATATCGTTAGAAAATACATTTGACTTCACCTACAATTATAAAAGCCATCCGCAAAATACACGGTCTAGCAAGAATCCACCCTACGGGGCTGCAGCGGTTTGACTAAATGCTCCCACTCCGTACTAGTAACAGATTTCTTAATCTTACAATGACATTTTACCTCCACAGCTACTCACAACAAAAAAACACTGAGTAGTGGTTACTCAAATAACTGTGTAAATCGGTGCGTACACTTCTAATAGGATTTTGCATTTGCTGTTTTTGATGCCCTAAAAGATACCAATTCGCTGCCTTGAATCCCTAACAGATACGACGAGCATACCCGCGCGGCACTTTTACCCTCCATTTACCTTTATCCCATACACCTCCTCCCCCTCCCCCCAGGTTCTCTTACTCTAGTCTGTACTAATTGAGTATTTTTCGGGGACGATGCGCGATGGCAGCGATGCGCTATTTTCAAGAAGTTACACAAAGGTTGGTCATATGAAAGAAAAAGCCTTATACTTAGGAACGGACCAATTGATATTTGATGGGGGGGGGGGGGGGGGGGGCGGAGGAGGAGGAGGGGGCTGAATTCGAAAACTATCGTATCGAACACGCTTTTAAACTCCAAAAATTATCCTTTGTTGCACGTTAAAAAATATCTAGCAAATGTTAAAAAAATATCTTTCAGCATTTGTGACCAAAACTAATATATCGGGCATCGACAAAATTAGCCCCCCCTGTTTGTCCATGCCCGATATATTAGTTTTGGGCACAAATGTTGAAAGATATTTTTTTTACATTTGCTCGATATTTTTTACCGTGCAACAAAGGATATTTTTTGGAGTTTAGGGACTGCCCAATAATTATCGGGAAGGGGGGATGGGGGGTTTCTAAAATCAATAGGGGGGGTTAAAAGTTAAATTGAAGTGTAGGGTAGGGGGGCTAGAAGTTAATTGCTAAAAACATGGAGGGGTGGGGGGTGCATAAGTTATATTGGGATTTTGTTATTATAAAATTGAAAATATGCATATAAATATATTCAAAATAAATATTCATTGTTATATTTTTTCTACTGTATCAAGAACACAACTTGTCACAGGTGCAAGCTCAAAACCATATATTGAAATATTATGTATAAACTGAGTATCCTTTGTAATAAAAACAAGTACTAAAAACTAAAAGCAAAGAAGACGTCGAAAAAGTGACCAATAAGGAACTGCAACTATATCTCAAACAAATAGGTCATGAAGTATCTGGGAACACAAGTAGTTGAACATGTACTTTCGTATGCTAGAGGATCTAGAGCACTTGAAACTGAAGATCTCGATGAATAATGAAAACTTGTCCGCTGATGATAGCTCAAGTGATATGGATTCTGAAGACGAATCAAGCGAAGATAGCTCTGACGATGTGGGATATGTCGAAGAAAGCTTTCAAGTTGTGTTTGTGGCAGATGAAGATATATATAGGACAAGTAAATGTGTGAAGGCCAGTAGAGGAATATATTTGTGCTTTTTTTGGGGGGGGGGGGGGGGGGGGGGGGGGTTATTAGTTATTTATGCTCAAAAGGTGGAGGGGTAAGAAGTTATTTATACGTTTAGCACAGGGGGGTCTAGCTTTAATTTAAGCCCAATTTTGAGGATTTTAGAACCCCCCTCCCGATTAAAATTGCACAGTCCCTTAAAAGCGTGTTCGATAGTTTTGATTCACAGTTATTTGAGTAACCGTTACTCAGTGTTTTTTTGTTGTGAGTAGCTGTGGAGGTAAATTGTCATTGTAAGATTAAGAAATCTGTTACTAGTACGGAGTGGGAGCATTTAGTCAAACCGCTGTAGCCCCGTAGGTTGGATTCTTGCTAGACCGTGAATTTTGTGGATGGCTTATATAATTGTAGGTGAAGTCAAATGTATTTTCTAAAGATATGGAATGAATACTAGCGTGCTGTACATGTTAAGGCATTATAGTGTAAATTATACTCTAGGGAGATGTAATTTGTATAAATAGGGTTAGTTTGTTAAAGTAGATACTCGAAGGTATCTCTCGGTACACGCACGTTGTGTAACTTGTAAACTTTTTTTATAACTAAATTTATTGATTTTATCTAACTAATAGTGTTCAACGATTTAACTAAATGCACTCTAATAGTTACAGTAAGGTATTATTAACTATATGAAGAATTATAACTAGCTAGAACTATATGGAATTTCATTGAGTTTAAAACCGGTTTAAATTTGTATTGATAGTTAACGTTAAATGAAGTACACTTTGAAGTCTATTTTTAGCTCTGTATATTAATGAGCAAAATGGTTTCATACATAAGTGGTTCTATTAGTCCATTTTATATAGCTCACACAATACTGTATAGTCTTTTTATCAGTTATATTCTTCATGTCCGTTTTAGAGTATCTGCAAATAATGTTTTATATTTATTTTTATATATGTATTCACCACGACAATCAAAGCAAGAAGTGTTTAGATCGAGACTCACAGAAATTCGCCTATCATACAAAGAACTAAACACAAAAAATATTTATATTCTAACTCCAGCTTGTAAAAATATTGTCTACTATGGTCGGTAGATCAACACAAATAGATATTTCTCAGATTAGAGATAATTATCTTAATAATCAAAAGTTTATTAGATAATGCGTGTCTGCCCCGTGTCTGCCCGTTGTCGATTTCATGTAAATGCAAATTGAAAATTCTACTACTTTGAAGCTAATTATCTCGAAAAGTTTTAAATAACCCAAACAAATAAAACCAGCACTGGAAAGAACAACATTAGAAGATAACATAGCAGGAATATCAACATTTTTGTGACACTACCACATATGTTTTTTCCCGGCTCTTTAAGGTAATGTTTTGTACTAAATTTAGATATGTGCGAGTCACCCTACTTTGACGGATCGTTATTTCTTTAAAAATACTTCAATTATCTTAAAACGAATATATATCAACAGTAATATGTCTAATCTACCTAATGAAGTCAAAAAAATATTAAAGTTTTAGGTTTAAGAATGATCTCGTGACAGTCAAAGTTTGGCAAATTTACACTTGTCGCGCGTTGAATTTCTCGTCATTTCAACGAAAACGGTTTTTATCGTATTTCTTCCAAAATAAAAAAGATTTCAACTAACGAACCCCCGTTCGGTTTCTTGTATACCTAGACCTACCTGTACACAAAATATAAGCCAAATCTATTTTTTGAGTGTGGCCGCGAAAATTGAAATTTTGTTCGATTCTTACTGACATTCACTCTTAAAGATGAATTAAAATACAAACATATTTCAAAATTGGTTGAGTAACTTTTGTTTATTTGGCAATATGGACAAATGTATTGTTACTAAACGAGCCTGTTTTTTTTTTTACAGAACAAAATTATGTTTTACACAAACTTTTTTATAATAAAATACCTTGTTTTAACATCCTTGTCTTTTCAAATCGATCCTGTGTTGGTTGATACTTGAGGTCTTTAATTCCACTTCAAAAGAACTTTCAGGTCGTTTGTGTTTTGTTTGAATTTTGAAGATTTGCAATGAATACTTTTCTAATACGATGAAAAGGTTTTTTTTATAAAGAAATGTTCTAGAATTCCCTTTTTCCCCTTTAATACATAGTTACCATCCCATTAAGTACTTGTTCAAGTAACGTTTTTGTCAATATGAAGCTAAAAATCTTGATTTTTCTCAGCGTTTTGTCTTGTGTTTGAAGCGAACTTGAGGGTACCTTGCCGTTCGCAAACTTACCATGTACGCCGTGTCGTGACACAAAGTCACGCTGTCACGAATTTGTGTGCGATTTGACCTCAAAAAGTAAAATCTAAAAATTCATATCTTTCAAAAACTCGTGAATACCCCTAATTTTGTTTCTCTTGAAACGTTATAGTGATATCGAACTTTTTATCTAGGTTCATATTTTAAAAATATAAATGGTTTGGGTTGGAATTTTAGTCAATAATTCATTATGCACACAAAATACCTTTTTCATAATTTGAGCATAAAATTATTGAAAAATATAGTACGTTGTATGCGTGATAAATAAGATTTTTGAATTTTTATCGAAAATATATATATCGCAGATTATTATTTGCTCAAAAAGTAAATAAAATTAAAAGTCCGTTCCACCTATATCTATGATTTTGTAGTTTTCTTTTGCGGTTACATAACTAAAATAATTACAGTTTAGATTGGGCATGGCCCATGCACAAAAACTATTTACATGCACATATTGATGTTGTTAGAACAAATTTTAAATTAATTTCAATTAATTAATTAAAATTAATTTTTAAATTAATTTAAATTAATTTTTAATTTTTTTAAAAACTGGGAGCTCCGCTATTAGGTATTACCTAATTTGTATATTAGTTTTTACTTCAAAGTCGTTAATTTTTTTTTTTCAGAACAAAATGATGTTTTACACAAAGTTTTTCATAATAAAATACCTTGTTTTAAAATCCTTGTCTTTTCAAATCGATCTTGTGTTGGTAGAACTTATTCTTAAGGCTTTTAATTCCATTTGAAAATAACTTTTTGTTTTGTTTTGAACTGATTTGCCATGACTTATTTTTAGTAAATCTAATACGATGAAAAGGTTTAACCCAGGAGGGAGGGGGTGACTCTATTGTATGCAAATTAGATTCTCTATCTACAGCGATCTCTAGTGTGACGTCACATGGATACGCTAGATATTCTTGTCAGTTTAGTTTGAAAGCGCCATTTTGAAGTTAAGAAAACGAGATAAAAGAGAGGTAAAACAGCACATTGTAAAGTAGTTAACCCACAGTGAGTGTTCTTTGTTTATAGATTTACTAGTTGAGCGCAACTGATCTCGAAAAAACGTTTATAGTTGACTGTATTTTTTCGTTAAAACTTCTCGGGAAGGCTGCCGGTCCTAATCGAAAATGGCCAACCATCATTTGAAAACATCGTGATTTCGTTGGTAAAACTTTATGGAACATTTTGAAAATAGGAGGTTATATTGGTTATAAGTTTAACTCTAACCAGTTTGATTTTGGTTTTATTTGGAGCTGTGGTTCTTCTCATCAATCGATTTTTGTGTAGTTTCTCAGCCTTTACAACTTATCATGTACACGATTTCGATAGGAATGTGAATGTTTTGTTTGTTACTATTTTTATCAAGTAAAAACAACGATCTTAACTAACAGTTATTGCATTAATTTGCAGTACTATTGCTTATAGTTAAATTGAAGTTGTTGATTTATTTTTAAAAGTTCAACAAATAGAGCACTTAAAATTAATATTAGTATATAACTTTATCCATGAAAATGTATGCAATTATTGCTACTGACTAGAGCTTTTTCGTATAAGACCAATATACTTTTGAATCATACAATATATTTTGTACTCGCACTGGGAATTCAAAATCCGTTATTGTCTTTTCATCTCTTTGTTAATACAAAACAATGGAACAAATTAGAAAAAATAAGTCAAGCATTATAATTTGACACGAAATTGTCATAAGTATATAAGAGAATGCGTTCACATGCATTCGTCTTTCATTGAGCAGCATATTCTTCTTACACTGCATGAATCATATCAACAGCTACATATACGACAAACCCTAATTATGAATAAATGACAATGACAAAAGAGAAAATGTATACTTCGTGTATCTATGGAAAATAGGTTAATTTTTATAATCAAATTTCTTCAAACAAACGTATGTGTCTCTCAGTAAGAAAAGTACAAAGTTCTACAACTGTTGCCAACAACCATCTTGGATGACGCCAAATACCTGAAATGCATTTATAGTCTTTGAGATTTTTGAAAACATGTTCCACTTTTATTCTTTTTTGTGAGAGTTTCCTGTTGAAACGTCTAGCCTTTCTTTGATCTCGAGGATTTTGCATTCTTCTGATTTGGTTTTGCCTAAAAGGTGTGATGAGTGGTGGGATGTCTGGATACCCTCTGTCGGCCAAGAAAACAACATTGGGTGGTATGTCAAGAGCTAATCCTGGTCCAATTTGGTCCATCAATCGAAAGGTCTGTGCATCATTCATACTGCCAAGAAATCCCGCCTGAAGAAAACAAATATGACCACGGTTATCACAGACCAACTGTGTGTTTAACAGATGAAAATGGCGGTGCCCACTGTAAAAGTTTCGTTGTGGCTCTGCCAATGGTCTGTAAATCTCGTGAGGTGTAACGTCAATCAGCCCTACGCAATTGGGAAAAGCGCCCCATGTGTTGCGCATAGAATTCCACTCTCGTACAGTTGGCCATGTAACTGTGCTGTGAAAATATCTCCAAAGGATACAAATATTTTGGTATAAAAGTGCCGAAATTGTTGATGGACTAACATCAAATAGTAATGCGAGTGTATCTACATGAGTGTACTTTCTTAACCAAATAAAAACCAGTAAAATCCTGTTGTTCACGTCAAGTTTGTATCGTCTATATCTTAGTCGAGGCAGGCCATTCCTTGTAATTACAAAAAGACGAGGAGTCACCCCATTGACAATGTCGAGGAAAGACTCTACTGTCTCACCAGTGTTGAGCCAAAATAGGTATTGTTGGCCAGCAATCAAAGAGAAAACGTCTCGCCCAGAAAAGTTATATCCATGAAAATTAGGAAGAAGTCTATCACGCAGAGAAAGCAAACAGTGGATTGGACAGACCAGAGAAAACACAGCAGCAATGAGTTGAGTAAAGACGGATAATAATATGGATAATTGGCGCAGCTGATCGTCATAGATTAAATGAGGTACATCTGGAGGAGCAAGAACTATCAGAGCAGAAGTGACTTGCTGGAACATCGAAAGAAGCCAAAAATATAGACGAATCATTGTGCAATAGTGATTGAGCGAAAAACACGTAACTGAGTACAAGTGAAAATAAGCCAAAATTGATACTTGCAAAAAGTTTGTTATTTAGTGGCTGTTTTTTCAGTATATCGTACCGCCATTCAACCATAGCGCGCAGTCTAATTAAATTCTAATTCAAGGATACAATACTTCATTCAGGTCAATTATTTCTCATTCATATCCAAATTGCCCCAATGTTGTTTTTAGATTGTTCTCAATTCCTCAATGGGGTTAAGAACAATACAAAAGCGGGATAACTTTGTTACGATTACATGGAACTACAATCATTGTCAAAAGTAGTTGGCACGATTTTAGTATTTTATCTCATAGTAACTACTTCATTTATTTTAAGTATAAAAAATTTCCCCCCCTTCCCCCCACATCAATGTTGGTGTGAAATGATGGCGCATTGACAGGTCAACCACACAAGCACCAAACAATGACTCCCACCTCAACATTGCGAAGGGGGGTGGGGGGAGAAATAGAATTTCAGCAGTGCTAAAATAACTTTATCACATTCGTGCCAACACTTTTGTCAATGATTGTCTGGAACACTTTTTCACGAATTTCTTGTTTCTACAAAGTCTGTAAACCAAACCAATTTGATATGACAAAACCTTCGTTGAGTTGTTTCTTTTTATGTGTGAATGGCCCGTGAAGTCCAACTGTGACGTCACTTCTGTCAAGGAATAGGCCAGTGTACCCCCATACAAGCACCTATCAATTTTGAAAGAAAACCATTCTATCGCGGAGCTAAATTCCCTTGTATTATAAGTCGTATGTATTAAATTGAATTTGTCCTGTAATTTGGCATAATAAGCCAATGGAAAAATATGCCGAAAACTTAAATTTGAAAATTGCGTTTATTTATAACGAGCGATGAAAGCATGACGTATAATTGAGGTCAAGCGCGCGCTTGTGATAAAACCAAGTTGAGCTGAAATTCAACGGCTTTATAGCAAAAATTCCACAAACATTGTGTAAAAAGATATTTTAAGTAGTAAGTAAACACAAATTTGAGTGACTAGCAAACATTTTTTAAACGTTTCTGGTCAAAAATGTTATGTAGTATATAGAAAATAGAGTAGCTCAATGACCGGAAGTATTCACGTAGACCACTATATATTCAATAACACTTTTGCAACTAAAATGTTCATGTTTCCTTTATAAAATTAAAAAGCAATTGCAATTAACTACATGTTAGTAGTATTTAAGTTTATTTCTAGCGCTTTTACTAAACATTGCCTTGCGAAATGCATCCACAAATAGCGATTTTGCACTTTTACAAGGAGCTTCCAACGGTACTCCGCACGGTACTCCATGACTAATTTGTTGATAATTGAGAGAATTTTGAATTTGTCGGTCCAAAATATATATCAACATTTGCTTTGCAAATGTTCAAACACCATGGGATGGTTTTTTTCTAAAATTTGTAAATCGCAGCGAAAATATCAACGGTACTCCCCTACTCCACTATAATAAAGCTATAGTTGACCTTTCATTTGTAATGTTTACAAGGGAGAACCGTTCCAAAATCACCAAAAGAGCGTTTCTAATGGCTATGAACCCTCATAAATGTTAAGATCCTTTGCTGTTCTTTATGAAAATATCGAAAATTTTTAAAAGCCTTCAGTTTTGACATGTTTTTTAGCGTTTATTGGATGGAGTACCGTTGGGGAGAACCGTTGGGCTCCCTGTGTTAAAAATACGAGCGATCTTTATACAGTGACTATTTTGCTACGAATAATGGATCAAGATTTATACGTATTAGGAAGAAAAGTTAACATTCCTATGTAAACGTTGATAATGAATCACTTGACATTTTATAAATAAATATGGAGAAATATGAGAAAATATGTTTGCACTTTCGAATATCAGTGATTAATTTTAAACGATTTTTTAGCTTTCTCTTCATTTCAACAAACCATAACAAGCATTTTACAATTTGGAATTGACAAAATTCATACTTAATAATTACAACTTTTCTTTTTCTTTCTTTTAGTGGCATAACTTCATTTGTTTAGTAACGAAACTATATGAAAGACAATAACTTTAAAGCTGTACACCAAAAATCACTTTATCACCTAATTAGGATGACGTGACGGATGAACTAAACTCATTGAAAGATAACACTTTCTTCAGATATTTTTAGCAATCTCAATTTGAAGTTATGTAACAAGTGCGGGTGCTTTATTTTAGGAACAAAAATTAAATCAGAAATGCAAAGCATATATTTTAGAACACCTTTTGTCGTTCAGACAATCATTGTCAAAAGTAGTTGGCACGATTTTAGTATTTTATCTCATAGTAACTACTTCATTTATTTTAAGTATAAAAAATTTCCCCCCCTTCCCCCCACATCAATGTTGGTGTGAAATGATGGCGCATTGACAGGTCAACCACACAAGCACCAAACAATGACTCCCACCTCAACATTGCGAAGGGGGGTGGGGGGAGAAATAGAATTTCAGCAGTGCTAAAATAACTTTATCACATTCGTGCCAACACTTTTGTCAATGATTGTAGGCTTACGCAGTATGTTAAAATCACTAATCACTCCTATTGTATTAAGATGTTTATTCCTCCTATGAACAAATATAATTCAAACCACACAAGGCCAAATGATGAACAATTGCGAAAAGTAGTAATCACTTATTGTGATCTTTGAAAAAATCTCCTCCCCCTGAAGGTGTATAAAAAGGAGCAAAAAAACTCATTCAAAACACTCTCGTCATCAATAATGGCTGGATTATGGCGACCATTCGAAACAGATCAAGAGCCATCATTGCTTCCATCGCCATCTTCTTCTTCGAAGGGAGCTAAAGGGATGAAAATAAGAGTTTGTGAAATTGAAACCGAAGTTATCATGGATGCTTACATGCACAGTATGGAACAAGGATGGACTGCTGTTCTTTCAAGAGTAAAGGCAAGAATACAGACCTCTGCTGTAAATCCCAGTCTTGCCAACTATTACATGAAAGAACAAGATAAAAAAGTTGTGAGACGTATGAAGAGAATCGTCACGGAAGAATTGAAGAAACAAGCTGTTTTATACCAGAAGACTGCAAGCCAAAAACGCTGTCCTGAGAAAGAATTTCAACATAGAGTTGAAGAGACAAGTAATGCTGACTTCAATGCCACAAGCGCGACAGTGAATGAAGAAAGTGTCGATGCTCAAACAACATCTTCGTTACTCATCGATAAGCAAATGCGTTATGCAACCAAGTCTACACCAGAACAAAGAAAAAAAGACAAATTTTCCGCTTTTGTTGACTCTGACGACGACAAACGCGACGATGATGATGATGATGATGTCTGTCCTCCTAAAAAGAAAAAAACGCTCAGGGAAGTCAGTTATGAAGCTCAGTCGGCACACAGTAAAATGTGTGCCGAAGCCACTTCAAGTTTAAATCTTATGTCTAAAGTTTTGAACAAACTGGAAAAAAAGTTGGATGACGGATTCATATAAATCAGATAGCTTATAACAATAAAACCATGAACAGTTCATTCAATATTGTTCATAAAAAATGTTTATAAATAATTAAGCTATGCAATGATGCTTGACTAAATTTTTCTAATTTTTTCCATTGTTCTGTATTGACAAAGAGATGAAAAGACAATAAAGGATTTTGAATTCCCAGAGTTCAAAATATATTGTATGATTCAAAATTATATTGGTCTTATACGAAAAAGCTCTACTATGCAATATTTCCTATTTACTGACTATTGGTCACAATGAGTCAGTTTCCTTTGTATCTGATTTTTTGGTTGAATGACATTTAAAATAGAAACTGTATGTTATAGTAAACTTAACTACATAATTTGTATTTTTTTATTTGTTTTTATATATCATGGTTTCAGTGCTTTTGCTCTAATTTATTTGTATAAAATTTAATGTTGAAATTGTGCTTAACTTATATCATGTTTGTGTACTGTATTATTAAAAGTCAAATAGAAATACTGGTATTGATGTTTGAAAAAGCTGGGAGGGGGGGGGGGGGGGGGTTGGGAGAATTTCAAATTTACTTCATTTTAGTGTTTAAAAAACATTGTCTGATGATACATAGAAATAAAATCAATGTTTTTATTAAAATAAGCATCTATTGTACCTTGTTAGTATTGAATGGGAAACTGCTATAGGGTATCCTGTTGCATTCAAAACAGCAGCTATGGGGTAGGGACAAAAGTTTGATAGAGCAACAACACTATATCCATGAAAATAAAATTGCAACTGTATAATAGTTCTTCTGTGGTGACCGTGAGGTATTGTTTTCTTTTGTATTTGATGTTTCTGGTTGAGTGGTATTTACTAAATAGTCACTGGATATAAACTATTAGTTTAATAGTAACAATTTTTTATATTGCATGGTTTTAGCGTTTTCGCTCTACAAAAATAACATAGTTACTATAAGCAAAAGAGTGGTTTTCAGTAACCCATGAAACAAAGTGTATTGATTAAAGTGTAATAGTCAAATAAGAACAAAAGAACACAATGAAATTAGAGTGTATAAAGAGTAATACACTAAAGAGGGTTTCACGTGTTAATGAAAACCACTTTAGTTTGTATTTATAGTCACTATATTTATTCAGTATCACTCAAACAGAGTTAATAGAGGGGTTTATCCAGTCATCAGTTGGCATAAACAAGATGACAAGCATAGAATAGTTCAGTGTAAACCAACAATAGTAATTATTATTTCACTGTTCACATTGTTGAAATAGTGTGTTATCTTTTCCAGCCATTTTACCTGCAAAAAAAAATAAATGTTTAACTATATAATCATCATTTAATTTAATTCAAGTTTGATACAATAGCTGATGGAAGCTTAGCTTGATAAATCTCAGATTTTATATCTTGATTTTCAATCATAATTTGAAATATTATTCAATGAATTTCATGTTATATATTATCATTATTTAATTCCGTAAGCTGATGTGAAAACATGACAGCAGAAAGCTTTATACTGCACTGTATCAAATTCTTCTAACAAAGCAACTGATATACGAATTGATTTTGAAGACAAATAATTAAGAAAGTGGGTACAGCTTGGGTATTTATGGTAGCTAGTTTCAAAGCATTTTTAGATAGCTATTATAAAATACACATAAATACGATCTTAAAAGCATGCATTTAGCTCATTGAATAAGCATAAACATTCATGTCAAGGTTCAAAATCAAGATAATTAAGGACTTAACTTCAATGGGAATACATTTACTAACCTGTAAAGTTGTTTTGTTCGGGTCTCCCAGCTCGGGTTCCTAATTTCGACTTGTAGTTCGTGAGTTCAGCCTTCAAATCGATTGATGAGACCAACCACAAAGCCAAACAGAGAGAAACTTTGCAGATCCGAAGATTATCATATACTTGCATAAACCTCCTATTCTGGATGAAAAATACTGATCCATTGTGATTTTACGTTCGTGTACTTGTAAAAAATGCATATCAACAGCACTGTACCGACATCACAGTTCATCACGAAATTGGCTAGAAAAGCAGTATTTTCGTCGAATCTGATCAACAAATTTGGCTATAGTGAACTATTGGATACTATTACATATGAAAGAACTCCCACTCCTACTAAAAAAAGTTCAGCAATGCAAAAAAAATCGAATGTTTTTGTGGAAACAACCGAGTTAAACACATGCTCCTAAATACAGGAA
Organism: Metridium senile; assembly: GCA_949775045.1. Classification (NCBI taxonomy): domain Eukaryota; kingdom Metazoa; phylum Cnidaria; class Anthozoa; order Actiniaria; family Metridiidae; genus Metridium; species Metridium senile. The sequence continues at coordinate 4,375,642 of OX459106.1, forward strand.
TCGCTCATTCATATCTATACTAATAGTTGACAAGACTACTAGTGGAACCTCGAATACTTTACTATTACACTACAAACAAACCCTAATCCTAACCCTGACCCTAACCCTAACCCTAACCCTAACCACAAGAAACAGCAAGAAACATGAATGAGCGAATCCTGTATTTAGGAAAACTGGAGTTAAACAATGGTCGCCATTTTGAATCGAGTCGTGACGTCACACTAGAGCGAGCCCACAACACGCCTTTTCCCTGGAGACGCCCCCTCCCTCCTGGTTTAACCTTTTCTATCCGGAATCCGAACTAACTGTGGAAAATAAAAGAAGGTAAAAAGCGGCCGTAAAACGACTGTTCAGCCGCAGCACTTTTTCAAGGCGTTATCAAAAGCAAAATAAGCTTAATGACTTAAAAATAAAAGGGATAATAATAAGGCTATTCACTCTATCGTTTGGGAATCGTATTTTCCATCAAAAACATTTCTGAACACTTTTTTTGTCTGAACAAAACTATTGACTGAAGTGACAGTTGAAAATTTGAGAAAAAGATGAAAAAGTGCATAGAATGAAAACGATAACCAACCTAAGAAAAGGCAGTGGATTTTATTACAATTTTTTACTTACATTAAATCAATTTCCATTCATGAATTGTCCATTAACATGCTTTTATGGGACTTTTTTCAATGAGAAATCTCCGCCCCTCGTGTAAATGTCAAAATTTCCTTTTGTGCGTTGCGTTACATGATGGCGTCATCTATATCGATAGCCAATGAGGTTTTTGACATTATGTCAATCAAAAAGAGAGCGAGAAATATCATACATTTTACTGGCTTTTCCAGGGCTTTGTTTTGATTCTCTCTCCGCGCGCTGAATCTCCGAAAGGTTATATTATTGATTAAAGATGCTATAGAAATTACAATAAACAGTAAGTTGTATAATAAATCCCTTTAATATTAGATATTTTCTTGGGTATAACGGGCTGACATTTTACTCATTACTTTACGTACGCAACTCGTAAAATATCAACACGTAATACCCAAGAAAATATCTAATAAGTGTAAGTGGTATTTAGATGCACATATTGATGTTGTAAGAAAAAATTAAACTGGGAGCTCCGCTATTAGGTATTACCTAATTTGTATATTACTATGTCATAGTTCTTGCATGTTTCGTTCGGACAATTATTAATTATCAAAGAAATTAAAAGGAATGTTATAACAATACTTTTTAATTTGTTCCTTTTTATTTGATGTTTCTGGTTGTAATCATGTAATGAAGAAAGCCAACCGTAGGTTATACGCCTTACGCAAACTCGTTCATACGTTGTGGTGTTCCGTCACCAAATATAGTCCAAGTTTATTGTTCACTTATAAGATCATTATTAGAATACGCATCAGCTGTTTTTTCAAACCTGCCTCAATATTTGATAGATGCTATTGAGAGAATTCAGAAACGTGCATTACGATTATATTTCCTGATATATCTTACAATCAGGCTCTAGTTAAGTCCGGTCTCACGACCCTTGTAGAAAGGAGATTTTGTAGAAATTTGCAACAAGTTCATTAAGATCATTAAGATTAATAATCCTGTTCATAAACTAGTGCGCAACAGAATCGTAATGCCCTCTAACTGCTATTCCAGACGATCAATTAAGCCTTCATCACACCTTAAGGCTACTGCCACTAACCGGTTTGGGGATTTTGTCACCCATAAATACGCGCGAGCATTAGATAAATTATAATAGGGCCGGGGGATAAATAAATATGCGCAAGCGTTTGACAATTTATAATGTAGTGGGACGGCGGGGGATATATCTATTATCTATTTATCTATTAATCATTCTAGCCGTAGTTGTTAAATAGTGTATTGTAAATTAATTATCTGGCCCTACCTGTAATTCAGCCATTAACTGCAAGAGATTTGATTAAACAAATTGTCTATCTATCTATCTTGAGTGTGTGATAGTGGCTATTTAAACATTGAACATATCTTCGTATCTATTGTTACTGTTATAATATACTAGCATAACTATAGTATAGTTTCTTCGCTATGACTAGCTGATATAAATAATAATGCTCTTAGCTTATTTATGTTTTTTAGGTCCAATCAAATTCCTTATATCTTTACTTGAGCAAGCAATAACGTCCAGTTCCTCCGACCATAGTTATGTTGGCTTCACTAGTGAAGAGCTTGCCGAGGGTTTGGCACAAATAGCGGTCAATGATGTTAATAAAAAGACGGTAACAAGTATTTGAGGGTGCATACTATGGACAGGGGACAGTAAAGGGGTCCCTTAGGGATGTCCACTATGGGACAAGGGGATAGGAGAGACACGAAGTATCTGAGGGTGCATGCTAGGGACTGCGGACAGAAAAGGGGTCCCTTATGGATATCCACTATGGGACAAGGGGATAGGAGAGACACGAAGTATCTGAGGGTACATGCTAAGGACAGGGGGTAGTAAAGGGATCCCTTAGCGATATCCCCTAGGGGACAAGGGTATAGGAGAGACACATGGTGCATGCTAGGGACAGGGAACAGTAAAGGGAGCACTATAGGGATATCCCCTAGGGGACAAGGGGATAGGTGAAACACGTAGCATTTGTGGGTGAATGCTAGGGACAAGGGACAGCAGAGGGATCCCTCAGGGATATCTTCAAGGGGACAAGGGGATAGGAGAGAAACATGGTGCACGCTAGGGACAGGGGGCAGGTAATGGATTCCTTAAGGACATCCCCTAGGGGACACAGGAGGAAGGACAGGGAACCCCATAGGCCAGTACTGGACATTCCTCTATTTATCCACTTGTTCTTACATGCGAGTGATTACTGTAGCTCTTAGGGGCTAAACATTGTTGATGACATACTTTCTTGAACAGACTTAGGTATCTTTTAGGGGTGTTTTTGAACATTGTCGACAAGCACATCCCATAATGTTATCACCGAAATGATGTGAATACATTAAAAAATAGCTAACATTCGCGCTTTGCGCTGATACAAGGGCATACAGAGCAACAATTTTTTTTTTTTTGTTTTAGATTGCAGCTAACGGCGCAATTCCATTATCACAAAAAATGATTGAAAATGCCATACAAGATGAAGAAAGAATTGGAGCCATTGCACTGCTATGGGTGCTTGCTTTTGATGAAGGTAACAAAGAGAAAATGAGACAGACTAAAGGACTTGTTACATTATTGAAATATTGGAACGAATGCGGAAATGAAAGCATTCAGAAAGTTGCTAGTGGAGTATTGTGGGAAATTGAAGGGAAACAAGGACTGGGATCATTCAAAAAAGGTAAAAAAGTGTTTTGCTAAAATAATTCGTGACGTTTTCAACAATCCAGATTATTAAATTAATCATATGAGTAAATTTAGAAATCCGGTTATACACATGTGTTTGAGGCACCAATACATCGTGTTTCACAACCCGGCCTCTCCATCATGAGGGTCTTTGAAACAATTGAAAAGAATGTACTGACTTTGTTATTTCCATTTGAATATTGTTTCACTTCACGTCTTCTCGAAAAAGGACGGTTAACCGAAGTATCCATATCTTGGAACTAGATATGGAGGACGTAGCAAACGTGATCACACTCAGTGACGATCGACTAGCTCATAATATCTACTCACCCTCATAAATCAAATCTTTGTTAACGTCATGGGTCTAGTCCAAACGTCTTCTCTCACATGTGTCTAATCTAATGCAAATGGTCAAATCCTATTTTTTGAATTGATTTGCATGAGATTCGACACATGTGAGATGAGAAGGTTGAACTAAGCCTCATTCATTTAGCCAGTGTCGTAATAATTTGGAAGACTCACACTCACTTCCCCTACGTTATACATTTGAGCATACAACTTTGCTCACGTGCTGATTTATGTGGAGCTGGTTAGGAAAAAAACGGATAACTTGAAGAAAAAGTGCTAAGTTCTACAGCAAAAAGCCTCCGAACTTTTTAATGCTTTAATAATTGCCACAAAAAGTTCTCTTTTTGTAGAGTGATCTTAGACGTCTCAAACACATTGATTTTATATCATCTTTTTTCCCTCCAAAAAAACAAGTTGGAACTGGAAACAAAAAGCATGTGATGATCAGCTACCAGTGGGACGTACAGAAAACAATTATTCAAGTCAAGAATAAACTAAAGAGTGCTGGTTTTAATGTGTGGTTGGACTTGGAAAACATGAGTGGATCTACAGATGATACCATGGCAAACGCAGTAGAAAACTCTGCTGTTGTACTTGTTTGTTATTCTTACAAATACAAAGAAAGCTCAAGCTGCAGATCTGGTGTGTATATTGAACTGTGTACAATATTGGTACAGGCAAGCAGGCAAGCAGGCAAGCAGGCAAGCAGGCAAGCAGGCAAGCAGGCAAGCAGGCAAGCAGGCAAGCAGGCAAGCAGGCAAGCAGGCAAGCAGGCAAGCAGGCAAGCAGGCAAGCAGGCAAGCAGGCAAGCAGGCAAGCAGGCAAGCAGGCAAGCAGGCAAGCAGGCAAGCAGGCAAGCAGGCAAGCAGGCAAGCAGGCAAGCAGGCAAGCAGGCAAGCAGGCAAGCAATATATAGAACGTAGATTCTCTTTTTATATATACAGAAGCAAAATATGCTGACGAGCTTGAAAAAGACATAATTCCACTGAAGATGGAAAGCAACTACAAAGCAGACGGCTGGCTTGGTTTGTTGTTAGCCAGAAGATGTTGGTACGATTTTTCACCAGGCCAAAAAAGCATTGATAAAACCGTTGAGGCCTTGGTGAAAGCGCTTGGATCGAGAGGAAAAATTGATAGTAAAGATTCGGCAATTGAAGATAATGATTCGTGATTCGTCTCATTCAGATTTCGTCCTGATTTGCAAAAGTTTCAATTTGTGTCTGGGCCACCTATACTTTTATAAAAAAAAAATATAAAAAAGCCCTAATAGTTTATCTATTTGTCACAATGATACAATTTTCAACTAATAAAGAGTATATACTTGCGACAGGAGAAGGAAACAGAACTTCTGTCCCAATTGAATATCCTACTACTCTATAAATATAACTAATAATATAATTATACGTACAATGCGAAAAATATACTAACAAATACAGTATCTAGTAAACTATCTCTTCCTCTTTGCCTTTCTTGAGTTGCATCAGTTATACATCAGCAGTTTGGCCTTCCACTTGCTCTTTTTTTGGCTTGAAATTGACGTCACTCAGCAAAGCTTCAGTTTTGCATGCTGGCCGTTGCCTCAATACGAGTTCTTCCGCCCTTTGACAGGTCTTATTTTTCGTCATGCTGGGTGACATGCCACCCTCCTCACTAACATAATGTTAGTGGGGGAGCCGATTTAGTCGCTGACAACCCGACCATGCGGCAGGTGGTACTAGGTTACAATGTTACCAGTACCAGAGTCACCAGTAGACCCTGACCTGACTTGTCCAACTTTGTGCGCGAGCTTATATTTGGAAGACGGCCGTTGGACTTTTGGCGCGTGCATGCATCATTGAACGGTTGTGTTTGAGCATAAAAAAATAGAATAAAGAAATCACGTAAGCAAGCAAAAGCAAACCGTTAAGATAACGGAACGAAAAGAGAAAAAATAATAAAAAAAGAAGAAGAAAAAACAGTAAAAGCCATCAAAGCAAAAAAAAATGACTATAAAAGCTTATCAGATCAAATGGAAACCCGTCTGTTAAAGCAAAATAGAGTAAAATTATTTATTTTTATTTTATTGACAATATTATTATTGTAAAAGTAAGGTTTAATAGATCTAAGAAAAAAATACTAAAGAAAAATAACGGACTTATGCTACCTAGCAATAAAAATCGTGTTTAAAAAGTTAAATTTGAAAACAAATCAAACAAAAATGCAAAACTAACCTTTAAAGTGTCATCTAATGAAAGAAAATATAAAAAACGAAAAGCAAAAAGGTAAAAATAGTAAAGAATCCGAGAGAGCTCGAAGGCACAGCCCATTCACTTGACAGCGCGCGCATCTCCAATAATGTTGGACAGTAGCTCGTCTTCGTCTCGCCGTTGTATATCGCAAACAGATCGGCCGCTCACATATTGTATTTATTACACACACGGCTATGGATTTCTTTTAATTTTTCAATTTCTTATAATGTGTTAATGAGTTGGATATTGTAATAGTAATGGTATATCGACATTAAAGACGCTAATAGTATGCTTATATGCAATACAATACAGTACAGTACAATACGATGCGATACAGCACAATACAATAGTACATTACAATTTGAATCGGCTCAGTTATTTTGTGACAAATTTGTATAACAAATGTTTTACAAACGTTTTCTATTAAACTGGACTTAAGGTACTTGGCACCTATGGTAACCATAAACGATAGGCCACGTAGATAGAGTACAGATTCGATAAGAAAGTGGCATTAATATACAGTTGACTCTCTCGTAAGACACCGCTACCCTCGAACCAAAGTGGTAGCCTATGGAAGATGGTCGCTTATGAGAGCCTTGACACAGGAAGTACAAATAATGAGAACCACATCACATGAAGCCCAAATGTTGTGTTATTTTTTAAATTTCAAACGTCAAGATGTATCAACGATTTCATAGTTACTGTAACTCTTTGATTGACATAGTTTTTTTTTCGCCACGGTTTCTCTAAAGATGTTGCAGGTAATGTATTCCGCAAATCAGCAGTATAATGGCGTTTTCTGCTAACTTTGATGAAAATATGTTTCGCATGGATCTCAAACAAAAAAGAATAACCACAAATAAATGGATTACAAACTTTATTTAAAACTAATAATGGAGCTATGCCCTTTTTGTCAAATTTCTACTCTGAAGTAAACCAATAAAATAAATATAACATTTCTAACTTTACCCCCATATATTCTATGCTGAATTCATTTAAACCTCTCATGCACCGGCTTCAGTTACGTTTCTCAGAATATTCCTACCGATTAACAAGTCTTTGGGAAGTCGTTCAAAGGCCTTTAATATGCAACTTGTACTATAATATGTCACGTGACGTCATTTCCCTCACATCGATCCGCTCTATAAAAATATATTAAGAATTAGAAAGATCACCTCAATATAAGAAAAAGTGCAAAATTTTAGTAACAAATGGCGGTAATATTACAATTTCTCATATTCTCAAGATTGCATTGTGTGTGTTATATATATTTATGGGCGCATTTTCATAAAGCTATTTGATTTAAGGGAGATATAGTCACGTGACCTCTTAGTGCATGCATGCAAGTCGCCTATTAGACTAGACGGCATCTCAAGGTCCTTGAAATATTTTAAATGTAGTTCCTGAGGTGAATCATATCCTGGTGGTGGTGGTCCTTCTTAGGGTGAAAATGACGAGAATGCCTACCAGCTGAGTTTTGTGATCCTTTTTAGGGTATATAAGATCAACAACAATGCCAAAATGATACGTTATTGACTGGTGCCTTTTAGGGGTGAAATTTCATCACTGCCTCGCACATCAACAATGAATGTCCCTTTAATTGGTCATTTTCAGAATTTCCGAATATCACCCCGCCCCCTTTTTAAGGAAGCCTATCCCCCTCGGGGTATTATATACAGTTATACATATACATTGTTTATACCTAATAAATAACGAAAATAATCAATTTCCATGTCTTATGAGCATAACAAATTAGTTATATGTTGATTTGTTGATTTTTCAAACACATTCTGCTTTAAAACACAAATATATTGTTTGATCTCTGCAGCCATCAACGTTGATACAGTAGACGCTGTTCCAGATCAACCACCAAAGATTGACATTAGTGACTGGACCAGTGAAGATGTTATGGAGTGGTTACAGACCTTTGAAATGGAAGTGAAAAGGTAAGTGAAATCAAAAGAAACAAAAATGTAGGGATGCACAAATTGGTATTACATGTTGCAATGTTTCGCTGCAGGTAAGTGTCGCTCCATGCAATCTGTCTGTGGTTCCATATAAGCGTTCTATGGGAGAATAAATGGCGGTTTTGCAATCTATACAAAATTTGTATAAATAATAAAAACAAGCGCTCATTGAAGAAATCAAGAAGAGATTGTTCAATACTCGCTCAATACTGCTCCAAAGGATTTTTTCGGCATTTCAAAATGCTCATTAACTATCAGAACATAGTATACCTGGGGTTACCTGTGCTCTTTCGGTCACCATTATATTATAACACAGGAATATTCCATTTTTATTTGTCATACATTTTTCTATCATACATGCGCAGTAAAACAGAGAATCATGTTTCTTGTTTTGGATTGAACCAGAGCCGTTCGGGCGAAATTAAACCTTCCGCTGGACGTTTGACCTTGGGCTCTGGGAACGAGAATGTTCAAAACTGCCATATATTCTCCCATATAACGCTTGTATGAAAACACAGGCAGATAGATAGCTTGGGCTACCTGTGCTTATTCTTACATAAAAAATACATTAGCTTTGCCGCATACAACTGAGGTGGCAGACCTTTTGCAGTGTCAATTTCATTGTTTATAGTATTATTACCAAAAATGATTGTTGTTATTGTTGCTTTTTTTTTCTCAGTGATCTTAATACCATTTTTGCTGTTTGTTGGGGCTATTGTTTTATAGTTGATTTTACAGCTTTTGTTTCTATTGATTTTGTTGTTGTTGTTATAATTGTTGTTTCTATTGCTATTTTGTAGTTGATGTTGTAGTGGTGTTGTTGCTGTTTTTGTTGTTTGTTGATGCTATTGTTATTTTTATTGATACTGCTTCTGTAAATAGTTTTTTTTTTGTTTCGATTGTGTTACTAGTCGTTGTAGTTCTTTCTAAAAATTGTTGTTGTTGCTATTAATGTACGTTATTGTTACTGCTTTTAGTTCGATATTTCAAAGTTTTGAAATACTTTCTTATAGGAAACATGCCTTACCAGAACTAAATGGTTCTATGTTGATGAAACTTCATAATCTTAGAAGCGAGGTACGACATTGCCCCATGTGTAACTACTATTCTGTTATTATATTTCGATTCTATTTCTTTTACGCTTTACAGACAAAAAATTGAATGTTTGTATTTTTTTCAAAACGTACAGGATTTTAATGCATTTTAATTTAAACTTTTTCAGTGTCCTGGCTTTTATTACTCTTCACTTAAAGAAGATTTTGGACTTGATGACGTTTGTAGTGTTTTGAAGTTTACACATGAGCTTGAAAAACTTATTTAATAACTGCATTTTTAATTATCCATGCAAAAGGCGATAAGAAAAATTATATGTGATACTAAAATAAATAATTATAGATCTTAAATAAAATAAATAATAATTTCAATGTATATGTTACATATCCACAAAGTGGTCCATTAACTCTCACTATATATATAAACATTTCAAAAATGGTTGACGGAGTGAACGGTGAATGGCGAACGGCGAATGTACGACCGAAGGGAACTGTGGGTAATTCACATTGATAATTTAAATATCTTTGGTGATAGAAAACGAATTTATGGCATAACACCAGACCCATTTAGTAATGAAAAGCGAAAAATTGATGAAACTGTGCTTAGCAATCCAGAAAAAAAAACCGCTAGGATGTTCTATGTAATATAACCACAATTCCTTTCGGTCGTGCAATCCCCGTTCGCCATTCACTGTTTATTGTTCCGTCATCCTTTTTTTGAAATAATTGTGTATACCTTATTGAGCGCTAGCATCCCTTATTAAACCATGAAAAAAAAACACAAAATAGTTTATAACTGACGACTATTTAGTCGAATATCATTTAACCAGAAACACCAAATACAAAGAGAAACAATACCTCATTAAGACTTTACTTTTCTCTGAAAGAGTGAAAAATTTAAAAGTGTGCAACATAAATAGGGCTATATAGTGATATTTCTTGCTAATTCTATTGTTCTATTGTTCTATTGCACTTGAAATATGAAATAACTCCACGATATATTTTACCTATATATTACGAGGTTTATTTAAATAGTGAGTTGCTGCTTCGAGCAGTTTACATCATAATCCACAGGCAGCCCAATCTCGGATATTATTCCAACATGTTCTCGGTTGAGAATTTTATATTGGAAACATTATGTTTTTCATATTTTTTGTATTAAAATTACTCGTTCATAGTGTAACAGTAAGTAAATAAGCAAATGTATTCACTGAAAAAGCGATTGAATATGATAATTGATTATAAATAAATACTTTATTATAAACCTGTCTTTGGTCATTTTTTCTAATAAAATCATTTATTGTACTATCTTTTCTCGAGTTATTTGGTCAAATTCCTATCTCTACTCTGCAGCTGCTTACCGTGATAATATGTCACAAACACATACAACCAAGATATAAAAAATATGGAAATATAACATAATATATATTTCAAAAAAAGTTGTCGGAAAATAAGCTACAGTGCATATTCTGAAAACTGGAAGAGGATATGGGTGTCGGTAGTATTGACATAATTTAAGAGCGTATGCCCACAAGGATCGAGAATCTCATGACAGTTCAAAAAAATCGAAATTCTTTTTATTTCACCAAAAGAAACCCTTTATAGGACTATTTCAAAAAATCATACTTAGAAGTCCGAAAAAAAAAATTTCGGTGAGAATTTTACAAAAGTTCGAAAACTCGCCTGGCGGGCCAGTTTTCGGCTATTCCGAGGATCGAAAAATGCCCAACTTTAACGAAATACTGTACTCTTGAAATGAAAGGGATTAACATGATATTTAACTCAGTTAATAAACATCTCAAAACGTTCACAGAAATCAAAAAATATTTTCTATAGAATAAATTTTAATTTTATTCTGAAGCATTTTGTACGACTCATTTTTTGAGTTAATTTATGCGTGTAAACAAAGCTAATTTTCGCATAGTCAAAACTACTCCTGGTATACATATTTTGGACACAAAAATTAAACCATTGTAAAGCAAATTTATCCTTTTATTCGCACAAGAAATTTCAAGCTGGGGAAATAAATAGATCGGACGAAAACATTTTTTGAATATGACACTTTCGTGACCGTTTGTCACGCTTCTGACAAGCAAATATCAATGAATGCTTCATTAGTAAGCCATAATATTTCTCCCAGTTTTGGGACGAAGTCATTTCTAATGTTACAAAACATCACATTACACCACTGTAAAGAAAATTTATCCTTTTATTCGCATAAGAAATTTTAAACTTGGGAACTACATACATTGGACGAAAATAATATTCGAGTATGACCCATTCGTGACCATTTGTCACGCTTCTCATAAGCAAATATCAATGAATGCTTCAATATTAGCAATAATATTTCCCCCAGTTTTGGGACGAAATCATTTCTAATGTTGCAAAACATCACATGAAGCTCCGAAATAGCAATATAACTAAAAGTAGAGTTATTTTAGAGAATATTCGTGTTTTATTTTCGCGTGATCATCATTTTTATGCATAAATTAAAATGTCAAATCGAACTAGAAATAAATTTGATAATAAAAAGCATCTTATAAATACTGCACTTTTAGTTGTGTTCCAGATGACAATTAAGTTTAATTTTTATACCATGAAAACTTAATTCAAATAATCAATAATTCTTTTAATTAGAACATGACAGGATTGCGCAATTTCAGTGTTTCTTGCATTATTTTAGAGAATATTTGTGTTTTATTTTCGCGTGATCATCATTCATATGCATAAACTAAAATGTCACATCGGACTAGAAATATTATCCTAGATGAAATGCCAGAAGAAAGTCAGAAACATATACTATTAAGTATTACAAAGTACTATTTCCACGTACTTTATCAATAAAACATCTTTCTGTACGAAAAAGCTAATCATTTGATAATTAGTTAATTATTCATCGATTATTTTATGTGATTATAAAAGCGTTTTAAAAGCGAGCGTGACCAGGTCACATCACAATCTTGTCTGACCTGGTTTGCTGGTACTTTTAGCTTGCGCAAGGTTCTTGCATCCTCTTTCGCGCGATGTCGTACTAGTAACGACATGGCTTCGTGCGGCTTTAAAAAACTTTTTCATAATGAGAGTAGTTCATGTGCAAAGTCTTCTGAGTATGATGAATATGAGTGGGTGACGTTAAAAGATTGCATCTAGCCTGAGTATCAGGCCCTCTGGGAAGGGGAAAGGGGACCGAGGAGGGGAGGGGAGGGGGAAAAGGAAGGAAAGGAGTATCAGGCCCTCTGGAAGGGGGGATCTCCTCCCCTCCTCTCCCGGGCTCCCTCCCTTTTCCCCTTCCCCCCACAACCCCCAGAGGGCCTGATACTCAGGCTACCGGGCATCTAAAAGTTCTCAAAATAGGTTCAGACGCGGGAGTGTGGACAGTGAAGCAAAACTATTACTAGCTTGAGCGGGTAAGTTGTAGCAGCTTGTTTCAGTTCTGTTTTGAAATGTTGCTGTTTATTTTCTAAGCGTATTTGTATTTTATTAGGTATCTTTACAGTCAAGGAATTCCACACCTCAATCACACAAGTCCCAACCATAGAGATCAATATGGCATTCGTTGAAAATGCGGTAAATTGAAATGCGCAATACCTCAAGAAATAGCGTGGCACAGATCAAGTAATGTAAAGGGCGATAAACGCATCGACAGCAGTCAATCAGAATATCTCTTTCGGAGGATAAAATAATTAATTCAAGTCGGATCCCATGGCCCTGTCATTATCATCATCATCATCATCATCATCATGGTCATCGTTGTTAATATTTTGTTATTTATTTGACTCCACTAATTTTCCACTGCCAAATACCTTGTTGTGGCTCGACTAACGTATTTATCCCAATATTTATAAAAACTCAAAAAGGAAAAGAATTGCGCGCAATTTTTTTTATAGTGCCTTTAGTGAAAAATAAATAACTGCTCCAATTAGGAATGGTTGCGCTGCCTCATCCATGTCAAAACGTTTTCTTATTTAGATTTGAAGTTTATATAGCATAAGGATATTTCGAGGCTCCACACAAAATCGGGACTCACTAATAAGCTTCTCTTCTTTGATGAGAAAGCTCTGGGAACGAGGTTGTGCTGCGACCTAAATAATACACGGACCTGTGTAATATTTGACACCGCTTTCTGATTCAAGTCATTTTAGAACTATCAAGCAATTGCTACTAACAGCTATAGGAATATGATATATTCAATACTTGCATCAATTCGTTAGCATACAAATATTGGGAAAACTACTTCAAACTGTATTAGCGTCAGGTGAATGTATACAGTCATTTGAAAAAAACGCTGTCGCCGAGCGGCTTCGCAACTACGCGACTAGACCTAAAAGGAGTATGGGTAGAAATCACTGAAGGAGTTATCAACATCTTGAGCTCTCAGTGCTCTATACAACGGTTTATGTCTTTGCACAGAACGCGAAGGTACACATTCATTCATTTACTCGCTACATATTTCAGCATATTTCTTTAGTGCGTGCTAAACATTTTTTGCTTCAGTGATTTTTAACCACACTCCCGCTTGGGCTTGTCGCGTAGTCGAGTAGTCTGTCGGTGACAATGTTTTTTCAAATGACTGTATGTACAAAACTTAGACGTTCGAAAATTCTACAAGGTTTTAGAAAAAAGTATCGAACATAAAAGTATATAGTTAATAGTTATAATTCGATCTTGAATGGATTCAAGAAACACTGAAATTGCGTGACCCTGTCACGTTAGCGTCAAACGGCTAGCGGTGTCTATACTAGTGCTTCTCGCCATAGTTAACCTATGTTCTAATTGAAATAATTATTGATTATTTGAATGAAGTGTTCATTCTACATGTATAAAAGTTAAAACTGTCTTGTTATTTAGAACACAACTAAAAGTGCAGTATTTGTAAGATGCTTTTTATTATCAAATTTATTTCTAGTTCGATTTGACATTTTAATTTATGCATAAAAATGATGATCACGCGAAAATAAAAGACGAATATTTTCTAATAATAACTCTACTTTTAGTTATATTGCTATTTCAGCGCTTAATGTGATGTTTTGCAACAATAGAAATGATTTCGTCCCAAAACTGGGAGAAATATTACCGCTTACTATTGAAGCATTCATATTTGCTTATCAGAAGCGTGACAAACGGTCACGAAAGGGTCATATTCAAAAAATGTTTTCGTCCGATCTATTTATTTCCCCAGCTTGAAATTTCTTGTGCGAATAAAAGGATAAATTTGCTTTACAATGGTTTAGATTTTGTGTCCAAAATATGTATACCAGGAGTAGTTTTGACTATGTAAAAATTAGCTTTGTTTACACGCATAAATTAACTCAAAAAATGAGTCGTACAAAATGCTTCAGAATAAAATTAAAATTTATTCTATAGGAAATATTTTTTGATTTCTGTGAACGTTTTGAGATGTTTATTAACTGAGTTAAATATCATGTTAATCCCTTTCATTTCAAGAGTACAGTATTTCGTTAAAGTTGGGCATTTTTCGAACCTCGGAATAGCCGAAAACTGGCCCGCCAGGCGAGTTTTCGAACTTTTGTAAAATTCTCACCGAAATTTTTTTTTTCGGACTTCTAAGTATGATTTTTTGAAATAGTCCTATAAAGGGTTTCTTTTGGTGAAATAAAAAGAATTTCGATTTTTTGGAACTGTCATGAGGTTCTCGATCCTTGTGGGCATACGCTCTTAATTCGTTGATTTATCACACTTTTTTGTAAATAAATATTTGTTTTATCATCTACCACTGCAGAAACTTGTATAACCTATAGATATGCTATGAATAAATCGATAACAATGAAAAAATGCCGATGTCCATATTTTGCTGGTTTTAGAGTGTAGCTCTGTTGCGACAAAGATTTTTACAATAGGCGTGAATGAATAATTGATATTAAGAGAAAATTAAACCGACATCATTTGCAGTCTCGAAATGTTGACTTTACATGTAGCTTTGCCTGTGATTTTTGATTTTTGTGACATTTGTTTTCAGAAAAGTTGTCCAGAAAGATACACAAAGAAATAGAATATAGTAAATAGAGATTACTTAATGGAAAATGCGTGCGTACGGTTTTTATGCACAAGTTGAGAAGTATCAGAAAATGAACGAGTGAGCGTAGCGAACGAGTGAGTTTTCTGATACGCATCAACGAGTGCATAAAAATCGTACAAGCATTTTCCATTCTGTAATTTATTTATCTCATAGATACTGAGATTTCAGAAAGCAAAACTTTTAACAATATATAGTTGTTGGGCTACAGGGTGAACATCTCTATTGACAGATATTTTTACTAAAAAACAATCAAAAACTTTGCCATTGCATAAAAAAAGTGTTTTAATATGTTTTACAAATTCAAGGCAGAAAGTTTGAAAGTAATACATTGTTGAACATGCATGTTTACCGAAGGAGGTATAAATAACTTACAAATTAGAAATTTAACTTACGAACTTGGGTTTGTTTCCCTTCCCTAGTTTCTTTAGCTGTTTCTGTTTGGAAGTTATTGTTTTTCGTGTTTTTTTTTCAAACACAAGATCATTGATAATGCTGTTTGGTTATGGCGTTGATTTAAAATGTCTTTCGAAACTGGACAACATCCCTCGTAGCGACGATGGTTCGTATACTCTTGTCCTTCTTTGGTTCGCACACACACGAAAAATTCCCTGATAAATTCATTCAGCTCGGCAGGAGGAATGTCAGCTATCTCGCCGCGTGTTTCACCTTTATTTTCAAGAAACTTGGTCAACAAAGAGACATCTCTTTTCGTCTTTTTCACAGTATTTGGATTTTCTTATTCTTCAATAAACGAATCTACGGAATTGGCGAGTAGATATAGTAACACAAATCTGGAGCCTTCTGCAGCCATTTTCGCTCAAGTCGCAAAGGTGCCAATTTTAGTTGTTGACAGTGAGTGTTCGGTGATCGTGTTTCTGATTGGACGAACGATAATTTTCACTAGTGAAAATACATCGTTCGTCCAATCAGAAAGGCGAACGGTGCTTTTTCACTAGTGAAAAACGTCGTTCGCCTTTCTTATTGTCTAAATTCATCGCACGAACGAAAATTTACTCAATTAGATTTTCGTGTGTAAATCTCAGTATCTATGAGATAAAAAGTTGTTAGGAATAACATATCATACTTATTATTAGTGAATTGTTCAGTACACTTTGCACTGAAAAATGCATATCAGCCTAGCCTGAGAAAACAGATGTTCTTTCGCTACATATTTTGGCTTGTGCTATATTCCTAACAAGGTTTTATTACCGGAATCATTTTAGACAAGTTTGTTAACACTGGTGTACGTAACAATGAATGAAATCGTCGTTGCGTTCCATCGACCATGAAAAACAGCTTGAAAGATGAAAGTCGTCAACAAAGTTGAATAAATAATAAACAAATTAGGTAATACCTAATAGCGGAGCTCCCAGTTTAATTTTTTTTTACCACATCAATATGTGCATGTAAATAGTTTTTGTGCACTGGTCATAAAAGCTGTACATGATGACGTAGGCGTATTTGTTCGTATTGGAAAGAAATACTATTTCTTACTGTTCAAGGTTACTCAAGAAAAGAAAGAGAAATACTAATCTGGAATATATATATTTTCGACTATAAGTCAACTATATTTTTCAAGCTTTTTGCTAAAGATACTTTTTATGCATAACGAATTGTTGACTAAATATCCAACCAAAACAATTTTTATTTTTAAAAAATTCACTTAAAAAAAAATCGATATCACAATAGCGTTTCTAGCGAAAAAAAGGTATCCACGCACTTTTGAAAGATTAATTACTGGGATACCTGTGGTATCACAGTCTTAAAATGCCTTTGTTTTTTTTTTCTCCTGCTCGACAAAATGAACAAATTGCGCAATATTACCCAGAGGGTAATTGCGGCCTCACAATAGCCTCGACACCATGACATGTTGTCCCATTGATTTCGTCGATACCATGACAGCCCTGATATCGTCCAATCATATATCAGGTCTGTGTCTTGTTTTTATTTGTGATGTGATTGACGGTGATTGGCGTTGTCACTATTTTGACAGAAAATAACACGTGAAGTCGAGTCATTGTGATTGTTCGATCGAATATCGACTCGTGTCGGGGGTACTCCCTTATATTTACTATACGGGGACGTTCCGCCAAATAGGGTATGGTTTTTTGCCTTGGCGTCTTGAATAGGGTATACAATTTAGCCTAATTTGTCTTAAATTGCCTTACCTAGGGTATATAATTTCCCCCTTGAGTCTTGGATAGGGTCTACTTTTTACCAATTTGTCTTGAAATAGGGTACATATTTTTAGGATTCTGCTGTCTTAAATAGGGTCAGGGTTTAGAGGTACCAGCGGGCATTCATTATTATTAGTTGCTGTAGTACAGGGTTGACACCCGAAATATAGCTAGCTATTTTCCTCTTTATAAAGACGAGGATATCTTGGCCGGAAGGATCCGCCGGGGTGAAATGTCAACATTTTGTAACACAGGCATCCCGGTACATAGAAATATCGAGCAGATTCAAACAAGCCCAAAAATCACACACATTTTTTCTTTTTGTGAACTGGGAAAATAGGATTTTATGCACTGGTCATCAATCAAATAAAACACACATGGCAATAATATTTTAACAAAACACAATTTAAGAGTTGACTTTTAATGATACATAAAAAACTACTGAAAACAACAAAATAAACATATAGTCATTGTCAAAAAAGTTGTCCAGTGAAAAAAGACTTAAAGACCAAAAGAAGTATCATCTGATGATTTGTATATTTGTTTTAAACGATATAAATTCTGGTTTCAAACTCTATAGTGAGTAACAGTGAACAGAGAATAATAATTATGAACTCTACTTATACAATAATTTCTGGTATCGAGTATTTAGGGCGAGTATATAAGGTCTGACATGACATTTCTTTTGGTCTAAATGACTTTTTTGGTGGACAACATTAATAACATTGTCTGTATAAGAGAGAAAAATACCATACGCCCTTGGCGGGACTTGGTCCACGCTTTCAGCATAGTCAGTAGTCCAACGAGGATCCACTACCATCCAGGTATCCCAGTTTACCCTGCCAACAGGTTTAAATTCGTGACAAACGCCGTACGTGACTTTGTGTCACGACACGCTAACGTGACAAGTTCTATTTTTGGCGGGCTTGCCACCAAAGTACCTTTTTGCTTCAAATTTGCTTCAAACACAAGACAAAACGCTGAGAAAAATCAAGATTTTGAGCTTCAAATTGACAAAAACATTATTCGAACTAGACCTCAATAGGATGGTAACTATGCATTTTAATTTAAAAGGAAAAAAGGAAATATGAAAACATTTCTTTGTAAAAAAAACCTTTTCATCGATTTAGATTTACTAAAAAGAAGTCATGGCAAATCAGTTCAAAACAAAACAAAAAGTTCTTTTGAAATGGAATTAAAAGCGTCAAGAATAAGTTCTACCAACACAAAATCGTTTTGAAAAGACAAGGATTTTAAAACAAGGTATTTTACTATGGAAAACTTTGTGTAAAACATCATTTTGTTCTGTAAACAAATATTTAATTAACGACTTTGAAGTAAAAACTACTAAAAAAAGCTCGTTTAGTAGCCATAAAATTGTCAATATTACTAAATATAACAGAAGTTATTCAACCAATTTTAAATTATGTTTGTATAAATAAACACCTTTTTCAATCGAGCAAAGGCTACGAAAAGTACAATTTACACATGCACAAACATCGTTTCATGTACGGTTTTTATCTCAAAAAGTAAATGAAATGGAGATAAACCTTTTCTCTTTTCTTAATAATAATAAAACAGAGATTAGTTATTATTAGTTTTTAGGTGTTTTTTTTTTTCAAGCTCGTTATATCAAACAGTTTTTTTCGGTTTCAAAAAACGTGAAACAAATAATAATCTTGAACTTACTTTATCGGTGTTTATTTTCTTGAGGTTTTCTTCTCTTCAATGACATTGATCATATTTTGACGAATAAATGTATGTACTTGAATTTTGATGGATTAAACATTGTCCATAGTTCAACTGCCAAGCTTGAAAATCCCGGCTTCAATAAACTGTGCCAAGCGAAACCATATGAAGACAGTTTTCATAACAAACAAGGACGTCGCTTATTTATCAATTTTTTCAAATTGCTGTAGTCTTTAGATCTATTCTTCCGCGAAGGCATCTACAAATAAGTTTTCTTGATGATTTGGAATCAGTCTTTTGCTTTTCTTTAGTATATTTTCTTCGTTTTTTTGTTCTTCAAGTTTATGTTCTTCTTCGGTCAAAACTTTCTTTATATTCTTCGAAGTTCATCTTTCTCCGTTCATCTTTTGTATTCATGAAAGCTCTGCTATTCGCAAGTAGTATTTTGTACAGATCAATTGTATTTGTATTTGGTACAGATCTGTGACTAAAAACAAAAACCTTTAGCTGAACTCTTGCGAATTTGAGTGGTGAAAGCCGTGCCGACTGACAGCAATTTATCACACTGAGAAAAAAACAGTTTGAACAAGACAAGCTTGCTGTGTACAACGTTTTGAAGTTAAAAAGAACAAAGACCACATCTACAAGATTACTTAGGCTGCTGAAAGTATGTATTTATTTACTTTTAATCAAACGTTTGCTGGTTTAAGGTTTATCAGTTTCTGTTTTCATTTTGACGAGACAATTGAAAGATAATGGTAAATCTGCCTTTTTGTTCACATTGCTTGTTTTCAAACATGGTTTATTTATAAGAATAAAAAACTTGAAAGCACATTTATAATTCTGTAATTGATTGTGTGTTTGTTTGTTTTTATAAAACAAAATATAATATTTTGCCGCGCGGGGAATTGTGGTAGTTGAGGTAACATTTCCAAGATGGCGGCTTTGTAACCAAACCCGGCGCTCGCCATTTGTTGCCATTAATATGTTAAAAAAACACTAAAAATACCCCCAAAAAATCAAAAAACATATTCAAAAACAAACAAAAAAACAAAAAGAAACAAGATTCTTCAGTTATGTGGTCGAGAAATTTGAATACGATGCCAGAATTTACCCATGAAAAACTTGAAGACCACCTTGTTTCGTCCGACTCGTCGATCGACAACAAGCCTAAAGGAGCTTCTCGGCACAAGAAACTTGGATATCAATTATTTAAATCGGGATATGTTACAGGTATTTGTGTTAAGTCTAACATCAAAATGGATGAACAATACTTATACTTAGTCCGAGGAAAAGTAAATGCACAAATGAAGAAAGAAGAGTACATTGTTTATGTGCATCTCCTCTGTGACTCCGGTAGAGTTGTTCGTGCAAGCTGTGGATGTCCAGCAGGAAAAGGAGGCTGTTGTAAGCATGTAGCTGCACTGTTATTTCAACTGCTTGATTACAAAGAACTGGAACTGACTGAAGTCCCTGTTCAAATTTCATGTACTGAAAAGTTACAGTCTTGGAACGTACCTACTTTACATCCTGAGAAAAGGGGAGCAGTCCTTTTTGAGGATTTGCTTTTTGAACAGGCAGACTATCACAAAGATAAAATTGGACGTAAGCGTCCAATGGTTAAGGGCAGAAGGGATGGTTTCAATGCGGCTCCTACCTTCTCCGAGAAAGTAACAAGAACTGATTTAAAACGACTGAGAGAAAGTCTTGATGATAAGTCACCATTAGCAGATGTACTAGACGAATGTGACTGTAAACCATTTGATTATGATGATTACTGCAAAAACCTGCCATCAAAGATAAAACTAGAAAATAAGAAAAAAACTCTTTTGCACTTAAATACAGAGAATGTTAGAACTGATATACTTAAACAACTTGACAATACTTTTGATCCATTTGATGTACTTTGCCCTGAAGAAATTGCAGTTGTCAAGAATAAAGTGAATGTTAGTGTTGATGAAAGTCTGGAAATTGAAAGGAATACAAGAGGGCAGGCTGACTGCCCAGAGTGGTTTCAGCACAGAGAAAAAAGACTTGTAATTTTGGTGGTGTTATGAATCGAAGAGAGACAATATTTCCCAAAACACTTCTAGAAAAAATGAAATCCAGTACCACCAGTCAAAAACTTCCTGCAAGTTGTAGATGGGGCAAAGAGAATGAAGAATATGCACTGATTAAATATTATGAAGCTCTCGATCATAAAGTAAAAATCTGTGAGTCTGTTGGTTTGATAGTCAACCCAAAATGGCCGTGGTTGGGTGCAAGTCCTGATGCACTAGCATTTGATCCACAAGAACCATCTCAATATGGGGCAGTTGAAGTTAAATGCCCTTCATCAAAAATTGAAATGACTATTGCAGAGGCTTGTCAAGACAAGAATTTCTATCTTCATCATATTAATGGACAAATTTGTCTGAAACAGAAACACCAATACTATTTCAAACTTCAGGGCATTATGGCTATCTGCCAGTTACAATGGATTGACTTTGTTGTATTCACAGTTGTTGATTTTCATGTTGAGCGTGTTTATTTTGATTTCAATGACTGGAAAACCAACATGCTTCCAAAACTGACAACATTTTTCTTGACCTATCTAGTATAAAATTAATCAAATTATAAATATTACACCTTCAAACACAAATGATTAAACATTTTATTTACAAATAAATAAATAAATAAATTTTGATATTTACAAATAGACACTGTGATATTATTATAAAATTATTAATAATTTATTGTTCGCATACATTAAAATATTTTATATAATGATTAATTCGTGGGCGCATGGAATTTATCTTCTAGTGTTCAACTTGATATCTTTAACACATTTAATGTCTCCATGCAAGCACCCATGTATTATTCTGTTTATTATATAACAAACAGTGTTTTAAACCAAGAAATTTATTTCAAAATGTTGAAAACATAGACAAGTGTGATAAATAGAAATATCAACACTGCACACATGTGTAATACGATTTTTAACAGTATACAAAATCCCTATAAGGGACTGGTCATAAAGTATACGGGGGGTGGGACGGAAAAAAAGGTGGGGTGGGCCATAATTTTTGAGCATGAAAAAGGGGTGGGCCAAGAAAAATTAAAAACAATACACTGGGGGTATTTGGGGGTAATTGTTGTGCATTGTATAGGAGTGGGCTACTTGTAACTATGCATAGACTAAAGGGTGGGCCAATAAAAGTCATTCATTGGGAATTCTGAATTTTCCGTCCCACCCCCTCTATACCTTATGACCAGTCCCTAAAACACTGTTCTTTTTAATAAAATTAAATTTATGTTGACAAGATTGATAAATATTTAAATTTGATTGTAAAATGTATGAAAACGAAATGCCTAGTTCGAGCATTAAAATATATTTGAATTATAACTTAGGAACTAAAGTTCAAAGTAGCAAATAACAAGAAAATCAACTTGTAGCTGTCAATAAGGGATATAGCACTATTTGAAACTGACAATATATTATAGTAAACTCACTAAACCCATTGCTATTTACTCCCTAAAATTCAGTTTTTACTGCAAGTATATATGCTTTTTTGAATTTCTATGGTGTATTAGTCTATAAAGTATATTTCAATAGTAAAGTACCTTTACTTTCAACTAGTTTTTCATGTTTTTTTTGTTATTGGCACAGGTTTTCTTAGTTTATTTTTATTGTCAATGATTGTCAATGATGTTAATAATAGAAAAGTACAAAAAAATCAGTAAAACCAATATGTAATACCAAATCAACTAGAAAACATGGTCTACATAAGACATCCAGGTAAAGTATCTATCCCTTATTACTATCTCGGGTTGTAGAAATAACAAGTGGTTTAAAAAACAATGTAAGGTAACAACAAATACCCCAGATCTTATTTATGTCAGCTGCCATACTTAATGGAATAACTTGTTGTAGGATTCTAAAGTTCTTAACTTTTTCTATAGCCCTCTCAACATGTATTCTTTCTTTTGCTATCCTTCGTGTTCTTACCTCATCTGAGTGACTAAGCTGAGATGCGCCATTTAAAAATGGAGGGATGTTAAGTGACACATCCTCTGGGAGATCCTCTGCTATAGTAAATCCTCTATCAGCCATTATCACATCACCAGGTTCTAATAGGTGCAAGATTTCACAGTCATTTGTGAGTTCTCTGTCTGATGTTCTTCCAGCATAGAGCTCTGAGACAAAAGTCAATGTTCCAGCTGGGGAAATACCAATAAGGCCCTTTGCAGTGTTGTGGTGCTTATAAGTTGAAAAAGTTGCACTTTGAGTTGCTGGAGATGTTGGCTTTTCGATGAATATCTCAGTACAGTCAATTATCACCCTGGTTTCAGGATGATTTTCTTTGAAGCTTGGGGGCATTGCACTGTCAACCAAGGCTCTTGAAGGCCAGATAGGTATAGATTTCAAGCGTTGATGAAGAAAGGTAACCCAAGTTATCCAGATGTTACTAACCTGTGAGACAGAAATGTCATATCTACTTGCTAAATCTTTCTCCAAAAGCCCACAGCGGAGCCTTGAAAGGACCATAAATAATTCTTCTTCAGGAGAAAGGGATCTCTTTCTTCCCCGCTTCTGTTGCTGCTCTGATTCAATATTTCCATTATTTGAGCCTACATACCGTAGTTTTTGGCAGGCAGGAGATAGAAAGACGAAGAATTCTTTAAATTTGGAGTAATTAGGGAAGCCAGTGTAAAATTCTATATTGCTATCAGAGTCTTTGAACTTATCCAAAGAAAATCATGATTGTTTTAACTGTTGTTTCAGGTCGATGATTTCTCCTTCGTGTTGTAGTTTCATACGTTCAAGTTCGTTTTGCAAATTTACTATCTCTTGTTTGAGCTCATTGATATCAGTGGGTTTTACTTTATTTTCCATTAAGTCAGTCTTATGAAGGTCGTTGTTATGTTTATTAGTTAAATCTGTAAAAGGAATGCGTTCCCGGCACATAAATGTCGATCTTGGATTGCTCACTGTTGGCTTAATTTTCTTTGGTGTTATTGTTGGCGTACTGTTCGTGTAAGTTTTCTTTCCGCCAGGAAAATGTGCAGAACATACTTTATGGTGATCGTTTGGCACAAAGTCCTTTCTAGAAATCCAATGTAGCCATGTGGATCTGGTTTTCCTATCTTTCGGGAATTTGTGGAATGATAATTCCGGATTTTTCTTTGTACTGTTGGTGCAGAGAGGTACACAACACGCCGTTCCTCCTCCTCGACTTTTGTTGAGTAGTTGACTTTTTCCTTTGTTTTCTCTCATCTTGAGGGATTCAAAATGTTCTTTTTGTTTTTTTGTTTGTTTTTGGATATGTTTTTTGATTTTTTTGGTATTTTTAGTGTTTTTTTTTACATACTAATGGTAACAAATGGCGAGCGCCGGGTTTGTTTACAAAGCCGCCATCTTGGAAATGTTACCTCAACTACCACAATTCCCCGCGCGCATCGCTTATAGCTGGAATCGGCTATTGCAAAAAAATCTCGCTTATTCACTATGAAATTATCTTCATATGTCAAGGGTAAACTGAAGTAAAAAGTATTGCCACTTTGAAGCGCTGTTTTCCTTTTGATTTCAGTAGTCAATAACAACATTTTGACCACTGTCATGACGAATATCGTTGTCGATAAGAGTACAGACAAAGCTAACCAAATTCGATTTGCTAAATATACAAATTATGATAGTACTAATATTATAATATTTACATGTAGTTAAAAATAGAACAAAGTGTGCATAGCCTTAATTTAAGAATAAGATATATCGAAACTAAATAACTAAGTAATAGTAAAACAAGTAAAATAAAGTAAAAAACTAAGTTAAGTTACTAAATGCTTCTCTAAAATAATGTGTCTTCAAAAGACTTTTAAACTTATTAAAATTGTTCTCTTTCCTAATATAGTCAGGTAGATTGTTCCAGGTCTTAGGAGCAGCTGCTGTAAATGATCTGTCTCCAAGCGTGCGCTTAAACCTGCCTGTCGGGTCATGCAACACAATGCCAGCAGCTCTAGATTGCAAGTTATAGCGCGGACTCAATTTTATGCTTATCAGGTCGCTTAGATACGTTGGAGCTAAGTTGTTAATTATCTTGAAGGTAATAACAGCAATTTTATATAGAATTCTAAACCTTACTGGCAGCTAGCCTGACTTTCAGAGCGGGCCTGGGTCCTACGCTATCGCTTTCTCCCCAAACTTCCAGGCCCGCTCTGAAAATCAGGCTAACTGGCAGCCAGTGTAGCGAGTATAAAACTGGCGATATATGACAATATCTAGGTGTAAAACTTATAAGTCGCGCTGCCGAATTTTGGAGACGCTGTAATGTAGAAAGATGTACAGCTGGTACCCTATACAAGAGTCCATTTCAGTAGTCAATACGCGCCGTGATCACAGCCTGCACAAGCAATTTGGTGCTGTCATATGTCAAAAACTTCCTAATTTGTCTAATATTGAACAAATGATAAAACACTGATTGACAGATCTTATTAATGTGCGTGGTCATACTAAGGTTTGAATCGAACCACGAGCCAAGATTGCGGACAGCTGAGCTTACTATTGGTATATTTGCTTGACCAATGTTTAGATGTGCAATGTTCACTTTACCTAGTAGTTGCCGAGAGGCAAGAGAAAAGTCGTTGTTGACAGCTGGTGGATAACATTCTAAAAGAGCAACATTCCAATCAGCATAACAATAGAATAAAAATATCAAATAATCGTTAATCCCCGTCATTTATCATTTAACGTCTTACGCGACAGTATAAAGCCAGTGAAAGTAACTTCTGTAAGTTTGATTTACGTTAGCTTTAAGTAAGAATATAAATCTAAACATTAAGTTAACTTTAAACTTTCAGTGTAAAGTTAGTTTACAGTTCACAAATAAGAAACATTTACGCGACTGTATAAAGCCAGTGTAAAAAACTTCTGTAAGTTCGATTTACGTCAGCTTTAAGTAGAGATTTAAATCTAAACATTAAGTTAACTTTAAGCTTAGTGTAAAGTTAGTTTATAGTTCAAAAATAAGAAAGATTTACGCGACAGTTTAAAGCCAGTGTAAATAACTTCTGTAAGTTGGATTTACGACAGCTTTACGCGAGTTCACTGAAAGTTCAACTTTAAGCGACTTTAAAAATCGCGTAAAGCTCCTAGAGCAACTTTCAGCTCCTTTACGCCAGTGATAAATTTGCTTAAATCTCCTTTTTGGCACTGTGAAATAACTAAGAAGCTAAAGATAAATTAGAACCAGGTATAAGCAGAAGTTAATTAAATTGTTTAAATGACGGGCTGTAATAACAGAAATTTAAAATGTACAAAAATATAAACACACACATATAAACACACACTATTTTGGAGGAATGCAGTAAATAAAGAATTACGTAAATAGCTATTTTAAGTATATATGTAATTGAATAATAATAATAATAATAATAATAATAATAATAATAATAATAATAATAATAATAATAATAATAATAATAATAATAATATCTTTATTTAACGACAGTGACACTTTAATTTATCCTCAGATAATTTTCAAGTGGCTCTCAAATAAAATATAAATACAACTATTACAATGCAACTATAATTACAATACAATACAGTACAATACAGTACAAATATAAAAGGTATAAGGTGAATTAAATTGATACTAGCTATACATGTCATATTGAATAAAAATTAACTATCTAAATAGAAAGGTATGTTGTAAACAACGGTCATTGTTAGGCGTGGTTCAAACGAGTGCGCAAGTTGTTGCAAATTTTTTCCCTTTCGACTCGGTTGTCCGCTAACTTGCCGCTTCTTCATCGGTTTGTTCATAATTTGACCGTGCTTAAATTTGATCGAAAGCTGAGTCAGGTCAGGGTCTGCTGGTGACTCTGCTACTGGTAACATTGTAACCCAGTACCACCTGCCGCATGGTCGGGTTGTCGGCGACTAAACCGCCTCCCCCACTAACATTGTGTTAGTGAGGAGGGTGGCATGTCACCCAGCAGGACGAAAAATAAGACCTGTCAAAGGGCGGAAGAGCTCGTTTTGAGCCAACGGCCAGCATGCAAAACTGAAGCTTTGCTGAGTGACGTCAATTTCAAGCCAAAAAAAAAAATCAAGTGGAAGACCAAACTGCTGATGTATAACTGATGTAACTCAAGAAAGGCAAAGAGGAAGAGATAGTTTTATACTAGATACTGTATTTGTTAGTATATTTTTCGCATTGTACGTATAATTCTATTATTAGTTATATTTAAGGAGGAGTAGGATATTCAATTGGGACGAAAGTACTGTTTCCATCTCCAGTCGCAAGTATATACTCTTTATTAGTTGAAAATTGTATCATTGTGACAAATAAATAAACTGAAACTGAAAGGTTTGTTGACAAATTTGTACGATATTTATATTTAAATTATCTAAAGAAGGAGCCTGTCTTATATCTAATGGAATTACATTCCATAATTTGCTACCTAAAAAATTAAAAGTCCTTTGACCAAACGTTTTTCTATACAAAGGTACACTAAGATTATTGTTTGTATTTCCTCTAGTATTTAATAAAGGTCTACTAACTATGAATTTATCTATGAGATACTGAGGAGCACTATAGTGAATACATTTATACATTAAAACCGAATATAATATAATATAACCGAATATAAATTAAATACAATTGTCTTACAACGAGATAGATGTCAATATATTAGCTTAAAGTCAAACTTTTTAAAAGAAAATTGGCAATCGATTAATATGTTTTTAAATTAATTTATAACACAGGGAGCCCAATAACTTCACATGCAGTAAATACGATACGTGATATAAAGACAACATAATAACAAATAAATTATAGTTTGATAAGTTAACATCAACGCCTAATTGAACAACAGGTAGAATCAATAAACGTATTGTATTGTAACATTGGATATGTTTGTAAGAATGCACGTTCAAAATAAATGTTTCAAATTCAAAGTTTCCCGGCCCTTTTATATATGGGCAGTCTACCGTCTCTCCCTGTGGTTTGGTTTGTATAGCATACCTTGCGGTCCATCTTGATGTAATTATTGTTGGTAGTGACAAGACCATCACTACCACTAGATAACAATACATCATACTTGGCTGGTTCTTTAGCTGCTGACACAAGGCTGTACATTAGTCCTACAGGGGAGTGGAGGGATAGAGTGTTTTAACAGCATCTGCGGCTAAGGGACTGTGCCAAAATTAACAATATACGGGCGCGGGGTAGTAAAAAAGATAAAGGTTTTCCATTGTGGATATGAGATAAGTAGAATGTTACTTTTCGACTGCTACTGCTAGTCTTCATCAGGCGATCGTTAGACAGAATAAAAGAAAAGTGATAAAGGCAAATATTAAGTTAGACCCCTCTTTAAGAAACCAAAATCTTAGTTCTGAATCTGATTCCAGTTCTATTAAAACATATGTTTGTATGTGGTATATCGTAGTGGTAAAAACTGTCTGAGTCACGCCCATTTATAACGCCTAGTGCTATTTTTATAATAACATATGATAACGCCGCCCTGCTATTCTTATTATAACGCCTGCTATTCTTTGATGAATACAATCTCCAGTACAAAAAAAAAAAAAAAAAACTACACAAGCAGACAATGCTAACTATATGAATGTTTTTTTTTATCGAGATAGATCTATCTCTTGAATAATCATTAATGTTGACTCAAATGTTCTCATCAACTACGTAATGTTATAAACTGTATTACTATTAAAGTAATATGTGTAGAAACTGTCTACATAGAAGCGTCCATAGTATTGTATTTTTTATGTAATTTTGCAGAATTTTAGTATTTTTTTTTAATAGTTTTTGTAAGTTGTCCAACTTATAATTTTTAAATCGCGAAAAATGAGTGTGTTCATCTCCGCCATTTGATATTTTAATGGATTTTTTTTCTCCTTTCCTTTCCAAAATAGACCGGACGGACTTGAATTGAGCTGCATGAGAATAACACAATGTTTTGTTGACTCACCTCTTCACTTTGCATCTACTGCGAAGCTTCGACGAACTGTACCTTCATGATCCAAAGGTGTTTCTATAGCAGTATTTTAAAATCTACATCTTTGTTTGACGAGACAAATTGAATTAAAACAATTGTCGCTGTGTGCACATTAGCAAAAGGTCCAAAATGAATTAGTTTATGTTATGACAAAGTTAATGCCTTACGAATACTTAAAACAGCTGTGTAATTAATCGGGAACTAATAAACTTTATCTAATTAATAGCACCCACGACAATAAAACTGCACGTCCAAGAGCGCTTTACAAATTTACAATAATTTCATGATAAAATACTAGAAATAATTGAGACTATAAGTCTGCACATATAGATATAAAAAGATAACCGCGTAACCCTAAAAATATGAAATAAAACTTTTATAAGATATGTTCCTAAAAGAATGAAAGTAAGAAAAAAGCTAAATAAGAACAATAAATCAGCAGTAAGCCCTGTTTTAAAGATATGTCTTGAGTTTACTCTTGAAAATATCTACTGTCGAACGGGACCTTATTACTGATGTGGAAGGGCGTTCCATAAACAAAGCGCTCATACAGAGATAACATGGTAAAAAAATATTTTTAAAATAAATTTAGGTTCATTAGATAATTTACTGACATATGCTGCCTGTTTTAGGAGTGCCTTCGTCCGATATTTTGCTTAGTACGCGTACTATCCACACCGGGATTAGACAAGTTCAATGATGGATCACGAACACAGTGTATTCCCAATAGTTGTCGAGTAGAACGCTCAATACAATATGAAATTACTCACATACAAGTATAATATACTATGAGACTATCGCGTATGAATACTGTGCGAACGTACTAACCGATACAAGTATATGTAATAGACTATCGTATGAATACGTACGTACGAACGTACTAACCGATACAAGTATATGTAATAGACTATTGCATGAATATACGTACGTACGAACGTACTGACCGATACAAGTATATGTAATAGACTATCGTATGAATATACGTACGTACGAACGTACTAACCGATACAAGTATATGTAATAGACTATTGCATGAATATACGTACGTACGAACGTACTAACCGATACAAGTATATGTAATAGACTATTGCATGAATATACGTACGTACGAACGTACTAACCGATACAAGTATATGTAATAGACTATCATATGAATATACGTACGTACGAACGTACTGACCGATACAAGTATATGTAATAGACTATTGCATGAATATACGTACGTACGAACGTACTAACCGATACAAGTATATGTAATAGACTATCGTATGAATACGTACGTACGAACTTACTAACCGATACAAGTATATGTAATAGACTATCATATGAATATACGTACGTACGAACGTACTAACCGATACATATATATGTAATAGACTATTGCATGAATATACGTACGTACGAACGTACTAACCGATACAAGTATATGTAATAGACTATCATATGAATATACGTACGTACGAACGTACTGACCGATACAAGTATATGTAATAGACTATTGCATGAATATACGTACGTACGAACGTACTAACCGATACAAGTATATGTAATAGACTATCGTATGAATACGTACGTACGAACTTACTAACCGATACAAGTATATGTAATAGACTATCATATGAATATACGTACGTACGAACGTACTAACCGATACAAGTATATGTAATAGACTATCATATGAATATACGTACGTACGAACGTACTGACCGATACAAGTATATGTAATAGACTATTGCATGAATATACGTACGTACGAACGTACTAACCGATACAAGTATATGTAATAGACTATCGTATGAATACGTACGTACGAACTTACTAACCGATACAAGTATATGTAATAGACTATCGTATGAATACGTACGTACGAACGTACTAACCGATACAAGTATATGTAATAGACTATTGCATGAATATACGTACGTACGAACGTACTAACCGATACAAGTATATGTAATAGACTATCATATGAATATACGTACGTACGAACGTACTGACCGATACAAGTATATGTAATAGACTATCGTATGAATACGTACGTACGAACGTACTAACCGATACAAGTATATGTAATAGACTATCGTATGAATATACGTACGTACGAACGTACTAACCGATACAAGTATATGTAATAGACTATTGCATGAATATACGTACGTACGAACGTACTAACCGATACAAGTATATGTAATAGACTATTGCATGAATATACGTACGTACGAACGTACTAACCGATACAAGTATATGTAATAGACTATCGTATGAATATACGTACGTACGAACTTACTAACCGATACAAGTATATGTAATAGACTATTCTATGAATATGTACGTACGAACGTACTAACACACAAGTATAATAGACTATCGTATAGAGTAACCCGTGAAACAAAATTATATAGTCAAGGTGTAATAGTCAAGGCGTACTAATGCAAAAATCGTATATCGTCGTTCCTGTTTTGTGCATGGTATATTAAATATTATATCATATATTAACAATATAAATATACAGGAACACATTAAATATAAATATGACCAGTATACATATATTATTATAAGTAATACCACTGGCACTGAGGGATATTAGTGATTAAATGTCCCCGAAGCAGAGGGAAGGTTAGTGGCCGTCTCGAGGCCGTCTCGAGGCCGCAGGCCGAGGGACTTTTACTAAACTTCCCGAGGCTGAGGGACATTTAATCACTAATATCCCGAAGAAGTCATGGTATTAGTTTGTAATACCATGATCACCGAGGAAATTTACGAGCATGGGATTTAGTTTGGGAGGGATTCTTCAAGGAGCGACATTAAACAATGTCGAATTTAATATAAATTTTCATAAATAAATCAAGAAAGATAATATTGTGGTGTATGATGTAAGGTCTATTATAAAATATACACCTTGTTACTTTAAACTTGATAATTTGATTTTTTTGATTCTCAATGTCAGTTTTATACACATGCGCAATGACAAAAATGCCTCCCACACGCGTAGGAGTGTGCAGCGATATCAAGTATGGCCCCATAACAAATCAAATGAAATTCCGAAACAGCGTGTTTCGACGATAGTCCCGGTGATTGTAATATATGAGGGACTATATACCTCATGAATAGTAATGAGGGAAAATTAGTTCTAATTTTCCCTCATTACTATGTATGAGGGAAAATTAGAACTAATTTTCCCATATACATAGTAATGAGGGAAGATAAGTTCTCATTTTCCCTCATTCCTATTCATGGAGAGGGATGTTAGCGATATAACGTCCCTCTTAAAACAATGGAAACCGAGGTGATCATGGTATTACTTACATTGATAGTAAATAGTATTAATACAATATAATTGTAGAGCCGTTTTGACAGCTTTTCGCAAGTTAATTAAGTTTTTTTGTAGGTTCATTTTGAAGCTAGTAAAAGGTGGTTTGGTTTTCAATTCATTTGGCAAAGAGTTCTAGAGTTTCGGGCTTTCATTTTAACACTAAAATGACGATATTTAACAAAATATCTCGTAAATGAACACGTGACCCCTGTTTTTGCTTCAAAACTTGCTTTGTTAAATAATGCTTTTTGAAAAGTTGTAACAATATTTCTTTCAATATTTTTCTTCAATATTTAAAAAAAGTAATATTATTCAAGTTATGAATCGTTGATGTGAGAAAATAAAAATATCTTTATCGTTTAAAAATATTTTTCATTGTTTTCCATTCTTATATATATATATATTTTTTTATTATGTTAAAAGCATTGAGAGTTTTAAATGCGTTTTTCAAGAAATAAGGTATTATTATTATTATTATTATTATTATTAGAATGTTATTCGTTTGTTTCACAAATATCGAAGATTTGGACCGCGACGTTTCGACTTCAAATATGTCCTAAACACACCCGAGGAAACCTTTTTTTTAGTATAGAAATAGACAACTCAAAACCAACAAAACATAGAACTTTGAGAGATTGTACAGTGAGAATCACCTTAAAAGACATTTTGGGATATTTAAAATGTATACCTTTTTAATAAGAAATTGTACACTTAATTACCAAGTGTTTTGTGAGGCATTTGCAACATATCTATTGTATTTAAATTATTATATTTTTTGTAAATTCTGGCAAACAAAAAGGATTGTACAGTTAGAATCTCCTTAAAAGAGATGTTGGAATATTTGGAATATATTGTATTTTTTTCAATAAGAAATTGTACATTAATTGCCAAGTATGGGAGGAGCGGGGGCATGATGAGCTTCACATCATTGGAAATGAGTGTTTTCAGAGGCATTCGCGTCATACCTATTGTATTTAAATTTTGATATTTTAGCAAATTCTGGAAAACAAAAAAGGGAAAGGAAAGGCTGAGCATATCTTAATAAACTCCATATTCATGTTAGTTAATGCCCCCTCTGGTTTTTCAGTCTACCCTCCTGATAACTATTGCTCAGTCCCTAAGCTGTAGATAAGTTTACAGGTGCTTTTTAAAACTATATTCGAAAACACGTCACATTAAATTAAACTTTCTTTGACGTTTTGCGAAGACTTTGATGACATTAAAATAATCGTGTGTTTCGTGGTTTAGCACCTGTATATGTGAATGATTAGAGCCTTATATATGTTTATCTATATGTGAATGATTAGAGCCTTATATATGTTTATCTATATGTGAATTATTAGAGTCTTCTATATGTTTATCTATATGTGAATTATTAGAGCCTTATATATGTTTATCTATATGTGAATTGTTAGAGCCTTATATATGTCATCTATATGTGAATTATTAGAGCCTTATATATATATATGTTTATCTATATGTGAATTATTAGAGCCTTATATATGTTTATCTATATGTGAATGATTAGAGCCTTATATATGTTTATCTATATGTGAATTGTTAGAGCCTTATATATGTCATCTATATGTGAATTATTAGAGCCTTATATATATATATGTTTATCTATATGTGAATTATTAGAGCCTTATATATGTTTATCTATATGTGAATGATTAGAGCCTTATATATGTTTATCTATATGTGAATTATTAGAGCCTTATATATGTTTATCTACATGTGAATTGTTAGAGCCTTATATATGTTTATCTATATGTGAATTATTAGAGTCTTATATGTATTCTGCAGCGCACCTTAGATTGTCCCAAATATTTTTCTTATCTTGATCCATGGCCACGATACAAAGCCTTATAACTCAGAGATGGTCCATTCATTAAAGGGAAAATTAAACTGTCCTATCCTAAATTTACTCAAGCATGTTCAGTTAAGTCCTGGATTGAAAGAAATTATGGCTGAAATCATTTTATTTTTGTTATATTGTTATTTTTTATCTTAAACCTAACCAAACGTGGTACAGTCACATAACGCTACAACCTTAACATTTGTAAGGGAAAAATGTATAGAATTTACAGAATGTTTGCAAAACGCTGTATATATATGTGTGGTAAGGAATAATCAAACATCATGATATGCGTGCAGACTTATAGTCTCAATTATTTCTATTATCTTGTAATTAATTATAGTTTAAATTTAATTGTAAAACGCTCTAGGACAGTTCTAAGGAGCCCCCTAAGGGCCATGTGTAAAAATAAAAAAATCCAAAAGTCAAGTTATAAGTCGACTTATAACTCGCCAAAATGACAATGTCGAGATATAAGTCGACTTATAACTCGCCAAAATGAAAATGTCGAGGTATAAGTCGATTTATAACTTGCCAAAATGACAACAATGTCGAGATAGAAGTCGACTTATAACTCGCCAAAATGAAAATGTCGAAATATAAGTCGACTTATAACTCGCCAAAAGTGATAACTCGCCAGTTTGCGCATGTCATAAGCAAGTATTGTGGGCTCAACGTTGCTATATTCAATATGGCGCCAAACACGAGAGATGACTTATTAAATTGAACATTACTTCAATCGTGGATACAAACAAAAGGAAATACTTTCGTGTTTATTTCTAATACACAATCAAAGAATACGTTCAAGACAGTTAAAGCGAGTTCTTGCTCGAAGAGGCCTCACACGACGAAATAATGCAACTACTCTCACAGCTATACTGCATGATATAATAGAACAGGAGCTGCAAGGTAGTGGGCATGATATTGAATATCGGTCCATGTGGCAGAGACTAGGGGGCTTTGATTTATCGGTGTATGGGTGGGGGGAGGGGTGTTGGCAAAATCACCTGTTGTCTTTTCCAAATATTACACAACCCCCCTTCCTGGTTGGTACAACATATCATTTGCCCAGTTTATTACTAAAGCTGCATACAATTAGTGGCAACCCCCTATATAGCTTCCGAAAATAACATGACCCCCTATTACACTACAAAAACATAGAAAGCCAGTTGGGTTATTGATTGCCGACCCTCCCCCCATACACTAATAAATCAAAGCCCCCTAAAGTAAAACAAATTAAAAGAAAGTGAAAATGTAGTGTACACTACTAATGCTTTTTCTCACTTTCTGTTTTTTTTTTTGATCCACCAAGTATTTCTATAATTGCAAAAAATCATAATCTCATATAACTGATATGATTTTTATACAATTTTCAAATAAAAAAGAACAATAAGCAATTTAATGGGTTCAGTATTTATTTATGGGCATGGGGGAATACATTATTTCACAACTTGTTGATATGATTAATTAAAACAAGGTACAGACTTCGAGCTTCCACAGCTGTTGAAGGCATAACTAAATTTTCTTCACTCATGATGATCTGTGCCAATTCAAAAAACTCGTTACTACATGTGACAGAACAATCCCTGTTGCACAATTGCTGTGCACAGAAGGTGATGTCACTGTTATCAACTTCAATAAGGAAACTTTGGGTGTCTGATAGAGTGCTTACACTATGTCCATGAAATAGAACCTAAATAGTTCCTACATATTAGTTTTTATTTAGTGGCTATTCGTCACTATCACTCAACTGGAACAGCTTTAGTAACAATAGACCACAATACACAAGGGAAATCAAATACTCAAAACCATAGAAAGTTAATACTTTACTCATTGTGCATTGTTACTAAGAGCTGTTCCAGTTGAGTGATAGTGACTAATAGTCACTAAATAAAAACTATTAGTTAGTAACTATTTAGATTTTATTTCATGGTCATAGTGTAAGCACTCTAACTCAGGAAGAATGTATAATAGCTCGGGACGGCCTGAAGGTGAGTCCTCATTGGTTGATGCTCTAATGCAGTGGTTGTTCCATAATCGTGCAACTCTGGATAGGTCATCTCTGATAATTTTCATGTAACAAAACTTTAGGCACTCCACTTCAATAGGATTGGAATCACTGTAATGACCATTATCTCGTAGCTCTTTAAGAATATTGTATCCACCAATCTCCACCTCCTCTTCGCAATTGCGACCAGGCATGCTTCAATTCTTTGATTGGAAACAGAACGGTCGTACATGAAACTCTTTTCTTTAGCAAGTGAAAAACTGTTGAATACCAGCAACATATGTGTTTTCAGTACCACAATCTGATCTAATAATGCTTGCAGTACCTCCTACCTTTTTGACAAAGTCTAAAAAATATTTTGCTATGCAAGCTGGATCATTATTCGAAACTCCAGCTTCGAGCCACAAAATTCTTCTACTAAATTAATTAAGCCATCAATAGCACCATGAATGCAGAACCCAAAAGGTTTTAGTTTATCGTAACCATCTATGTGCCACAGAAAATTTGGTCCTTTTCCCTTGTACTGGCGCCTCCTTAATCTATGCCTTAGACGATGGTTAACACCCTCGGGATCTAAAACCCTAAGAGCATGTCGAACTGTTTCTT
Source organism: Metridium senile (assembly GCA_949775045.1). Lineage (NCBI taxonomy): Eukaryota > Metazoa > Cnidaria > Anthozoa > Actiniaria > Metridiidae > Metridium > Metridium senile. Next base: position 4,412,213 of record OX459106.1, read on the forward strand.
TATTTACTGCTAGGCCATATTCTACCTTAAGTCTCTGCCACATGGACCGATATTCAATATCATGCCCACTACCTTGCAGCTCCTGTTCTATAAATATATCATGCAGTACAGCTGTGAGAGTAGTTGCATTATTTCGTCGTGTGAGGCCTCTTCGAGCAAGAACTCGTTTTAACTGTCTTGAACGTATTCTTTGATTGTGTATTAGAAGTAGACACGAAAGTATTTCCTTTTGTTTGTATCCACGATTGAAGTAATGTTCAATTTAATATGTCATCTCTCGTGTTTGCCGCCATATTGAATATAGCATCGCTGAGCCCACAATACTTGCTTATGACATGCGCAAACTGGCGGGTTATCACTTTTGGCGAGTTATAAGACGACTTATATCTCGACATTGTCATTTTGGCGAGTTATAAGTCGACTTATATTTCGACATTGTCATTTTGGCGAGTTATAAGTCGACTTATACCTCGACATTGTCATTTTGGCGAGTTATAAGTCGACTTATAACTTGACTTTTCGATTTTTTTTTTACACATGGCCCTTAGGGGGCTCCGTAGATTCCACAGGAATCCCGAGTAAAAATAGAAAACTTGCTTTCTTTGCTATTTACAGTAATAAAGCCATCCCAGCGTGCTTTATAACTACACACAACAAGCACATGCGTTTTCTGTTTCTTATTTCCTAAAAATCTTTGCATTGTTAACCGCTATTTTGAAATTTCGGTCCGAATCCCATTTCCCAATTTAAATAGCTGTTATTACAGTTATATGCAAATGATTTTGAACAATGGGTTGAAGTCGAGGCTTTCGGGCGAAAACAATAGGTTTGCCCGAAAGCCTCGATATGAATCCATTGTTTGATATCATTTGCATATAACTGTAATAACAGCTATTTGGACCAAATCCCAGTCAAAAATCACATAATCCCATCAGTTTCGCTCAAGTTTTCAATCCCATTCCCATTTTCCATTGTTCTTTTATTTGTAAATCCCAGCCCCAGTGCATCCAATCCCATTTTCCCAATCAAAAATAAGGCCAATCCCTGCTCTCATTTTACCCCTTGAGGACCCTTTTAAAACGATGATCTACAAAAACAGACTTTTAGCCTATAAATAAATGAATGGTTTATTATAAAACAATTACATCGCAGCCATCAGGCTGAATTGCGTAATAACAAAATTATAATTATAATTGAATAGTAAAATGTGTATATATAAATAGATATGAATTTTTTTTATAAAATATAAGCTTAAAAGTCGATAATATGTAAATACAATAATAAAAAATCTAAAATTACTGTTTATAGCACATTGCTGGAATAAACGATTTTTTGTATCTTTCTGTTTTGCACTTCGGTAATGTTAGATTGTTGTTATTACGAAGATTGCGACCGTCGGCAATTGCACGAGTAGATGGTAATAGGTTGTGTAATCGAGCCGATGGCTCTTTCATTCTTTCTAAAGTTTTTAAACAAAGCTCGACGTTTCTCCTTGAGTCTAGTCGGGTGCAGTTTGCGATGAGGAGCGCGTCATTATAATGAGTGTTTGGATAGATAGTTCTAAATGCTCTCTTTTGGACAAGTTCGAGTTTATCAGACAAGTATTTAGGGAGACTGTTATGCCAGACGGTACAGGCGTATTCAAGAGTGGATCTAACGAGCGAATAGTAGATGGTAAGTAAGTCAGCTGAAGGAACTCCACTACGACGTAATACACGCAGAATGTACAAGCGTTTTGATGCTTTTTTGACCATTAGGTTGATGTTATCATCCCACTTGAGTTGTTTGTTCAATGTAACTCCAAGAACCTTAAAAGAAATGCATTTCAACCCCATTTAACATCCTTTCGTTATACTTTGTCAGAAGTTCATAACCAGAAGTGTCCATCTTCATTGTTAACCTATTCCCTATCATAAAGATGTAGAAGTTATTTTTAGCGCGTAATCTGATTGGTTGAATTGACGAGGGTGAGATGGCGTGACAGTCAAAAAATGGCGTCCGGCGTTGAAAGTTCACAAATAATATTCATAGACGAAAACTTAATTCCAAATGTTGTAGAGAACAAAAGTACAAACGAAGACGACTTTTCTACGTCTGAAGAAAGAAATGAGAGTGAAACGGAAACATTTTCAGATAGTTCAGATAGTTCAGACGAAGAAGTTGATATCGGGTCCAAAGGGGCGGAGAAGCGACGACAAAATAAGAGATTGCAGGTTGAGGAAAAGAAATTATGTGATATGGTGGATAACGTAAGCTCTGTGTTCGACAACAAAAAGATAGTCGAAAGATTGAAAGAGAAAATTGTTGAATGCCAAGATGAACGTGGACTCGATATTTACAAGCAGTGTTTGGACAAGATTCCATCGTTGATTTCGCTAATTGCAACTAATCTCAGAATAAAATGTATCGAAATTATCCGTAAAAAAAGAAATTAAAAAATTCGACAAGAAGGCGGAACTATGTGTGTCATGGGCCAGATATTTGGATTGTTTCAAACCTGGAAGAAATAGTAAAGAAAGAGAACAAATAGTCGATCTTAATTTGAAGTCTTTCAGCGCCGCAAAAACTCACAATTTTATAACACTTACGTCATGAATGTATTACTGAATCTCGTCTTTAATACTTTAGATCTTAGGTGGCTCGATTGAGTTTTTTTTCGACCTGACCACCAATTTTCAACTTTCAATTTTAACTTTCAATTTTAATGTTTTGCAATGTATTTCCCTTGCCATTGTTCAGATTTGACAGCTACTCGTGAATTCCTGTCTATCACGCGTAAACTTGCAACGTTTGAATAAAACCCGATTGTCTGCCGTTGCAAGTTTATGCGTGATAGACAGGAATTCACGGGTAGGTGTGAAATCTGAACAATCGCGAGGGAAATACATTGCACAACAACAAACGACAAGAACTCAGTGCAAAGCCTACCCGAAAATAAACGTCGGCTTTTGATACCCTTAGAGTATAATATCAACCGAAATGAAAAGTTACAGTGAAAGAATATAGTCTAACGAAGCTCTCAAGCAAGTTATAAAAAAAATTCAACGTCGGATATCAAATCGATAATTCCCTTTTCATGGAAGCAGGAGACAGAAACGCTTTGAATGCAATCATCAGCTGGTCGCTCCAGCTTTGGCTTTGGGACGTACCATATTTCGCATCTCTGACTGCAAACTATTTCGTTGGGAGAACGAACGATCTTTAGTGATTTGGGGAAATAACCCAACTGGCTTTCTATGTTTTTGTAGTGTGTATCTCCTAGACCTCTACAAAGGACATGGTTCTTTTCTGTAGCTAAACGTACTACATCATTAACAATACAGTCTGGACTATCGTGACTTAGTTTCCCTTCTGCTATAACATCTATGAGGTTAATAAGACTCAGCTTTCAGATGCCATTTGCCCAAATAATTAGCTTAACAGGTTTAAACGGACCAGCGACATCGTTCCAGCTAAATTTGTGCTCTTTTACGAAACGATGTCTCTTTTTGTGCAGTTGTGACTATACATTCGCATTGACATAATCAGGCCAATCGTCCCGTTCTTGTAGTGATTTGGAAATGCCTTCAAAATTTTCTTTTGCTACTGCTACTTGCAAACTATCAGCCTCTTTAGCCGCTATATTTTGTTTTGCTTTTTCTGCTAAACAACGGAGCAATTTCTCTTTTTTTACACTGACATTTGCCGTCACCGGCGACGCCATTCGTTGCTGGTTGCTTTAATTGCCTGTCACGCTAAAAGCGCCTAACCAATCAGACATTGAGTTTCACATTTCCTCGCCATGATTGGCTGAGCGTGCAAATCTAAAAATAACTTCTACATCTTTATGTTAGGGAATAGGTTAACAATGAAGATGGACACTTCTGGTTATGAACTTCTGACTTTGTATAATAATTATTCCCTAACAACATTTTATTATTTTCTATTCCTTTTTGGACAACACTTTTGAAAACAGGTGTAGACATTTAAATATAGTCAAGTTAGTTTATATAGTTTATTGATTCAATATTACATAGCTTATATAACATGCTTTTATATTAAATTCAGTGGAGGATCCCGAACAATTTCAAGGAGGGTGACTGTTAGAGTACACGCCATAAATCCGTCAAACAATTACTAACTATTTAGAGCAAAATAGTATTCTGTTATCAACTATATATTTAGTTAATGTCTTACTACTAAATATTCAATAAGACTTGAACCACACAATACACATTAGTATGAAGGAAACAATTGTTACACTGTTCTGCTGCAGTGATATCCACAAGTTTGTACAAATAAAATGGTGTAATTAGACAATCATTATCGGGAACCAAGGGGCTATATTATGTCACTCGTTTCTAAGGGAGACGAGAGACAAAATATAACCCCTGGGTTCCCGTACCCTAGAAACTAGAGGGTTTCTTGTTCTATTATTCGTATTTATCATTTGTACGTCTGCGTTCGTTTTTTTTCAAGAGAAACCCTCTAGCCAAATGAGCCTATTCTTTTGAATTCGCCGAGCCAATCAGAAGCGAGGGATCGCTGCGTGACCCCGGCCTTCTGATTGGTTTAAGTCTATGAAGATCTTTGATTGGATGAAAGCTGACAGCAAGATGTCAACAAGTTTGCCAAGTTTCCAAATATGGCTATAATTGGCGGTGTCAATCAAAACAGCATGGAAGTGAGATTCTAAGCTCATTTGGCCAGGGGTTAGTTTCGTTGAATCACAAACCATAAACAAACCGTCAAATTTACAAACGCTAAAGCGAACGATAAAGCAAGGAGAAAATAACCACTGGTACCCAGGGTAGGGTTCCCGTGGATGATTAGACAATATATAGTTTGATAACAGTGCGAATCACAAAACAGGGAGGGAAGAGGGGGTATCCATCACGAATCACGAAGTTACGTAATGCGTTTTCACGAATCACTACTTGGCAACGTTTTGCGCTTGTTAGATGGATAATCAATATGAACTGGATCTGATGTTCAGAAATACAAAGAATAACACTGCTAGCAATAAACGTCTCATTTTACACAACCGTTTATATGGAAAGCTGTCACGTTTTCACGGATTACCGGTTCTGTAATCACGAGTCACGACAGTGAAAATCTGTAAATCACGGGTCACGGGCGAAGATGATTTTACGGATCACGGCTTAAATTTTTTGCTTTTCACGAATCACAGGCCAAATTAATAGGGTGAATCAAGGATCACGGAAAACCTCTTACTACCCTGACAAAACGGTGGGCACCTAGAAATATTTTAGAAATCGTTTATTATTCGTTGAACAACTCAGAAACAACTATATCACCGCTAGAAGTTTTACTGATGTGTAGTATGACAAACTTTTTGTAGTTAGAGTTGTTTGTGAGTTGGCAACGAACAAGAGACGATTTCTAAAATATGATGCTATTTTCATGCTATTCATTAAAACCCATTCGCCACTTTTTCTTTCCCGCTTCTATGATCTACAATATACGATGTATAAGTCTTTTTCAATTAGGTTATATGACGTGCACTCTAACTCGAAAGGCATCACATAGTATTTTAGTTCTTATTCGCCTAATGCGTTATTCTTGTGATTTTTCAACTCCAAATGGTGTTGACTAATTCAATTCAACCTCAAACCTCCCCCCCCCCAATTGATCCGCTCTTGAAATTATTATCAAATATTTTTGTTGATCTTTTTATCATTACTAAATATTTATAATTTATTTGCTGATAAATATTTTTGAAATTGTTATATGGATATATTTTTAGTTTATAAGCTTTTTTGAATCGCTTACTCAGACGTACGATTCGAATCATTTGCATTCAAGATTCAACTATAAGACTAAAAATGTTTGCCTCTAGACCACTTTCACAAATAGTGAAAAACAAATATTACAAATAAAGAGATATTTGAATGTTTGAGCACTACCATGTGAAAAGCACACCTGAAGACCTGTTTGGAATGTTGCTGCTCTGCTTAAAATGTCAATGTAGTTTTAATATGATATGCTAAATGAATAATTTAGGGATATGTTTTTGGTGTTCTTCTGATTTTTCAAATTCATACAGCCTGATAGCTTCTTGCAATTATTAATCGTTTTAACTTTCACAAGTTAATTATTGTTATCGTGAATGCCTATCATAAGAAAGCTTTTTTTCTTAAAAAGCAATTTTTGATATTGTAATAATTAGTGGCGGCCATTTTTGAAAGTGGTCTATTGCATTTGACGAGCGAGTTGCTATATGGTCCGTTCTCGTCGTTTTTTCAATATTTTGTCACAAAAACTTCCTCTAAAGATCATTGAAGTTTTGATGATTCTGATAAAAGTAGAGAATATTTTTAAGTGACTATAACAGCAAGCTAAATAGTTCTTTTATAACTACAATAACTAGTATGGACTACGTCAGTGTTTATTATTATTGCAATAATATATATAATATATATACAGCCGATCTCGAAAAGGTTGTCCACCTGAAAAGACATATATACTAAAAGAAACATCACGTGACTCATTATATATTGACTTTCTGCGCGTGTAGAAAGTCAGGACTTCTAACGAGGGAAGATACTGCTTGTTTGAATTCTATATAATGAGTCACATGATATTTATTTCAGTATATATGTCTTTTCAGCTGGACAACCTTTTCGAGATCGGCTGCATATTTCTTATTTAATTATTTATTTACTTACTTACTGACTTACTGACTTACTGACTTACTGACTTTATTTATTCATTTATTCATTTATTTCATTTATTCATTCATTCATTCATTCATTCATCAATCCATTAATTCAATATTTTATCCATTCAATATTTCATCCATTTATTCATCAGTCCATCTATTTATTTATTTATTCATTCATTGATTTATGTAAACTTGCATCAAAGTTTCAAGGCAAAAGTTGGAGTTAAAATGTAAGAAAACTAGAAGTTAAACTACTATAGGTTGTGTTACTGTTTCTAACTATACGCTTTGATTAAACAAGTTTTCGTAACTTAGATTTGTTTTCATTAACCCGTGAAACAAAGTGTATTAGTTAAAGTGTGATAGACAATTAACACAAAAGAACACAATGGAATTAAGGTGCATTAGATAGCCGGATTACTTCTAGTAGAAAGTACGACGTACAGATTTAGACCCCGTCTACACGGATCCGGATACTTTTGAAACCGCATACTTTTTGATGTGAATTGGCTTATCGTCCACACGAATCCAGTGAATCCGGTCACCAAAACCGCATACTTTTACTTGAATCCTCCGGATACGCGGATTCGTGTGGACGCAAATATTTCTATGCGGTTTCAGCTGGATCAGATTCGTGTAGATGAGGCCTTAGACCCCGTTTACACGGATCCGGATACTTTTGAAACCGCATACTTTTTGATGCGAATCGGTCTATCGTCCACACGAATCCATTGAATCCGGTCACCGAAACCGCATACTTTTACTTGAATCCTCCGGATACGCGGATTCGTGTGGACGTAAACATTTCTATGCAGTTTCAGCCGGATCGGATTCGTGTAGACGAGGCCTTATACTCACGAATTGTTTGAGTCAAAACGTGTTTAACACAAACAACAAGTAAGTATAAAGCTGTAAAAAGCACTTTCTATGATGTGATCTATTTATTATACATACATAACAATTGTTCTTGCAAAATTTAATAGGTTGCAGCGCAGCGATTTTCACCACGAGAAGATAAAATTTGTATCTCCAAGCGACCATGTAATGTTCTGTTTATCATATAATTATCATTGAAAATAAAGAAAACCTTTTTTTAACACAAGAAGTTTCAGTAAAGCTGTGCAACCATAGTGATGATATCTTCACATGTGAAAATAACATGTTATTTTACACATGTGAAGATATCCATTTTTTGAAATAGAGAAATATAGGTATTTCATTGAAAATTATATAATAAAGAGTGATACAATATAGAGTGTGTTTTACGGGTTAATGAGAACGGCAATAATACGATTATTTCTTACTATTATAACAAGTAACACTTTTATAATACTGTGTATACGTCACATACTAATTTCCAACTTGTCTTGTCACAACATGGCGTTCAGATCTCTAAACCATGTCAGAAACGTCACTTTCCACATCGCTGTTATCAAAGGGTATGGTATACCCCTCTTCATCCTCACCCATCTCGATCATTTCCACATAGGGTGTGTCTTTTGTCATCATTGTCTCAAGGGTCTTTATGATGTCACTGAACGATGGTCTTTCCTCAGCGTTCTCGTTCCAGCAGCTTTTCATAACTTTGTACCTAGAGTAAAGACAATTGAAAGCATTTGAAAAAATAAATCTTAGATGCATATGTCATGGTTGGTAAATAAGTCGCTAGCCTGTCGTCGTTGTTGACTGAATTCGAATCCTAGATTGGGCATGAATGAATTAAAAAAATACCCAGTGTAAAGAGTAATTGTGTGCGTTTGCAAAATTAGTAGGATGCCTAAAATGCTTGGCTAGAATAAAGTCACATTATTTCATTGATTCAATGAGTTGGATTTTAAAATAGTTCAGTATTATAATTACAAGCAGAAATTGACAGTGTTTCAGCTCATATATTAGAACAATATTAATGTATATCAAAATATCTTACATCTCGTCTGGACACAGATCCGGCTTTTCCATCCTGTTACCTTTCTTAAGGAAGCGCAAAAGTTTCTCTATATAGATAGTATTGTAGGGTAGCTTCCCTGCCAATCAAATTCAAAACAAACAAAAAATAATGATAAATAGATAGTTTTCCGCAATCAGCAATTACATTTACTTACCACCGATTTCAGTACTACGCGCCCAACATATACTTTGTGAAGGGAGTTCACACAATTCTCTTCCGTCAATCAAACACAGTTTGTCTAGACATTTTACAAAACAAGTCGTCAGCGACAGTTCAATGAAAATCTTTTTTTTTACCGGACCTAAAGATAATTATATTTTAGGTATCAGACTGTTCAAACTAATTAAAATAAGTTTCATGTCTTTCATAAGACAATTGTATTTTTGGCTCAATTTTCTCTTATGACATTTCTACCTGTTTTATGTTTACATCGACCGTTGTTTACAGTTCACGTAATTAGTTGTCTAGACAGAAGAGTATCGCCATCTTCGCTTCACGAATTTTTGGTCTGACGGCGCGTAGTAATGAAATCGGTGGTAATGTTTTAAAATAACTTCCAATAACCGACATCGAAATTATTGAGAAAATCTATAATTACTTTATTTCTAATTTTATTTAGTTCCAGCCCTGACTCGTCTTTTTAGTTGGTACGACGCTATAGCCATATAGCAGTTATACCTATATTTGTGCGCTCACTTACCGAAGGAGTATATCTCCCACAGGACCGGACCACACCATAAGACCACCTGTAAACAACACAACATTTTACTTTATTGTCATATCGTCTCTATATCTTCAAAGATAAACACTATGTATTCATGAAACACAGAATCAAATTGCTACTTTGGAATAAAGCATGCGCAAAAACACTATATCCACGACATAAAATCAGATTTCTACTGTGGAATAAAGCGCAAACACTATATATATCCATAAAATAGAATCAGATTTCTACTGTGTAATAAAGCGCAAACACTATATCCATGGAATAGAATCAGATTGCTATAAAAGTGGAATAGAGCGAAAACACTATATCCATAAAATAGAATCTAAATGCTACTATGGAATATATCCATAAAATAGAATCTAAATGCTACTATGGAATATATCCATAAAATAGAATCGAATTGCTACTATGGAATATATCCATATTGTTATATAGCTAATCATTTTGCCTATATAACGAGCATTTTCATTGGTTGATTGATGCTCACGTGATTCTAGTTTTAAAAATCTAACTGTATCTCGACCGGTATACAAGTGCCCAGCGCATTGAATTAAAATGAAAGTTTTCTTAATTGACTTGTTTAAAATGATTAGCTATATAACAAAACGCTTAATTACTCATCCCTCGGGAAACCAGTTAGTTTTGTTTCCCTCGAATCTCAATGGAGCCGAGGGAAACATTGAGATTCTCGGGAAATAAAACTAACTGTTTTCCTCGGGTCCATTCATTAAGTGTATAATATAGCTATAGAATCTAAATGCTACTATGGAATTTATCCATAATATAGAATCAAAATGCTACTATGGAATATTTCCATAATGAAAATAGAATCAAAATGCTACTGTGGAGTATAGCGCAACTTATATCCATGAAATAGAATCAAATAATTTTAAATTGCAGCAGCCTTAGCTATAAGTTGAAGCTTAAGATCTTCCTTTTTCAGAATTATTAAAATATAAATGAAAAGGTTATATTGCTTACACATCACTATTACTGGTAAATATCTGGTCCTCGAGAGCTTCAGGTGACGTCCATCTTATAGGCAGTTTACAATGTCCAAGTGCGTGATACAGTTTATCCTGATAGTTTACTTGACGACAGAATCCAAAATCAGCAACTTTGGCGATAAAGCCATCCGCGACGAGAACGTTACGTGCAGCGACGTCACGGTGAACGATTCCTTTTGACGACAGGTATTCCTACACAACACAAGAAACTGGTGAAGCATTCAAAAGCTCGATCATTTGAGTGGGGCATGTATCATCAGTAATTAATACTCTTAAGTGGAGTAACCAAACTAACTCATATTTTGATGTGTGTGATCCAAAAGAAATTATGAATCACAAGACCAAAACAATTTATATATTGCAAGCAAAAACACCGCACTTGAAACATGACCAGATATATTTCATGCATGTCCATAATAGACCTGCACTATGATCATATCACAGCCAAACGCTGATCTTTTTCTACATACCATTCCCTGTGCAATTTGCCACGAGAAGGCAATGAACTCTTCCAGCAAACTTTCCAAACTTTGTTTCGTGTCATAGCCTACATCGGAATCGGATGAATTTGATGTTGAAGGTCCATTGGTTGAAGACGGACGAAACTTGACGTACGTCTAAAAACAAGAAAATGATGCGATGAAATGTCCATTGTCTAAATTGTGATATTATACAACACTTACCTTGTTGCGTTTGCCTTTCAGAAAATTGAGTAAATCACCGTGTTTTGCAAACTCCACAACTAAAAAGGGCTGTTCCTCTTTCGTACAACAGGCAACCATTTCAATGATGTTCTTATGGCAACCAACAGTTTTCATGAATTCGATCTCGCGAAGGAATTCACTCTTCTCTTGTGCAGATGCTCCTTCTGCAAGAAAAACATTTGATAAGGTAGGTTTTTTTTTTACATTTAAGTATTTTTTTAAAAAGTTCTTCCTAAAGAGACAATGCTGTAGTATATACTGTTATTACCACTTACTTACCATGTAACATTTTAACAGCCACAATCACACTATTTTTTCTGCCTTGCTTTTCCTTGATTGAAGATGTTTCAGTTGGATGGGCTTCAAGTGCATTTCTATCCATTCGTCCCTTCCAAACTTTACCAAAGGCTCCTTCACCGAGCTCCTCCAGTAATTCTACTTGATTGAAGTTAATTTCCCACGGCTCGTTAATGGCGGAAGCCCTGCAAAACGAGCTTAATCAAATACATGTCCTTGGTACAATATATAACATAGAACTGTCTCAAAAACTTTGACAGGTTTTAATTTACAATGCATTCCAAGACGTAAGGAAGCGTCTTCTTTAACTTGAACTTAAGAGTGTGTCCATGATACGACCAGGCAGTAGGTGCTACATGGGGGTTCACCGATTTTGCTCAAACAGAAGGAAAATGTACCTCTTTGGTTGGTAACACTTACTGACATACGTACTTTATTAGAAAACAATTCAAGTTTTCATCGCCAACTATTCCTGCCATGCGCCCACTCACAAGGTCAGCGGTGCAACATAAAAGCGCTAGATAATTTTATCAGATTTTACAAAGAAATGTATAGAGGATCAAAGCTCTTTTCGAATTATAAAATTCTCGGTAAGGATTTGTCAATTTACCTAACTGGAAATATATTGTATGACATTAAAGCATTTGATTTTTACCAAACATAGCTTTATTAATTGAATAGAAACCTTTATTTTCGATAGTTGACGGTTTTCTGTTTTCTTCCCATACATGCTCTGTATTCAGGAATTTTCAGATTGTAAAGTTGCAAGAAAAACACGAAAAGTGTGATATTCATAGCATCATTTTTCAAAATCAAAGCTTGTTACCTCATTTACCGTGGCTGTTCCATAAACTAAATACATCATACATTGCTTGTGTGTAATTTGTCGTCGATCGAACGAGGTTTTACCTTTCCTTTTTAACTTTGAAAAAGCTCCAAATTGAATTGACGTTCGTAAGACGCCATATACTTGCAATCCTTCCTTCAGGTAGAGGTACTTTGTGATGCGATAACTTTGCAAATTCTTCGCAAACTAAGACATGTTTGATTCTAAAATGAAGCTTGTTTTCCCTTGTTTAATGGGATAGCTGTTAAAAAAAAGGCAAACCGTAGCAAGAAAGTTGGGTTTCATAGAGTGCGGGCCTGAGCGAGCTTGGGCTCCCTGTGGCTTCCCTCAAATCGTCGACATGTCGTTGTTTTTTCGCTTGTAAATGACCAATTTTATAACATTGAACTCCACAAATGTTTCAGAATTGCAGTTTGATAGTTGCTTCAATATCCTTTGTTGTTAAATTGACTTAAAGAATCGTATTTAACTTAGTTTTGTACAATCGATTTTGATTCTATCTTGGATTCCCGAATCGGTGTTTACTTTCTATTTTACTCATGGTATCCGCATGCCACGATGACTGGCGGGAAGTCCGGAATAGTTGGCGATGACATCTCTGCAATCAATAGTAAAGGTTTTCTGTTTCATTAAAAGTTAGCTATATTTTTGGTGATTTTCGAGGCAAAATTTGTATTTTAAGGGGAGTGGTCTAAATAACTTACCAGGACCTAAAACTGTACCAAGTTTGAACAAAATCGGTGAACCCCCACGTAGCACCCACTGCCTGGTTTTGCCTGGTTTTGCCTGGTTCTACCATGGACACACTCTTGAATAGATAATGTAGTGCTCAAAGATATTCAAAAATGTGTTTATATGTGAAATTGTATTCATAAATACCAAAAACCTTGTAACAATGCAAACAAGAAAACTTTGAAAAACTGTAAGTACTTTGAGAGTGATGCCAGCATCTATTGGCAATTTCATATTTCTAAAGTCCTTTAGTTGTCAAACGTACCTTCCCTTCCTTTGTTTTCTTCTTTTGATAAATAAGAAGAGCAAAGACAAGAAAATAATGACCAAAACACCAGAACCCACTCCAACTCCCACTCCTATCACAGTACGTGAAGAGACTTTCGGATCTTCTTGATAGATGGTTGTGGAGGTTTCTGGTGAAGTGGTCACAATTCTTTTGGAGAGGGACATTTTTGGTGAGGGTCGCAGTGTAGAATACTTTGGACCACTGGCTGCAGATGAGAATAAAAAACAACACAAATATCATATGCTGAAGAGTAAAATACAAAAAGAATGATTAACCGATCTTTCTGCCTGCCTGCCTGCCTGCCTGCCTGCCTACCTGCCTGCCTGCCTGCCTTGTTTTGGTTAAGGTTTAGCACTCTCTTCCTGAAATATGTATGCTTTATACTTACTATCTTCCAAGGTACTTTTTACCACAGCACTACTTGCAGGACCATAGCCTTTGTCATTTGCAACTTTTACAGTAATGTTGTACTCGGTGGATTTATCAAGGTTAGTCAAAGTCTGTGATGTACTATGACCACCCTTGACAATAACTTCCTGCGACCCTCCCCCAGAGGTTTTAGAGTAGATCACTTTGTATCCAGATGGATCACATCTGACACCAGCAGGAACCTGGAAGATTATTTCAATAGCCGAAGTTATTTGGATATAAGATACAAAACATTATTTGTGATATTGATGTTTAAATTCCTTCCTTTTACCATGTGCGACATTCATGAGAAGATATGATTTTGAAGCTACGGTGTAAACTATTGGAAAACAAGATTAGGGCGAGGACACAGTTACCAAGAAACGGCAAACCACTACCTTAACTAACAGGAACAATTCAATAGGGTAATTTTACCTAGTAGGGGACGTCATGTAATTTTACCCGCCTTGTCGAATTGTTAAATAAATAAATAAAATAATAGCATTTCCCATACCTGCCATGTCACAAGAATACTTTGAGAGTTCTTTGCTACTGCTTGGACACCACCAGGTGCAACGGTGGGTACTGTGTTATAGAAGAAAATACAATCATTATTATATAAATATAAAATGAATAGCTCCTTGTAAATTGGTTATATGGCACATTCTTTATGAAATAAAACTGCTGTTAAATGCATTTCGGTATTATATATACAAGCTCTTTAGATCCTAGCAATAGTTAACCTTACATTTCCACCATAATAATGTTAATTGTTATGTATAAATATAATATTGCAAACAAATGAATGCTGGGATAGTTCACCTTCTGAGTCTGTCGTGAAAGTCTTTGTGTTACTCCATGTCCCCTCACGAAGTTCACCAACTGCCTTGACAGAAACATTATACGATGTACAAACTGATAGACCACTGATGTTATGACTAGTAGCTGGGTGTGATACATTGATAGTTTGTGTTGTACCACTGTTCCAATATTTTATCCCATATGTTAGTATACGGATACAGGCCTGAGATGCCTTTAAAGATGGTTGAGTCCAACTGACAACCACTGACTTACTGCGGACACTTTCAACAGAGGATAATAAAGGAGCAGATGGATATTCTGATAAACAAAAAAACATATATATATATAGGTTAAAAACCTAGTGCGAGGTCTTAAATTTCAATGGAAGACCGAGCACGTGGTTTTTAAGTTGTTTAATGATCTATCACGCCCATTTTCTTTTGGTTTCAAAAGGTTTTGGAATGCATTCATGATTATATCATTTGTTACAAACAGATTGCTTAATTCATCTGTGCATCATTACTGCCCAGTGACTGTTCCACAATAGAGTATTTGAGTGGTTTTCATTAACCCGTGCAATTGCAACACGCTTTAGAGTACTTAATTAGCACTATTACTCTTCGGTTGTTTTGTACTTTATTGTCTCTACATCACAATTGAGATCTATAAACTCTAATGATTACTTTTTCTTGACGTATTTTGTATTTAATATACACTGTTACTGGCTGTCTAATTATTTTGTTTTTGACTCTATTGTTTGACAGAATTTGACTATTTTAAAAACTCTAATAAATCAGGACTTTGTTTTACGGGAATGGGCGTATTTGTTATCTTGAAATAGAGTCAGTAGATTTTATTAGGCTTTTTTGAACTGACCAGGACAGCTGTAGTTGCTATTCAGCGATACACTATGGCAATGGAGTCAGAAGATGATTCAGAGATATTCATAACTCCTTCCAGTTTTAGAAGCCAGGAAGACCGAGAAATAGATTATGGCGACTTCAGTCTCAAAGAATATCTCGGACCTGAACTGTTTGAGCCTGCTGAGTTTATTGAATCACCACAAGAATTAATCGAATCTACAAATGAGTTTCAAGAGCTGCAAACCGGCCTCGAGTCGGTTTGGAGAACCTTTGTCGCACAGTGAAGTCCAGGAGAAAATTGCAATGTCCGTTCCAAAGAACACCACTTACAAGGAAAATTGGGCTGTGAATCTGTTTGAAAATTGGAGGGAGGAAAGAAATATAAGAGTCTCCAGCAGTAACTGTGGTCTAGAGATAGTACAGAATTCTCTCGAAGACATGTCTGACGAAGAGCTCAACAACACCCTGTCATTATTTGTTTGCGAAGTTAGAAAGGTTGATGGTACTAAATATCCTCATAGTAGTTTACATGAAATTATTTCTGCCATTCAGCATTTTCTGAAAACCAAAGGAAGACCAGTAAAGCTATTCAACGAGGAAAAATTTTCGTATCTGAGAGATGCCCTAGACACCGCAATAAAAGACAGCGCCTCAAGTGGTCTTGGTATGAAGAAAAAACAGGCAGAAGTAATAACATTGGATGAAGAGGAAGGATTGTGGTCAAAAAATGTACTCGGAGATGATAATCCTCAACAGTTGTTGGACACACTGCTTTACCTATTTGGTATACATTTTGCCTTAAGAGGAGGAACGGAACATCGAAGGCTTCGATTACAAAATTCCCAAATATCACTAGGAGAAGACAAAAAGTTGGGTTTCAAATTTCTTGAATACCGTGAAGACGTCTCCAAGACAAATGTCGGAGGGCTGAAGCACAGGAAAGTTCTACCCAAAGTAACACGAGCGTACGAGAACAAAGTGTTGTGAGCTTGTACGAGAAACACGGCAGTTTATGGTGAGTTCAGTGATTTGTGTTACCGTATTTAGTAATTATCATCTTGTGGTGCGGTAACGATAATAAGGGCATTTAATAACATTGATTAAAGTAACTTGATGAATCTAGGACGTAAACAAAATCATATGAACTTTATTCAGTATGGTAATTTCTTGTACTATTTATTTTGTAGATGTTGAAGAGTTAGACGCATTCCTTCTACTATATTCATTTTTTTGTATTTTAATATAGTCCAAAAGACGCTACTCCATTCTATCTGACGCCACTAAAGTGCCCAAAGGAGAATGTGTGGTTCAGCAGTGTTCCTGTTGGACATAACAAGCTAGGTTCAACTGTCAAGAGACTGTGTGATTCCGGAGGCATTTCTGGCCTCATCGGTTATTCATTAACAAGTTGGTAAAATTGAGCATTCCACACATTTTTTTCAATTATTCTGCAGCCTTTGAGATAAGGGCCAACATAGTCTCCATTCGATCGAATCGATCGATTCGATAGAGTTACAAGATATATGTTCTGTTACTCTCATGCATCTTTCTGGCTTAGTCACGCAATCGAAAAGAAGATCCGCAATGGTTGGCGGGAAATTAAACATCAGGTTATTATATCATAACGTCAATGAGTGCCTTACTTAGTTCATGATAAACAAATCGACTTTTTAGTTTCGATTGGTAATACAAATATTCGAATCGTTCGATTCGATCGAATGGTTAAAGTTTTAAGGCCCTCTATACGAATATGTATCAGTGCTATCATCGGTTATTCATTAACAAGTTGGTAAAATTGAGTATTCCACAAATTTTTTTCAATTATTCTGCAGCCTTTGAGGTAGGGGAAAACATAGTCTCCATTCGATCGAACTCATCGATTCGATCGAATTGCTAAAGTTTTAAGGCCCTCTATTGGAAAAAGTGTCAATGCTATTTTGGTTATTGATTAACAAGTATGGACAATTATTAAATTGCCAAATTATTTTTAGATGGATTCAAGTAGTACCTAACATAACCTCCATTCCATAGAATAGTTACTCTCAACAC
Source organism: Metridium senile (assembly GCA_949775045.1). Lineage (NCBI taxonomy): Eukaryota > Metazoa > Cnidaria > Anthozoa > Actiniaria > Metridiidae > Metridium > Metridium senile. The sequence continues at coordinate 4,429,549 of OX459106.1, forward strand.
TGTTTTGTAACATAATCAAGGATTGACTTTGAAGTCAATGAACGAAATATCATCAGTTCATGACTTCTGAATTTGACTTAACACTAATATATTCTAACTAACATTGAATTCATGACTTCACCGTTGGTACGAATCGAATTTTGAAATTTTCGATTCGAGTCGATTCGAGTATATTGGACAACCCTCGAACCAATCATTCGCTTCGAGCAACGACGGCCACACGACTATACGAGCATGGGGTGGATGGGCAGCTTATTTGCGAAAAAACAGGTACGTAATGAGAATTTATATAAGATTTTTATCATTAATTCACAAAAAAAAAAAAGTGTTTCGATTCATTTTAGGCCACCGAAGTAATGCAGTTAGATCGTACAAGCGTACTTCCAAAGAGCAAGAAATAAATGTTTCTGAGATTCTTTATGGTGCTGCAGCTAAAAAGTTTAAGCAGGAAGAAGAGAAGCAAAAGCATGATTTTTGTTGTTGTTATTTACAAGATTCGCCACTAAGCAGGGATAAACCCACAGAGAATATCTCCAGTAACGGGTTCCCAAATTCCAGTGTACGTATGAGAGTGAGGCAGTCACTGAGGGTGGTCACGGCCAGAGATTTGGTTACGTCCTCAGTGGTTCTTTTACGTCCACCTTGTAACATAGTCAGAGTGAAGGCAGACGGGACCTCCGGCTTTACGTCCTTATCCGAGAAGACGAGGCACTGAGAGAGTAAAGTATCTTGCCCAAGGACACACCGTAATCGCCCAGGCCAGGAATCGAACCCAGACAATTAGGCCCGGAGTCCGACACGCTGACCGCAAGGCCACCACGTCTCTCATGAACGCCCAACGGAAAAAGAAAATCAAGATGGAAATCGAAAGGTCCCTATCAATATTAACTTGAATTTTGTTTTGAATTAAGCTTGAACATTTTGATGTACTTTGATGCTACATGTTAAATTAAGAATTTCTAAATGTTTTGGGCTAAAAGCTATTAATAAAACGTTTATTACTAAATCTATGTCTTTTATTTTAAATTCAAGATCGGGATTAACTATAGACTAGGTACCCTGTCTTGAGAATCAAATTAAAGACCTGCAACGAACAAGGGGCCGTTTTGTGTGCGCATGCGCCAGTTGTCTAAATTTCATGAGTGATTCACTTCAAGCGATAAATTACGCCGACATGAGAGACAATTTCAACTATATTATTTGGATGTTTTCGACGCTGAAACGTTCTGTCATGGCTCAAGAATACTCATAAATGGTTCAACCTACAACAAGGAGAAACACCGGCGTTATTGGACCGATTGGGGCTGTTTAAAATCTTATTCTAGAAATGTTGATATAAAGAACTTTGTGTTTACAATATGGAGGCTGCTGAGGTTTATAAACACAAATACTATGTTAGTTTTGATGAGTGCTGGTCAAGATTTACTGCAGGCATTGAAGTAAATGATAAATGTACATGTGTAGTAATATAATTAAGCAGCGTTTATAGACATCGCACTCGCAATGTTCGAACGACAATTTCTTGAAATGTATAATAAATACGCTTAACTAGTATTAGCTGTTATGTGAAATATTCGAAAATATTACTTTTCCGAAAAAATACCACTGTTCTAAGGTTACCAATATCAAGATTTAAGCTTTACAAATGTGTTCATAATGTTTTCTTGCCGATGAAAATTGGGGAATGATGTGAATTCTGCAAATTCTTATGTGATATTTAGCACTCACGGCATTTTTAGCATTTCTTTGCTTGGAGAATTCAACTTGTCTGAATTGATTTATCATATAGATATTTGCATAGTTCTATAGCTGTATCATTATTAACATTGAAATAAACTATTGCAGTACGATCGATTCACATTTTAGGACTTAATTGTTGATGAAGATGTGTACATATATTGTACTATATTATGACTGTACAAATTGGCTTCGTGTTAAAGATCTAGCCAAAATACCACGGCGATTTTTATGTGAACTTTTCTTATATCTAATTGATTTTGATAGAAAAATTGTCCCAATAAATAAAAATAGCAATTATGCTCACACTGGCCTCCAGAATCAAAGCCTCCGCAGCAACAACAATGTCGTTCCGAGAGCCCACGGTTGTTAAAGCGCAGCAGTTGCGCGCATGCTCATGCAAAATGGCCCCTTGTGCCTGCAACGGGTCTTTAATTTGATTTCTCAAACTTATTAATAATTCATGAGGTAATCAGTCAACCAGGTGTCTCGAATTAGATCACATGATGAACTTTAAAACCCCGGAAAGTCCGCTCCAAAGTACTTTGAAATCATTGCAAAGTCCGCTCCAAAGTACTTTGAAATCATTTCAAAGTCCTCCCTACTTTGAAATCATTTCCAAGTCCTCCGTATTTGGAAATGATTTATTATACTTTGGTAACGCTTTATATAGTGATACTTAGACTTATTAGCCAAGAAAAACATAGTTCCTTATTTAACTTTACTTTTTAAAGGATTAAAAGACTCTTGAAATATTTTCATGGTAACCAGTAGCGAGACTCGAACTTCTAACCACTAACTTACTAATTCCTATTGCTTACCATTAAGCCACAAGCTAATTTGTTGACCAGAACGGAATGTTTTAAACTGTTATAGAAATTATCCATGCATGCATAACTATCAGATAATAGTTTCATTATAATAAAATGGCTAAATATCTATAGACGAAGATTCCTCCCAAATAATTATTGAGTTTGAGAAGTCGTTCAAAGTCCTCCAATTCGGACCGGATGGGATTTCAAGTCCTTGCAATTAGTTCCAGTCCTCGGCTGCGCCTCGGACTGGAACTAATTGCGCGGACTTGAAATTCCGTCCAGTCCTCATTGTCGGACTTTAAACATTACTTCCAAGACCGGGTAAAGAGTCTATAGTCAGCCCCGATCTCCCCTGATGATAATCAATGCCGCCACCGACTTTTAGAATGCTGTTTTTTCCTAAAATACCAAAACCGATTGGAAACAAAAGAAATGGGTGTGGTAGGTCTGTAAATATATATAAAGTAAATCTGAGAAATTGTTATTATTTTTAAATGCTTCTGACACAATGTAGATGAGGCATGATCGTCCGGGGTGGTGCAGTCTTGAGAAAGACTGATGGTGTTGATGTCTGACGTTTCGACAGCCTGAGCGGAAGTCATCTTCAGAGTAAAGAAAAACGAAAAGACAGCGGTGGTAGTGAAGTGTTTTTGTGAATGTTTCGTTCAACGAAATCTAAATTGTAATTGTTCTCATCGAACACACTTTGCAGATATTCACAAAAACACTTCACTTACTGACAGAACCGACAATAAACCCACAGCCACTGCCATGCACTATACCGTACATCAGAGGTTTTTTACTGAATGTCACATTTGTACACCTTAAAAAAACAAAGGTCTCACATCAGAAGGAAATAAATTAAAAGCCATGTCAAATCAAAGAACTTAAGGTGGCCCGGTAGTATTGACTTTGCAGGATAAACATAATTTTGTAACGCATTATTTTGCATCTAGACTTTGTCCGATTTCTACGAAATTTACACATATAGATCTCAAAACTTTGAAGTTTGAGCTAGTCATATTTTAAGTGCGATTTGTAGAAACTATAAAGAGAAATAATGTTTTTTTAAAAAGCACACGCTTTACTTAAATTGTCAATAAATCAAAACTTAGAAGATGAATTTATTTCTTTTTTTGAGAGAATATTATTTGGTTATATGGAAACATATTGTAGCAGTTTTATTCAAATATTGACCCTGTAAGTTTTTTTACAAACGTTTTTAAATTTTTGCGCGCAAAATTAATATAAAAATTCCATTGCTCAAATCTCAATAAGAATTAAAACATAGTTACAAATTTACCTGTAGAAAGAAAGACCAATACCTCTTGTAACTTCTAATCACAAAATAGCGACTTTGAAGCCAACATTGCTAGCTCTGATTTCTTGAAGAGCTTGTCGACATATTGTTGTTCACTGCGTAGTGAGCATTTCGAAAATATATCTACTCTATTTCTACAATTGGTGACCTTGAGTTTTCTATATAGCGTAGATACATGCTTAAGAGTCATAACTGTGAAATGTGGTCTTCTGTGCTGTTCTAAAAATGACAAAATTAGCGGCCAACGTACAGCAACCACGTTGCGCGTTCATTATACCTCGTTTGACTTCCAAGGAAAACCCTTCGCGTTATGTTTATTTACATCAACTTCACAACCTCATAATCCGTGAACACCGGTTCTGCACGAGGAATGTCTTTTTATGCAAATACAGAGACAATTCAGGCGTAAACACTGCGTCTTTTTTCTATTTCTATTTTTTTCTATTTTTTTTTTCTACGATTTTTAATGTGAAATTTAATGCTAATTCCAAAAACCGAAATGAAACATAAGGTGTCCCGAGCTTTTTTCCGACATAATCACGAATCAGTTAATGGATGCCGATTTACGAAGTTTTGGAGCAAAATTTCGGCCAACGAAACGTACATGAACATGTAATAGATAAAATATGAGCGGGAGACCTCTATGGGCATTTAAAAAGGCGAGCCTTTTTAAGCCCATAAAGTCTGACGCGAATATTTTATGTGACTTATCAAATCCCAACATTAATTTAAAAGTCATTTAGTAATTAGTTATTGAAGAAATGTCCAAGATTACTGCACATTTCTAGTAATGACGTGATCATTACATTATGATCTTGCGCAGTGTCACTCTTGACATCCCTACTCGCTCAACTCAAACTAGTTAAGGCAAGGAATTTTGTTTCAAAATAGAATTGTCTTAAACTGTTTTACTTATATGTGAACATACATGTATATTTTTTGTATTATGAAATATTTTATTAAACTTTACATTTTACGATATTTTTTGTTACTATCAAAATATCACGTGACCTATGACGTTATAATTTCGTTTTTTCAAAATGGGCCAATGGGAAGCAGGGAAACAAAACAATTTTTGCTGTTTTAGTATTGTATTGATGTGTTCTCTACAAGTCTGCCTTCATCACTGGGCTACATCTTATCTATAAGGGGAAAATACAGAAAACAGGTCACGTGACCTCATATTTTTGCCCATATCTCCTAAAATAATAAAAGAGCACAAGCGATGAAGGCAGTTCTACATTGGTACAATACTAAAACAGCAAATACTGTTTCGTTTCCTTTTTCTTCATTTATATACTTGTTAATACTTACGACTGGTGCATCCAAATAGCTCCACCCTCATACATATAGCACTATTCCAGGACAGTGGTAAAACTTGCACATATCTTACTGTGACTGGATGACTGAGCCATCTAACAACAATGCTAGTCCTGTCAGAATTACCTTGAAATACCTGCATTGAAAATCATAAAACGTTAAGGAAAGAACACAATTTAAAACTTTTAGCAAGATGCATGGCAATTGCTCGTGATGGACTTGATGGCTTACTCAGATGCTCAGATGCTCAGATGCTCAGATGCTAAGATGCTCAGATGCTCAGATGCTCAGATGCTCAGATGCTCAGAGGCTCAGATGCTGATGCTGTGAAACCCAAGACGCTACAAGTTCCCTTATTGTAACCAACCAACCAATCTAATTATCAACCACCAAATTGACCAACCAACCAACCAATCAATCCAATTATTAACCCATAAATTAATCAAGAAATTAACCAATCAGCGTAAACAAACAAATTAAAAATGATTTTTTAAGATTAAGCATACCTTGGCAGAGAGTTGATCTCCCCTGTAATCATTCCATGCACTTTCATCTATACTGTACTTCAGAGTGTAAGTCTTGACCCATTTATACATAGTGTGGTCACCCTGTGTAGCTATACCAGTCAATGTAACCATATTTCCAAGGTCAATCTGTATGTACTCTGTATTAGACGATGTATGACTACACCATGATGCATCACCATAAAGACGACCAAATGATGCAGCATGAGAGCTGTCTGATTGAGATGTTGACGTCATCTTGCTATCTTTGACTGATCCACCGTTCTCTAAACCAAATGGTGACCCACAAGCTGGATGGAAATCATAGTAGGTTAATAACTGATTAACAACGGAAATTATAGTACGTTACGAGGTGTGAACTTGACAAGTATTATGAAAAACATCACGACCGGGGGATTTTAGAGATCACTCCATATATCTTGAAGTATTAAAAAGTCTCGAAAGCTTTTACGGATTGTTTATACCCACAAGAATAATGTTTGATTGATGGATTCAGCCCTTTGTCTCTCAATATTATTAATTATTTTTTAAATCTCTATTTGCCGTTCAACACTGCATGGCTTCGGCTCGAGCCAGGGCGTCAAACTGGCCGCTTTGCACTTGTTTGCATTAATTCCAATTTCATTATGTTTTGATGAAAAAAACATTGCCTAAAACAATGTGAAAAATCCGACCTATGGAAAAACAAAAATATAATTTACCATATGACGAGGACTTGGGTACATTTTACGCTACTCACGGAACAAGAAAGACTATCTTTGTGAAATAAATTAGCAATAGAGAAAAAATATTTGCAAGTTATACCAAAATGCAATTGGAATTTTGCCGGACCGATCAAAATCAGTTAATATTATATTCATAATACAAATTTAAGAAGTTTAAATTATGTGAAAAGTGCAGTAAATGTTTGCAAATTTAAATGAATGTGTTTTGTACGGTTTAGTTTCAATATGGCGAAGATGACAAAAAGGGCTCATTTAGCTTCGTGACAAATAGTGTAAAACTGCTTTTGACAATTGAGATGTCAATAAGTGTATTTGAAAAATAAAGTGAAATACCTGAAACTTACTATCTAGATTTTCAAAATTGTATTTAATTCCAAAAAGACGAAATAATCCTGCATTTTTTTACACTTTGCCGAAAGTTCCATAAAAATTCAGTTCATGGCCATTTTCGGCCAGCTTGTGTACACGCGACCAAAATACGTTACAAAAAAAACCCCATGCATTCACAGGGAGCCCAGCTTTTTGTCATTTTCTTTTTCTTTCTCTCTTTATTACGCTAATAATACGCTATATTATGTTTGTATCCGGGTTCCTGTGGTACGAGACAGTTCTGACGTATCGTTTAACGTATTGATGTAAATAACAGTAACTCGATAGGTGGATTAACTCTTATCTGTAACGCACTTAGCTAGTAACAGTCAACTGTTACTAGAGAGTGCGTTACAGATTAGAGTTTGATTTCCCTATCGAGGGGTGTAGCTAAAATGTCGATACGGACATGCAGACCGGCGGACAGGCGGACAGGCGGACCATTTTTGCGGGCCAATTTTGCGGACCATTTTTCCAATTTTTAAAAATTCTAGATATATTAATATTTTATATAAATCACTGTAGTAAGTAAGTAAGTAAGTATGAATGAACGTTTCTCTTTTATTATCAACTCATCACTTTTCCATATATCTATATTAGCTTAGCCTCTCTCTTTTATTCCGACGAAGGGCTAAAGCTAAAAATGTCAGTAATGTTTGGGTAAGCAAGTAAGTTAGCAAGTAGGCAAGTAAACAAAGACTACATTTTTGACGATTCCACTGTTGCCCACTGTTTCGTGGGCAACAGTTTCGTGGGACAGCTCCATTAGCTGGTGTCTAGCGGTGAGTAGTGTTTATATAAGCTGATGCAATTTTTGCTTGTGCACGAAACAGGCATCCTGTAAACCACGGACTGGACTGGACCCAGAAACCACGGACTGGACTGAGTCCGTGTTTTACAAATCGTTGTAAAACACGGACTGAGTCCAGTCCGTGGTTTCTGGGTCCAGTCCAGTCCGTGGTTTACAGGATTCCTGTTTCGTGCACAAGCAAAAATTGCATCAGCTTATATAAACACTACTCACCGCTAGACACCAGCTAATGGAGCTGTCCCATTATCATGGAGCTCATGATAAGAAGTCTAGATAAAACTTGGAACACAAACTGATGATTGTGTTTCGCATTCATTCCATTCTATTTAGCTATCTCGTGCGGATTGTAAGCAACTCAGTTGATTCAGTTATCGTTTAACCTCCTTTACTTAAAAAATTTAAGTCATTAAGGTGAGTCTGATCATCAAGTTATGTCAAATTGTGTTATGAAAAAAAAAAAATATATATATATATATATGCATTATATATATTTAATATTCAAACTTCATGCACAGTACAAAATCCTGGAATCTGATTGGCTCATGAGCGCCCTGTAACGGGATTTACAGAATAATTTTTATGTTGTAATGACATTACTGCACGATTTTCAAGCTGTAATAAGCTAACATCTTCCCTCACACTCAGAACACAAATATTTATAAAAACTAAGCATTTTTGAGTCATTAGTCGGGCTAGAGGGCCCGACTCCTAGGTTTACCTTTTAGTCAATCTATGTATCTATGTATCTGTCATGTCGCGTATAGGCCCGATGATGCTTTGCGAACGAACACAGGAAGCCCAAAGTCATATGACGTCATACCTTACGTGGGCTCCCTGTGTAAATACGTCACGACCTACCCCACCCCACGTGTAACTTACCCCACCATAGGGGTCACGTTCTAACCTCACAAACCTATTCTCACTATGTAGTCTATGTGTAAGTTTAAAATTTATACCCCAAATAATCGCTCTAACAAACTTTCCATGTGGGACATTTCACTATGTAATCGCAAATAAAAGTTATCACCAACAACGAGTGCATACTTATTATTAATAACGTAAAAAAGTGGTGTATCTTTTCTATTTTTAAGTTTTTAAGCGAAATTATTTATTTGCGAGAGGTCACTGAATCAGATATTCGATCCTTCGCGCATGCTCAGAATGATTGAGGAGTCTAACAACTCAAAAAAAGACACGTAAAAATAACAAAAACAAACATACTGCATTGTAAATATTTTTTTATGAATTTGTTTACGTTGAATTTTAAAACGTGCACCCAGACACGGCTTAAAAACGGCTGACTCGTTCAAAGCACGAGTTATTGCACCACAGGAAGCTCAAGCAAATCGCCATCTTTGATTTGAACACGAATTTATTCGGATTTCTCGTACTTCTACATCGATTTACTCTTCCAAATCAGCGTTGGCTTTGAGTATATTGTTTGCTCAAGACATTATACAATTGCTAGCTGTTATTTTCTAACGTTTTTACGGAAAGAGGTTTTCTAAAACATGTCAATATCAGACCGTTTTTGATACTCGAACCAACTCGATCCTCGAGTTCTCAGAAAGCAGATTCATCAGCAAAGTCAGGAGCCCAAGATAGATAAAAACAACGACATGAAAGCTGGATTATTCCAATACAATCTGCCACCAAAGCAAAGAAACAAGTAACCATTATAGAATTATACTTTTTTTGATAAATATCAATATTTTCAAAACATAATTCACCTTTTTAATAGTTAATCTACATGTGCAATCGGCCTTCTCCGGTTCATATAAACATTGCCCAGAACGCCTTAAATCGCCTAACATCGCCTAAGAATTTAAGAGCTTTTTGCTAAAATCGCCTAACATCTCCAAAGATCTCCTTAGAGGTTAGGAACTTGTGGCCTTACAATTAAGATTTATACATAAATTTCAAATCTGTCATAAATAAAATTTTAATAGTCGGGCTAGCTGGCCCGACTCCAGGTTTACCTTTTAGTCAATGTATGTATGTATGTATGTATGTATGTATGTATGTATGTATGTATGTATGTATGTATGTATGTATGTATGTATGTATGTATGTATGTATGTATGTATGTATGTATGTATGTATGTATGTATGTATGTATGTATGTATGTATGTATGTATGTATGTATGTATGTATGTATGTATGTATGTATGTATGTATGTATGTATGTATGTATGTATGTATGTATGTATGTATGTATGTATGTATGTATGTATGTATGTATGTATATATACAGTCGTTTGCAAAAATTCTGACTGCATCAAAGTATATCGGGTGCATTGTGGGTAATGTTTATTTATGCCTTTGAGTGCTTTTATGCGCTCCTGGTACTATGAGAATTAACCATAATACTTCAATGATGCTTACTACATGTCATTGAATGAATTCTGAAAAAAATTGGAACGTTTTAAGGCAGAATTACCTACATATCTATATACTTATATACTTATATACTTGTACGGTCAGAATTTTTGCAAACGACTGTATATATATATATATATATATATATATATATATATATATATATATATATATATATATATATATATATATATATACATACAGCGATTTGCAAGAACTTTGACTCATTTGTACATATATAAATATATATCAAAATAATATATAGAGGATATTACATGGGCGCACGGAGATATGAATTTTATCTTCGAGTGTTGATAAGATATCGCACGAGTGAGCGCAGCGAATGAGTGGGATATCTTTTCAACACGAGAAGATTAAATTCATATCTCCAAGCGCACATGTAATGTTCTGTTTATTATATAACAGATTGAAGAATTTTTTTTTTTGAAAGTTGGTTGGTTGAGAGTGATATCACACATGTGCGATATCAATGATATCTTCATGACTAGGATAGGCTTTTTATCTAGTTGATATCACTCGGTATACCACTATATGTTATATAATAAAAGAAATTATGGGATATGATAACTGATATTTTTTTCAGATAGCCCAAGTCATAGGCAACTCGAAAAAAATATCAGTTATCATATCCCATAATTTCTTATATTATTTTGATATATATTTATATATGTACAAAGGAGTCAAAGTTTTTGCAAATCGCAGTATATATATATATATATATATATATATATATATATATATACACCCATCCAAAAGAATTCTGCAAATTCGAAAATATCTGATATATATATGTCTTTTGTATTTCCATCAAACGATAATGACACTTGCTATGGCACCGTCTCAAATACTTCACAATGGCTATCTCATTGCTTTGTTTCGAATCCTCGTGAGGTGCTGGAGTAAAACAAACAAATCCCATACACTCGGATCGAAAGGTTGATCAGATTATTCAAGCAAAACTCATTCATTGCATTACTTCGTGCTTTTATAAATCGCAATGTTTATTTGAGGAAAGCAAACGCGTTTATTCATTCTTAAATAGAAAGCTGTTGGTCTCAGATGCAACGTATGAATTGCAATAGATATCCCATGACATTATGCATTACATCGTATTCGAGCCACATTAACAATTAATTAATTAAAACTCCCAATTATTTTTTCTCGCTAAATTACTCGTATTTGATCCCTCTACTAAGCGGTCCCAACGTTTTTGTTTATTTTAATGGATCTAGTTGCAGTATTTAATAGATAATCACTTCGGCACGCAGCATTCGTGGGTATATTGCAGGCAGCTTCGGGCTACGCCCTCAGCTGCCTGCAATATACCCACGAATGCTGCGTGCCGAAGTGATTATCTAGTATAATTACTATTCAATACCCTGCCCCATAATTCTATCTCTTGCACAGTAATCGGCGGTTTCTTGTGTTTTTGAAAATAATAACAATAGGCTTACCAAACTTTAATTAGTTATCAGCCAATGAAAATGTATTTACCATTCAGTAGCCTGCCCCATTATTGTTCTCTTTGTTGCATAATAATCGGCGGTTTCTTGTCTCTTTGAATATAATAACAATAGGCTTACCAAACTCTAATTAGTAATAATTTCATTCAATTGATGACATTAAGACTTGTTTTTGTTGCAAGTTTTCCAACGGTTGCCTTAGTAGTATAATGGCTTAAGGCGCGGATACAGCAAAGCAGAAGATCTCGGTTCGAATCCTGGCGTTAGTACTCAAAGACTTTTTTCGCCAAAAATCGCTTTCTAGTAAATTAATTCTAAGTCTGATCTTTACTAGAATGAACATTATTTGTTATACACACTAAATAGAACATACTGCAATATTTCTAATAATGCAGAGTGCTGACTGCAATATTTCTAATAATGCAGAGTGCTGACTGCAATATTTCTAATAATGCAGAGTGCGGACTGCAATATTTCTAATAATGCAGAGTGCGGACTGCAATATTTCTAATAATGCTGAGTGGGGACTGCAACATAACTAGATGTCTTTGCTTTCAGATGCGGGTACCCTGCAATCGGTGATTTAGTGCAGAGAGAGAACAATGGGGTAGGGTGGTAAATAGTAATTATTGGTTACATGATGACAGATAAAGGGCTGAACGTTTAAGTTTACTTGGTGTTTTTTTATGCTGAACCTCTATTCGGTGACCATAGTCTATTAAGCGGTCACTTTGGTAATTTTTCATAAACTATTACACAGTACCACACTTTTTTGTTTGTAACAGCAAAGGGTCTTAAATGCTTGACGGGTTTTTGAAAACAATTCTATGAATTGATTGACGTGATTAATACTTTCTATTGCCGTTTTATTAAAACAGCTAAAATAAGAGAAAACTGTAAACCATATCGCAAGAGTGAAGAAGACAAAATTGGTTTATTGCTTTCCTCAAATAAACATTGCGATTTATAAAAGCACGAAGTAATGCAATGAATGAGTTTTGCTTGAATAATCTGATCAACCTTTCGATCCGAGTGTATGGGATTTGTTTGTTTTACTCCAGCACCTCACGAGGATTCGAAACAAAGCAATGAGATAGCCATTGTGAAGTATTTGAGACGGTGCCATAGCAAGTGTCATTATCGTTTGATGGAAATACAAAAGACATATATATATCAGATATTTTCGAATTTGCAGAATTCTTTTGGATGGGTGTATATATATATATATATATATATATATATATATATATATATATATATATATATATATATATATATATATATATATATATATACAGCGTTTTGCAAAAATTCTGTGAATCCTAAATTATACATATATACATATATCGGGTGCATTGTGGGAACGTATTTAAGCGTATTTACGAGTATTTAAGCATATTTATCAATAATAAATTAATATTTAAGACTAGCTGACACCACTAAGTGTTAGAAAACGCTTATATACTATGAATATCGCGCGTATTCGTTCCCACAATGCACCCGATATATGTATATATGTATATTCTATGATTTACAGAATTTTTGCAAGACGCTGTATATATATATATATATATATATATATATACAGCGATTTGCAAAAACTTTGACCATTTTGCCATATATACAAATATATCAAAACAATATAAGAAATGATGGGATATGATCCCTGATATTTTTTTCAGATAGCCCAAGTCATAGGCAACTCGAAAAAAATATCAGTTATCATATCCCATAATTACTTATATTAATTTGATATATATTTATATATGTACAAATGAGTCAAAGTTTTTGCAAATCGCTGTATATATATATATATATATATATATATATATATATATATATATATATATATATATATATATATATATATATATATATATATATATATATATATATATATATATATATATATGTATATAAATATATATATATATATATATATATATATATATATATATATATATATATATATATATATATATATATATATATATATATATATATATATATATATATATATATTTATATACACACATATATATATACAAAAAAACTCGTACTACAAAATCATAATTATTTATATATCTATGAATAACAAACTTTTCATTTGTCAACCGGATCGCCGCACTCTAGACAAAATAAACGAGCTCATTTGTTTATCTTGTAGACATAGCAGGAAAAAAGGCACAGCGTGAAAACTAGCTAAACACGACATTGTAGCCGACATGGACTTACAATAGATTTTGTGCTTGTTGTTTCAAAACACTTTTTAAAATTGATTCAAATTGATTGAGGCTAGGATTGATTTATTTGATAGTAAACAAGCAATATCACAAACACTTTTAATATGATCGATCATTATGATTGTGTATTCTTTAAAACACACCCATTGAATAGACCGATCCAAGGTTATTGCCGCCATCTTGCATTGGGTGCAAAACTACTGGGGCGAGTAGAGAATGTATGTGATTTTGGACCACTTTGAACGTACGTATTTTTCTTCCAATTCATTGGATTTTCAAAGTTAAAATTGTCTATCAAAGGTTTTGCATTTGTTTATAACATATCCAAAAAATAGCACTGGGAAACGAGCTACAGGCTCTGTAATCAATATTTTAGATCTACATACAAACACTTTGTTTCAGCGATATAAAATTACACAGTAAATATAGGGAGATTTGAAATCGCCGTTTACATACGTCTCACATAACTTAACAACCTTAGTTTGATCTCAGGTATAGCCATGCATAATATCTTTGATATAAAATTTTTATATTGAAGATTCGGCAATATCCAGTGGAGTTATATAAGTTCAAAGTTACATACATTTACTGCTCGCCCCAGTAGTTCTGCACCCCCTACAAGATGGCGGCAATAACCTTGGATCGGTCTATTGTTTACATTCTTATTGGTTGAATTATTTGGTATAAATGTGAAAAATGCCTACTAAAATACACTGTTGCTTTCAATAGTTTGACGTAAAAACACTCTTAAATGTTCATCGCATTTAGTTATTATGTTACGAACCATGTCGCCATTCTTTAAGTATTTTGTTATTGACAAGAATATATATTTCTTCAATGAAGAGCACTTCCATAAGACCAAATCGACCAACGCGTTGCTATTTACGTTTCGACCCAATTCAATAAGTTTTGGAATTAAAATTTTGTTCCAAACGTTTTCCAAATGACATTGAAGTACATAAGACTGAACGAAAATATAAAAATATATATTCAAAATATTTGAATTGGGTAAAAACGTACATAGCAAAGCGTTAGCCGATTTGGTCTTTATTTGGAAGCAATCAACATATTCACATAATTATTAAATTGTCACACATCAGCTACCATGTTAACCTTTGCTGTCAATCAACAATAACTCTTAAGGCCAGTGTTGTTATTCTCACAGACACTTATTTCCAAAACTTGGAGCAACTAACAGATATAGTCATGAGCTCTGAAAGTAGCAAAGTTGTGATAAACAGTGTCAATACTAAAGTACATGTCAGTAGTAATGCAGACAACGGTGAAAACAACTCGAAATCGAAGAAAGGCGAAAAGGACAATGCAATACAACAGTCGCCTTCCTCGTCGCCAGAAATACAACAAGAGGAAGAAGAACAGAAAACTGTGTCAGCGACATTAAAAGAAACTGAAGAGAAGTTAAAAACCCGTGGATTCACCGATCCAGTTTTAGTGCGATACTGTGATGAAACACCGGAGTTATTTGAAGCATTTGTAAAGCTCTATAAAGGTGTAACAGCTTTTCAACGGGGTTTTCATAACAAGCAGGGTTCTGTTTCTACTATCATGGCCAAACTCAGTGATGTTTATGATATTTATATAAGTGGGGACCACCAATTGGGGAATTTGTTAGCTGCTTTAGGATTTGGTGAAGTCTGCAGGGATCTATATGATGAACTTGTGGCTACTTTTCCCAAGATTCTTTCATATGATTGTGAAGAGGATCAGGTTTGTCATTTATTGTTTTTTTTGTCTTTAAATAATTTTATTAAAACCTAATGTAAACATATACAAATTACATAATGTCAAAAGAATATAAGAAATACAACATTTTTTAAATAAGCAATTGGAAATAATTAGAAACGTTTTAATTTTTGTTCAAATTTTACTAGATGAATTTCCTGGACATTATTGTTTGTAGCTATATCTAGTGTTGGATCATTTTATTCCATTTTTTTCAAATAAATTTAATTGCCCAACCTTGTTTGCTAAGTTTTTCATATAGATAAAGGTTTTTCTTTCTGTAACTGATTTTCGCAAGTCTATAGGTTGTTTGTTTGAAAAAAAAAAATAAAAAAATAAAGACGTCAAGCCAATCAGATGCTAGATAATGAGCTCCAAGTATAATACAATTATTTACGAAACGATTACTATTTCATGATAAATTCACAATAAGAAATCATGGCCGACGAGGAGGTTGTATACACCTAATTCCAAAAAGGTCGACGGGGCGAATGGCGATTGGCGATTGGTGATTGGCGATTGCACGACCGAAAGGAACTATGGGTAATACGAATTCGGTCTTATTCGTTTCTAAATTTCCCAAATAATGACTCCACCGTTCAGCGAAAACTTTGAGACATCTATCTAAGGTAATTGCTGAACGGTGTTTGGGTAATTTAAAATGAAATAAGAAGAAATTGGTATTACCGACTGTCCCTTTCGGTCGTGCAATCACCAATCGCCAATCGCCGTTTTCCCCGTCAACCTTTTTTGAATTAGGTGTATCTGATTTACAACACTAGTGTTGTTATATCCTGATTTGCATAAGTTTTAACTTAACTTTTATGCTGAATATTTTGATAAAACATGAATTAACTGACCTAGAGATTTTATCAGTCGTTTACAACATTAGCGTCTTAAGCTTGCGTTTTGCGCCTTCGGCTTGTATATAATTGTATCTGCCGATACAACATGGCCGCTCATGTTGTAAACATTACCTACAATCACGCGAATTCGACTCGTAATTATATCTGCCGATATAACATGGCCGCGCATGTTGTGAACATTACATACAATCATACGTCTATGGCTTGTAATTCTCATACAACACGGCTGCTCGTGTTGTAAACAATACTTATTTCAAATAGTGATAGAATGGGTCCAATTGTGCTCTTTCTTAACCGGTACCGATTGTTTACTGAAAGTGCGTTGGGCCGTAATTTACATATCTATGACGGATAATACGTCACCCTCGTTTACATGCTAAAAAAAGATGAAATTATATTATTATTATTTTAAAAACATATTGACTTTACTTATATTTTCCCCAGAAAAATGTCGATAGCGATGATGACAACGATGACGATGAAATTTTTCAAGCACAGCTATGCATGGAATACCTCTGTAATATTCTTTTTAACTACACAGACAGCAGTGATGCTTTCTGTGTTGCTGTAAGTGAGGCTTGTCTAATATCAAGACTCCTGGATATGACAGAAAATATGGAAGATTGCATTCCTTATCATACTCAATTTATGGTGAGTAAATAGATAATTTAGGCTAATAGGGGAGGCGTGGTGGTCTAATGGCAAGTGGATCGGATTCCGGGGCTGATGTTCTCGGTCCAGGCAACACGGTATCTATGTGCAAAACACGTCTAAAAATTAATTAGTGCTTCGACGTCTTCGTAGGTGAGGCCGTAAAGCTAGTTTTTCTCGTAAAACTAGTCTTATTTCACTTTAATTATATTTAAGATGGCGTCAATGGTTCTGCTTTGTTATTCGCAAAAAAATGAAGATTGTCTCGTGCTCGTCTCTCAGTTGAATTGAGTCTTTATTAATCAGAAGTGAATTGATAAAGACTTCAGGGACGGATCACTTGTTATTTGAAGGGGTGTTGGGCGACTATATGTATGCTCGATATTTGTTTCCGCACTAAAGTGTTGCACAATATGTATTAACGTTACGGGGGAGAGTATCGCGGGCGCACGAATTCCCAACGGCTGAAATCTGAGCCTAATAAATAAGCAAATATAAATAACTTGCATATAATAAGCAGTATATAAATAGTATGTCCCCGAGTATCATGCTTTTCATATGCTGTATATCCACGAATTGTCCATCCGTAAAAAATTATAATTGCTTTTCAGAGCTGCCGAATCGCTGTTTATAACTTACGCGCGAGTTTGACATGAAAGGTCAACGTCACGCTCATTTCAGATCTTTATTGAAATGCTTACCTCTCTTCCTTTCTTGTTTAGAGATTGTTTCACACTCTTATATTTCGTTCAATTCCTTTCGTTTCCAATGTAAATGGGGATTGAAATAATACTTAGTTTGAAAAATTGTACACGTTTAGTGAAATAAAGTGGCCTTCATCAGTTGTTACATGAAAGAAAACTCCGCGCGCTGTTTTCTTCAAAAATTTGTACAAAATTAGTTGCGTATATATGATTAAAAAAAAAAAAGCTTTTGTACTTATTCTGCGTTTTTAGCTATTTGGATGTCGCATATGACGACAAAATAGGGAGAACTATAATCAAACAAAATCAAAATCATTTTAAAGTTAGCGAATAATTATACGAGTAAAACCTTTTGTATGTGAGGCTGACTATAATCTAAATGAGCTGTAGATGCTTACACGCCATACAGCAACCTCAACATATACAACTATTTCACCTAAATAACATTAACATTTGATAACGATAGTCGATATTTGTATGATTTATAGTATAAATCATGTCGTTGAAGAGAGTTGAATAACTGAATTATATAATTTTTAAAACGATCATATAGGAAGCTGGAAATTGGCAAACAACTTCGTGTTTATGATATTTTTGAAAAAAATGTAAAACATTTGGGGTATTTCAGCTGTTTCAGCTTTCAGCCGTTTCAGTCGTTTCAGTTTCAGCCTTTTATCGCGACCCGCACCGGTACTGCAAAGGTCATGGGTTCAAATCCCGTTGAAGTCCCGAATTTTTTTTCGGGCTTCTATAATTGCAATAGCATAAATTGCTTATTTCTCCGCGACGATCGTTATCATACACACATTTTTGCGTGTCTTGTTCTTGAGTTGTTAGACTCCTCGATCATTTTGAGCATGCGCGAAGGAATATCTGATTTAGTGACCTCTCGGCATATAAATAATTTTGCTTAAATTTTGCTTTTTACTTTAAATTAGAAAAGATAAACCATTTTTTACGTTATTAATAATAGGAATGCACTCATTATTGGTGACAACGTTTATGTGCGATTATACAGTGAAGTATCCCATATGGGAAGTTAGACTGATTATTCGGGGTATAAATTTTGAATTCACATGTAGACTATAGCTTTGTCAGGTTAGATCGTGACCCCTATGGTGGGGAGCATGTATACATTTTGTCTGCGCATGCGTGTATTTTTACGCTCAAAATTCATTTGCATAACTTTCTATGTCGAGTGTAAAGATTTGACGTTGACATGGAACATTTGGTTTGCAATCTCATCCTTAAAAGTAATGTCTTTGTACCGAAAAACTAAGGCATAAAGAGTCTACCTTCCACTAATGTGTTGTGGATAATTATTTCAATCGAATGCGCTACAGATGGAAAAATATCATGCATCAAAGTCAGTTCAAAGTGAGAAGTTGGATCAAAACTTCGCACTTTCGTGTAAATGTTTGGGCACAACATTAAAATATAATACAAACCTAACAGTAGAAGTCATTGCCAACACGATACTGCTTGGATTGGATCATATTAGGAAATTTAAACACAATCGATCGTCAAATAATTCGCCATGTTTACTTCAACTTCAGCACTTTTGCGTCCGATATTCCCGTTTTTCATTCTAGAAATTTTATACTTTTGACAGCGCCCCCCAGCAAATTTATTAAATATATGGCTTTTTCCATGTTTACTTTTTGCAAAACTGAGCTTTTTAGGTAGAAAGTGATGGTCCCGTGATGTGATCTCAACCAATTTTGAGAAGTGATTTCATGCATATTTCTACTCCAAAAAACATGCGAATTGCATTGAGCTATTTATTACTCTAAAACTAAGTATAAATAGCGGCTTTATAAAAAATGAACTCTTTGGATTTCATAATATTGCAATAGATAATTATATCCTGAATAAATGTTTCATATTTAACAAATAGAACAGGCTTTTCCGTGCTCTGTTCAGTTATAAAGCACGATGAAAGTGACGAGAGCACGAAAGAAGTGATGGGAGAAGCACGAGCTGAAAGCGAGTGCTTCTCCTCACTTCTTGAGTGCTCTCTTCACTTTCTGAGTGCTTTATAACTGGACAGAGCACGGAAAAGACTGTTCTATTTGTTTTATTATATATTTGCTCATTTATTTTAAGCTTAAATCACTTTAATTTCACGTTTTTTATCGATTAAGTTACTGATTCTTGTTCAAAATTCTCCCTACTAACATTCATGTGAGTTCTCGAGCGCTGATTGGTTACCGTCTTGGTTTCCTATTTCGGTCTCCTATAACACTGTCACGCCACGCTACACTTGTGCGAATGAAATCCAATCTATGCAAAAGGGACTGCAAAAGGCCGATAAAAACAAGTTTTTATGGATAAACGATGAATGAAAATCACTTTTCTGTAAGTAAAAAATTGTAATAAATGCCAGTTTGTTCTCATGGCATATGTGTTTTAAATTTATGCCGTTTTGCAGTCCTTTTGACAAATTTTCACCAACTGTTCGTCCCAAGCAAACCGTTTGCTGAAACTGATAGTAATCTTAATTTTTTTCAGCAAAAACATGCTCAAAGTTGTTTTTGTTAGAGAATGCAATATTTAGGGATCGTTTGGAAAGCTATGCTTTTTGTAGAAGTCTTGAAATCATCAAGTTTGGTGTAATTTTATATTTGGCCGGTTTTGAGTCCTATATATTTTGCGATTTGTTTTTTGGTGACTTTTTGGTTGTATTTTACGTTTTTTTTCTTTTGAAACTTCACTTTGCCTTCTAAATATAAACAATAGATTGTATTTCTGTGTGAAAATAGGCTGATTCTCAATATTTCCTGATTTAAAATATCTTATTTTAGTGTTTTGTTTTCTAATTTTGCCAGAGCTTGAAAGAAATCGAGTTCGGTGCGTGACAGAGATTCGTGATGATGTCGTCACAACTGTGCTCCGTTCACCTATAAAGCACAGTGCTCGACCAATCACAACGCGCGTAGTATCTCAAATATATAATAATATAAAATATAGGTGGATAAATGTAGTCAAATTTGTCACAGTGCCACGAAGCCGAAACCATGTTTTAAACATTGCACGAGATCATATCCAGGGACCACGAGTTTCTACCAAAATAGCTCAGTTTTGCAAAAAGTAAACATGAGAAAGGCCAATCTTTCAATAAATTTGCTGGGGGGCGATGTCAAAGATAGAATAATCTGCGAGAATTTCGGACGATAAAGTGCTGAAGTAGAGGTTTTCATTGCGAATTATATGATGATCGATTATATTTAAAATTTCCTAATATAATCCAATCCACGCCGTATCGTGTTGGTAATGACTTCTACTTTTAGATTTACCTTATAACTGAAATTTAGAGCCCAAAAATTTACTCGAAAGTACTAAGGGACTGGTCATAAAGTACAGGGGGGGTTGGGCTGGTAAAACCCAAATCGATTGGACTTGTTTACTAATGACCCAACCTTAAAAAAAAGCTGAAAATACAATGGCCCACTCAAATCCAAGGTCATAAATATAAATGGCCCACCCCAACCTTAAGTAATATACCCGACTCACCAACCAGTCACAACTGCCAAAATAATTTTCTCTGGATCACTTGTCTTCCACTTCTTGTGATTTTAGCTGGCATGGCATCTTGATTTCCATCCATAATCTCATTTTCTTCATTGCTTTCAGTATCATCTTCACTGCTCTCCGAAAATCCAATTTCGTGAATGCCAATGTCATTTCTTCCCTCATCACTTTCATCAGTATATTCATCTGTGTCCTCCAACCTATTATGATCGATCTCCTCAGTCTGCTCTGTAGATGTATTTGTAGTAGCGTTCAGAAACTGCATCGAAAGCCATGCGTTAATAACAAGGACTTTCTCATTTTTCTTCATTCTAGGCTTCAGCAGATTGTGCTTCTTGAGAAAGAGATCTAGGACTGACACTTTAAGTTTTTTAAGTGTTCCCGTTTCTTGCATTTCTTTCCAGTTGTAATCTTCATACACTTTTGACGATTCAGTAACTTTGTTTTTTTGCCGCTCTTGTGCCCTCTTAATTCTTTTAACTTTTAGATATTGCAAATGCTCTAAGTATTTCCTGACCAGATCCTCCCTAACTGCAAATTTCTTCGAGAATTCTTTAATAGATTCGGGTCATCTAAGGACATGTTTTCATCTTCGAAACACTTTCGGAGCTGTGCTCTAGGTTGATAGTCATCAACATCCCTTTGAATACCATCTTCCTTGACTATCGGTGTCTTATCGTATGGCAAATACTTAAGACTCGGAAGAGCAGCTTCATCGGGTTTGGGCCTTGGAACACGTTCAATTGAGCTTGGGATACTTCTCACAGAATTCGCACATATTGCTGGATCTTGAACTGCAAGAACCCTTCAAGAACTCCATGTAGAGCTCCCCTACTTCCACGTGGCGTTTAATGAATAATTGAATTTTCTTGAAGTAAAAATGCCCAGGCATGGTTGCTTGCTTAGTTTCTGATGAAGCTGTCCATAAATGAAGCTCTGTGCTATTAAAAAAGAATTGTGATTCCTTTTTTGATGTCACGTAAGCCTTCATAAAGTCTCCTGATGGGCCTGGTTCATCTTGGATCCTGTTTTTTACTTCGTCGGCAACAAGCCATGCGTTCGTTTCCATTGCGGTTTCCTCAAGCAAAGTTATTTCCTGAATGGAAATATTCGCCAGCTCATTGTCGCTAAGATTCCCAATAGGATCTCTGTAGTCCCACTTCAAAGCGCCTCCATCAACAAGGGCTTCTCCGATTGAAGCATTTGAACGCTCCGCTTCGTTCTGGCCACTGTCCTCTCGAGCTCTATGGATTCGATTGACTCTGTCTGACTTGAATATTCTGGCCATTTCTGCATCTCGTATCTTTACCTCGATGTTGCTGCAACCAACACCGGGTCCAGCATCGGTACCTTTCAAGATATCTGGTTTGACAGGAGGCAAATTCAAATCACAAATTTGTTTTTGAATGTCAGATATTAGTTCTAACAGCCTCTGAAGGAGTTCCCACAAAGTAGTGCTTGTAATGGAAGAAATATCACTCAGATTGTCTTTCATGTACTCCAGAGAAGCGTCAACCATTTCTTTGATTTCATTTCCATGTGCAATGTCTGTAATTTGTTCGCATGATACTTTGTCTTCCTCGAACCTTACAACTGCTGATTTCAACTGGATTTCTAGCCAGGACAAACGTCTTCTTTCATATTGGCGGAATTGACAATCAGGTTTATTAGTAACATTCATCACATCCTCATAAATGGTTGTATCTTCCAAATAAAATGCACAATCATTGATGGATGAGCAAAATCGATGCAGAGGAATGCTATAGTATTTGTATGTACTGTCATTTTGTATTTCAAACAATTGTGGAAGTTCGTGTCTTAAAAGAACAGTATCTGAGGCCCAAACACTGCCAGAACTTCCTATGAAATATTTTGGCCTAATAGTAACAACAGTTTGATCAATGTCATTAACAACAACAGTTTCATTGTTGATTATTTCTTGATGACCACTGATTACCTGGAAAGAAGAAGGTGTAATGTGAACCTTTGACTCGCTGAAATCGTGTTGAGGGAGCTTTCTTTGAAAAGTTTCATTATTTACATCATAAATCACACCAGATTTCACATTTCTCGCACCCACATCCGTACCAGGCAATATACAATCCATGCTGTTCGTTGCCTTTTTTAAATGCATCGATTTTAGCATTTTTGACATTCTTACGCTGGTGATATAAAATATATTTTTTTCTCTTGACAGTGTTTATTGTTTTCTCTACTTTTTTTCTATTTTCATTTTAACATGGCCCACCCCTAAGTCATACTCATTTTGTACATAGCCCACCCTTTTTTGAAGCAGAAAAACAAATGGCCCACCCCCTGATTTTACCAGCCCACCCCCCCCTGTACTTTATGACCAGTCCCTAAGTTCTTGTCCTTTTTGATACTTTACACTGACTTTGAAGCATGATATTTTTCCATCTGTAGTGCGTTCAATTGAAATAATTATCCACAGCACACTAGTGGAAGGTAGGCTTTTCATTTCTTAGTATCTTGGTACTTCAGCATTATTTTGAAGGATGAGATTTCAACCAAATGTTCCATGTTAGCGTAAAATTCTTCCATTCGACATAGAAAGTTATGCAAATGATAAAAATACACGCATGCACAGATAAAATGTACACATGCTATGGTGGGGTAAGTTACAAGTGGGGTGGGGTAGGTCGTGACATATTTACACAGGGAGCCCGAAGTGGGGGAGGGGTGGTCTTGATTACGTCATTACACAGGAAACCCAATTGGGAGAGTGGTTGTTTGAAAGATGATGTAATGCATATACGGCGGTACGCTGACCAAAGTCTTGGGGCTCAAAAGTTTACACCGACAATCATATCTAGTGAGTGAGTGAGTGAGTGAGTGGGTGAGTAAGTGAGTGAGTGACACTTCCGGTTCAAAAGCCCCATCCCAAAAACTCTTATTAAAACTCTATTAAAATGTAAAAAGACTTTCCACCTTATGACCTTTTGACCTTAAGTCTACGGTGCAATGACATGCAATTCAAAGGCGACAAAAATCAGAGTCATGGTTTTGAAAACACGCCGCCTTTAGACAAACTGTAAAATTTGAAGTCAAAAGTTGAATTTGATCAAAATAAACAAAAACAAAAGGAAAACAGCGCTTCAAAGTGGCAATAGTTTTTACTTCAATTTATCCTTGAAATATGAAGATAATTTTATAGTGAATAAGTGAGATTATTTTGCTATTGAACTCGACGATTAATCTTCAACAATATAAGATTACATGTTTGTTGAATTTATCAATGGCAAAATAGTAAGTTATATATTTGTTTCATAAAAACAAACAAACACACAATCAAGTACAGATTGTAAATGTGCTTTCTAGTTCTTTATTCGATCTAATGAAATAAACCACGTTTGAATTGAAAACAAGAAATGTGAACAAAAAGGCAGATTTACAATTGTGTCGTCAAAATGAAAACAGAAACTGATAGACCTTTTAAACCTGCCAACGTTTGATTAAAAGTAAATAAATACATACTTTCAGCAGCCTAAGTAATCTTGTAGATGTGGTCTTTGTTCTTTTTAACTTCAAAACGTTGTACACAGCAAGCTTGTCTTGTTCAAACAGTTTTGCTCTCAGTCCGCTCGGCTTTCACTACTCAAATAAAATTCGCTTGAATTGCTGTATCTTTGTCAGTCTCATGCAAGGCTTCAGCTAAAGGATTTTGTTTTTAGGCACAGAAGTCAGCCAAAGCTATGTTTTAACTGTTTTTTTTAAGTAAAATTTCTTCTTTTTAGCTAGCAAAAAGACCCGGGAAGAAAGTGAACAGCACCTTGGTCCCTTTTTGGTCTAGATTGCTAAATAGTACACTGATTGTGATTGGTTAATTGGGCACTGGTGTTAGTTTTGAGAATTACAATTTTAATCAGCAAATAAAACTAAGTTTTTACGGGAAAACCTGCATTACTATATTATGAAAGCAATAGAAGCCAGTTCCTATGACTCTACCAGTGAAATAGAGCACTTTGGATGTTGTTAGAAACACTCGATCAAGTTTACTTACAAAATCTCTCGCTTTCAGCTCGTGATTTTAAAACTTTTCTCGTGTTTCTCCCAACATCCCGCATGCTCTATTTCACCGGTAGAGTTATAGGAACTGGCTTCTATTGCTTAAATAAGCTCGCTTTTTTTGCCACATTTGAAGTTGCAGGATAATTGTTTACAGGATCGAGACTGTTTAGGATTTATCCCTTTCAAAAGATCAACATCGAATTTTGAGCTAAAATATTTACTGTAGTGTAAGATAATTGTTATGTTAGGTTATGACATGTTTTGGTCATATAGCACAAGCACGGACAACCAGAATATGCTTTAAATAAATCGATAATTATAAGTAATACCATGGCACTGAGGGATATTAGTGATTAAAGTGCACTTGACGCCTTTCATGATATTTTGCGAATCTATTGTACATGAGGTGTATAATAAGTGTACTTAATTTGTCTTGTCTTATTCTAAAACAGCGTGTAAATTTTACATACCTGTTTCGACGATAGTCCCAGTGATTGTAATATATGAGAGACTATATACCTCATGAATAGTAATGAGGGAAAATTAGTTCTAATTTTCCCTCATTACTAGGTATGAGGGAAAATTTTCCTCATACGTAGTAATGAGGGAAGATTAATTTATAATTTTCCCTCATTCCTATTCATGGAGATGGATGTTGCGATATAACGTCCCTCTTAAAGGAGCCGTCTCAACCACGATGCTTTGCGCGCCTCTATTTTTGTTTACATGCTTGCAAAGCGAGCTTTCGCCAATGTTGCCTTTTATCTAAAAGACAAATTGGAGTCAAAGTAACCTAAAAATCGATAGGAATGAATGAAGATAGTGTCAGTGAAGTAAATATTTCCAAAGAAATCATTGTGAATGCTTACGCGAAGACGTTAGACGAACTTTTTGAATGACTCGGATTAAGTACATGAGCATTGTCTGAATTTTCCTATATGTTTTTTTTAAACTTAAAAGTTTTATTTTAAAATACTTTGTAAATAATACACCTTAAACAGAGGCTTATTGAATTTTATTTTATGATCACTAGGTTAATAAAGCCTTTGTAAACTGAACATGTACGCCACAGGACATAAACAGCTCGATACCTTGGATGTCAGTTCAGTACAAGAACGCTGGCTTTAATAAGGTTATGCCAGTCTTTGACAAAGAATAATATGAAATACAAGAAGAATCCAAGTGTGTTTGTACGCCCTGGTTGTAAGGCATCGACACTGTCAGTCGAAGCGCACAATAACATTAGACTGTGTCGGCTTTTCATCGTGTGACGGCCGCTAATCGAAATGTTTCAGTCTTTTTAAAAATATCTTCTTTGATTTTAATTCTAGGTACATGAAGGCTTGAGTGTTTGTTTATGAATGTAAAGCGATTCTATATATATAAAAAGATTTGTTGTGTAGATGATTCCTTCGATTATATGCATAGATCAATAAGACAGAAACAACAGTGAATTCCTCGAGTAATCAACACAAAAGACTCACACGCCGTTTCCGATATAATTCTCTACTTTTTCGACGTCTTTATCTTGGTTTAGTTATGCCAGAGACCTTACAAACGAACAAACACATTGTAGACGAAACGCTTATTTATGGGTTTAAATGAAAATCGAAGGAGATAGGTCAAGAAATATAACGACTCTCTTGCATAAAGGATATTTGTGACCATTTCCGGCTGCCGGTAAAGGGGTCCCTTAGGGATATCCACTAGGGGACAAGGGGATAGGAGAGACACGAAGTATTTGAGGGTACATGTTATGGACAGGGGACAGTAAAGTTGTCCCTTAGGGATATCCACTATGGGACAAGGGGACAGGAGAGACACGAAGTATCTGAGGGTGCATGCTATGGACAGGGGACAGTAAAGGGGTCCCTTATGGATATCCACTAGGAGATAAGGGGATTGGAGAGACACATGGTGCATGCTAGGGACAGGGGGCAGGTAAGGGATTCCCTAAGGACATCCTCTAGGGGACCATGAGGAAGGACAAGGAACCCCAGAGGCTAGTACTGGACATTCCTTTATTTATCCACTTGTTCTTACATGCGAGTGATTACTGTAGCTCTTAGGGGCTAAACATTGTTGATGACATACCGTCTTGAAAAGACTTAGGTATCTTTTAGGGGTGTTTTTGAACGTTGTCGAAGAGCACCTTCCATAATTTTATCAATATATATATATAATACTTTTATTTACATTATTTTACATTTTTAAATACTTATGTTCTAATTACAAATTAATTGTTTAATTACATTTTTCTTTTCACATATTTTTGTTATCAGTAAATTTTTGGAATATCACCGAAACGATGTGAATACATTAAAAAATAGCTAACATTCGCGCTTTGCACTGATACAAGGGCATATAGAGCAACTATTTTTTTTGTTTTAGATTGCAGCTAACGGCGCAATTCCATTATCAAAAAAAAATGATTGAAAATGCCATACAAGATAAAGAAAGAATTGGAGCCATTGCACTGCTATGGGCGCTTGCCTTCGATGAGGGCAACAAAGCAAAAATGAGACAGACTAAAGGACTCGTTACATTATTGAAATATTGGAACGAATGCGGAAATGACAGCATTCAGAAAGTTGCTAGTGGTGCATTGTGGGAAATTGAAGGAAAACAAGGACTGGGATCATCCAAAGGTAAAATACTGTAAAAGTGTTTCGTTAAAATAACTCAGGACCTTTTCAATCAACCAGATTATCTAATTTGATCAATTGAGTAAATTTAGTAGCCCAGTTATACACATGTGTTTGAGGCACCAATACGTCGTGTTACATATCGTGGATTTTAGCTGGGATAACGGGTTTACATTCCAGCTGCATATTGACTCACTTCACGTCTTCTCGAAAAATAACGGTTAACTGAAGTATCCATATCTTGGAACTTTACTCATTAGCATGTAGAACCACTGAGGACGTACGTAGCAAACGTGATCACCCTCAGTGACGATCGACTAGCTCATACTATCTACTCACCCTTAAAAAAAATCAAATCTCTGTTAACGTCATAGGCCTAGTCCAAACGTCGTCTCTCACATGTGTCGAATCTAATGCAAATGGTCAAATCCTGTTTTTTGAATTCATTTGCATAAGATTCGACACATGTGAGATGAGAAGGTTGAACTAAGCCTCATTCATCTAGCCAGTGTCGTAATAATCTGTGAGACTCACACTCACTTTCCCCTACGTTATGGATTTATACAACTCTGCTCACGTGTTGATTTATGTGGAGCTACAATCATGTGCAAAATTGTTGGGACATTGTCACTTTTTTATGAGCGTTTTTGATTTCGTTTAAAAAAAATATACAAAAACCATCAATTTGATTTGCAAACCCCCTTCCCCCCTAAGCAATGTTGATTGGTCTTTCAAATGGCAACCGTTGCACATTCCCACAATTCAACATTGAAACGGGGGAGAGGGGGAAACGGAAAAATGATGTTGAAATATTTTTCATGTTAAAACCAGATAATGTCCCAAGGTATTTTGAACATGATTGTAGGTAGGAAAAAAACGGATAACTTGCAGAAAAAGAGCAAAGTTCTACAGCAAAAAGCCGCCGAACTTTTTAATGCTTTAATAATTGCCACCAAAAGTTCTCTTTTGTAGAGGGTCTTAGATGTCTCAAACATAACGATTTTATATCATCTTTTTCCACTCCAAAAAACAAGTTGGAACTGGAAACAAAAAGCATGTGATGATCAGCTACCAGTGGGACGTACAGAAAACCATAATTCAAATCAAGAATAAACTAAAGAGCGCTGGTTTTAATGTGTGGTTGGACGTGGAACAGATGGTAGGATCTACACTGGAAGCCATGGCAAAGGCTATAGAAAACTCCGCTGTTATACTTGTTTGTGTTTCTCAGAAATACAAAGAAAGCTCAAGCTGCAGATCAGGTTTGTATTTTTAACTCCGTACAATTGAAGCAAGCAAGCAAGCAAGCAAGCAAGCAAGCAAGCAAGCAAGCAAGCAAGCAAGCAAGCAAGCAAGCAAGCAAGCAAGCAAGCAAGCAAGCAAGCAAGCAAGCAAGCAAGCAAGCAAGCAAGCAAGCAAGCAAGCAAGCAAGCAAGCAAGCAAGCAAGCAAGCAAGCAAGCAAGCAAGCAAGCAAGCAAGCAAGCAAGCAAGCAAGCAAGCAAGCAAGCAAGCAAGCAAGCAAGCAAGCAATGATATAAAGACGAGTGTTGTAAGTCTCATAGAGATTCGTTATGTTTTGCATACGTTTCAACTTGAGTTTTCTTGGACTGACTTGACAATTTTAGTAAAATACGAAAGAACTAACTTTGGAGTTTCATAAGCACTATACAGTTTTCGCGTCCGATCTGTATATATGAGAAATACAGTGGCTCGTCTTCGTCCATATACAGATCGGCCACTCATATGGTATATAGTACTTATATTATTTTGTCTTAATATACAGAGGCAGAATATGTTTTCCAGCTTAAAAAAAACATAGTTCCACTGATGATGCAAAGCAACTACAAACCAGACGGCTGGCTTGGTATGCTAATGGGTTCAAAACGCTGGATCAATTTCTCACAAGACCAGAAAGAGATTGATAACAGCTTTGATGACTTGGTGAAAGAGCTTGGATCGAGAGGAAAGGTTGATAGTGAAGATTCAGCGATTGGAGGTAATGTTATATGGTAGTAGTAATGTTATATGACACTAGTACAATACATTGCCAATTCAATTTGTACAACTATTGTATTACCAACATTAACCAAGGATAACCTACGTACGTAGATTGTGTA
This sequence comes from Metridium senile, assembly GCA_949775045.1. Lineage (NCBI taxonomy): Eukaryota > Metazoa > Cnidaria > Anthozoa > Actiniaria > Metridiidae > Metridium > Metridium senile. The sequence goes on from OX459106.1 coordinate 4,459,565, forward strand.
CCGATGCGAATCGAAAGGGTGACCGCGGCATAAATATAAAGCTGACTGAACGCCCTCGGAACAGAAGAAAGTGGTCGCTTAGGAGACCTTTAACACAGGAAACCCAAACCTTGAGAACATCTTCACTCTTCACTTGAGGCCCAAACCATGTGTAATTTGTAACACATCCGGACACGTCAAATATTATGAACGAATTTCTTAATTACTGTATATTAACTCTTTGTTTGGCATGTTATTTTTTCGCCACGGTATCTCTAGAGATGTTCTATATAATAATAATTTAAACTTTACGAAAGGCAGCAGTCTAAAGAATGTGGATGGTCGCTTACGAGATAGGAAAAACAATGAAAAAAAATCCAAAACTTAAACCTAGGTAATCGCAATCTTTTACTAAAGTTTCGCTTATGAAAAAGATTTATTATAGGGTTTGTATGGAAATCAAAACAGGAAATTGACATAGTGGTCGCTTACGGGAGATGGTTGCTTGCGACATTCCAAACTACGCTTCCTAACAAGACAAACATAGATAACATTCAAATGTAATAATGTTTAAGAGTAGATTTAAGGTGACTCCGCATTTCCAAATGACTGATTCGCGTATTTCAATTGTCGACTCGTAACTTTCGTGCCCCTGGCACAATTCCCATGAAACTTGTATAAGTTATTGAGCAATAATTCAGCTGCAATAATGTAAAATCGGATTGCATGTAAAATACATAATTGTCAAGATATATGAGATTATGTACATGCATTAGTTTCACAAAAACTCGATTTTACCGAAAATCTGTCCGTTTTAACCATGATTTCGCCATGATTTCGTTTAAAGCCAATATTTGTCAGTGTATTCGGGCTTTTTGTAATCACTGGTATTTGTGTGTCACGAAACTGGGCACCTTATCTTAAAACGGAGTAAATATTATACATCTAATATTTTTGCAAATATCAAAATTGCTGAACATTCAAGAGTCGTAGAATGAAGTTACACTCTCTAGCTATCGTCAGTAATATACAAATTAGGTAATACCTAATAGCGGAGCTCCCAGTTGTAATTGTTCTTACAACATCAATATGTCCATGTAAATAGTTTTTTTGCACGGGCCATGCGCGCAATCTAAACTGTAACTGATTATTTTAGTTATGTGACCGCAAAAGACAACAACGAAATTCTAGATATAGGTGGAACGGACTTTTAACTTTATTTACTTTATGAGCAAATAATTATCTGCGATATATATATTTTCGATTAAAAGTCAAAACTTTTATTTATCACGTGTACAACATACTATATTTTTCAATAATTTTATGCTCAAATTATGAAAAAGGTATTTTGTGTGCATAATGAATTATTAACTAAAAAATCCAACCCAAACCATTTTTATTTTTATTTTTTTCTTAAATATGAACCTAGAAAAAAAACTTCGATATCACTATAACGTTTCTAGAGAAACAAAATTAGGGGTATCCACGCGTTTTTTAAAAGATATGAATTTTTAGATTTTACTTTTTGAGGTCAAATCGTACAAAAATTCAGCGTGACTTTGTGTCATGCACGACACAGCGTGTATGATAAAGTCCCATACACAAAACGCTGAGAAAAATCAAGATTTTGAACTTCAAATTGACAAAACGTTACTTGAACAAGTACTTAATAGGATGGTAACTATGTATTTAAAGGAAAAAAGGGAATTCTAGAACCTTTCTTTGTAAAAAAAACCCCTTTTCATCGAGTTAGATTTACTATTAAAAAAAGTAGCCATGGCAAATCTTCAAAATTCAAACAAAACAAAAACGACCTGAAAGTTCTTTTGAAGTGGAATTAAAGACTTCAAGTATCAGTTCTACCAACACAGGATCGATTTGAAAAGACAGTACAAGGATGTTAAAACAAGGTATTTTATTATGAAAAAGTTTGTGTAAAACATCATTTTGTTCTGTGTAAAAAAACTTTAACAACTTTGAAATAGAAACTAATAAAAAGGTTCGATTTATAATCAGCATAAAATAGTCAATATTGCTAAATAATAAGAGGTTATTAACCGAGCGCGAGGTCTGTACGGGAAAATATCAGACCGAGGTCTTGACAGTACGGAACGAGCGCAGCGAGGTCTGATATTTTCCCGTACAGAACGAGCAAGCGAGGTTAATAATTCGTTTATTATATGGCTATTTTAAAGAGAGAAATTAATATTGTTTTTGATATTTTACGACGCGCGTTGCTTTCGAATGGCTTCCCAGTAGTTTTACTGAAAAAGAGCGGGTTGAAACCTGTTTAAACCAGTTCAGTCTTTCAGCATGCTGCCTCAACAAACTTACAGACATTTTAATGCCAAGATATTTGAATTACTGCAGCTTTCTCCATCATTCTAAAATCAAATATGATTTAAAGACAAAGGGTTTTGTTCATATCTCAACATCAAAGAAAGTCAAGAAACAAAAAAACAAGTTTTACAAAGAATTTTAGCTGACATAAACAACGATGGATGTTGAAACGAGTTGAAATTCGTCGTTCTTGTGGACGTTTGCATCGAGAAATAGAGTCTACGGAAGCTTATTTTTCGATAAATAATAAGAACTTTAATCAAAATCATTGTCAACTGTTGACGGAATTAATTTGTATGTGTCATAATTTATGAAGAAGATGAAAACATGAGAATCGCTGACAGGACTTAGATTCAAGTAAACCGACATTTTTAAAGATGTTTGAACCATTTGTATGCAGAAAAAGAAAGACAATAACACTTCTTGACTTCAAAGACGTTGTTAACTTTAGAAGACAAACTTATTGGGAATTTCAAAGCAGTTTTACAAGTGAATGAAAAGCAACGACATATCGCCAACAAATGAGATAGCTCAACTCAACGCCGTCGGGCCGTTGTTTACAAGGATAGATAAAAACTAAACGTATACTTTTCAACTATTATTAAGGTATGTGAACTACTATATGTTCTTTAGAGAATTAAAAACAACTTATATACGGTGAAACAAAGGTTTTAGTTTTGAGCTTCACGGCCGTCAAAATAAAATACAAATGTTGGACCGTTGTCTTAGCAACGGTCCAAGACGGCTCTGGACAGACCGCGCGCCAGCCAATCAGAATTCAGGAAATTACCAAGCCATATAATAAACAGAAGTTATTCAATCAGTTTTGAATTATATTTGTATTCTAATTCATCTTAATGTTTTCCGTTTATGAGTTTGTGAAAAGCACATAAATAAATCCCTTTTTGAATCTACCAAATGCCACAAAAAGTACAATTTACACAATTGTAAACATCGTGTTATGTACCGTTTTTATCTCAAAAAGTAAATCAAATGGAGATAAACGCTTTCTTTTTTCTTTCTATAATAAATCAGAGAACAGATCCTTTCTTTTTGAAGCTTAGTTATTTCAAGTTTTTAGGCCGTGTTTTTTTTCACGCTCGTTATCAAACAGTTTTTTCTCAAAAAAATTGAAATAAATAATCCGTTGAACTTACTTTAACGGTGATAATTTTCCTGAAATTTTCTTCTTTTCAATGACATCGATAATATACATGTATGTACTTGAATCAGTTTCGATGAATTAAACGATGGGTCATGATAATTAAACTGCCAAGCTTGAAAATCATATCCATAAATAAACTGTATTTTGAAGACAGTTTTCATAACGAATAAAGTCGCTTTTTTTTCAATTATTTTACATTGCTGCAGTCTTTATTCTTCTACGAAGTTTTATCTACAGACACGTGTTCTTGGCCTTCTAATCTTTTCCTTTTCTTTAGTTAAATTTCTTCGGCATTTTTCTCTCCTTCAAGTTTATTTTCTACTTTGGTAGACTTTATTCTTCCATGGGGTTTTATCTACAGTCACGCTTTCTTGGCCTTACAGTCTTTTCCTTTTCTACTCTTAAATTTCTTCATTTTTGTATCCGGTCCGAGTTTATTTTCTTCTTCGGCCAAAACTATCTTTGTTTTCTTCAATGTTCATCTTTCTCCGTGCTGTTAGAAGGTTGTATTTTGTTGTTGTTTGTTTGACTTTTTTGTCGATTAGAAAAGAAAAACCTGCTTTCAGGCTCTGCTATTCTGCGCTCACGCCACTTTCCCGCCGAAATGTACACAGCCAATCAGCATCGCAATGGGCACGGACGTACGCCGTCGTCGTACGGACGTGCGCGCCCGCGATCCTATGTGGTGTCCATGGAAAATGGACTTGATGCATTACCATTTTTTCTTAAGTATGGTACTCCGCTCGTGCGGGCCTTATAGGCCCGCGCGGGAGCTCCGCTATAAATCTTGTCTTTCTTCTTTGAGAATATATGATGTAAATCCTTCTTTTTCGAGCCAAGGTCAGATTACTGCGCAGTAAAAGTCATACATTTTAACCAGCCGGAAGTTAACCTTTACTACTCTGTCCACAATTGCTTCTCTTCGAATAATACGTACATGTAAAAGCCCGTCAGAACATGCATATTGAAGCTAAATGTTCAGTGTTTTCTCTGTAGTCTTTTTTTTTTTGAAATATTGAATAACCGTCGCTAAAATTGAGTTTAATTTGTCTATGTCACGATACTGGTACTGTCACGAAACTGGCCAACATACTGTACTGCCTAAATAAACAACGAAGCTAGAAAATCCATGTACATGTCTTACGAGCATAACACATCAGTGTTCTTGGGTTGTGTCTGTAGTAAAACAAGTTCTGCTTTCAAACGCTAAGATATTCTTTGATCTCTGCAGCCATCAACGTTGATACAGTAGACGCTGTTCCAGATCAACCACCAAAGATTGACATTAGTGGCTGGACCAATAAAGATGTTATGGAGTGGTTACAAACCTTTGAACTAGAAGTGAAAACGTAAGTGAAATCAAAAGGAACCAAAATGTAGTGATGTACAAATTGGTGTTACATGTTGCAATGTTTCGCTGCTGGTAAGTATCGTTTTACTTATTGTTGTTGTTGCTATTTTTGGTGTTGTTGCGGTTTTTATTGTAGTTGTTGTTACTGCTGTTGTTATTATTGCTGTTGTTGAGGTAGCCATTGTTGCTGTTTGTTGCTGCTGTTGTTATTGATGTTGCTGATGTTGTTGTTGTTATTCCTATCGTTATTTTGTAGTTGCTGTTTTGTTGTTGTTGTTACTGTTGTTGTTGTTATAGTTGCTGTTGTTGTTTCTATTGCTATTTTGTTGTTGCTGTTGTGTAGTTGTTGCTATTGTTGTAACCAGTGCCACTGTTTGTTACTGCTATTGTTGTATATGTAGTTGTTGATATACTGCTTTTGTTGTCGTAAATATAGTTTTTTTATTCGATTGTATTAATACACACTTTCATTGTTACGAAGTAGTCATTATTTACGAGAATCTTCAAGCTGGGGAGGGTTTTGAATTCAGCAGGGAAGACTGGGGCTGATAAATTAATTATTCATAGGTCATTATTGTAGTCACTCAATTGGAACCAGAGGTTATTATTTGGAGCTAGAGGTTATTATTTTGATCCAGATCGAGGTTTGAAAGATACTTTGATAGATATGAAACTAAGACTTAAAACTTACACTTGAATTTAAAGTAAAGAAAAAATCAAATGACACCAACGAGATTCGAACCCGCAATCTCTGCCTTCGAATTCCTACACCTAACGCTGTATGCTATCTGACCAACCGATGTCAGTTTTGGTTTAAATAAAAACGTCTTTTTCTTAATACTTGTTACAAAAGACATTGATAGCATAGGTCCCATGGGACGGACAAGAAAAATAGTTTACTTAATGGACCCTTTGGGAATTGTTAGTAAGTGGTTTTCCTTCGAAAACAATGAAAATGTGTATTAAATGGGATAATGGCCTCGCTCCTCGGCTTATTGCAAATAATGACCTCGCGCTGCGCGCTCGGTCATTATTTTCAATAAGCCTCGAAGCTCATCCATTATCCTATACTTAATTGTTGCTGTTGTTCTTTCTATTAATTGTCGTTGTTGCTATTAATGTTACTGTTACAGTTTTCAACTCGATATTTTAAAGTTTTGAAATACTCTCTAATAGAAAAAGTGCCTTTGAAAAGCTGGATGGTTCTATGTTGGTGCAACTTCACAACCTTAAAATCGAGGTACGATATTGCTTCGTGTTTAACTACTACTCAGTTATTGTATTTCGATTCAAGTGCTTTTACGATTTACAGAAACCATTAATATAATGTTTGTGAATACAAATATATACTTTTCAAACGTATAGTATGTTAATGCATGTTGTTTGAACATTTTTAGTGTCCTGTTCTTTATTACCCTTCACTAAAAGAAGATTTTGGACTTGATGACATTTGCAGTGTTTTGAAGTTTACATATGAGCTTGAAAAACTGATTCTATCCATGCAGAAGGCAATATAAAGAAATATTGTATTTGATACAACTAAAATAAACAATAATAGATCATGAATAAAATAAATAATATTTTCAATGTATACTTAACATATCAAAATAGTGGTCTTGCTGGCATTCTTACTCGCTATATATATCTATACTCTTGTTAAAGCGATAATACTTAATCCATGAAATAAAAACAAAATAGTTATCAACTTATAGTTTGTAATAGTTTTTCTAATAGTCTAGTTTGTTAGTCAGTATCACTTAACCAGTAACACTAAATGCAAAAGGAAACAATACCTCGTTATAACTTTACTTGTTTTTGATAGTTATATATAATAAATAAATTGTACTAAATAGTGATGTTTTATGCTAATTATATTGTTTTCTATTGTTTAATTAGCACTATTTAGTACTAATTTGTACTTCTTGTTTCAAGGGTATATTATTAGCGCTCCAGTGATTAATAGTCTAGATAAGAATTATTACACAGTAAAGTTGCTAGAAAGGCAGAAATATTTACATAAATATCAAAAGAGAAAAAAAAGGCAAGATAATTATGTATATATTTACATACACATACACCGTTTCCGAGAAACTTTGTCACCCGTGGAGTGAAAAGCCTACAAGCTAGTTGCGCAGTGGATTATGGGTTACCTAGGTTACCTTATATGTACACTTTATTAGAACGCAGGAATTTCATGGCCACATTGCTACACTTGTCAATATGTTATTGAGAAATGTCTGTTTTGACTTATCAAACAACAAGAAATGCGTTCCGAATGCACATTTAGTTTCTGAACTGTTCCATGATCCCTTGCGCCACCAGCTTGTGTACTTTTCACGGGTGTCAAACCTTCTCGAAAAGGATGTATATTCGTAATATTAGTATGGATAAATGCACATGAATATGATATAACTCCACGATATATTAAAATTACTCGTTCATAGTGTAACAGTAAGTAAATAAACAAATGTATTCACTGAAAAAGCGATTGAATATGATAATTGATTATAAATAAATACTTTATTATAAACTTGTCTTTGGTCATTTATTCCTAATAAATCCATTTACTGTACTATCGTTTCTCGGACTATTTAGACAAATTCTTACCTCACTTTCGCAGCTGTATACGATTGCATTTCCTTATTTTGAAAACGTTTGTTGATATACTGTCTTTCACGACATTTTGCCTATTTACCTAAGACCTCGAGGCAGTACAAAAGCGCGTATGATGTATCTTACCTGTTCACATCAGGAAGCTTTAATTCTGTCCAACTTTGGCACGCTATCAGATCGCAGACAAGAACTAACTGATAAACTGTTTAAGAGCTGTTTAATAGCAAGCCAACCGATGGAAAGTACGTTAACAAATGCAACAAAACTCGTTCAATGTCATCAAGTTTATTAGCATTCAAGTTTGTTAGCATTCCTCTAAATAGAAAATAACTGTACATTGTTTTGCTATGAACTGATTAAAGGGCGAATACAAAACAAAGAACATTCATCCGTTCAAATACCGCTCCTTTCAAATAACAATCAACAACTATTCAGTATATGTGTGGTAAAACAATAGTAAATCACTCAATTAAACATTTTTTATTCCTTTCAACAACTCGTGCGAATTAAAAGTTAGGAAGAAAGGAACTCAGATATTATGTCTTGATTGGTTAAAAGAACAATTCTGAAAACCTCCCCAAAGTAAAAATAAGCCTGTTATTGTGCTTCAGCTCGTGGTTGTGTGATATATTCACCTCCTGCTGCGCCCTTGGTGAATATATCACTCGCTTGAGGCCGATAACCCTTACTTAAGGCCATTGTGCTTATTCTCACTGCACTTATTTCAAAAACTTCGAGCAACTAATGGATGTAATCATGGGCTCTGAAAGTAGCAAAGTTGTTATAAACAGTGTTAATACTGAAGTACAAGTCAATAGTAATGATGATGGCTTATTCAACGACGATGTAGATGAACCTACAGTAGGAGAAGTGCCAAAGGAATCGGAAAACAACTCGAAAGCGAAGAAAGGCGAAAAGGATACTGCACCACAACAATCACATTCCTCACCGCCAGAAATACAGCAAGAGGAAAAAGAAGAGACATCAGTATCAGCGACATTGAAAGAAACTGAAGAGAAGCTAAAAACCCATGGATTCACCGATCCAGTTTTAGCGCAATACTGTGATGAAACACCGGAGTTATTTGAAGAGTTTGTGGAGCTCTATGAAGATGTAACAGCTATTCGACGGGGTCTTCATAATAAGGATTTTGTTTCTACTATCACGACCAATCTCAGTGATGTTGATGATATTTTTATAAGAGAAAACCACCAATTGGGGAATTTGTTAGCTGCTTTAGGATTTGGTGAGGTCTGCAGGAATCTGTATGATGAACTTGTTGCTACTTTTCCCAAGATTCTTTCATATGATCGAAAAGAGGATCAGGTTTGTCATTTATTGTTTTCTTCGTTAAATAATTTTATTAAAACATAATATAAACATATACAAATTACATAATGTCAAAAGAATATAAGATACACAAAATTTTTTAAATAAACAATTGGAAATAATTACAAACGTTTTAATTAAAATTGCTCTTTAACTCTTTACTAATTTTTGTTCAAATTTTATCAGATTAATTTCCAGGACATTATTGTTTGTAGCTATATCTAGTGTTGGATCCTTTTATTCCATTTTTGTCATATAAATTTAATTGCCCATCTTTGTTTGCTATTTTTTTCATATAGATAAAGTTTTTTTACTGTTACTGATTTTCGCAAGTCTATAGGATGTTTGTTTGCAAAAACAAAATTAAGACTTCAAGCCAATCAGAGGGTAGATAATTAGCGCCAAGTATAATACAATTATTTACGAAACGATTAATATTTCATGAGAAATTCAAAAAAGTAATCATGGCCGACGAGGAGGTTGTTTATCTGATTTACAACACTAGTGTTGCTATATCCTGATTTGCATAAGTTTTAACTTAACTTTTATGCTGAAAATTTTGATAAAACATGAATTAACTGACCTAGATATTTTATCAGTCGTTTACATGTCAACATATGCGTCTTAAGCTTGCGTTTTGCGCCTTCGGCTTGTATATAATTGTATCTGCCGATGCAACATGGCCGCTCATGTTGTAAACATTACCTACAATCACGCGAATTCGACTTGTAATTATATCTGCCGATACAACATGGCAGCTCATGTTGTGAACATTACCTACAATCATACGTCTATGGCTTGTAATTGTAATTCTCATACAACACTACCTAATTTCAAATAGTGATAGAATGGGTCCAATTGTGCTCTTTCTTAACCGGTACCGATTGTTTACTTAAAGTGCGTTGGGCCGTAATTTACATATATATGACGGATAATACGTCACCCTCGTTTACATGCTAAAAAAAGATCAAATTATATTATTATTATTTCGTATTTTAAAAACATATTGACTTAAATAATATTTTCTCCAGAAAAACAGAGAATATGACGACGACAGTGATGATGATGATGTCGATAGCGATGAAATTAATCAAGCACAGCGATGCATGAAATACCTCTGTAGTATTCTTATTAACTACACACACAGCAGTGATGATTTCTGTGTAGCTTTAAGTGAGGCTGGTCTAATATCAAGACTCCTGGATATGATAGAAAATATGGAAGATTGCATTCCTTATCATACTGAATTTATGGTGAGTAAATAGATAATTTAGGCTAATAGCTATAGGGGAGGAGTGGTTGTCTAATGGTTAGTGGATCGGATTCCAAAGATGATGGTCTTGCCCCAGGCAATGCGGTATCCTTGTGCAAAAAAACAACAATTGGAAATTAGTGCTTCGACGTCTTCGCGGTTATCATATGACTTACCATTTTTTTTCTTGAGTACTACCCGATCTATGGTCAACAAGCTGGACGAGATATATCCAACCATCGTAACTAACAGCTGTGACGTTGCTGTAATAACAGAATCATGGCTGTCTTCAAATATTTCAAATGAATTTCTCAAACTCATATTAATTCATGAGCTAATTTTAATTGACAACTGCTCTGTCTATGAAATTAATTGTAGAAAGATCTATCTCCGAATTCATCACAATATCGACAAGATCTGCAATTGAACCAAATAAAATAAAATAACATGCGTCTAAACGTATTAAAAACCGAAAAGCTTTAAGCATCTTTTTTAAAAGATCTGTCGTCTTGTGCTCTAAAATTGTAAAATTTGATTTGTCGATAACTTCAAACTCTTAGTTGTGTTCATCTCTTCGAACTTGTCTTTGAACTCACACATAGATAATTTCTGTACCAAATCAAGTAAACGTTTATACGCACTAAGAGCTCTTGTCAAATATCTCATCACTGTCTATTGTGCATTCATTTCCCCAGTCCTTGGATATGCCTGCCAGTTGTGGCATTTCTCCCTCCCACAAGTAGCAAATTTTAAGCTACCCACAAGTCAATTATTTCATGTAGTTGCAGTTTTTGTATAAAGCGTATTGTAAAAGTACTAATACATCAGAGTCAACAGCGCGATCACAAGGAGGCCGATACAGGGAAAAATATATAGAAAAATAATAATGTATAATATAAATATACAATATTGCATGGTCAATCTTTTTTTTCTAACAAAATTCTAAAGATTTAATGTTCTTCCGGTCAAGTCCATCTCACTTAAAATATAACCACACTTAAAATATTTTTTGGAGCTGGCTCAATATCACAAACTAATATATAGCCCGAGTATTTACATGCCAACTTTCATGCTTTTATCAAAATCTGCAAGATTTTTGCACATAACTTCTAGACTATACCAAAGTATGCTTTAAATAAATCGATAACAAGAGAAGAAATACCGACAAGCTTTGCAGGTTCGGAATGCGGACTATAGCTTTTATTGCGACAATGATTTTTCAAATGAATGTATAGGAAAGAAGCGCAGAGGTAACAATAGTATTGATTTCTACATTTGTATTTTCATTTAAGGATGAAATGGGTGTTCTTAGCCGTAAAACAAGAAGAGGAAAAATTCTATTCTGCGTGTTAAGCACAGTGCACAACATGTCAAAACGAGTCCAAACAAGAGCAACATTTGCTAAATGCAACGCAGTTCCGATTCTTCTATCACTTATTGATAACAAAGTGTTATATTACAGTGCAGTTGCCTTACTAACGCTTGCATACCTGACCGATGATAGTAACAATGAGCAGATTATGGCAAATGAAGGTAAATTATATTTGTCTATATTTAAAAAAAAATGTTTTTACTGATAATGAGAAAGCTGTTTCTTACTTTGTAGTAACATGGTTTGGACGTTGTGACTTCTATTTTTTTTTTTTGCTTTAGCTTTAAATGCATATCATTATGTGTACTAAACAGATAAGAGAGAGAGAGAGTGAGAGGGAGAGAGAGAGGGAGAGGGAGAGGGAGAGGGAGAGGGAGAGGGAGAGGGAGAGGGAGAGGGAGAGGGAGAGGGAGAAAGCTTACATCTATGAAATGATATGATTTATAATTAATAGTATGGCATAGTTTCTTGCATGTTTAGTGCGGACAGTTATTAATTATCAAAGACATGGAATGTTGTAACAAGGCTTTTTCATTTGTTCTTTTTTATTTGATGTTTCTGGTTGAGTGATAGTGATAGTGGCTTGATATGTCATAGTGGCTATTTAAAGATTGAACATGTCTTCGTATTTATTGTTGCTATTATAATATACTAGTATAACTATAATATAGTTTTCTCGCTATATATGACTGGCTGATATAATGCTCTTATTTATGTTTATTAGGTCCAATCAAATTCCTTATATCTTTACTTGAGAAAGCAATAACGTTCAGTTCCTCCGACCATAGTTATGTTGGCTTCACTAGTGAAGAGCTTGCCGAGGGTTTGGCACAAATAGCGGTCAATGATGATAACAAAAATACGGTAACAAGTATTTGAGGGTGCATCATGCTATGGACAGGGAACAGTAAAGGGGTCCCTTAGGGATATCCACTAGGGGACAAGGGGATAGGAGACACACGAAGTATTTGAGGGTGCATGCTATGGACAGGGGACAGTAAAGGGGTCCCTTAGGGATATCCACTAGGGGACAAGGGGATAGGAGAGACACGTAGTATCTGAGGGTGCATGCTAGGGACAGGGGACAAGGGGACACAGGAGTAAGGACAGGGAACCCCATAGGCCAGTACTGGACATTGCTCTTAATTATCCACTTGTTCTTACATGCGAGTGTTTACTGTAGCTCTTAAGCGCTAAATTTTTTGGGGTGTTTTTGAACATTGTCGACGAGCATATCCGATAATTTTATAACCAAAAAATATGTGAATACATTAAAAAGTAGTTATACTTTCGCACTTTGCGCTGATACATAGGGGATGTCGAGCAGCTATTTTTTTTTCTAGATTGCAGCTAACGACGCAATTCCATTAACAAAAAAGATGATTGAAAACGCCATACGGGATGAGGAAAGAATTGCAGCCATTAAACTGCTATGGGTGCTTGCATTCGATGAAGGTAACAAAGAGAAAATGAGACAAACTGAAGGACTTGTTACATTATTGAAATCTTGGAACGAATGCGGAAATAAAAGCATTCAGAAAGTTGCTAGTGGTGCATTATGGGAAATTGAAGAGAAGCAAAAACTGGGATCATCCAAAGGTAAAATACTGTGAAAGTGTTTGGTTAAAATAATTCGTGACCTTTTCAATCAACCAGATTATCTAATTCGATCACTTGATGAGTAAACTTAGTAGCCCAGTTATACACACGTGTTTGAGGCACCAATACGTCGTGCTACATATCGTGGATTCAAGCTGGGATAAAGGGTTTTACATCCCGGCCTGTCAATCATGAAGGTCCTTGAAACAATTGAGGAGAATGTACTGAACTTTGCTATTACCAGCTGCATATTCATACTGACTTCACGTCTTCTCGAAAAAGGACGGTTAACTAAAATGTCAATACCTTGGAACTTTACTCACTAGCATGTAGAACCACTAAGGACGTAGCAAACGTGATCACCCTCAGTGATGATCGACTAACTCATACTATCTACTCACCCTAAAAAAAAAATCAAATCTTTGTTAACGTCATAAGCCTAGTCCAAACGTCGTCTCTCACATGTGTCTAATCTAATGCAAATGCTCACGCGTGTTGATTTATGTGGAGCTAGGTAGGAAAAAACCCGGATAACTTGAAGAAAAAGAGCAAAGTTTTACAGCAAAAAGCCGTCAAACGTTTTAATGCTTTAATAATTGCCACAAAAAGTTCTCTTTTTGTAGAGTGATCTTAGACGTCTGAAATATAACGATTTTACACCATCTTTTTCCACTCTAAAAAAGATGCGAAACGAGTTGTAACTGGAAACAAAAAGCATGTGATGATCAGCTACCAATGGGACGTACAGAAAACAATTATACAAGTAAAGAATAAACTGCAGAGAGCTGGTTTTAAAGTGTGGATGGACGTGGAGCAGATGGGTGGATCTACACTGGAAGCCATGGCAAAGGCTGTAGAGAACTCCGCTGTTGTACTTGTTGGTGTTTCTCAGAAATACAAAGAAAGCTCAAACTGCAGATCGGGTTTGTACTTTTAACTCTGCATGTACAGTATAAGCAAGCAGTCAGTCAGTCAGTCAGTCAGTCAGTCAGTCAGTCAGTCAGTCAGTCAGTCAGTCAGTCAGTCAGTCAGTCAGTCAGTCAGTCAGTCAGTCAGTCAGTCAGTCAGTCAGTCAGTCAGTCAGTCAGTCAGTCAGTCAGTCAGTCAGTCAGTCAGTCAGTCAGTCAGTCAGTCAGTCAGTCAGTCAGTCAGTCAGTCAGTCAGTCAGTCAGTCAGTCAGTCAGTCAGTCAGTCAGTCAGTCAGTCAGTCAGTCAGTCAGTCAGTCAGTCAGTCAGTCAGTCAGTCAGTCAGTCAGTCAGTCAGTCAGTCAGTCAGTCAGTCAGTCAGTCAGTCAGTCAGTCAGTCAGTCAGTCAGTCAGTCAGTCAGTCAGTCAGTCAGTCAGTCAGTCAGTCAGTCAGTCAGTCAGTCAGTCAGTCAGTCAGTCAGTCAGTCAGTCAGTCAGTCAGTCAGTCAGTCAGTCAGTCAGTCAGTCAGTCAGTCAGTCAGTCAGTCAGTCAGTCAGTCAGTCAGTCAGTCAGTCAGTCAGTCAGTCAGTCAGTCAGTCAGTCAGTCAGTCAGTCAGTCAGTCAGTCAGTCAGTCAGTCAGTCAGTCAGTCAGTCAGTCAGTCAGTCAGTCAGTCAGTCAGTCAGTCAGTCAGTCAGTCAGTCAGTCAGTCAGTCAGTCAGTCAGTCAGTCAGTCAGTCAGTCAGTCAGTCAGTCAGTCAGTCAGTCAGTCAGTCAGTCAGTCAGTCAGTCAGTCAGTCAGTCAGTCAGTCAGTCAGTCAGTCAGTCAGTCAGTCAGTCAGTCAGTCAGTCAGTCAGTCAGTCAGTCAGTCAGTCAGTCAGTCAGTCAGTCAGTCAGTCAGTCAGTCAGTCAGTCAGTCAGTCAGTCAGTCAGTCAGTCAGTCAGTCAGTCAGTCAGTCAGTCAGTCAGTCAGTCAGTCAGTCAGTCAGTCAGTCAGTCAGTCAGTCAGTCAGTCAGTCAGTCAGTCAGTCAGTCAGTCAGTCAGTCAGTCAGTCAGTCAGTCAGTCAGTCAGTCAGTCAGTCAGTCAGTCAGTCAGTCAGTCAGTCAGTCAGTCAGTCAGTCAGTCAGTCAGTCAGTCAGTCAGTCAGTCAGTCAGTCAGTCAGTCAGTCAGTCAGTCAGTCAGTCAGTCAGTCAGTCAGTCAGTCAGTCAGTCAGTCAGTCAGTCAGTCAGTCAGACTGACTTGACAATTTTAGTAAAATACGAAAGAACTAACTTTGGAGTTTCATAAGCACTATACAGTTTTCGCGTCCGAGAAATACAGTGGCTCGTCTTCGTCCATATACAGATCGGCCACTCATATGGTATATAGTACTTATATTATAATTGTGTCATTAATATACAGAGGCAGAATATGCTTTCCAGCTTAAAAAAGACATAGTTCCACTGATGATGCAAAGCAACTACAAAGCAGACGGCTGGCTTGGTATGCTAATGGGTGCAAAACTCTGGTTCGACTTCTCACAATACCAGAAAGAGATTGATAACAGCTTTGATGCCTTGGTGAAAGAGCTTGGATCGAGAGGAAAGGTTGATAGTGAAGATTCAGCGATTGAAGGTAATGTTATATGGTAGTAGTAATGTTATATGACATTATTCGCAAAGAAGTTTATAGTATGCTTATACAATATAATATAGTACAATGCACTAATACAATACATTGTCAATTCAATTTGTACAACATCGCCAACTATTCAGGACTTCCGCCAGTCATCGAGGCCAGCGGATACCATGTGTAAAATAGAAAGTAAACACCGATTCGGGAATCCAAGATAGAATGAAAATCGACTGTACAAAACTAAGTTAAATACGATTCTTTTAGTCAATTTAACACCAAAGGATATTGAGGCAACTATCAAACCGTAACTCTTGATCATTTGTAGAGTTCAATGTTATAAAATTGGTAATTTACAAGCGAAATAACAACGACATGCCTACGATCTGAGGAAAGCCAAAGGGAGCCCAAGCTCGCTCAGGCCCGCACTCAACTTTCTTGCTACGGTTTGCCTTTTCTTTAACAACTATCCCATTAAACTCTATTGTATATATTAGTTGGGTAAATTAGCTTCATTTTGGTATCAAACATGCCTTAATTTGCCAAGAATTTCCAAAGTTATCGCATCACAAAGTACCTCTACTTGAACGAAGGATTGCAAGTATATGGCGTCTTATGCATGAGTCAACGAAAACCCCGACCCCCCCCCCCCCCCCCCCCCCACCCCGGGACAACGTGGGGATTAGGTTGGGGATAGTGGGGGAATAGACTGCCAATCGTCCCCTACAGGGTAGGGAATTAGTCATTTTTAGTGATAAAGCTGGCCCGTGGGGGCGGGGATTTATTATGAGCCCGCAATATTAAATTCAGCGGCTGTTTACCAAAAACTGAGCCCACAATATAAAAAGTCAGCAGTTGATTACAAAGTCCGCAACCTCGTGTTTGATTGTGTAAAAGGCGAGTGCTTTTGTTATTCAAATTGTTTTTTTGAGCGAAATCAAAGGCCAACCTTGCCCAAAAAGTAGGTAAAATATCAAAGGAATGTTGATGTACAATTTGTATTGAATTTTTTGTCTTTGGTTGAATAAATCAAGTGTTGATTAGCTTTCAGCTTTCAGTTTGCTTTAATATGGACAATCAAGATAGCCCCAGGGGTGGGGACAATGGACAAGTTGAATGACTCCCAGGGGTGGGGACATTTTCAGAGAATTGAACATGCTATTTTTCTAATCCCCACGTTGTCCCGGGGTGGGGGGTGTCGGGGTTTTCGTTGACTCATGCATTACGAACGTCAATTCAATTTGGAGCTTTTTCAAAGTTAAAAAGGAAAGGTAAAACCTCGTTTGATCGACGATAAATTTCACACAAGCAATTTATGATGTATTTAGTTTATGGATTTTGAAAAATGATGCTCTGAATATCACACTTTTCGTATTTTTCTTGCAATTTTACAATCTGAATATTTCTGAATACAGAGCATGTAGGGAAAGAAAACTGAACTATCGAAAGGAAAGGTTTCTATTCAATAAATAAAGCTATGTTTGGTAAAAATCAAATGCTTTAATGTCATATAATATATTTCCAGTTAAGTATATTGACAAATCCTTACTGAGAATTTTATAATTCGAAAATAACTTTGATCCTCTATACATTTCTTTGTAAAATCTGATAAAATTATCTACCGCTTTTATGTTGCACCGCTGACCTTGTGAGTGGGCGCATGGCCGGAATAGTTGGCGATGCTATTGTATTACCAATATTAACCAAGGATAACCTACGTACGTAGATTGTGTACAGATGCGAATCGAAAGGGGGACCTCGGCATAAATATAAAGCTGACTGAACACCCTCGGAACAGAAGAAAGTGATCGCTTACGAGACCTTTAACACAGGAAACCCAAACTTTGAGAATCTCTTCATTCTTCACTTGAGGCCCAAACCATGTGTAATTTGTAACACATCCGGACACGTCAAATATTATCAACGAATTTCTTAATTACTGTATATTAACTCTTTGTTTGGCATGTCTTTTTTTCGCCACGGTATCTCTAAAGATGTTCTAAAGAATAATTATTTAAACTTTACGAAAGGCAGCAGTCTAAAGACTCTGGAAAAATAATGAAAAAAAATCATATCCAAAACTTAAACGCTTACTAAAGTGGTCGCTTATGAAAAAAGATATATTATAGGGTTTGTATGTACAAAATCAGTTCCGGCTAGCGGGAGGAAGTGACAAATTTAGCTGGCGGGGGTAGGGTTGGGTAGCGAATTCATTGACGTTTTGCATTCTTGGGATTCCAAAGGGACACAAGACTTGACAGATCCCAGTACGAAAGCATAATTTCGATGTTAGAAGCAGGTTTTCGATGCTTTTTATTTGAGCTTTGTATTTCAAACTCTGGCTGAGGTCTGTGTGATTATCGTTAATGTGTGTGCCAGAGTTTGGGGAGAATAGGATTAATTTTTCGGGTAGATTTTGAAGATAATATGAGCGTGATTGGTGGCCGTAGTCGCCAGAGTTGCCTGCCTTGTGTTTTTTTCCTTCATTGAGGAGCGTGTGTTCGCTGCCGAATAACTCGCTTTAAACCGCTTTAAAATGCATCGCAGGGCAAAATAAACCACAAATTCGTAAACAAGAAACATTAAACTTTATTTTGGAACAGTAAAGTAAAATCTAAAAGAAAAAAAAGAACATGAATATCGAAGTTAAATATGACCAACTTTGAACGAATTTACCGACGGCTTATAGCCGTTCCACCACAGGAAGCCCACCCAGAACGAACTGGGAAGGTGGGGAGCCTGTGGTTAAAAAAAGAAAAAAAATCTCGCGCCCTAATCAAAGTCTTTTGTTACTTCTCACCTACAATACCATATATGGTAATGGCATTGTTTTCATGATTGCATACGGTATCGTTGATAGGCGAATTTCAAACAAAAAAGGATTAACAAAAAAAAAACAGAAGGAAAAACCACAAATGAAGAGATTACAAATCCCATTTAAAACTAATTAATGAGTGTCCTATTCTTTGAAATTTCTACTTTCCGGACTAAAACAATAAAATAACAAAAAACTTTAACCCTATTTATTCGATACTGAATTAAAGTGACTGGCTACTTTTGAACGCTTTTAAACGTTCGATTCGAGCCCACGATGTGCGCACAGGAGCCGCTGAAAAAAATGCAAAATTTTAGGAGGAGGAGCCATACACGTTTTGAGCTCCAACAGGGCAAGACCATCTAATTTCGCACGGGACTCTATACTTTCTTTATGCTCAGTTGAAAGAACCTAATAAAATCTAAGTTATATCAAAGTTTTTCAAAAGGTAATTTTTCCTAACGTACAAAAAAAAAATCGATTTTCGTAGGATTTTTTGTCCGACTTTATGCGAGTTTTGAAAGCACTGAAAGGACAGAATATGACAGGTCAAGGTATTTCTTTGTCTTTTATTCAACACCATCCATGTTGTATTTTAGAATGATTCATTACCCGGCATTTGTGCTTGATGTACTATGAAAAAAAAAAAAAAAACTATTTTCGCAAGTTTTTCTTCAAAATCTCGCGCGTAGGCATGAACATTAAATTTCACACTAATAAATCGTAGTTTAAAGAAAAGTTTAACATTATTTCCAAAAGTAGCCAGTCACCAACTCTTTCTCCTGCTTCATAGTTTCTCAGATTCCACTTGAACAATTGATGAGTATGGGAAGTCGTACAAAGGCTTTATAGGTGACTTGTACTAAAAGAGGCCAGCTCTATAAAACATAAGCCACAAAAATAGAAAGTTCACCTGAATATTACTAAAAGAGCATCATTTCAGCACGTTTAATATATGGATGACAGGAGAATTTTATACAGTTATAAATGTACATTGGTTACTGACTAAATAAACAACGAAGAAAATCCATGTCCATGTCTTACGAGCAATAACATATTAGTTATAAGGATGTAGCTAAACACATTCTACTTTAAAACGCTAAGATATTGTTTGATCTCTGCAGCAATCAACGTTGATACAGTAGACGCTGTTCCAGATCAAGCACCAAAGATTGACATTAGTGGCTGGACCAGTACAGATGTTATGGAGTGGTTACAGACCTTTGAACTGGAAATGAAAACGTAAGTGAGATTAAGAGGAACCAAAATGTAGGGATGTACAAATGGTATTACATGTTGCAATGTTTCGCTGCAGTTAAGTGTCGTTCTACTTATATATTCTTACATAAAAAAGACATGAACTTTGCTGACTATGAAAGGTGGCTGACCTTTTGCAGTGTCAAATTTCATTGTTGACAGTAGCATTACAGCTGTTGTTGTTGCTATTTTTGGTGTTGTTGCAAGTGCGGTAATTATTGTTGCTGTTGTTGTTGCCACTGTTGCTGTTGTAACTGCTGTTGTGGTTACTAATGCTTTCTTGTTGTAGTTATTGTTGCTGTTGTTGTAATTGCTGTTTTGTTACTAATGTTGCCGTTGTTGGTGCTAGTGCTTTCTTGTTGTAGTTGTTGTTGCTGTTTTTGTAGCCATTGTTGCTGTTGTAACTGCTGTTGTGGTTACTAATGCTTTCTTGTTGTAGTTGTTGTTGTTGCTGTTTTTGTAGCCATTGTTGCTGATTGTCACTGCTATCGTTGTAGTTGTCCATACTCCTTTTGTTGTCGCTAATATAGTGTTTTTTTTTTCTCGATTCTATTAGTAGGTGTTGTTGTTCTTTCTATTAATAAATCCCAGTCATCCACAATGCATTGCGTTCCTTTATTACTGTTTAAATATGGGTTATTCAATGTATCAATTTACGCGTGCCGCAACAATCTATAGATTTAGGAAATGAATAAATAGTTTATTTATATTAACTGTCCTACAAAAGCTGAATTAAATATTCATATTAAGTTAAAGTTCAAATACAGTAATATTTACAATAAATTCATGATAAAATTCGAGATAAAAGTTAGAATGTATTTACAAAACTAATTACTAATAAGGAAGATTTAGTTATAGACATTTTTTTACTAGTGTTCTTAGTTGCTTTTCAGACTTGAGAATGTATTAAAAGTGTTCTTGAAAATATCCGTTTTCCATCTTGGTACAGAGAATGCTCTGTTATGTTGAGCGACTATATACTTGAGTTGACCTTCCTTGTGACGAGCCTTCTATAACCATCACAATAAATGGAGCCAAGTGACGAAATAGTACCCTAATAACTAAACTCTCACTCCTTTGATTCCGAAATAAGTAGGTTGATTGTTTTAGATACATTCTCTTCAAGACATTTTGGTCATTCTCGGACGGGCAGATCGGTAGCGACCATTGCATTTAAAAACACATCAATAAAGGATAAAAATTGTTCAAAACCATCGAAATACACAGAGAAGAACCACTGGTGAGCTTTTCACGATGTCTATAAACCATCTTGCAATAATTCAAAGGCCGATGAAAATGGATTCAATTCACAATCCTAAAAATCCGTTATTTTGTCTGCAAAGTAAAATGGCGCCTAGCAGCAATTATTTGACAATGTCAAGCTCGCAATGCATTGATGCATTGTGGTTGACTGGGAGTGTGTAATTGTCGTTGTTGCTATTAATGTTATTGTTACTTGTTTTTAGCTCGATATTTTAAAGTTTTGAAATACTCTCTTATAGAAAAAATGCCTTAAAAGAGTTGGATGGTTCTATGTTGATGGAACTTCACAATCTTAGAAGAGAGGTACGATCGATATTGCTCTATGTGTAACTACTATTCTGTTATTGCATCTCGATCCTAGTGCTTTTACGATTTACCGAACAAATTCTTTTAAAATTAAAATTAAAATGTCTGTATTCATTTTCAAGCGTACAGGATGTTAATGCATTTTAATTTGAATTCTTTCAGTGTCCTGGCTTTTATTACTCTTCATTAGAAAGCCATTTTGGAATTGATAACTTTTGTGGTGCATTGAAGTTCACAAATGAGCTTCGAAAACTTGACCAGAATTATTATAAATAAAATAAAATGAATAAATAAATAAAAACTTCTTCGATAACTGCATTATCGATTATCCACGCAAAAGGCGTTCAGAAAAATTACTTTTGACACTAAAAGAAACAATAATAGATTATGAATAAAACTAGGGTTCTCCGATTTACAGGCACAAATGCAGATTTGGCACTAATAGTACCAGGTGATAGTACCATTGTTAATTTGTGAATCTTTCTGCGTGTCAGTATTGCTCTTGTTTTTTATTCTTACTCAGAAAATGTAATATTTTGAACACATGCAACTCTTAGAAATTCTAATAACGGTAAACACGTATGCTAATTAGTATTTGGTACTATTAGTACCAAAGTCGCTAAATCGGAAAACCCTAATAAATAATATTTTCAATGTATATGTAACAAATCACTGAACATAGTGGTCTTGCTGGCATTCTTACTCACTATATATATCTATACTTGATTTAGCATCTCTTGTCAAAACGAAAATATTAAAACCATGAAATAAACACAAAATGGTTATCAACTTATAGTATATAATAATAGAGTAGACGCACTAAATCCGTGACATATAATTAGTACTAATTAGTACTATTTCATAAAAAAATCTTTGTTTTCTATTATCACTATTTAGTACTTAAAATTATTTAGTATTTGTTTCACGGATTAAGTGCGTCTACTCTAGCGACTAGAGTACAAACACTAAAAGTGTGCAACACTTTGTACTATTTACCACTAAATAGTGTTGATTAAACAATACAGAACAAAAGAATTTGCATAATTTAGCAGTATTTAGTGGTATTTATGTTGCACACTTTTAGTGTTTGTACTCTATTGTATCACCGCTAAATGTAATAACAACGCTAAATGTAATACCAAACCTAAATGTATTAACGTTTTAACGCTAAATGTAATACCAACCCTAAATGCAATAACGTTTTAACGCTAAATGTAATACCTAACATTTTTGTGATCGGTAAGTCGTCATTTACAGAGGTGTTTCTAGGGGCAGTCCTAGGCTGCTGGTGATTCCACTTTCCAATTCAATAAGCGATAAAAGATGCATTTACTGCTTTAAAAAACACAAAATGCAACGCAACGCAACAGATGTATAATGCTTTTTTATTCAAATGACAAATTATGAAAAATATTTTTGTAACGCGTTATTTCTTTGAATACAAATACAAATGAAAGACTGCACTAAATTTCGTGTTGATATGTAAATGTAAATGTAAACTTTAATACTTCGTCCCTTAACAGGGCTTTTCAGAAGTTAATACACAGGGAGCCCGGCTTTTTGTCGTTTCTTTTCATTTTTTCTCTCTCTTTATTTACGCTAATAATACGCTATATTATGTTTGCATCGGGATTCCTGTGGCATGAGACAGTTCCGACGTATCGTTTAACATGATGATGTAATTAACAGTAACTCGATAGGAGGATAAACTCTTATCTGTAACGCACTCTCTAGTAACAGTCAATAATTGAGAAGGGCCGAAACAACTGCTAGATTATCGTAACAACACCACCGCTACTTGCCCTGACCAGCTATTTTTAGCGACTCTCTTATTCGTGACACAATCCATCTAACAACGCAAAGTAAACCGTAAAAGTAAAAACTTGAATAACAAAATCCACGATCATAAATCGGGAGTTCTTACTCATCTAAGAATAAAAAATAATTTAACGGCTTAGTTAAGTTTCGTAAGCTCCTCGGTCAGGGCAACTAGCGGTGAACATATATCTAAAACTCGACTTTTAAATATTGCTGCATAGCATCGTATTATTTCAGATTTCCCCAAATTTGAACATCCTAACATAAAGTATGTTTATTACACAAACGTTTGGAGGCTTTAGAACAATGAAAGAATGCTTAAAACATTTTATATGTGAGTTTTAATTGAGGCATCTAGCAGTTGTTTCATCTTTTCTATACATTAACGGTTACTAGCGAGTGCGTTACAGATAAGAGTTTAATCCTCCTATCGAGTTACTGTTAATTGCATCAATATGTCGAAACTGTCTCATATCACAGGAATCCCGATGCAAACATAACATAGCGCATTAATAGCGTAAATAAAGAGAGAGAAAAGAAACGACAAAAAGCCGGGCTCCCTGTGGTTAATACAACAAGTAAATAATATAATACATGGCTAAATATAAAAATGCCTAGGTGCTATTATATATGTATAGTTATAAAGGTTAATAAGGTTCTGAATTAATGAATATTATTTCTCTAAACTTATATATATCTAATATCTAATTAATATCTATCCATTGATAAATCGGAGCCATGCATAGCTCTCTTTTCATTGAATGTTTAAAAACAGTAGCGTTTTTGCTTAATTTAATATCGTCACTTAATTCATTCCAAAGCTTTACCCCTTGGTGATAAAATGAACGTTGTCCTGTTGCTGTCTTATAAAAAAAGTGGTATATTTAACATTTGAGAATTCCTAGTTTGACGGCCAGAGATACTTGACCTGGTTATAAATTGATTAGATAAATAGCTTGGGGCCGTCCCATTAACGCATTTAAAAACTAGAGTTGCTTTCTTGAGGTTAAGTTGGTTTCTGATTGGTAGCCATTTAAGTTGTTTTAATAAAGGTGTAATATGCTCATACTTTCTTGCACTAGAGACAATTCTGAATGCAAAAATTTGTACAAGCTGTATCTTATTGAGATTACGTTCAGTAGTATTGCTCCAAACAGACGAGGAATAGAAAAGCTTACTAAAGACTACGGCGTTAATTAGTATAATTAATGTATGCTTATCAAAACAATGTTTTACTCTATTAATTTGTCCCAGACGTGCCATGCACGATGATGTTGCGTATGCTATATGTTCGTTGAATGTCAAGTTACTGTCTAATAATACTCCGAGGTCCTTTGCTACATGGGATGATGTAAGCTGCTTGCCCATAAGAGTCACGTGAAAATCATCAACTTTTTTTTAACATTTGACGACTACCAAATAAAAGTAGTTTTTTTTTTCAGGGTTCAGTAGGAGGCTGTTCTCGAGGCACCAATTTTGAATTCTCTGTAAATCACTGCTTATTTTTGTTGTAGTGACAATTTGATCTTTCAGACGAAAGGAAGCCATTATTAGTTTAGTATCGTCTACATAGTTTTGTGTGATACAATCTTGTGGCACTAAAGGTAGATCGTTGATAAAGATGTTAAATAAAAGGCCACCGAGGATACTTCCCTGGGGTACTCTATGTTCCACTTGTAGCAATTTGGACATATCGCTTGTCTTTACTTTAGAATATATATATTTAAACAAGAGTAATAATAGTAATGATAATATTGCTAATAATAGTAATAATAATAACAATGATGATCATCCAAGTTGAATGACTTTCACCGATTTCAACTTCATCTTCATAATCATGTGGCAAACTCGCAAGATCAAAAGTATTTTCCCGCTAAAGGACAAGAACATCCACCGATCCAGCGTTGTCTACGAGGGTCAATGCTCATGTGGACATAACTACATTGGAGAAACACTCAGATATTTTGAAGTACGCAAGGAAGAACACTCGAATTAATCCTAAACACAATTCAGAGCCAGCTAAACACCTCAGGGAAAACCCATACCATTGTTTCACGTGGTCTATTCTTTGTTTGGTCAAGCAATCATTGAAAAAAAATCACCGAAGGTCTTTTCATCCAAAAACGTAAACCTTCTCTAAACAAACAAAACACTATGTACATTGCAAAGCTTTTTCCTTTGGGAATTACATGAACCTTTAAAAGCAAGATCATTTCATGTAATTTATACCATTTCCTGATGATGACTATGTAGTCGAAAACGGTTCGAATAAAGTAAACAAAAAAAAAAAACGCCTATCATGATAGTAACAATAACAAGGATCCTCCTCCTGATGGTCATAATATTAATAATCATTCTAATAATAATAATAATAATGATAATAATATTCTCAAACTCATTAATAATTCATTATCTCAGGGACCAATTACAACTTTGTATTTCAGTCACGTGCATAGGTCTTGATACACCGATCAAACACTGATCAAGACACTGATCAAGTCACTGATCAAGACACTGTATAAATTAGCTTAAAAGTAATTTCTCATTCATCCCAATTTACTCTTTTTTTTCTTTATTCCACTGCTATCTCCTTTTTTACCTGTCATGCCTGTTTATTGACCTACCTACCTAACTAATTGCCTAACATTTTATTTTTATTTTATATTTATTTTTTATTTTATTTTGGACGTCCTGTGACTCGAACCGGGAACCTCTGGCTTGCAATTCTAATGATTTACCAACTAAGCTAATAACGAATTCGTTGAAAGTTTTGGGTTGATGTTATATATTATTGATGTTTTGCTCAGAGGGTGATACTAATTATTTGATAAAAAGTTCAAAATGTTTTATTTAGTGATTTGTTTGAGAAGCCATATCAAAAACTTGTGCTTCGTGTTTGATCAGGGGCTCCAAACACCTCGAAACGGATAAAAGCACTCGGCCTGCGGCCTCGTGCTTTCATCCGCTTCTCGGTGTTTGGATCCCCTGATCAAACACTCGCACTCGTTTTTGATCTATTACATAATAACTTTATTTTATATAGCGACAATTACAAAAGCTCAACACCGCTTTACAGTTTTAGAAGGGGAAAAAAAAAAAAACTATTATTATAAAATCTAAATTCTAATCATTATCATAATAACCATAATCCTAATTATGATAATGAAAATATTATTAAAGTTTACAACAATTCATGACATAATAAAAAGGTGGAAGTAAGTAAATTTAGAATACAAATATAAGTTCATAGACATTACAATATTAATCTATAATTTATTATTTATTATTAGTAAAGACAATATATTAATGATAAATAATAAGAATCATTATTAGTATTTTGGTATTAATTAGGATAACAATCAACTATTCAATTAAGCATTATAATATATTTTCCGTGTTTCTTTTCTCTGTTAGAAACACGAGTGATTGTTGAGAGAACACGAGAAAGATTTTGAATCACGAGCTGAAAGCGAGTGATTCAAAATCTTTTCGAGTGTTCTCCCAACAATCCCAAGAGTTTCTAACAGAGAATAGAAACACGGAAAATATATTCTAATGCTTTTATAAAATAACAACAACAGCTAATAACGAAGATATCAAGGTAAATTGCATTTAACTTGATCACACAACAAATTCTCCTAACGTCGTCAAATGAAGCAATCGACCAAGCAAAACGTACCAGGCGAGTTTCAAACTTGTCAAAAATAATTTTAATGTGATGAAAAAATCGACTTTATTCTTCACAAAATGTCAATATAAAGACCACAACAAACGATGATCAAGTTTACATGCACTGGATTTAAAAGTGGATTTCAGAGTTCAACTACATTAGAAAAGTCTGAAATCGTGACCAAAAACACTTCAACTTCACTGAAACGTGCTTTGCTCAAAGCCGTGTGTTCACGCTTCACTTTGTCTATCTTGCAAGTCGATAACATTCTGCATATTTCGCAACTGAAGTCGAAACACTGATTTGAATTTGTGGAACTCTGGAACTCTGAGTGACCGTTTGAGCTGCATGTAAGATTTCAAGAAGAATAACAGTAGAGTTTTTAAAAGCAAAAGAATGCTTGACGAACGACTATTCGACGAACTATACATAAACTAGACGCTCTATGAGCGTGAAGTCGGGCTAGTCATAGAATCAACACAGGAGGCTAAACACTGAATTCTAGTTTTATGATAGAATCAGGGCTCCCAGGATTATGCGATTTTTTCAGCAAATTATGCATTATTTGTTGGCAAATTATGCGCCAAAAATCGCAAATTATGCGCCGTTCATAATGCGACTTTCGCAATATTGCACAGTATTTTTTAGCAAAACAGGTTCGTGGAAATTACGACTTACGAAGTAAACCAGTAAAAAAGTAAGTAAGGCAACAAAACAACTTACTGTCTGACCTACTACGATTTTTTAAAAGTCGTTTATTTTTCTTTTAGAAATACATTTGTATGTTTTTTTCTTTGGTTTTACTTCAACAACATTATCCATCAATGAAAACACAGCAAAGAAAGACTTTTGCCGCCAAAAAAACCGATATTTTCTTTCCTAAGCAGTGATTGGCAATCTTTAATTTCATCCAATCATGGCGCGTGTTATATGTGTTAACGGCCACCAGCATGTAACGCCTTGTTGATTTTCGATATCGTGATTGCTTTTGGAAAGAAAATCGATGGATTTTTGCTGTGAAAATGTAAAATTTATGGCGAAAAAGATAACATGCATCTTCTGAGGTAAGAAAAAACATAGTTTATTGATGTATTGACCAAAATTTGTGAAAAGTATGCGCCATTATGCGCTTTTTCAAGATTATGCGGTCAGAGGCAAATTATGCACTTTTGCATCGGCGCATAATTTAATTCGGAAGCCCTGTAGAATGAACATTCCACGTGACTTTGGGCTTCCTGTGTTCGTTCGCAAAGCATCATGGGGCCTATACGCGACGTGACAGATAGATAGATAGATACATACATACATTGACTAAAAGGTAAACCTAGAGTCCAGCCCGACTAATAAAGTGTTTATTTACTTTTTGTAAAAACTTGCCAACTTACATAAAAAATTAAAAAAATGATGTTGATAGCTGTAGTAGGTAGAGTTTTGACTCTAAGATACTTTACAATGTTATTTTTACTATTATACAGGCATTTTCGCATCAACGAAACAAGCACCGTGTTTACCAATAACGGTGTAAGCTTCTTATCTTTTTTGAGGTCATCTTAGATTTTCGAGCTTTTTTGATATGTTATTAAGAATGGTAAACAATGAACAAAATACGAAATTCTTAAACTTATGTTTAAGTCTCAAACGACTGACGATAATTCATTTCTTGACCATATTCTAACAGTATTTATCACAACAAGAAATAAATCTATGTCTTTCGAAACATTATAGACATGGCAAACTAGTTGTTAGTTGATGCGAATAGAAAGATGCCCACGAGGTCGACAACGTATCGGAATGCATTGTGGTTAACGAAAGGAATTGTGGGTCCAAAATTTCTGTCCAATATCGCAATATTATGGGTCGCCACGTGACTAAAATGCGGAGATGTGATAGGAGGATTATTTGTAAGGTATAATAAACACATATATTTGTAACTTGGGCCCAGGGATGCAACTGTACAAAGCACGTGCACGTACTGGAATGTACAAACCGTGATTCGCTGATGACAGGTATGATAATATCCCAAAGACTGTGAATTCGAACTTGAGTCATGCAACAAACCAGAATTGGGGCGTCTCATATCCTTGACGGCACGTACAAGCAGCAATTATGAATTAAAGCCTGCATGATAAGCGGCTTGCAATAGTATAATGATGACATAGGATTAGGTATACATCATGACCACGGTATTCCCGGCCCAGTTTGAATTCTATCACGATATGGACGGTCATCAACCTAAAATGAAACAACACAACGGCAGAAAAACAATACCAAACAACAAATCATAGTCGACCACAGTTGACGAAGTAACATATAAATATATAGATGGATACAGAAATAAATGAATAAATAAATAAATAAATAAATAATAAATAAATTTATATTTAAAAATAAATAAACAAATAAATAGTAAATACATGAATAGATACATGAACGACCGAATGTAAACCACGTTACGGTTTATAAGCAAGGGAACATACCATGTCAGACAACGAAGGTCGACGCGATTAAAGCAAGCCCCTGAATGAGGAACCTGGAGGTCTATCCAACCCCCGGGTATCACCTCAATAAAAAAACAAACGACAAAGCTGAAACGGCTAATTCAGAACAAATAATGAGGGACCCGAAGGTCTATCACCTCAAACAAACAACAGACAAAGCTATAACGGCTAAAGCCAGCTAAGTCTAAAACAAGAAGGACAATACGCCTTTATAAACAAAGGATTGACTGAATAATGAATGAATGAATATGTGAATAAATAAATAAATGAGGTGTACAAACAAGGCAACAAGCCCCGACAATAAATGTCGACGATATTAGCGACAAGCCCTTATAAACAAAGGGAATACAGACAAAGCTAGAACCAGCTAAGTTGTAAATAAGACAAGGACAAAAAGCCTCCATAAAACACAATATCCACATAGCAATGGTAAATATAGTACTACAGAAATACAGCCTTAAAATGTGTTCTAGATAATCATACGACAAGCATTTAAGACTGGTATTCTGTAGGCATAGAGAATTGCTTGGCAGGCCAACCTCACCAAATCTCATAATATTCTATTCACAAATAGGTATTGAGGTACTAATCCAAAAAATACTAATAGGTTTTGGAATCTCATTATTCCTGATTTTTTAGGGCCATCAACATCTTTGGTGGCTCATGACCCACATTTCAAATCCAATTTAATGGATAAAATCAGTTGGCAAAAACAACATTTTTAGTTTGTTAATCCAAGTTTTTCGGGTTTGGTCATTGAAATTGATCTTCCCTTGTACACAAAACAGCATTTTAAATGAAATAAATTGCATTTCCTAATTTTGGGCTTCCTGTGTTAGGAGCCATGTTTTTCTGAGTTATTAAAAAGCTGAAATTGACCAAATTCAAAGCGCTCTAGCACACTGGTCATATATCCAAATTAAACGATGTTACGTTTGCGAACAAAGCAACTATTGTTTGTTCATATTCCAGAAGTACAGCTTTGGCAAGACAGAGGTTGCTATAAAATCTCATGATGAATACACCATGGTTACGCGAAAACACCAAAATATATCCGCATTCAATATCAAAAAAAATTCTTAGTTTACAAGATATCACTGCCAAACCAGTAAAGTAATGACGCTAAATGTCTCTATTTTCTGTTTTTGCATCGTTTTTGAACATAAATCTCACAAATGTTGCAATTCGAGGTCATTTGTAAGCACAATTTTGCAACTTTGTACCAATTTAGATCCAACAACTTCTTCTCACCTTTAGCCCCGCTTTTGTCTACGACAAGACCATTTTGCAGGAATGAATAGTACTTGTCCATCTTCAGATTAGTTCTGGGAAATTATCAATCAAGAAATCATGAACTAGGCAGCAAACAGGGACAATCGGACGATAGTTTCAAAGCTGATTGTTAAACGATTGAACACTTAGCGATGAAAGAGCTCACCATTATCTTCACATTCCATCTGATTATTAGCAAATATTCTGATCCCAAAGCTTCTTTCCATTTGGCTGGTAAATCCGTGACCGATAGACCGCTAAACTTTGAATAAAAGTACAGTAGAGGCTATTCAGTAGCTTTGAAAATACAATTTCTACAGGCTGTTTACAATATTGGTATGCATAAGTTCATGGTGCATACCGCTGACCATACTCCTCAAATCTCTTTGTAACTAAAAATGACTGAAAACAGAATTAATGAAACCGGTTTGTGACGTTTTCCTTTTTAAAAAGTTCATAATTTGATCAGGTCAAGTAAAGCGAATCAGGATAATATAATAATATGCAAATATAGGGATATAATAATGATTATACTAACAATTATGATAAGGGACTGGTCATAAAGTACAGGGGGGGTGGGCTGGTAAAATCAGGGGGTGGGCCATTTGTTTTTCTGCTTCAAAAAAGGGTGGGCTATGTACAAAATGAGTATGACTTAGGGGTGGGCCATGTTAAAATGAAAATAGAAAAAAAGTAGAGAAAACAATAAACACTGTCAAGAGAAAAAAATATATTTTATATCACCAGCGTAAGAATGTCAAAAATGCTAAAATCGATGCATTTAAAAAAGGCAACGAACAGCATGGATTGTATATTGCCTGGTACGGATGTGGGTGCGAGAAATGTGAAATCTGGTGTGATTTATGATGTAAATAATGAAACTTTTCAAAGAAAGCTCCCTCAACACGATTTCAGCGAGTCAAAGGTTCACATTACACCTTCTTCTTTCCAGGTAATCAGTGGTCATCAAGAAATAATCAACAATGAAACTGTTGTTGTTAATGACATTGATCAAACTGTTGTTACTATTAGGCCAAAATATTTCATAGGAAGTTCTGGCAGTGTTTGGGCCTCAGATACTGTTCTTTTAAGACACGAACTTCCACAATTGTTTGAAATACAAAATGACAGTACATACAAATACTATAGCATTCCTCTGCATCGATTTTGCTCATCCATCAATGATTGTGCATTTTATTTGGAAGATACAACCATTTATGAGGATGTGATGAATGTTACTAATAAACCTGATTGTCAATTCCGCCAATATGAAAGAAGACGTTTGTCCTGGCTAGAAATCCAGTTGAAATCAGCAGTTGTAAGGTTCGAGGAAGACAAAGTATCATGCGAACAAATTACAGACATTGCACATGGAAATGAAATCAAAGAAATGGTTGACGCTTCTCTGGAGTACATGAAAGACAATCTGAGTGATATTTCTTCCATTACAAGCACTACTTTGTGGGAACTCCTTCAGAGGCTGTTAGAACTAATATCTGACATTCAAAAACAAATTTGTGATTTGAATTTGCCTCCTGTCAAACCAGATATCTTGAAAGGTACCGATGCTGGACCCGGTGTTGGTTGCAGCAACATCGAGGTAAAGATACGAGATGCAGAAATGGCCAGAATATTCAAGTCAGACAGAGTCAATCGAATCCATAGAGCTCGAGAGGACAGTGGCCAGAACGAAGCGGAGCGTTCAAATGCTTCAATCGGAGAAGCCCTTGTTGATGGAGGCGCTTTGAAGTGGGACTACAGAGATCCTATTGGGAATCTTAGCGACAATGAGCTGGCGAATATTTCCATTCAGGAAATAACTTTGCTTGAGGAAACCGCAATGGAAACGAACGCATGGCTTGTTGCCGACGAAGTAAAAAACAGGATCCAAGATGAACCAGGCCCATCAGGAGACTTTATGAAGGCTTACGTGACATCAAAAAAGGAATCACAATTCTTTTTTAATAGCACAGAGCTTCATTTATGGACAGCTTCATCAGAAACTAAGCAAGCAACCATGCCTGGGCATTTTTACTTCAAGAAAATTCAATTATTCATTAAACGCCACGTGGAAGTAGGGGAGCTCTACATGGAGTTCTTGAAGGGTTCTTGCAGTTCAAGATCCAGCAATATGTGCGAATTCTGTGAGAAGTATCCCAAGCTCAATTGAACGTGTTCCAAGGCCCAAACCCGATGAAGCTGCTCTTCCGAGTCTTAAGTATTTGCCATACGATAAGACACCGATAGTCAAGGAAGATGGTATTCAAAGGGATGTTGATGACTATCAACCTAGAGCACAGCTCCGAAAGTGTTTCGAAGATGAAAACATGTCCTTAGATGACCCGAATCTATTAAAGAATTCTCGAAGAAATTTGCAGTTAGGGAGGATCTGGTCAGGAAATACTTAGAGCATTTGCAATATCTAAAAGTTAAAAGAATTAAGAGGGCACAAGAGCGGCAAAAAAACAAAGTTACTGAATCGTCAAAAGTGTATGAAGATTACAACTGGAAAGAAATGCAAGAAACGGGAACACTTAAAAAACTTAAAGTGTCAGTCCTAGATCTCTTTCTCAAGAAGCACAATCTGCTGAAGCCTAGAATGAAGAAAAATGAGAAAGTCCTTGTTATTAACGCATGGCTTTCGATGCAGTTTCTGAACGCTACTACAAATACATCTACAGAGCAGACTGAGGAGATCGATCATAATAGGTTGGAGGACACAGATGAATATACTGATGAAAGTGATGAGGGAAGAAATGACATTGGCATTCACGAAATTGGATTTTCGGAGAGCAGTGAAGATGATACTGAAAGCAATGAAGAAAATGAGATTATGGATGGAAATCAAGATGCCATGCCAGCTAAAATCACAAGAAGTGGAAGACAAGTGATCCAGAGAAAATTATTTTGGCAGTTGTGACTGGTTGGTGAGTCGGGTATATTACTTAAGGTTGGGGTGGGCCATTTATATTTATGACCTTGGATTTGAGTGGGCCATTGTATTTTCAGCTTTTTTTTAAGGTTTGGTCATTAGTAAACAAGTCCAATCGATTTGGGTTTTACCAGCCCACCCCCCCCTGTACTTTATGACCAGTCCCTAAATTATGACTGATATTAATGATGTTGATGATAAAAATGGAGACAAATAACAATGATGACAATGACAAATAATAATGATTATAATGATGATGATGACAATAATAATGATTATAATAATGATGACAATAATAATGATTAATGATGACAACAACAATAATAATGATTATAATGATGATGATGACAATAACAATAATAATGATTATAATGATGATGATGACAATTATTATCCGGTATTGTCATCATCATCATTATTATTATTCTTATCATCATCATTATAATCATTATTATTGTCATCATCATCATCATCATCATCATTATTATTGTTATTTTCATCGTCATCATTATCATTATTATTGTTATTGTACATCATCATCATTATAATCATTATTATTGTCATCATCATCATCATCATTATTATTGTCATCATCATCATTATAATCATGAATCATTATTGTTATTGTCATCAACATCATTATAATCATTATTATTGTCATCATCATCATCATCATTATTATTGTCATCATCATCATCATCATCATTAATTATTATTGTCATGATCATCATTATAATCATGAATCATTGTTATTGTCATCATCATCATTATAATCATTATTGTCATCATCATCATTATGATCATTATTATTGTTATTGTCATCATCATCATTATTGTTATTGTCATCATCATCATTATAATCATTATTGTCATCATCATCATTATGATCATTACTATTGTTATTGTCATCATCATCATTATTATTGTTATTGTCATCGTCATCATTATAATCTTTATTGGTGTTATTGTCATCATCATCATTATTATTGTTATTGTCATCATCATCATTATAATCATTATTGTTATTGTCATCATCATTATTATTGTTATTGTCATCATCATCATTATAATCATTATTGTTATTGTTATTGTCATCATCATTATTATTGTTATTGTCATCATCATCATTATAATCATTATTATTGTTATTGTCATCATTATCATTATTATTGTTATTGTCATCATCATCATTATAATCATTATTGTTATTGTCATCATCATTATTATTGTTATTGTCATCATCATCATTATAATCATTATTGTTATTGTTATTGTCATCATCATTATTATTGTTATTGTCATCATCATCATTATAATCATTATTATTGTTATTGTCATCATTATCATTATTATTGTTATTGTCATCATCATCATTATAATCATTATTATTGTTATTGTCATCATTATCATTATTATTGTTATTTTCATCATTATCAGTATAATCATTATTATTGTCATCATCATTATTATAATCATTATTATTGTCATCATCATCATTATAATCATTATTATTTGTCATTGTCATCATTGTTATTTGTCTCCATTTTTATCATCAACATCATTAATATCAGTCATAATTTATCATTGTTAGTATAATCATTATTATATCCCTATATTTGCATATTATTATATTATCCTGATTCGCTTTACTTGACCTGATCAAATTATGGACTTTTTAAAAAGGAAAAAGTCACAAACCGGTTTCATTAATTCTGTTTTTGTTATTTGCTTTCAGTCATTTTAGTTACAAAGAGATTTGAGGAGTATGGTCAGCGGTATGCACCATGAACTTATGCATACCAATATTGTAAACAGCCTGTAGAAATTGTATTTTCAAAGCTACTGAATAGCCTCTACTGTACGTTTTGAATGGGTTTGCACCATCTTACCTGTGTGATCTAATTGTGCCATACAAGAACCAACGGAACTTACGATCAAATAATCAACATCTTCTAAAGGTCCCTAACTCAAGAACGACTACTTTTGGTGACCGTGCTTTTTCAGTCGGTGCACCCAGGTTATGGAACACTATCCCCATGGACATTAAGAATGCACCGTCAATTGACATTTTCAAGAAAAAAATTAAAACTTATCTTTTTAAAGAGAACTAATATATATCAATCAATTTTTACTATTTTTTCTAAATTATTTTATCAATCTTGTAATAATATATTTGTTAGTGTATATATATTTTTATATTGTAAAAGCATTGAGATTTTTAAATGCGTATTTTCAAGAATTAAATATTATTATTATTATTATTATTATTTTATTCAAAGTTTAGCGGTCTATCAGTCACGGATTTACCAGCCAAATGGAAAGAAGCTTTGGGATCAGAATATTCGCTAATAATCAGATGGAATGTGAAGATAATGGTGAGCTCTTTCATCGCTAAGTGTTCAATCGTTTAACAATCAGCTTTGAAACTATCGTCCGAGTGTCCCTGTTTGCTGCCTAGTTCTATATTTCTTGATTGAAAATTTCCAAGAATTAATCTGAAGATGGACAAGTACTATTCATTCCTGCAAAATGGTCTTGTCGTAGACAAAAGCGGGGCTAAAGGTGAAAAGAAGTTGTTGGATCTAAATTGGTACAAAGTTGCAAAATTGTGCTTACAAATGACCTCGAATTGCAAAATTTGTGAGATTTATGTTTAAAAACGATCCATAAATAGAAAATAGAGACATTTAGCGTCATTACTTTACTGGTTTGGCAGTGATATCTTGTAAACTAAGAAATATTTTTGATATTGAATGCGGGTATGTTTTGGTGTTTTCGCGTAACCATGGTGTATTCATCATGAGATTTTATAGCAACCTCTGTCTTGCCAGAGCTGTACTTCTGGAATATGAACAAACAATAGTTGCTTTGTTCGCAAACGTAACATCGTTTAATTTGGATAGATGACCAGTGTGCTAGAACGCTTTGAATTTGATCAATTTCAGCTTTTTAATAACACAAAAAAACATGGCTCCTAACACAGGAAGCCCAAAATTAGGAAATGCAATTTTTTTATTTAAAATGCTGTTTTGTGTACAAGGGAAGATCAATTTCAATGACCAAACCCGAAAAACTTGGATTAACAAACTAAAAATGTTGTTTTTGCCAACTGATTTTATCCATTAAATTGGATTTGAAATGTGGGTCATGAGCCACCAAAGATGTTGATGGCCCTAAAAAATCAGGAATAATGAGATTCCAAAACCTATTAGTATTTTTTGGATTAGTACCTCAATACCTATTTGTGCATAGAATATTATGAGATTTGGTGAGGTTGGCCTGCCAAGGAATTTTTAATTTTCTTGATGTTTACAGAATACTGGTCTTAAGGCCTACAATAAGATGGACCCCATTACCATAATTAATTAAATCATTTGTATTAGAACTATGTAACAAATTATAACTAAGGTAAAATCTAACAAATATGTAACTGAATGTATGGTAATGAGATAATGTATGAACAGGAGGTTTCGCTGTAAAATGATTTACCGGCCGTATCAGTTCGTCTATTTTGGACATACTTGGTACTATTACAACTGAAACGTGTGTAGTGGATTTACTGCGATGTATACGGCAAAGCAGATATGTAGCCGTCATCCTACAAGTAACTGTCTAACCGAAAATAGCTGAAAGTGCATCGAAATGACAGTCTAGTGTGTGATTAAATAACAAGTAACATGAAATAAATAATGCCGATACAACTCACCACATGTTGCGATGCACAACCATCATATCCAATGTTTGACCATTTTGTAAGCATGGGCTGCCGCCTACGCACATGAGATTTTCATCATCATATTATACCCTTCGCATAAATGGTCGATTTTACATCGCTTAAAAGCGCTTTTTACAATTGACTCTGAAGCGGATCGCTATTTAGGGCGCCTATAACAGCCACATAGTGCACGATAATATGTAATGGAATATGATGCGGTGTAATGCATTTTGAAATGTGTTGGTCAAATAATGTTGGAAGTTGTATATGGCAGCAACTAATACTGTTATACATACTGTGGAAGTGAAATAATTAGCGAGTATGTTGGTGTGAGTATAAATGGAAGTCTGTAGTACGAATACAATCATAATGTAATTATTGGGAAGGGGTCCAAGCCAGTCCAATGAAATATTAAGACATCAAATCACTGCAAACATAAATAACAGCAGTAGAAAACATTTACCTGATTCTTTTCGAGGACAACAACTTGAAAACCTCAAAGATTTGAGGATAAATCAACATGTCAATGAATCCTTAAGATCGATTGACCAGAATGGCCATGCTTGTTCCAACGACTGGATATGACACACTGGTGGCTGTGTTTTCACTAGGACACTTTAAGCTAGTGTAACTTGGAAACTCCGGAAATACAGTGAAAACAGCCTTCGAAAAAGAAAGCTAGCTTTAAATGTACAGTGTTTTCACTAGCAAAACTGTTCTAAAACCACGGAAAACACCGGAAATCGCGTACATTTTAAGCGACCTAGGTTGCGGTCACACTCGCGCTAGGATTGTGCTTGCTTGAGTTAATCCTGTGTATTTAGCACGTTTCTAGCTCAATGTGCAGTGTGACCGGTTTTTCACAGCACGCCATGCTTAATAGTAAACGGATCTGGAATCTTTCAAAGTACAAAGAAGCCGCAGCAAAGCTTAAGCACGGTCAGGGCTATGTTTGAAGCTTGCTAAATCAATAGAATAAATTGGCTTACGTTTATCAACCAATGAGAATACTTTGAATCTAACCTTTAAGGTCATCAGAAAATACGAACATTTGGCGCCATTGACTGTTGTTTTTGTGTCGTTCCTACGCAGGCTATTGAAACAGACACATCAATATTTCTTGCGCACGACAATCATCTTAAACAGAAATAAGTACTCTGCTTGAAAATCCAAGCAATGTCAGGCAGAAACTACGATCATAGCCAATAATCAATAAGCTCTGAGTTACATCTGTTAACACCTTTATTCAAGCAAGCACGAATTTGACAAGTGTGACCGCGCTGCGCTAGCTAGAATTCTAGCATTCGCTAAACTGACGTCACAAGCAAGCTTGCTAAATCAGAATCTCTAGCGCAAGTGTGACCGCAACCCTAGCCAGGTAGTTTCTGGCTAAATAAACAGCTTAGCCAGTTAGAGCCAATCACAGCATTCTTCTTGACAGGTATATGTCATGTTATTTGTTTAATCGCTATATTCATAAAACAGACCGTACTAAAATTTGCTTTAATTAAAAAAATATATGATCTTTAAGAGAGATTTATCTTTTCTCCAGCTTATGATAACTTAGTCTAACATTTAGAGATGTCCAAGTTTGAAATTTCTGGACTATCACTTTGTTGAAATGACTGTTGGTAATTTGAGCAATGTCTTACTGTTACACTCGGCTACTCCAGTAAAAACAGTTGTAAATTGAAACTAGCTTTAAGTTGGTCTGTAAACAAACTCCTTCAGGAATTTAAAGCGAGTATAAAGTCATAGGCCCCATTCGCACTAGACCAAATTTTGTTTGTTTTACCAAAAAAATCTGTCATCGATGAGGTAGGAACAGTGCGAATGATATTTTTGCGTTGGGACAAAATTTGTCGCTGCCAACCAAACTTCAAATACGCCGCTGTCCTGCTCTAAAGGCCACCAAACTTTGTAAAAATGTCAATTTTGACAGGTTTGGAAATTATCACTTCAACGTGTGTTTTCAAAGTCAACAAAACCACACACTCGATCAATCCAACAGAGATGAATCCGTGGTATTAGCCTTGGTATTATCGTGATTTGTACGGGGAAATGTTCTATTTTTCAATAACAATTAATACTGTAGTCAAATAGCTGAATCTGCTCCAAAATGAGACGCTTAAATGTACCTATCAAGTGACACTTGGTTGACGTTTGCGATCGGCCTAATATTATAGTGCGAATACAGTTTCCAAACCAAAATTTGGTTGAGACAAACTTTGGTATGAATTTTGGTTCAGCCAAACAAACTTTGGCAGGCTAGTGCGAATGGGGCCATAGTGAAAACACAGCGACCCTTTGTCCCATGACCATATTCGAGATACCAAAGGAGATTATGAAACTAATCCTATTAGCAACTGGTCAAATTACGGATACCCTCTTGACTGGCAGATAAGATAAAACAGGCATACATGAATTCATTGTTAATCGGCATGAAACATAAAAATCCTATTTGTGTCAAATATTTTATTTAATGTTGGCTATAGATACAAGCAGTAGTGATTATATCTAATTTGCATTTCAGATACAAGTCACTAGTGGTTGTATCTAATTTACATTTCAGATACAAGTCACTAGTGGTTGTGTCTAATTTACATGTTCATTGTGCTTTAAGTTTGTATGGGCTTTACAAGGGTGTTCATTTGATCTGATTCCTCATATCGGATTGGCTGGAAAGCTTATGAATTATTAATGAATTTTACAATGTAATTTATGAATATGTAATTCAGCTTATGTATATGGTATCAGTTATTATCAACAGACTATCTATTTATTCATAAAATCTACTGATTGTTGCGACACGCGTGACTCAATCCGTTGCATAACCCGCATGTAAACAATAATATAGGAGCGCAACGCATTGTGGTTGACTTAGATTCTTTAACCAAACAAACCCATATCCAAAAAAAAAAAAAAAAAATTACAAAAGAAACTGAATACCAACTTCAAGTTATCTTTCGGTTCGTCGTTTTGTGTAAGTTTTTATGTTTTTGAATCGAATTGAAAACTATAAGCTTTCTTTGCTCATAAAATAAATGAAATTTGATAAAATTAAAAGTCCGTTCCACCTATCAATGATTTTGTAGTTGTCTTTTGCAGTTACATACTGTAACTAAAATAATTGCTGTTTAGATGTAGAAGTTCGCGTGAATAAAAACTAGCCTAATGCATATATTGATTGTAAGACAAAATTAAGCTGGAAGCCCCGCTATTAGATATTACCTAATTTGCATATTAAATTGTTTACCTGATCATTGGCTAGTAGCACGAAAGCTTGGTTTAAAAAACATCGATACATATTGATGAAACGTGTCAGTTCACATGAATATATCTAAATATGTCGGACTTGAAAAAATATTGCGATTAGAAGGAGCACACTTAGTTACTACCAAGCAATGTTTCCAATGTATTGTTAGAACTTTCAGTTAGATGCTTCCTAGACCAGGCTGTCGTCCCGTGAGATGAATCCTCTCAGCTGCTGGAAACCACAGTGAATAGATGATAGGTAATATAATGAAATTTGTAGCACCGTAATAAATATTGACTTAACTTTACCGACGTTTCGAGCTTTAGCCCTTCATCGGAGCAAAAGGACTAGATTGAACAGTAAATAAACGTTTACTTGAAAATAAAATGCGTATCTACAAAACTCTTGGCCAAAATCTTTCCGCCATCAGTGAAGGTCGAGTTATTCTTGATGGTTTCTAGAACTAAAGCAACAGTTTCTGGTTTACTGTTGACTCGAAATTCCATTATATGGGCGAAGAAATCGAGAAGCAAGTTCCCTTGGGTTGAGTGCTCATCGAAGACTTCAGTTACATCAATTGTGTATTCTCGTGCATGTACCTCATAGCGCCAACCATTTCTGCGTGCAATACCATTAACCTCACTTCCCAAATGGCCCACATTGGACAAACACTGCCTTGCTAATTCCAGAGTATCATCTTTACCAATTAGAACTAGCACAATGATCCCTTTTTTGGACAGCTCATTCTCATAGCAATATTTCAATGTTCCTTCTAAATCGCTAAAGGAATAAAAAGAATGAATGAAATGCACAATGTCAAACGGTACAGGATCTTTGACTTCTACGCTGTATTCTTCAAATGTTTTCGGATCACCGATATCAAAGACTAGCCGGGCATGGCTTAATTCATTCTGTAGCTTGCCAGTTTTCGTCTTGTATAGGCTGAGTTTGCTTTCTTGGGGTTCAACAACTCGATTAAGCATTTTGATTGGATTCAAGGTTGGAGCTTTTCTTTGAATCTCATTGTAGAGGATCTTGAGTATTTCTAAATCTATATCTCCGTCTCCACTACCAATGCTTAAAATGTTGATTCCATCATAGAGCTTTTCACAATCGATATTTTTCATTGCTGATGGGAGATGACAACGCAGCGAATCAACTATTTCACAAATTTCTCCTGTTTTCTCACGAAATACAGTGTACACTTTCTTGTAGTGTTCTTCAGAGCCTCTCCATACAAAACCCAAGGGACGACTCATTTTGGCAATGCCTTGGTGAAATCACTCAGCTTATTTTTTGTTTGCATCGGTCACACATCGCTTTATGTTTTCCTTGCAAAGCAACACCACTGTCCTGCATAGCAACGTGACGTCACAAAATATAATCGGTAATATGAACGTACTCGGCACTGCTGGCCAAGAGTAACGCAGGCTCTGGGTTCGAGATTTGTTAAACGTATTTCCTATCGTCCGATTTGATTGGACCTGGGTACTGTGAAGTAAAATCTTTTCACTTGA
The DNA here is from genome assembly GCA_949775045.1 of Metridium senile. Classification (NCBI taxonomy): domain Eukaryota; kingdom Metazoa; phylum Cnidaria; class Anthozoa; order Actiniaria; family Metridiidae; genus Metridium; species Metridium senile. The sequence continues at coordinate 4,501,406 of OX459106.1, forward strand.
GCCATGAAGTGCTATCATATCACAGTCGAGAATGTTCATTTTCTTGAACCAGCGTACCCTCGTGCGGTCAGCGGTAGATGTGGAAAAGGAAATTCAAATTTAAACTTAAACAAATTTAAACTTAAACATTCAAACTTAAACAAATAATATTAATCTTAATTTACGGTCGAATTATTGATTCCAAATTTATTGATTCAAACAAAACCCAAAAACCTAAAAACTCAGAAAATCAGTCAAGAGTAGGTTTAAAACAGGTTTATTGATATAAACTGCATTACGTAATTTTTCAATATAAAAAGGGCACGAGTTATATGTTTTTAATATACTAGTTTATTTTACAAAAAAAACAAAAGTCATTATGATTATTCCACAAGTCATCAAAGAAAAATGTACAATTATAACTATTTTCTTTGTTTTAAGCAAACAAAGAAATAATCCCTCTGTTATACTACAAGATCCAGTTATTGTTTAGAACACGTTGTCCAAAAAACGTTGTTCATTAAGGGCCACATATTTCAGTTTTGTTCGTATCTATTCTGACACTAAACTTCCGCTAAAATATAATTATTTTAATGTTCTGAAACACCGTTTACTGTAAAACTTGTGCTAAGAATTTCAAGTTTCCTATGCAAAAACAACACTTTTCGTGCATCTGCTACTGGGCTATATATAACTGAACTTTTAACCATTCTCGACGATCTTGAACTGGTGAACAAAATTGCACATTATCAAAGGTAACCTGATGATAGTTTGTTTGATTTCATGAATGTGGCTGTCAAGAACATCGCACAGACGTTTTTAGGGGTTGAAAGAAAGAGGGCTTTATCAGTCATTTTAACAAGCTTTGATGTTTGAGTAGATTACAACCAGCTCGACCGCTTCGCAGGGCATCCTGTAAACCACGGACTGGACTGGACCCAGAAAACACGGACTGGACTGAGTCCTTGTTTTACGGGATACCTGTGGTGTTTTTGAAGATCTTGTTGCATCATGGAATTATCGAGTGTGCAGTCAAATATTGATATTCTGTAGCGAATAATTGACGCCGTTAAAAATAAGCCCTCAAAGAGACATGCGACTACTGCTAGTTTTGAGAATGTGAATTAAAAAGAAAGAAAGAAAGAAAGAAAGAAAGAAAGAAAGAAAGAAAGAAAGAAAGAAAGAAAGAAAGAAAGAAAGAAAGAAAGAAAGAAAGAAAGAAAGAAAGAAAGAAAAAGAGAAGTTTGTAAAAGCGATGGTATTTTCTACATTTACCATTACCAGTTAAATAAGTTAATAAGCTGAATCATATTTAGTCTATACCTCAAGTGACAAGTGTCAGACCGACTGTCTAGGGTAGACTTTATACAAACAATAGCGATGTCTGTTAAAACAACATATTCAATGATCAATCAATTTAATCTTTCATAATTTACATTACACACAGGAAACACAATATTAACGAATACAGCCAGCCGTCTATTTAGTAATGTTTCCCGGGGGGGGGGGGGGGGGGTTGAGTTTTTTGAGTTTTCTGTCATGAACAGGGTATATTTTTACCCCATTTTCCGATTCCTTAGTGTTTTTTTTTTTTGTCATAATCAGGTATCAATATTCAATCGATCAATAAGTATCCTTATTTAAAGGCTAATACGTTATTTGGTGTTTTTGAAATTCTTTTATTCTTGTCAAGTGATGACTAACAGTATACACATTCGACATCACGAAAAAAAAATTGATAGATTTGCGAACTTTTTTTTACTAGTATATTATATTATGCTATAAGTACGTGTAAAAAGTTTGCAATTTGTTAAAGTTGATACATTTGCGAACTTTTTTTTACTAGTATACGGGCTATTTGTCACAGCGACGTATCCCCGCGTTCGTACTTGAAGTTTTACGACCTTGAAACGGACCGAACATAATATAATTGTACTTTTGTTAAACTTTTGTTAATGTTTTCGGTCTTCAAACGATTGATTGTTATCTTGAAGCTTCAAGATGAATCTTAAATGTAAAGCAATGTGTATAACGAATATTATACTTTATTGCGATCTATTTCTAATCCAAAAAAAACCGCTTGTTGTAGTTGTTCAGTATTGTATTTATTAGGTGGGAATGTCTTACTGTGTTGATCAAGAAGTCAACTCTATTTAAAAAAACGCTTATTGCACGAATTTTATCATTTAAATTTCCTCGAAAATCATATATTTGCCTTTGTGTGACACTCTCGCATCACTTGAGGTCAATGTGTGACAAGCCGAGCGATAAATATTTTTATTAAATATTTTTTTAAATATTTTTATAAATATTTTTGTCAAATATTATTAATGAATTTTGTTACCGTGAGCGGTAGTTTTAACCTGTAATCCTTGCGTTACGTTGCGTTATGTGTACGTGACTTTATCATGTTACTAATCTGATAATGTTATTTATGTGTCAGTCCGTGTTTTACAAATCGTTCGCAGGCATCTTATTCCGATCCACGGATTAGCAATTCAAATATTCCATAGAGCTGCTCAGACCAGGCAATAGTATCTTATGGAAACGAAAAATACTCAATAACTTATATTTATTATCCTTTTCACGTCGAATGAAAGAATTTTATGCTGACATGGAACATTTAATTTGCAATCTCATCTTGCACAACTATGTTCAAGAACGTACCGAATTACTGAGATATCAAATGTTGACCGTCTACTAGTGCGCTGTAGTTAATTATGTCAATCGAACAAACTCCGGATGGAAAAATATCGAAGGAAGGAAGATTCGACAACAAAATTCCAAAGACGTGGAAAAATAATTATTGCAAGATAAATTCCAAGAAAAAAAAATCCTGCTTAGACTTCGAGTAAAAGACCAACTTAGCTTATTATGATTGAATCGAAAGATCTTCCATTCTAGCAGAAGCTACTTTTTATCCATTATTTCATAATGCTATGGAATGAATTCACAACCAGGTACAAAGGACGACGCTGTTACTACTGGACACTTAACAGTATTGTAAGCATTCTTAGAGTACGATACAGCGCACTCGAAGCGAAGCTAGACAACAACAGTATAATACATTAGTTATGTTTGGGGTAAATATATTGCTTCTTGTAATTGTTTCTTATATATTTTTGATTAAAGTAAACAGTTTATCTGTCAATAGTTTAATTTTATTGCCGACTACTACAAGTTTCATGTTATTGATCTAATAAGTAAATGATTCATAACATGATAGAAAATATTTGATTGAAAATACAAGACCATACAACTGTATCAAACTGTATTTGTTTTTCGGTTCCAACTTGCATTGCTATCAGTGTATTAAATTCATTAAAAATTGTTCTGTTGTCTTCTCATAGCGATCAGGTGCGTGCAAAAAAAGTCGACATCTGGACTGGTATTTCACAATCTACATGCTGTTGATGACCATATTCATGACCATGGCAATCAATGTTCTCTCCCAGGGCACGAGTTAACCCTTAAAGCCAGGGTCTTAGTTCAAAACAAAAAAACAAACGGCCGCAAAGCATCAATGTAGGTAGTGGGCCTTTCAATATCAAACAATTGTCATACCCTTGTGGCTCAAGTTTGTCTTCTAGTGTACAGTGTTCCAATATAATGTTAGATGTATCTTTAAACGAGTACTTTTAAGTAAACATCTTCTTACAGTGAGAACATCCAAAGGATTTCACTGTAGTATGTATTCTAAGATGCTTGTTTAAATTGCTATTTTGTGCAAACTTTTCTCACAATATGGACATTCAAAGGGTTTCTGTACAGTATGTGTGTGTTCTAAGATATTTCTTTAAGTCATCCTTTTGTGTAAACTTCTTCTCACAAAAAGAACATCTACGTAAAGGGATTCTCAGCAGTATGTATTCTAAGATGGACTATAAGATCTTACTTCCGTCCAGATTTCCTCTCACAATATGAACATTCAAAGTTAAAGGTTTTCTCTCTGTTATGCATTTTAAGATGCTGAGTGAGTTTTAATCTGTGAATAAACTGTTTTGAACCATAAGAACATTTCAAGGACTTCTCAATATGCTTGGAACTGCAACCTTCTCCTTCGGATCTTTCCAGACCAACCCATCGTGTCTTACAAGAAGGAAAAATCGCTAAAAGACTATCTAGTCAAAGCAAAACTTCCTTAAAACTGTCAAAACATAGTGATTTAAAAAAAAAGCGTTATATAAGCGTCATTTTATTCATTTTTGACACTCATAAGAGATATCTCCCTCACGGTCTGATTATTTGGATTCACCGCATTTGTCAGAACATGATAACTTGATTCCGAAGAGTGTAGGTTGTGTGGCTTTGAACATACTTTAACCTTTATTCACAAAACCTCGTTTGTCCCTGTAATCGTATCCTTCACTCTTCTTCAGTTTCTCAACTTTTTTTACAAAAAAAATAAAATAACAGAATCATACCGTTATCAATTCTATTTGGTGAACTCAAGAACGACGGCTAAAAAAGCTTTATTCTTTAATGATTTCTTTCCGAAATCTTTTGAAAACGACAAATCGTTGTTGCAAAGATTTGATTAAGGATCACACTTCTAACATCCTTTGCCGATTACCGATCAATAATCCTACAGAACAATGGAATTGCACGCTTTCGCGCCATCTATTGTCCGTCACGGGATCTAAAATCGGATGAATAAGTTTTTAAAACATCCAATCAGGTCTTACCTATTGAAACTGTTGATCCGCAGAAGTAGATAAAAGGCAGCACCCGCGATCGATCATTCATAAGCTTACAACCTCTTCTTCATTTTCTCAACCCTTTTTTTTACAAAAGAAAATAAAAAATAACAGAATCATACCGTTATCAATTCTATTTGGTGAACTCAAGAACCATGGGCAGCAGAGTATCGTTCGCGTTTGTATTCGCTTGTAATCTCCGTGTATAGCTACCAACGGTCGCTTATTTGTTTACTTTGTTATTCCATTGAACCTTCGTCATATTTCTAGCTCCTATTTCAATCTCGTGATGTTAGTCTATTTGGTATTAAAAGCGATCGTATGTCACTCAGCTACTAATTGGTAACTTCTTTAACTGCCCCCGAAGGTATATAAGATACCAGGGTACGCAGCTAGCCCTAATCCTATTGTTCTCTATCTGCTCAAATCCGTACTAGGTAAACGTCACTGCTATGGACAGTGATGATAGATTGGCAAGTTCGGACTCTGTTCGCTTGCTATCCGAAAACACAACTATTCGTTCGGTCGATAATCAGCACTACCCGAAGTGAATTACCGGTATTCATAACATTAAGCCTGCGTTATAAAATTAATCATTCATTTGAGTACGGCTTCATGATTTTAAGTAAAAGAGATTTAGAAAACGTATTTAAAATAAAAACTAACGCAACGTTTAAAAAACTAACGTACGGTGATTTACTATTTCATAATCAGTCGCTACTTTCAAGCTGAAGAAAAGTTTCAAGTAAACAAATAAGTTGCTACTAGCGTTCAAACCGTAATGAATTGCCCATCCTCGGGAACCATACATCAACTTGTCTCAATCTGTATTTTGCTACATTGGTGAAAACCTTCTTTATAAACTTCCCCAAATCGGTCTTTTGACAGCAGTGGTTGCCACCTTGCATTCACATGACAATAAAATTCTTATGTATTGCTCGTTTCTATTAAAGCACAAGGCTTATAATAAAATATTCTTGTGAATGCGTTCTCCATGTGTCAAAATAACGGCCGGACTAAATTCAAAAACTGATACGGTAACGCAATCTTTATTCCTAGTCAAACGGAGTCGGTTAGCAAGCGAACAGAGTCCGAACTTGCCAATCTATCATCACTGTCCATAGCAGTGACGTTTACCTAGTACGGATTTGAGCAGATAGAGAACAATAGGATTAGGGCTAGCTGCGTACCCTGGTATCTTATATACCTTCGGGGGCAGTTAAAGAAGTTACCAATTAGTAGCTGAGTGACATACGATCGCTTTTAATACCAGATAGACTAACATCACGAGATTGAAATAGGAGCTAGAAATATGACGAAGGTTCAATGGAATAACAAAGTAAACAAATAAGCGACCGTTGGTAGCTATAAATACACGGAGATTACAAGCGAATACAAACGCGAACGATACTCTGGTGCCCATGCAAGAACGACGGCTAAAAAAGCTTTATTCTTTAATGATTTCTTTCCGAAATCTTTTGAAAACGACAAATCGTTGTTGCAAAGATTTGATTAAGGATTACACTTTTAACAACCTTTGCCGATCTATTGTCCGTCACGGGATCAAAAATCGGATGAATAAGTTAAGTTTTTAAAACATCCAATCAGGTTTTACCTATTGAAACCGTTGATCCGCAGAAGTAGATAAAAAGGCAGCACCCGCGATATATCATTCATAAGCCGAGACGATAAACTAGCCATACTAGCAGAAATGACTGACAGCCAGCCATTATTAACACTTTTTCCAGTGAAGTCTCCGCAAGGAAAACGAACAGCTGAAAGCTCTGATGACGAACTCATACCCGTAAGCCAACCGAAGCGGCAAAAAATCTCATTGTCAACCATCAGATCTAGAAACCGAAGCAGCAACCTGGAGAAAAGACGTGCACGAGCCACCAGATCCATAGAGCATCTCAAGGATCACCTGTCAAAGACGACTTGTCCTCGCAGCCTCAGGTACCAACCGAAGCCGCACATACGACAAGACATCAACTTTGACCAAGATCTGAGAAGAATTTGCGACGAGCCAGAAAAAAAACTATTGATATTACTGATTAAACAAATCGAATCCCATCTATTGATAATCTATTGATAATCTGTCTATATACAAGAAAGAAAGGATCTAAGAACTTTCACAGCGCGAAATTCGAAATTTCCGTAATCGGAAATTTTACTAACGAATTTCCGTCAAATTTACGGCGACGGAAATCCATTTTGCCAAAGCTGAGCACTGAGTCACATTTCCGTTATGCGTTTACGGTAGTTTGCGACGTATACCTACTGCTGAACGTTTCCGTTGAATTAAATGCATACGGAAATCAAGAAGTATAAGGGACTGACCGTTATATATTGGGAGGGGGGAGGGGGGTAGTGGCAATTTATTTGTGTAAGGCTTGTTTAACGCTTGGAACGAAATTTATTTCAGAAGTTTGAATTGGTCCGTCCCTTATAGTTTCAGAATATGATATATCTAGCTTTTTCGCTTGACAAGGGATACTTAAACTACCAAACTTTAATCAAGATAGGTGACCGTTTAGTAATTGTATACGTCAGAGTTAGTAACTAACTCGAGCTCTGAATACGTATTTTCCGTACGTCGTAAAATAAAGTTTGTGGAAGGGCAGTTAATAAGTGAGACGACGAATGTTATTCTTCGGATCAGAGTTAATAAACGATTTATATCGTTTAAAGTTGAAAAATTATTTTTCAAAGTAAATGTTAACAAACAAAAAAAGTTGAATTTAAAAACGAAAGGGCTGACAAGGGAACCACCACTGTTGTCATGGATACTATAGACAAAATCACAACAACCAGTCAAAGATTTAAAGTTCTACAAACCCCTTACCGATCCTATAGTAATATCAACAGCCAATAAAGTTTTATGTATAGTCAACACATTTTTAAACAATTACTTTATCGATAAAATGGCACATAAATGGCTCTCAATAGGAATAAATACACCCAGAAAACCTGAGTTCTACATTCTGACAAAAATCCACAAAAAGAAAAATGTTAAATTCTAAAGAAAAATTTCTAATCATCTGCCGACCTGAATTGTCATCACTTAACAAACGTAATGAATTTGTGTCTTTGTGCCGCCACAGAAACAAAGCGAACGCTACGTACGCAACAGCCGAACAAAGCTTTTAAATTTACCGCACATTGATTATTTTATAGTATATAAACGATGTTTATGAATATTCTTGTCATTAAAATCCCCTGAAGAGACAGGCTTGTCAGGATGAAAGTGTAGTCTATTTGTTTTTTGTATATACAGTCATTTGCAAGAACTATGGCCGCAACATAAATAAATATATACATATTTACATATGTATATTTTATCGATTTAAAACCAAATTTGCTGGTCAACTGTTTAGAATGTTTAAATACCGCTTAGATAAGCACAATGAGAAAGACTATGATCAATTTGGATTTGGATTTGAATAGACAAAAGAAAAAATGACTGGTTACTTTATCACGCAGGCATGACCACATAACTCCACATTTAAAGCCGGAAACTTCACTGGCTACCTGTAACAGAACGTATAAAATACAAGATTCTTTTACTCACTTTTAAAGTTCTGAATCATCAATCTCCACTCTACATCAATGACATGATCACCACCTACACACCTTCAAGATGTCTCCGTTCTTCAAATTCTCTTCTTTTAAAAATACCAAATTATAATCTGAAAACCTATGATCGTCGATCCTTCTCGTTTGCTGCACCTGAACTCTGGAACTCTCTACCTTTGTCTTTAAGATTCTCCTCATCTGTCTCCGAATTAAAGTCTCAACTTAAGACTTACTTGTTTAAAAACTATTTTGATTTATAGTTGTTAGCCTCCTCCGCGCAGTCATCTCTTAGGCAGAAAAAACGAAGAAAAAGAAAAAAAACACGTCGCGGGCTTCCTGTGGCATATGGCAAAAATGGCTGAAGAGGGGAGGGGGAGGAAGAAGGAGGCTCGTCACCAGGCTTCATCGTCCTCGAATTTTCAACACAGGAACCCCAAAATCACGAAACTCACTCTCGGACTCAGGAGTTGCCTGCGGAGGAGGCTATATAGTTGTTTATTTCATAGTTTCTAAATTAAGTTATTTTTTACATTTTATGTTATAGTGCATAGAGCATTTATTTGGATACGCGCTCATATAAGTGTAAATTATTATTTATTATTATTATAATGCAAATTTGTATATTCATATATGTTGGACTTCCAGAATTTTTGCAAGTATATATATATGAAAACAGAGAAAAAAAAACGATTCCTAAACCTCGTCGTGAAATGCTTCCCGAGAGGAAACAGCCTTAATTTTGGGACGAAAGTTCTGTTTCCCGTCTCCGGCCGTCATATCTATATATACTTTTTGAATATATATTTGAATATATATTTTTGTAATACGTGTTTCAGTACGTATACAAGCGGCACGTTTAAAATCCAAAATAGCGGCCACATGGTTACATGATTTGGTTTCTTTTGAGAATCTCAGTAAATTTCTTTATAGCTTGCTCAAAATGTCTCATGTAGAATGGCACTTATGCTTTCCCAAAATAATTCAACAGAATCATGTGAAATACTATTTTAGAATAACCATCAGAGATTGTGCGGTACACATATTCTGTTTCCACGTAGAACTAGTCTTTGGTACAATACGCTTTATTTCAACGGTTCACATACAGTTCACATAAATCTAACGTTAACGCCTTCTGTTTTGTCGTGTGGTCTCTCCATGTGCCGTTTTCACTATTGACTCAACCCGCCGCACGGGCTTCCTGTGTCTCTGTCGTCAACATATTCTCTTAGGCTTTGAGTGCAGAGCACGAGCTTTCTATGAACATTTATACTTTATAAATGGAATAGATTTCCTTGTGCTTATAACTGTACAGTGCACGCGCGCGTTTTTCACTAGTCATATTGAAAGATTCCTGCGCCATCTTGAAAGATAGCCGGGTCTTTGCATCCAAGTGAGACGAACGTTGAGATTATAATGAAAGATACCTTTTCACTCCTCGCTGGACACTGATTATTCACTTAACTTTATCATTGCAAGCTCAACGTTTATCTCGCTTCGATGCAAATGTCTGGCTACCTTTCCAGATGGCACAGGGAACTGTGAAGGGGATTTCTTCAATAATTAATAATCGATATTACATCGGCAAATTTGCAAATTGATTCCGAATATATCGAAAACCATAAGCATCAAGTTATAGACTGGTACTGGTGGGAAACCTCTTCAAGATCCTGGTAAACGCCGTTGTTTGAAATGTCTGCAGGCCTAGGAGGGAGTTTGGTGTTAGGGCTCAGTGAGGTGTACGCATCAGCAGGAATGTGTACTGACTGGTGCGTTTGTGTGGTTGGTTGATGTTGTTCCTGACTGTTGACGACATCATCATACTGAGCCACGTCACTTGATACTTCGTTTTGAAGAGCAACGTTAACCTGTTGATCAATTCATAAACATAGCGTATTAGTTAAAAATTATACGATTTTATTGGTAAAAGTTTATAATTATGAATTTTTCAAAAATTGTGCAATGAATAACAAAACATCCCATTTAAAGTTCCCTGCGCCACCTTGAAAGGTAGCCGCGTATTTGCATCAGAGCGATACGAACGTTGAGCTTGCAATGATAAAGACCTTTTAAAACCTTGTGGGACAATTATTCACGTGTCTCTATCATTGCAAGATCAAGATTTTCAAGATATACAAGGGAACTGCGAAGAGGACTATTATGTCCACTTAACTGTCGCCCTTTGCGTTGCGGGCTTCGAGAATATTTAATTCTGCAATAGAGCTAGGGATTTCTGTTCTGAGGAAAGCGGATTAATAAAGGGCTGCCATTGTATTACCGGGAATCGTAAACTGCGAGCATGCACTCCCCCCTTTTCTCTCCAGATTCAGAAATTGACTTCAGAAATTAACGCTTAATAGGCTTTGCTAGCAATTAAACGGATTCAAAAGTGTCCTTACCATAGGTAAACTTCCGTAGTCGTTATCTGGACTGAAAAATAAGCAAACTGATTTTTAAACATTTGCTAAAAACAGTTCATTTAATAGACAGTTCATTTAAAGGTCTCACGAATGTCGGAATATTGCCGTCTAAGTTAGGTTCTATCTAATATACTTAGTTTAGTGATGTTAGTCACCTAAAACCTAGTAAGCAGATAAGGAAGTGGATCATAGAATCTCACAAAAGTTGCAACTGTGCCTGGTAAAAGATTTTGAAACCATTAATAGTTATATGCCGAGGCCTGTAAAGTGTGGTTTTCTCATAATCTTTGTCGGTCTCAGCGTTCTAGCTTTTTAGGTCACTAACTTATTTTGATTGGTATATATACACTGTACTTATCGTCGAATCCATATATGTAAGATCATACCTAATCTTATTACGTCTACCGTAAGACTACACTCATGTTCAAAATTGTTGGGACATTCTAACATTTTTTTTAAGAAATATACAAAACGTATCGATTTGATTTGCAAGCCCCCTTCCCCCCTGAGCAGTGTTGATTGATCTTTCAAATCACAACTGTTTCACAATCCCAAAGCTCAACTTAACATTGATACGGGGGAGAGGGGGAAACAGAAAAATGATGTTGAAATATTTTTCATGTAAAAAACAAGAGATTTTGCACATGATTGTAGCTGTAGTAGTTGAATCGTCGTTGTCCCAAAAAACCTTCGACATTCGTGGAACAAACGATCACAATGCAAAAATGCCCGAGTAGATACAACTCATTATATTGAGTTAACATGCTTTTAGGATGACAATATATAGTGAGTAAACCCAACTTATTATTAAGTGAGAACATATTAAATGTAGATTGAGTACAATGTGGTCAATATATTGAGTTTATCCTCATTTTTACTCACTATAAAGTTAGGCTTACTACTTACTATAGAGTTGGGTTTACTCACTATAAAGTGTCATCCTGAATGCAAAATTAACGCAATATACTAAGCTGTATCTACTCAGTCGTTTTTTGCACTGTGTATTTATCTCATATCAAGGATGGACAACCCTTATGTTTATCTATCAGTTAATCTGTTTTTGTTTCTTTGAACGACCATTCTTTCTTTGTTTTCCTATTAGCCCATTCTGTTTTCAAAATTGAGCTATAAAAATATTAGAATTATATACCTGATCTTTCTTTTTTCTTTTTTTCCTGAAAATCGAAAATATTATAATCAACCAATTCATCACTGTATTGCAATATATATTATCATTACATTAGTTGATGATGTTCTTCTCATGGATTGATTTGTTTGCTTGACCGGCAACCGGAAAAGTTCAACCAACAGTCAGAGGAAAGAAGAAAGCATAGAAAACAGAGAAAGCAAAGACAGCAACCCCCGGCCCGTGCAAAACCTGCCCTCCAAGTTTACCTGTGATTTGTATGAAAAGGACTGTCACACAAGGATTGGCTTTCTTACTCATTCAATACGATGTACTCAACGGGACTGACTGACCTTATACCACGGCGCTACCATTATTTTAAGAGATAGACGGATGCCTACTACTAACTCCCTAAGCAGCTTTTGAGTATGAAGCGTTTCATTCATTTGCAGACAGATTTAATAGGCTATTTGCATTGCAAGATGGTGTGGTTTTACTAGAATACATAACGAATGTTCTTTCTTTTTGTTCTTTCTTTTATTTTTTTTTATTTATTCTTTCTTTTAAAGTAATACTAGAAACATTAACACTAATTATTGAACAAAATATAGTATGCAAAGCATTTTGGTACTGTTAGTACTGGTGCGGCCGGTACAAGAATTTCTTACCTTTCCTGTGCTTCCAAGCAATAAAACCAACAAGGATCAAATTGAAAACCAGAGAAACAGCAAACAAAACACCAAGAACTATGACAGGGACTTGCGAATATTTGCCTAAAGTAATAAACAATTAATATACGAGAGTAAAATATTTAACACTTAATATGCGACGGTGAGGTCTGTACAAACAAATAGGGGATGTTTGCAATACATGTTGAACGTTCGCCGATATCCTCGGATAATTATCTGGAACCTGAAACTGATATATTTGTTTTGCCCCTGTATGCCATCAAGGGTAAAAAGCTTCTAGTTTCATGTGAATATCATGATCTTAGATTTTTGAGATTTGAAACCGTTTAAATTGTTCTTGGTGGAACTTTTGACAGTTCATTTGGGGACTTCATTCGTCCACTTTCAAGTGGTTAGGGTGTTTGTATACCTAATTAGCTGGCTCGAAAGTAAAATAACATGATTTTGATTTTGTACTCTTAGGTTAACGTTGGTGTCGCTTTATGATATTATTATCGATAAAACACCTAAATTTCTTGTTTTAAAATGTTTGATTTTTTCACATGTGAAAATTATTAACATGTTATTTTCATATGTGAAAATATCATCACTATGGTTACAAAGCTTTACGGTAGTTTTTTGTGTCAACAACTTTTTTTATTGATCATTATATATACTAAGCAGGATACTGGATACATGGGCGCTTAGAGATACGGATTTTATCTTCTCGTGTTGAAATTTTCCACATATATATCTTATTTAAAAAAATTTGAAGATAAAATTTGTGTTCCGCCCAGGTCATATTTTCAATGTGACTCATGATGTAGAAACTTCATGATTAAAAGTTCAGTGATATACATTACAATTATAAACATGCACAAGACAAACCTGAATTGTTGGTAAGTGTTGGATTGTTATCGGTCACACCTTTCAATACAACGTTAATTGTGACTACTCCCTCCCTATAGTCTATTCCACCACCGTCTCTAGCATGTAGACGAAACTGGTAGGTTTGCTTGTTTTTGTAGTACAATGTCTTGGCAGTTGTGATGTTCCCTGTGTTGAAATCGACTTGAAAACTTGAAAAGAAAAATTGTAGATTTTGCATCAGCTTCTTGCAATTGTTAGTACCATACCGGACTGCAGCTCACATTATATGAATCACTTACTATTCAGCATCGTCTCCGTTCAAGTAGTATGATATTTTACCAAATGTGCCAAGGTCATTATCTGTTGCCTGGAAAATGAGCAAAAAAATTGATTATCACTGATCGATCAGGACACACTTCATAATTTAATAGTTACAGCATATAGAGCAACACCCTTGAAACCAGAGGGTTTCTTTAATGGACAAAAATCATAAAGATGAATAAAATTATGAAAAAGGTTATTCATCGTGAAGATGAAATAAGTAGAATACTAGAACCCAAGATAGAAACAATCTCTCGTACCCAGAAAAAAAGTATTAGGGTGGGTTTCCCTGTAGACAAATAGAAAGTAAGAGAAGTGAAGTGAGAAGCGATTCTTGTTACCAGTATGACACCGATGGTTGTCCCGGCAAAGACTTCTTCATTAAACGAGTAGTTGTACGATGCTTGTTGAAACTTTGGAACATTGCCGTTAGCATTGATAAGAGTAAGTAAGACAGTTGCGTTGTCACTGAGCTTCTCCGCTGTACCAGTCTCTGTCACAACGATCTAAACGACAAAAACAAAATGGATTAATAATGCCTTACTCTCTTTCAATGACCTGTCCGCCGTCAACCCAGCACTCAAATCATGGCACTTACAGTAAAAGTATAATTGATCTGCGTCTCGTAGTGCAAAAAACTGTTTATATTTAGATCTCCACTTTTTGGGTCGATAGTAAATTTACTGCTGTCACCACCTGTTATTGCATATGTAAAGCGTCGGAAGTCGAACTGGAAAAAACAAAGTTCAAAGGTAAGGTAGTCCCAAGGTAGTCTTGGAATTATTTTTGTCAAAGTAGAAATGTCCCAACAATATTAAACATAGCTATTTGGACCACTACTGACCCTTTTATCTGCATCTGTTACAACTAGTTGATTGGTTACTAATCGTCCAGGAACTGCCTGGTCTTCTCGTACTGCAAAATAGTAACTTGCTTGTGACAGGATAGGAGGGTTGTCATTCTTGTCAAGGACTGTGATCAATACTTTGACTGTGGTGTTGGTATTTGGGTGAGGTACTTCGAACGCCTAACAATGCAACAATATCAGATTAAATGATAATGATGATGCTACTAAGGAGGAAGATGATGTTTGTGAAGATGATAATGAAATGGTGATGGTAAGATTTAAAATGATAACGATCAATGGTGACAATAACGGTCACAGGTCTACGGGATACGGTCTTATTTGCACAACAAAACTTCAAATGTTCATTTCTCACCCGTATATGAAGTGTGTAGTATTGTATTGTCTCGGCGTCAATAGTTCCATTGACAGTTATGATACCAGAACTCGCATCGATGGAAAATGATCCACCCTGGTTACCTAATAAGAGATAATGTCCCAATAACTATTGAAATATTCTAGAACAGTACATGACAAGTCATTAACAGCTTCATTAGAATGACCCACTTTAATAGAGGGTCGTAAGTGTGTAAGACTGAAATCTAGTAGCCTTAGTTGCTGTTGTTAATGTACGTTGCCACCCTGTCTCAATAATAGGCACGTTATTTAGTTACCTTGGTATATTTCGTACTTGATTGGGTTATTCACTTTGACATCCATATCTCTGGCTACAACTTTAATCACCGACGTACCCTGAAGAAACAATTAATCGATCACTTAAATAAACTAACAATGGACCTCAACTTACGATAACGCTTTTTTCAGTTTTGTAATTGCGCTGCTCAAAGTAAAGTTATTTTTATGGTTGAAACTATGTATTTTGCGTTATCAATAGACATTGTGCACGAGCACAAAGTTTCTACAACGAAGCACGGTTGGAAACTGAGATCTTCCACTCTTTAATGCCCCAAAAATAGATTATAAATGAAGTATTTTGAAGGTTTGTCAAACGGTTTTTGAAATGCCAAATAAGTTTTAACTTCCATCTTGCTATCTGCCTTGCAGGATAGTAACTACGTCACAACCGTGTTTATTTACAAACACACTAGCTTCTCGGCCAATCACAGCGCGCGTGATGTTTTTGTCATTACTGTATAAATACCTTTGGTGAATTCTCGTTAATATCTGTTATGTATATGGACCTTTCAAACTTCGGCGGCATGTCACTAATATCGGTAACATCTATGACAACAGTTGTCTCGCTCTTTTGAATAGGAACACCGCGATCCTGGACAAAGGAATACAGCTATTTCAAAAAATGTTGAATACTACATAGTGCATTTCAAAACCCAAGGGCATTGTGGGTCGTAATATAGAGAATAAATAAAAATTGTTTTACAGAGATCTGTCCCTCATATCATAGTTTATAGGAGGGACTGGTTAGGACACCTTTTGTTGTACTTCTTTGTTTGCATTTCGAAGTTGAACCGGTCTTGACCATGCACAACTGTTTCTTTATGGCCAATCAAAATTGCAAAATGAGTCAACATAAACTTTTTCTATGAGATTATTGTAAGGAATATTGTAATATTTGTTCTAAATCTTTGAGTATTTTGAAGCAACAGCCAAAATAATGATTTTTAAAAAAGGAGGAAAGCAGTGTATACCGCATAATCTATGTTTGAAACGTGGAGGGATTATGGTGTAGAATAGAAGAACATTGGAATGCAAACGAACATTATATAATGTTTTCGGAAACCATTTTGTTATTAGTAGAAATAATAATCTGCATACGTGTAAATTCAGTTTATATGGGTATCATCAATTGGGTAAAATTGAGAAACGTTAAGTTTTTGCCCAACAATTCGATGTGTGATTTTTGCATGATAATCTTTGTTTGGCCAAAACCGTTTCTACTAAAGATTTATCATAATCTATAAAGACACCTATTTACTATGACCTGTATAAAAGCATACACTTTACTTCACGGAGATTGGGCTTGTTTTTTGGAAAGTTATCGAACCCCAAATTTAACGAAATATTTGTTGTCTTATTAATGAAGTATGTTACACTTGTTTACATTATTGTATAATTTTTGTGATGGACGTAACCCACATCAATTCGACTTGATAAAATGCTGGATCTCATTACATGTATTTTCTGTTCAGTATGTAAGACTGGTTGGAAAAATCGGGCAAAATAGTTTTTTATTATATTTCTAGCTCATTATACAAGTTTCATGAGAAAATACAAAATACAGTTAACCGTTCTAGCTTAGGATTGATATGATCTGAAGTGCAGCGGTTTTTTTCACTTGCGCGCATGCGCAAATACTCACAATTCAAGTGAAAAAATCATTTTCGTAGAAAAACCAAAAAGCAATTGATTGCCAAACATCTTTTTTTGTCAAACATCTGTTGTTACTATAGATATAAATATAATGTGTAAATATTTATGGAGAAATACAGCTTAATTCTGGTTTTTGACTCGTGTTCGCAGCCATCATGCAACTTTTTCTTACACTTTCGACCAATGTAGATTGAAGTTTTCACCCGAATCCGCCAATTATTCAAAATTTTACCATATTTGTCCTCCACAATTAAAACCCTAAACGTGTATTGAATTCTTATAAATTATTTAAACAAAATTTGGAGTAGTACCGTCTTCAAAATAGTGTACTGCAAACTCCGCTCGTTATCTTGTTTTTCTTATAAAAAATCATGAAGGCGTTCCACGTCGCGTGCAGAAAAATGCGCAGAACGCGAACGTCTTTAAATAGCGTTATGGACACCTCACCTCTGCAATGACACTAAGTACATATCGGGATGTCTCAAAGTCCAAAGGTGCTATTAGTGTGATATGACCATTCACGTTATTGATTTCAAATTTGTCTGTCTGTTGAAGAACAACAAATATCGGTTAAGGATGCTATATCGGTCAACTTGATCTGTCAATATCATCATCACCACTGACTTCATCACTATCTTCATTATTATTGTCATTGTCATCATCACAATAACCTTCATCACCATCATTATATCATTATTATTGTAATCATCATTATCATCATCACCACTGACTTCATCACCATCATCATCATTATTATTGACGTCATCATCATTGTCAACATAATCACCATCTCTGTTATTATTATCATTATCATTATCATCATCTTTATTTTGATCATCTTTGTTGTCGCCATATTCATTATCATTATCATCATATATCATCATTATAGTCGCTATTTACGTGGTGTGAGTTTTCTATTTCTTTTATAGAATATTCAGCTGTTAAAATAGACGTTCCGTGTTCTGTTGAGTTATATTTATATATTTATATATATATATTTATAGAGAACGCTTCTCAGCCAATCAATCAATCGCGTGATTTATATCAAATATTTTTAAAGGGGATAAGCTTTTTATCTTGTTGGTTCAAGCAGAAACATGTTTTAAGGACGTTCGCGGGCAAATAAATTAACCATCGCTTTTTCTTCAAACTTCGCATGGTGAAGTATGATGATCATACAAGTTTAATGAGCAAATAAAAAATTGGGGTTACTGTACTCGTTTACTGAGGGTGAAATGATCTCAAAGTGCAGCCTTTTCTTGTCAAAGATCGCTATTTTTTAGACAAACGTCTAATAACCTATATATTAATATTTATATAAATAAATACAACTAGCCCTCGAATTTTGGCTCGAATTCGCAGACATTATGCAACATTCGGTGACGCTTTCAATCGATGAAGATTGACACTTTTATCCAAATACGTCTATCATATTTAACCACAACTTTTTCTCCAAATTTTGAACAAACACAGATTTTTTAATTCTTTATTAATTTTCAAAATAAAAAATGGGGGTCACCGCATTCGTTTTCGAGATATTGCGTTGCAAACTTTCAAAATCATACGATATTCGGTCACCATCTTGTTTCGTGGAACGCCTGGATGATTTCTTTTATGAAACGAAATCAGGCGTTCCAATGCGCGCGCAGAAGGGATGCGCAGAAACAATGCCCGCGAATACAATAGCGATCGTGCAAAAAAAAAAAAAAAAAAAAAACACCATCAACCCTCATTGACAATCATCATCATCATTATCATCATCATCATCATTATCACTATCATCATCATCATCATCATCATCATCATAATCATCATTATCACTATCATCATCATCATCATCGTCATCCTCATCATCATTATCATCTTAGTCGATCGTTTAACCTTCCATAGTGTGATAAGCTTTATATCCTGTTGGTTAAAGCAGTTTTTTCAAAACTACAATACATGCAATAGTAGATCGACAAAACAAATAGAAAAGGCAATACATAGAAACAACTCACAAGTAATTATTAATTCACCTGATATCTCTCGGTCCTAGCTTCAATGATTTATGATCTGTAATCTATAATCTGTAATTTATGATCTAAGATCTAGATCTGTGATGTGTGATCCGCTACCTGCGATACGCGATCCGTGATCCGTAATAATATGATCTGTACTCTATAATCTATGATGTGCGATGTGTGATGTGTGTTTTGTGATGTGTGATGTGTGATGTGTGATGTGTGACCACGCGCCAATTCGCGAATTGTAATTGTTTTTATTTATGCATTAATGACCATTACTTACCGAACTGGAATCATTAGAAAACCTATATTGTACAGCTCCATTGGCTGCTGAATCAGCATCGACTGCTTGAATAGTCAACAGCTGTGTACCCACAGTAGTGTTCTGGTGATAAAGAGTGACACTAACATATTTTACGGTAAAAGTATTTAGTACGAAGTTAGTATTATATCTCCAGCAGTGCTAACACAATTTGTCACGAACTTTTGTCATCGATTATAGAATAATTAAATCAATGTAATTGT
This sequence comes from Metridium senile, assembly GCA_949775045.1. NCBI lineage: Eukaryota > Metazoa > Cnidaria > Anthozoa > Actiniaria > Metridiidae > Metridium > Metridium senile. The sequence continues at coordinate 4,520,784 of OX459106.1, forward strand.
TATCATCATCATCATCATCATCATCATCATCATCATCATCATCATCATCATCATCATCATCATCATCATCATCATCATTCCACATCATCATCACCTTTAACAAATGCATTATCATAATAATTTTGTTCTGTAAATTTGATTTGATTTAGTTGTAAATAACTATTGTACCTTTGACTGTTTGAAAATGGCGCTTTAAAATAAATCATTATTATTATTATTAAGTTAGTATTGGCTATTATGAAATCGTATATCAGTTTGACGTACCTCTGGGATGGACTTCAGGTATGGTTGTTCTGTAAAGATCGGTGCATTGTCATTCACATCAAGCACCGTTACATAAAATATTTTATCTCCCTGTAAATAAGGCAGACCATTATAATATAACTTTTTTCACAGACTGTTTTTATTTTATTTTTTTTTCCCTTCATCCGAATGAAGGCAGGGACACCACAACTGCTTACGCCAATTACTGTGGGCCCGTGTTACACATCAGGCATGGTTTGGGCTTCCTATGATAGAGTTCTCGTGGTTTGGGCTTCCTGTCAGTAGGTTTCTCCTGCTTTGAGCTTCCTGTGTGAATGTTCTCGTAATCGCCCATCTCCCGTAAGCGACCACTTTCTTCTGGTTCGAGGGTGGTCGCTTACGAAAGAGTCAGCTCTAGTTATTTAAAGTACCGTTTTTGAAGCATCACTTGGATCATCAGTTACAAAGGCTTTGAAGGTATAGGAACTTGTCAACTGGAAAGTGCAAACAATATATCAGTATTCTTCAAAATAATGAATTAATTTTCCTTGAAGGGGAATTTCAATAGTCAGCAAACAGTCGCTTTTTTTAGTAACAACTGAGTTCTCTGTCGTTTATATACAGTGAATAGCTGTGTATACGGTTTACTCAGTTATCATAGTAACCATTACTCGGGTGATTTTGCAGTGTGTAACTGTCGATGCATCGATTTACTCAATAATTGGAGTAACCATTCCTCAGTCATTTTAGCAGGGAGTAACAGTGGATGAATCGATTTACTCAATTATTTGAGAAACAAAAATTTTGAATCAGAAAAACTGTGAATGCATGTTTTCGTCAGTCGTTATTGAGTAATAACTACAGAATCGTTTTTGCTGTAACTGTTGATGCATAGTACCTCTCTGTTGAGGTCAGCTTTTAGCAATAAATTGGCTTTGTTATTATCAATCTTCACGACGTCAAATAACGCCTTGCCCGTATCATCTAGACTGTATGTAATGGCATCGTTTTCAGTGTCTGTTGCTGTCAACACATACACCACAGTACCTGGAAAAGAAAGACCAGATTTGATACCCAGCTCCATGACCAACATCAAGTTCGTTGTAAATAGTGTTCAAAATTAAGTAGAACGAGCAAACACTTGAACAAACTTCAATTAGCCTTACCATAAAACTTAAAGACCGTCATATACATATTCCAGGATTTTAAGATTTTCATTGAATTCAAATATTTTAATTTTATTTTAGTTTCATTAATCAACACTAGCAAATACATGGATGCTTCACTCGCCATGATGCCTCATTGGAAGATATCCCGTGATCCCTTTCGGTCTCAATATTTGACTTTTTAAAAAATTTTTTTAGCGAAAACGCTCAGCTATTTGCATAAGCTATATAGCCAATACTTCAAAAAAGGTTTAAAGTCTGATATCTGAATCGAATTTTATTCTTGCACAAATCTAAAAATACAAAAAGCCTAAAGGCTAGTTCAAAATATATATTTTTATTTACTGCAAACTATGCCCATCGTTTGTCTTTCAACATATATCAAAATTTGCAGTTAGTTTCTTTGTCTCAGAGATGTCAATTCAGATGTCAGACCGTCAACAGTTTTTAAATCAGGTATATAATAAACAACCGAGCAAGTTTAAAAGGTGGATCATAGATCATATATATATTGTAAATGCTATGGAGTTGATTGTTGTAGAGTTAAGTTAGTCTGATTGCATTACACTTACTTTTATTGGCGTTTTCTGCAATAGATATAACAGGGTTGGTGTTTGTGAAGTGTGGCTTGAAATTGGTTGCTGTTTATAAATAATTGATTCAATTCTTATTAAACAAGTTTTAAGCAAATAAATAAACGAAATTATGAATTATGAATTAGTAATATGCATACACCTAATTGCAAGAACGCTGTCACATTAAGAAAGAACATTAATAGTTTAGTATCAAAGGAATAACAAAGCTTCAGTTTGAGTCGTCTTCTTTAATTTTGTCTTACTATTTTTTTTCGCACTAAATCACAAAAGTCAGGACAGCGCTCTTGCAATAAGGTTTGTGTATATATGACTCTCTCTCTCTCTCTCTCTGATCAACGACCACTCTCGTAAGCCACCATCTCCCGTATGCAAACACTATTTAAGCTATAAGCTCTGTAAAAAAATATCTCTCGTAAGCGACAGCTCTCGTAAGCTAAACATCCAGAATCATTAGAATGCTGACGTTTGGAAAACAATACCTAAAACAGTTTGAGAGCGGGGTGGAAAAAATATGCCAAACATAGAGTTAAGATACAGTATTTCTATACTTCGTTCATTAATTACTTTTGACGTGTCTGGACGTGTTACTACGCATGGTTTGGGATTCATGTGATAGGGTTTACGTTGTTGTTGTTTGAGTTTCCTTTGTTGAGGTTCTCGTAAGCGACCATTAACCATAAGCGATCACTTTTTTCTGGTCACTTACGTGACAGTCAATTGTATACCCATAATTCCTTTCGAATTTAAATAATACATTTCCTTGGACAAACTTTTTGAAATATATGTATTCTATTCAATAGATTATTTGATCTTGTTTTGGCTAACAACTGGTGAGATATTTGTATGCAGTTCATCCATAAAGAAACACAGTACAAAAGGCTAACGATTTTAAAATATTATGTTGATTAAATACGATAGCACAGCAGAATGAAAAAACTTTACCATTATTTTAACATTTATAAAGGAAATATGGAAAAATATTTTTCCTAAAGCTCTATAGTTACTAAAAACTCGATTTCCAACTAATACTGAAAAAGCTGATTCATGCATTCCAACTAACTACTGTGGTATTTTATATGGTTCTTGCATGACTGATTGCTAAATTGGATTTTGTCATTCAAGCTTATAAATCAAGAACATTCTATTTATAAGCAATTTTACTTTTTTTTTGAATTCCTCAAAGCATTGTCAATGACATTTTGTTAACCTCTGACTATTTATTGATGAAAGTTTAATAAAATAAATATGGTATTTTGGGGGAATTTGGGATACTTTGAATATATAATATAAATCAAAATAGCTCATTGTAAAACAAACATAACTAAGGCTAAAATGTTGTTGAAATTAAAGTAGAGAAAGTAATGGACGGAGTTCGTTTGATTTTATAATTTATCGACAATCCCAAGAGAAATTTAGTTCAGACCAACATGAACATGTGAGCGACTGGAATTCAAATCACGAGTATTAGCTCTTTATTTAGTATACGCAAATGTAAGCACAATTTTCAAGCAAAATAAACAAAACTTTCCGTCGTATTTGCGACGTATTTGCGATACAATTTAGAAAGTGGGGCCCTTCTCCGTATACGGGGGACCCATTGTATTCTTTGTTGCCTATGTGTTGCCTATAAATCGACTGAATATTCTTGAATTTATTGGGAATGTGACTTAAACCATTCTGCAGCAATCAGCCATGCAAGAAGGGCCAATCTAGTCAGTACGATCGTGATTACAAGGAATGTACAAAGTCAGCAATATTCAAGTTTCAAATCGAATTTACATTGACTATGAAGCTTTAGAAAACCTTTTTTCCTACTATCTCTAAACATAGTTGACTAATAAAAGTTAAATATGGCTAATTTAAAAATAGAGTTTTTTTTTTTTCAAACATTTCAGACGTCGGACTTTTGCCACGTTTGAAATGTCTTCCTTGTAACTAGCTGAAGTACAAACCAATCTTAAAACAAACATCGTATCCTGGCACTAAGCAAAATAGTTGATATATTTTATGTTTAATAGTTATCGGCCTTTTCGTAACCTCTGGCTTCAACAGCAATAAGGATTAGATTCAATTAGATTCGAGCAGATACACTAAAAAACGAAACGGCTCTAGAAAACAAATTATGTTATATAATTTAATACTAACTCGCACAAATTCAGTTGGTTCACGCCGTTTAATAAATGTGCACTATCTACAATCCATTGAAATTTGGTTAAAATAATACTGAATATTCAAAACTCACCTGAAAAAGTTCCATAAAATAGCGAAGAACACGCTATCCAAAATACCACAAATGTTCGACTAAATTTCATGATGTTGTATCAGTTCTGTTATTTATAGTGGTATGGTAGTTCTTAATCGACTCTCTTGACGAGAGATTGAACTGAAAGTAAAAATATACCCAATAATATTCAATAAATAGAAAATTATTTCCGGGTTTATATTAGCCTTGTCATTCGTCTTCTCACCACAACTTCCGGAAAAAGGTTACCACAGGAAGCCCAACAGTTGATTTTAATAACACAGGAAGCCCAAGGGATGTTGAATAATCGTGCGCGCGTGAAATTGAGAGGGGATCTGGAAATTTTTCTTACAAGAAAAGGGGGATGTGAATTTTATATCAGAAAAGTATGGGATACCAAGGGGGGAGTGGATAAATTTTTATTCCTAATAGGGGGGATTGTACGAGCTCTCTTTTGTATTGTATGCTCTAAAAGCAAATTATAAGAGATATTTCTTCCCCTTTAAACCCCAACATCGCTTCTAGTTCTTTATGGAGATAAGTGCGAATAAATATCATTATTTACTTGGAAAATCGAATGATGTAGCCGTTCATCATTCTCTTTAATGATTCCAAAATGTGAATAGATCAGCTTCCATATTATCGTTAGTTATGCAAACTTAGCTGCCAAGGTCTTTATACTAAACGTCCTTAATATTTTCTGTAAAAACATTTGTACATCTGTAGGTTAAATCTGTAGGATCATTTTACATGTAGTTCTCGTTCACATGCGAAATGTAAACACCAGGCGGAGGGGGTGGGGGACTGGGCATGATCTAATATTACAAAACCACTACCCTCCCCCTCCCCCTAGGTCAACACCAGTGTTTACATCTCGCGGCCCATGTGAGCGGAATGCAGTAGTAATAGCCTTCAAAGAGAAATATCATCACCCTCTCTTTTATTAAAAGCTACTGCTGATACTAAAACCAGTAATTATATATATACACCTATTTCAAAATTCGTTGTCGCAGCCGAAGCTACAGTCCACACTCTAAAACATGCAAAAGTTGTCCGTCGCTAATATGAGCATAATTTGTGATTTATAACACGTTTTTAAATAAATATCAGTGTTTCATCATCTACCACTGTAACAGTGTTATGGTCATCTAACACAAACACGTCCATCCAAAATATGCTATGAATGAATTGATAACTAATTAAGAAATACCGACATCCTTTGTAGGGTTCAGCGTGTGGGCTGTAGCTTTGGCTGCGACAACAATTTTTTGAAAGAGGTGTATTTTCTTTTAAATTTTTATGCAGTTCTTATACATTTCAAACGAAAGCGATATTATGAAGCAAGTTAGCCAATGAAATGTACGATTCAGTCATCATTTCAGATTAGGCAATCCAAGGTTGTTCAAACTTCAAAATGTAAATTCTGCTGAATTTTTGTGTTTAATCCACAATGATAATGTAAAAGTATGATATGCAAACTTTCTGTCTGGATAATTTATAACTTGGGTAAATTATAAAAATAAGATGTTAAGAGTGAATGTCAGTAAGAACCGAGCAAAATCGATCTTTAGCGGCCACACTCAAAAAATGGATTTCGCTCATATTCCGTTTAAACGTATGAAATAGTTTACTTTTAAACGTGTCAAGGTTCGTTTTTCGAAAAACTGAGTAATTTTCGAAAAAATCGGAAAAAACGATTTGGACCGTTTTCGGTCTCAAATTAGCGAAATTCAAGCGTGGAATATACAGTCGAAAAACTTCCATCGTGTGCAAAAGCAAGGCCTGCCAGCGAAACTCTGTTTTCGTGTATGGAACAAACAGATATTCAACGTTAATTTCAGAGTAAAAATATTGTCGTTTCCTTGTTTTATAAAGGAAATAATCGCTCATCAATCAGCACGACTTTGCAGGTCAAAATAAATTACATTTTACTACCATTTTATCATGGACATTTTCACCATGTGCACGTGCTCAGATTACCTTCATATTCTAGCTACTCAATTTTCAAATGATAAGCTTTAAATTGATGTAAAAATATTTCTGGGCTTTTTACTTTAAGGTCCTGTACGAGTAGCTTGAAGTTGACACATTTTGCATAAATTTCGAAGACTGATACCATTAAAAAGTAGAATTTATACGTTTACAAGCTTGCATACTTCCTAATAACAATAACAAAAGTATAAAAATGATACACATAGGATTCTTGTACTTAATATTTCATTATTAATATCCAACAAGACACTATTAGATTGTTATGCTACTCGTAGTATTTCGTTATTACTTACCGCCGGTCGCTAATTGTAAACAATTGTTCTCTCATGTACTTTAGATTATTTTGCCGTTTCAAATAACTCCACTAAGCCAAATATAATGTTAGAATAACATCAGTTCAATAACAGTTTCTTCATGGGAAAAAAGGCCGTTGATATTGCTTTGGAAATAAAACTATTCTGTTTGCGGTAGTTTTCATGTTTTGGTTGGTAGACAAACATACAACTTTTGTCTAAGGGGGTAGCCCTGGGTAGATGGATTTGTTATTCGTTATTGGGGTACTATAGGGTTTTTTTCTTCCACATCCAATGCTATAATGTACATGCAGGATATTGTAATATACAGCTAGTAAAACATGTTTATTGCCTTGGAATTCAATTCATATCCCGTCATGTCCGTCGTATCGTTTGGGAGCAAAAAATCAGCGTATTTTTTTATGGTATTAAAATTGAAATCTAGAATCTTCGCATTTCTTTGTATATTTTAGGGTATGCAAACGGACCCATCGCTTTGCTTGGCATAGTCGCACGATTTTTGTTTTATGGTTTATCTGGTATCCCTTAATAAGGGTCAAACATCGTCCATGCCACACCCTTTTAAAAGGACTATTTTAATGGGAGCCTTTGACAATTCCCGACGAGCATTATCCATACCTTTCCCCTGATTGATACACACATAAACATGTTTTTAAAAGCTGTAATTATTGTTCAGGCTAAGCATATGCAGTTATTGATAACGACTGACTTGGAGATTTTCTCAATATAAGGGGCCTTTCTTTTGGATCGACTTGATGTCGTCGATAGCAATTTCAAGGTTTTCGCAGATTTCCTTTAGCATCTTAATAGACTTTGACTTGACTTTGACTTTATTTGATTTCAACATGAAATTACAACTAATATACACATACCCGCAAATAGCGGAGCTAGTCGAGGCTACCCTGCGTTACATCTGGCGGGGAATAAACCGGTTGTAACGCAGGCTAGTCGAGGCGGGTAATGTTAACTTAGTATTTACAAATATATATCAGCTTTTTATAAATATATTAAACACATGCACAATGTATTTTTATTGATATTGATAGGGGATACAAAAGTTATTTTATTAGAATAAATATATGGAAGAAAAATAATAAGGATGAATAACGAATGAAAAAAATATATACTATATAATATTATTTTATTTATATGAGAGAAAATGGAAAATACTATTTTAATTTATCTAATTAAATTAGATTCAGAAAGAGATTTGAGATTTCAATATTATATCCGAAGTTAGAAAATTTCGACAACGTCGAAGTGGCAACAATTTTACGTACAACGGCTGGGTAATGGTTTTAGTAGACATCTAAGTGCAATTATTACGCACAATGAAATATACACGACACATGACATGTCACATTGATTTGCCGTTTCTAGTAAATAAACTTTAATACGAAAATGTTTAAAAACAGCGGACTAAAATAGAGCGTAGTGTACATATGTACATGATCATCATCAAACCAAGAAAACTTCAACATATCATTTTAGAAGCTTTCTCAATTTTTTTAAAAAGCTTTTAAAAAAGCGTTTTCGTCGTTTTCACTCAAAACAATTTCCCCTGTCCTACCCCGTGAGGTCGCAGTTGTATGATTTCGTAATACAAAGCAATATTGACGGCTCTTTTCCCACGAACAAACCTTTATTGAACTGATGTTATTCTAACATTATGTTTGGCTTAGTGGAGATTATTTGAAACGGCAAAATAATCTAAAGTACATGAAAGAACAGTTGTTTACAATGAGCGACCGGCGGTAAGTAATAACGAAATACCGCGAAATACTACGAGTAGCATAATAATCTAATAGTGTCTTGTTGGTAAATTATATCAATAATGAAATATTATAAGTACAAGAATCCTATGTGTATCATTTATATACTTTTGTTATTGTTATTAGGAAGTATGCAAGCTTGTAAACGTATAAATTCTACTTTTTAATGGTATCAGTCTTATCGCATCAGGCAATTCAGTCCAATGGTCACTCGAAATTTATGCAAAATGTGTCAACTTCAAGCTACTCGTACGGGACCTTAAAGTAAAAAGCCCAGAAATATTTTTACATCAATTTAAAGCTTATCATTTGAAAATTGAGTAGCTAGAATATGAAGGTAATCTGAGTACGTGCACATGGAGAAAATGTCCATGATAAAATGGTAGTAAAATGTAATTTATTTTGACCTGCAAAGTCGTGCTGATTGATGAGCGATTTTTTCCTTTATAAAACAAGGAAACGACAATATTTTACTCTGAAATTAACGTTGAATATCTGTTTGTTCCATACACGAAAACAGAGTTTCGCTGGCAGGCCTTGCTTTTGGACACGAGGGAAGTTTTTCGACTGTATATTCCACGCTTGAATTTCGCTAATTTGAGAACGAAAACGGTCCAAATCGTTTTTTCCGATTTTTTCGAAAAATACTCAGTTTTTCGAAAAACGAACCTTGACACGTTTAAAAGTAACCTATTTCATACGTTTAAACGGAATATGAGCGAAATCCATTTTTTGAGTGTGGCCACGGGTTGCTCGGTTCTTACTGACATTTACTCTTACAGTCGATTTCACATAACTTTTGACGAAAATGTTCCGAAGTTCGTTCGGAACTTCCGAAGTTCCCGCCGAACTTGCGAAGTTCGTTGGGAACTTGCCAACGAACTTCGATGTGAACTTGGGAACTTCAGAAGTTCAGAAGTTCGTAACTTCGTTCGTTGGCAAAGAGAGAAATTGCGCGCCAACGAAAAAAAACCATGAACGTCTTTACCAAACAGGGAAAAGCGATACCCGATGATGTAAGAGAACGCATCGTAGATATTTGGTTGGATGGCAAATGCCCAGCAAGCATTGGTTCAGAAATGCATCGTTCGTGGATTGATCGTTGAACAAACTGCCAAATACTCGTGGAGTTTAGCTTGAGATGCCTCAGTTAAGGATTTACGTGGAACAACTTTTAGTTTCTTGTACGAGTATCCTAGATCTTGTGTTAAACTGCGGGAGATTGAAGTGAGCGATGGTGCATTTTGTGCAAGGCAAACATTGTTTTGGACAAGACGGTGGTGTATTTCCTTGGCCGTCACACTTGGCTGTTGTGTTTTGCTGTATTCTACGAAGTAATTAACATCGTCAGTCCGTGCAGATCTAGATCTATTCCCTCCTTTCCTTGCTTCAACATTTCCTCTCGCTAGAAAGTTATTGATTATGTTGTGGATAGTTTGTTTCGTAATGTTCAACTCTGAACCAATGCTTGCTGGGCATTTGCCATCCAACCAAATATCTACGATGCGTTCTCTTACATCATCGGATATCGCTTTTCCCTGTTTGGTAAAGACGTTCATGGTTTTTTTCGTTGGCGCGCAATTTCTCTCTTTGCCAACGAACGAAGTTACGAACTTCTGAAATTCCCAAGTTCACATCGAAGTTCGTTGGCAAGTTCCCAACGAACTTCGCAAGTTCGGCGGGAACTTCGGAAGTTCCGAACGAACTTCGGAACATTTTCGTCAAAAGTTATGTGAAATCGACTGTAATGACGTTTTTCTTGGTGGATTCATCGTAAACAAAATTACCAAACTCAACAGCAAGAAAGTAATCAAAATATGCATATCGTTATCCCTAAAATACGTAATCAATGTTAAAACTGAATTAAAGATATACCTTGTTATGAAAGAACAAAACGCTATGACCATGAAATTTTGAGAAACAGGATATTTACAGAACATCATAAAATTGTAAAAAACAAAATATCGTCGATATGCATGTGGTGTACAAAATTGGTGATTTTGTATTTAAGCTGAAATTATTAGGGGAAATCTTTGGCTTCCTACAAATTAAATGTCCAAATTAATGTCCAAATGAAAGTTTACGTCATAGAGACTTACCTACAAGTATTTTCCTTTTGGCTAACGGCGTGATGATAACAATAGACCCAATTAAGTAAACAAGTACACGTTTTGAGATTTTCCGAATTTACACGACTGACTTTGAGGGTTGATCTCTCTTAGAAAAAAATAGCAACGAGCTGAATGACCACAACAAATGAAAATAAACTGACTTTGTTGACAATTATTCCTAATAATCGAAATCAGTCCTTAGATGTTCTATAGAAACCTCACATTTGTTCTCGAAAGCATTCCATAACCAATAATATACGAAAATATCAAAAAGGGCGCGCATGCGCACTGCAAAATGCTCATATGCTGGTGAGAGGACTGGTACAAGGCTAATATATACCCGGAAATAGTTTTCTATTAATTGAATATTATTGGGTATATTTTTTCTTTTAGTTCAATCTTTCGTCAAGCCAGTCGATTAAGTACTACAATACATATAAATAACCAAACTGATACAACATCATGAAATTTAGACGAACATTTGTGGTACTTTGGATAGCGTGTTCTTCGCTATTTTATGGAACTTATTCCGGTGAGTTTTGAATATTCAGCATTATCTTTAACACATTTCAATGGATTGTAGATAGTGCGCATTTATTAAATCCGTGAACACAAATGAACTTGTGCAAAATAGTATTAAATTATATGAAATAGGTTTTTTTTAGAGCCGTTAGAGTCGATCAAACGGCTATTGTATATCGCTCTTTAACGCAATTTAATACCATCGTGTTCTTTTGTTGTTGTTTGACTATAACGTTTTCACTAACACACCGGGTCGAATATAGTTGCCTTTAAAGCCAGAGGCTAAGAAATGACCGATGGTCGATTACCATATAATATATCAGCTCTTTTGCTTAGTGCCAGGAGACGATGTTTGGTAAGCTTGGTCTTCACACTGCTATTAGAATCGAATTAAAGGCATAGTTATTCGACGCGGCCAGAACTCGACGTTTGAAATGTTAGGAACAACAATATTTTTAAATAATCCATATTTAATGCTTATTAGTAAGCTATGTTTAAAGAAAGCTAAGTAAGGAAATGTTTTGCTAAAGCTAAATAATCAGTGTAAAATCGATTTGAAACTTTTAGAAGTGTTGACTTTGTACATTCAATCACTGTCGTATTGTTCGTTCTTGCATAACTGATTACTGTCCGAATGGTTTTTAGTCATACGTTTCAATAAATTCAAGAATATTCAGTCGATTTATAGGCAGCACATAGGCAAGAAATAATACAATAGGTCCCCAATATACGGAGAAGAACACAACTTTCTAGATATTTAGTGTTGAAAAACGATGGAAAGTTTTGTTTACTTAATTGTTTGAAAATTACAGTTGCGTACCAAATAGAGATCTAACTTATATTCTTGTATAAAGATTTGAATTCCAGTCGCTCGCTTGTTCATGTTAGTCTGAATAAAATGTAGTCTTGGGATTGTCAGAAAGCTCTATGATAAAAGAGAGCTACTATCAATTACTTACTGTAGTTTAATTTGAACAACATTTTACACCTATTTTATTGTTTTGCAGCTAGCTATTTTTGTTTATGTATGGAAAGTTTCACGACTCCACAAAACAGACCATATTTAATATTATTAAACTACGTACCATCAATAAATAGCCGGAGATGAACAAAATACATGTCAATGGTGTACAAATACTGATCGATGCTTTTAATAATTAAAAAAAAAAATGTTTCCCCGACAAAGAACAAATTGCTTATAAACTGAATTTTCTCGATTTTATAAGGTTTATTGACTAAAATCTATTCAGCAATCAATCATACAAGAAGTATCACAATAGATAGTTGGAATGCATTAATCAGCTCCTTCATTTAGCTGGAAATCGAGTTTTAATTAACTATAGATTTTAATGAATTTATAAATGGTTAATTATTGGTAAAGTTTTTGTCTGTTGTGCTATCGTTTTTAATCAACAAAATATTATTCTTAACTGTTATAGAATCTTTAGCCTTTTGTACTCTGTTTCTTCATGGATGAACTGCATCCAAATATCTCACCAGTAGTTAGCCGCATGGGACCTTTGTCCCGTTCGCGCAATCCCCATTGGGCTCGTTTAATTAATTGTCTGTGATCAGTCCTGTGTGTTTTCATTTAGTCAGTTTTGATAGTCTATTTTGTAAATGTGTTTTGTAAGTCAAACTAATACGTGCCCAATAAAGCTGTTAAAAAATATATATATTTTATTTTATTTTTTTCATTTAATAAATAATAATTCATAGTCGTTCATTCATTTGCTCAATGTTAATTTCAATTATTTATAAACAGCAACCAATTTCAAGCCTCATTTCACAAACACCAATCCTGTTATATCTATTGCAGAGAACACCAATAAAAGTAAGTGTAATGCAATCAAACTAACTTATTTTCACATCAGCTCGGTTTTCATTGTTCTTTTCAGTTGAATATATCGCATAACCCCTGGCACAGGGGAATATACATTATTATTATATCCACACTTACTAGATATGAGCAATTTCGCGCTCTGATTGGCTCCTCGGAATGTACCCGCCAAAATCATGAATAAAATATTATATTATGGCAAGGAGATGTTTGTTTGTGAATTACAGGGGATATAAGCATGATTTTGGTAAGTTTATTCGTTCAATGTACACATATCCATATCGCTGGTAAATTGAGGTCAAATATGACTGAAATTTGGGTCAACATTCAACGCTCCCCAAGCGGTGTTTATGATTTACCCCAAAATTTTATTTGACAAAACTAAGCTAGGGGTATTCCTCTTTCCCCATGTACAATAGCTTTGAGCTAGGTCGTGTACCATTGGCGATACAGATGTTTTAATATGATGTACTTAAAATCGAGTAAAAACTTGAAAATAATTGAAAAATCTATAAAATATTCAGTTTTCATCTTTCTTCGAAGAAAAAAAACTCTGAATAATTGCTACTGTACGTACTTTTGAGCTGGCAAATTTGTTTGGTAAAATATGTTCTGAATCTTGTGATTTTTGACACTTTTTGCAGTGCACTCAATCGACCTTCGAAAACCGGAAATAACGTCAATTTTCACATTTTGGCGCCGTGTGCCTTAAATATTTATCTGATCGAGCTAAAATTTAAAGCAATAGATTCAGCGTTCGAAACTGGTTCTACATACTAATTTTAAGGAATTTGACAAAAAATCATTTTGCAAGTCATAGGTAGCCTGCGTAAACAGACCCTTATTAGCGTTCGTAACGTCTCCAGCCAACAAGGGTCTGCGCGCCGAGAGCACAAATTCCATACTGATGACGTTTGAAATTGACACCTCATTTGCAATCACGCAATACACGAGTTAGCAGCAGCAACGCCGATAAACATGATAAACTAGCAATGGCGATGCCGCTCTATTAATTCACTCACTGAAAACCAGTTAAATGCTTTATTTAGCTTTTCTAATGTAAAAGATGCATTCGTTAGCCGGCCAACTGGCACAGGCAAGCCAATTATTTTTCAGCTTGCACCTCTCATCAAAATGTAGATGGCTTCGAACGTCTCGAGCGATTTGTGGAAGGAAGATGCAATTATTATCGTCGTTTCTCCGCTGCTAGACATCATGCAAGACCAAGTGAATTATCTTCAGAGCGTGTATCGGAGACGAATAAAAACAAAACTATGACAACATTGACTTATCAAACCGTCGGCGAAAGTAAATTCTCACTAATTCACAACGATGCATGAGTCCTTCTCAAATCTCGACATTAATAGATTGCAATAATTCGCTTTAATGTCTCATTTTCTTCTTAAATGTGCTCTAAGAAACTTATTTTAGCATAAATATAACTATAGAGGTGTTGTTTTAGTTTATTGAAGGTTTTAGTACAAATACCGAAAGCACACTTATGTAATTAAGTCGGCAAAAGTTCACGGCGTTTGAATCCTTCTCAAATCTCCACAGGAGATAATGTGATAATTCGCTTCAATGTCTCATTTTTGTCTTTAATATGCTCTATGAAACCATTATTTTTGAATAAATATCACTATAGAAGTGTTGTTTGAGTTTAGATTTCAGTCAAAGTAGCGAAACCACTTTTGATAAGCTAATGAGGTGTCAATTTAACAAAATTGTCCAATCAGAGCTTTTGACCCGATCTGGGTCAAAGAACGTCATCAGTATGGAATTTCTGCTCTTGGCGCGCATACCCTTGTTGGCGGGAGGCGTTTCGAGCGCTAATAAGGCACTGTTTTCGCAGGCTAAGTCATAGGCGACTCTATGGGCAAATCCCTCTTAAACCTGATATGGAACATGTAAAAATATAAATAAATGAACTATATTCCTCTAGCATGGCGTTATTCCTTTCATTGTCCTCGAGTTGTATTTTAAAAATGGCGCCTTCAATAAAATTAATTTTATACAGGCGTAGTCTCTCACGGACTTTAAGCTTATTACGTCATACATTCGCCCCTCGAAGCTATATCTACACTGGGTAGGAACCTCCGTCAAGGTTGCTATGATACATCCAATCACACAGCTCTTATAACAAAAGGCTATTGTTAAGGCTTTCGTACCATGCTTGTAAGACAAAATTAATTACAACTCTCTATATCCCCGAATGGTCATAAATTGACAGCAAACTACTTTCTTGAGGGGAGGGATGTAATTTTTACAGGGGAGGACTAGAGTTTTTGTGTGATACTTCCGCTGATGTTTCTCTGTTAACAACAAATATGCTAAAAGATATAGTAAAATGCTCTCAAAGAATGCTTAAATTTAGCGCTATCTAATTCATTAGTAAAGCTGGTACAGGAAAAGTATTTTTTTGCTGTTACGAAATATGCACAGAAATGTGTTGTAAAACAAAATACGAGAAGTTGAATCATGATTACAGATGATATTTGCTTTTCAGGTTATGAAGTATAGTCATCATCTAGCTACGAATGCACAGAACGCAAATTTTGTACAAACTAATCAAGAGTGAGAGGCACTGATTGTTCATCCGATCCAGGCTTCGTTTAGTGTCTTCTATGAACAATGCCTCAGATATCATTCTTTTCTTATAGGTCTTATAATTAGAAGCAATAATTTCTCACTCTATTGAATTATTTCGTAAAACGAATTTGCATTCTGTAGTTCGTTATCTGGGAAAACATATTTTTCATCTCATATATTTTTATTATAAAATTGTTAAAAAAAGACATACAATTACATGTGCAGCTCTCAAAGTAACAACAGCTCATCGACATTTTATAATTGCGTCGTCTGGTCGTAAAATAATATAAAAAATATAAATGTAAAAACCATAAACTATTTTGAGTGCATAGCTCTTGGCGATGGCTCTTGCTACACTAAAATTTTGCAAGTATTATAATCCCGTGGTCATTGAAAACTTGTGCCTTACCCTACCCTATAACGTACATTAACTCAGAACAGATTGCGTACTTTACCCCACCCTAGAACATTGCATGGCACATTGCCTTATATGGAAGATTGCATGGCAAAGTTCTTACAGCATAGCACGAAAGCCGAAATAAGACTTCCTACCCAGTGTAGATATAGCTTCGAGGGGCGAACTTTATGACGTAATAAGCCTAAAGTCCGTGAGAGACTAGGCCTGTATAAAATTAAATTTATTGAAGGCGCCATTTCTAAAATACAACTCGAGGACGATAAAAGGAATAAAGTCAAGCTACAGGTAAATAGTTCATTTACTCATACTTTTTGTATGTTCTATATTAGTTTTAAAGCAAATTATGTCTTCGTTCATGAACTTCATGTATCCTATCGCTCATCGATATATCAATCGCCAAAAGTGGTTTATTCCTTAAATATGCAAGGGGAATATGTCATATTCCCCTTGCATACTAATGTCTATTCCCCGTGCATATTTAATTCCTTGCACAGATATTACCCTCACCCTCAACATCAGAGTTGGAAATAATTTACTAGATAGCAATTTTTGGCGAAAAAAAAGGCTTTGAGTACCAATGCCAGGATTCGAACCGAGAACCTCTGCATTGCTTTATTCGCGCTTTAAGCCATTATACTAGCGAGGCAACCGATGGAAAGTTAACAACAAAAACTCGTTTAATGTCATCAAGTTCATTAGCATTCAAGTTTGTTAGCATTTTCTAAAGAAATTTGAAAAGCGATTGTTTTTAAAATATTTCCTTGTGGGAATTCATTGACAAAGAACATTTAAATGGGTACGTAGACGGAGAACAGTGAACCACAACAACTGTTTTAAGTGATGAATGTTTCATCTAAGTTCGACATCTTCGCCGGTCATCTTCGCCGGTCTGACAACTGTTGTGAAATCTTTGGACTGAATATTAAAGAGCTTAGAAAGTAGAAAATAACTGTACGTTGTTTTGCTTTGAAAGGGCGAATACAAAATAAAGAACATTCATCAGTTCAAATACCGCGCCTTTTGAATAACAATCAACCCCTATTCAGTATATGTGTTGTAAAACAATAGTAAATCACTCAGACAATTAAACATTTTTTATTCCTTTCAACAACTCGTGCGAATTAAAAGTTAGGAAGAAAGGAACTCATACATTATGTCTTCTTGATTGGTTAAAAAAACAATTCTGAAAACCTCCCCAATGTAAAAATAAGCCAGTTTTCGGCCTTCAGCTCGTGGTTATGTGATATATCGGGCTGCGCCCTCGGTGAATATATCACATAACCCCTCGCTTCAGGCCAATAACCCTTACCTTTGTTCGTTTTTCGTTAATTATATACGTTTCAAACATTTCTTAGGAGTTGACATCTGAGACACAGTAACTAACTGCATATTTTGATATACTAAATTACGAACGATGTAGTTTACAGGAACATTTAAATATGATTTTTGAGCTAGATTTGCCCTTTTTGTATTTTTAGATTTACGAAATGCAAGAATAAAGGTTTGATTCAAATTTATAAAATTCTATAAAATTTTAAATTATAAAGTATTGGCTGTATAGCTAATACAAATAACTGAACGTTGAGACCAAAAGGGATCGTGGGTTATCTTCCATTGAGAGACCAGGGCGAGTGAGGTGAGAGAGACATCCGTGTACGTAATTGCATCTATTTTTTTTTATCAATGAAACAAACGAAAATATATATATTATAGTTCAATGAAATACTTAAAATCCCGGACCATGACCTCGCTCTTTCGGTCCATATGCTTTTATAAGGTAAGGCTAATTGAATTAGCTATATGATTTTGTTTAAGTGTCTGTTCTACTTTATTCTTAGTTTTGCAGGGGCAGATCGATGATTTTTTTTACAGGGGAGGGGGGATGCACCGTTAGGAAATGACGTAATATATAGATAACTTATAAATAACTTAAGTAAAATATTTTCGAGCTTTATGATTGTCTGAGCCCAGGGGGAATGCGCATCCCCCGTATCCCAATCCCCTCCCCCCCCCTGGATCCGCCCCTGTGTTGTTGGCCAGGAAGCTGAGTATCAAATCTGGTCTTTCTTTTCCAGATACTGTTGTGTATGTGTTGACAGCAACAGACAATGAAAACGATGCCATTACATACAGTCTAGATGATACAGGCAAGGAGTTATTTGATGTCGTGAAGATTGATAACAACAAAGCTAATTTATTGCTAAAAGCGGACCTGAACAGAGAGGTAATTTGCATACACAGTTACAGCAAAAACGATTCAGTAGTGATTACTCACATAACAACTGAGTAAATCGATGCATCCACTGTTACTCACTGCTAAAACGACTGAACGGAATGGTTACTCAAATAACTGAGTAAATCGATGCATCCACATTTACACACTGCAAAAACGCCCGAGTAATGATTACTATGGTAAGTGAGTAAACCGTATCCACAACTATTCACTGTATAAACGACAGAAAACTCTGAGTCAGTGGTTATGCAAAAATTATAGAAGTTCCCCTTAAAGGAAAATAAATTCATAATTTTGAAGAATACTGATATATTGTTTGTACTTTCCAGTTGACAAGTTCCTATACCTTCAAAGGTTTTGTAACTGATAATCCATTGGCAAGTAATGCTTCAAAAACGGTACGTTAAATAGTTAATTCAAATCATATCGTAGAAGCCTTTCATGTAAAATAAAAACAGTCTGTCGAAAGATATATCTTATCTTGGTTTGCCTTATTTACAGGGAGAGAAAATATTTTATGTAACGGTGATTGATGTCAATGACAACGCTCCGATCTTTACAGAACAGCCATATCGGAAGTCCATCCCAGAGGTACGTCAAACTGATATATGAATTATTAAAAAATATTTTTGCACTCTTGGAATTCTTTTATTCACCCCCACCCTCCTTGGCGAGGAGTGTGTCATTGTTTGGTGCTTATATGGAAAACGTACCAATCCGCTATCATTGCACAACAACATCGTTGTGGGGGGAAGGGGCCGGAGGTTTTTTATACTAATATTAGATATAGAAAGAAGTCACTGATGAGATAAGATACTAACTTCGTACTTACTACTATATATTTTTGCCGTCAAAAATGTTAGTGTCTTTTTATCACCAGAACACTACTGTCGGTACACCGCTGTTGACTATTCAAGCCGTCGATGCTGATTCAGCAGCCAATGGAGCAGTACAATACAGGTTTAGCAATGATTCCAGGCTGGTAAGTAATGATCATTAATGAATTGAAAATAAAAACTATTAGAAGTCAAACATTCTGGTTTGTTAGCTGAAGCGCGTGATATTTATTTTTAAATAAATTAAAGCTTGCTGCGCTTTATGTAGTCGTAAAGCACTTGGAGTTTGCAAAAACACTGGAGCTAATGTAAAACAGATACAGAGCTAGATAAAATCAAATATCACAGATCATAGATCATACGATCAACGATCATTGAAGCTAGGACTGAGAGAGATCAGGTAACATTATAATTACTTGTGTGCGTTATTAGTTTGTATTGCCTTTTCTATTTGTTTTCTCGATCTACTATTGTATTGTATTCTATAATTTTGAAAAACTGTATCGCTTTTACCAACAGGATATCAAGCTTATCACCCTGTGGAAGGTTAGTACTAATTCGTTGCTACACTCACGCTATACCAAACGAGGATTAATTATAATTATATGACATAAATAAAGATGATTATTATGATGATGATAATGATAATGATAATGATGATGATGATGATGACAACAGCGATGATTAAAATAATGATGTTAATGATATTGATGATGATATTAATAAAAGAAATGATGATGATAGCTATAACGGTGATGATGATAATAATTGTTATAATAATATATAGTGATGATGATGATGATGATGACGACGACAACAGCGATGATTAAATTAAAATAATGATGTTAATGATATTGATGATGATATTAATAAAAGAAATGATGATGATAGCTATAACGGTGATGATGATAATAATTGTTATAATAATATATAGTGATGATGATGATGATGATGATGACAAAAGTATTGATGATGAAAGTAATGACGTCAGTGGTGATAAGGATAAAGAAAGATCGATCGAGTTGACGGAGATCAAATCCTTATCATTACTTGTTGTCGATTAACAGACTGACAAGTTTGAAATCAATAACGTGAATGGTCATATCACGCTAATAGCTCCTTTGGACTACGAGAAGACATCCCGATATGTACTTGGTGTCATTGCAGAGGTGAGGTGTCCATAACGCTATTTAAGGACTCTCGCTGGCATTGTTTCTGCCCGCGATAAGGACAACCTGGATGATTTTGTTTAAATACTTTTAACAATAAAAAAATGGCAAGCGATTTTTAGTTTGCAGCACAATTTCCCTTATTGTTTGTTAAATAACCAAAAAAAATGGTTAGGTTTTACAAATTCACAGATTTGGATGAAAACGTCAATCTACATTGGTCGAAAGCTTCAGCCAAAGTTATTTGTTGCGAATTCGAATCAAAAACAGAAGTTATTATTGATCATAAATATCCACACATAATATTTATATATATATAGGTTATTAGACGCTTATTTCAAAAAATGTTTGGCAAAGAGAATGGTGACCCTCAGTTTTTATTTGCTCACGAAGCTTGAACAATGACTGTATTTTACCACACAAAATTTGAAAAAACAAACATGGTGATCTTTTTTGCCCTCAAACGTCCTTAAGGTACATCAACGCGCCGCTTACAATCATGAGAGTTGATATGTAATATAGTATATGTTTATGTTATATAACGACTCTTAACGGGCAACAACATGTTGTTTACCGGGAAATACCAAAACAGGAAGTTGATTGATTAAAAACCGGGGAAGCCCCAACGCAGTGCGCGCGTTTCAAAGTTGTTGAATTACACGTACAAGAAAAAAAAAAAAAAAAAGCAACAACAAAAAAGAAACATGGAGAAACGTCATACATTTTCTATTTAGTATCGATATTATCTTTTTCTTTTGTATATATATATATATATATATATATATATATATATATATATATATATATATATATATATATATATATATATATATATATATATATATATATATATATATATATATTTACAACCGAGCATTTGCTGTTCCCATTAGTAAGAACAGAAAATGTTTGTCACTATAATCTGTAATCTTGTCAGCTAAAAAAGATCAGGCCTAGGATTGGAATAAAAAATATAAGTTCATATCAATGTTTTTGTTGTTCTTGGACAGTTTGTATATAACAAAACACTTATTGACTAGGATCTTGAGAAAGGATTGTTTGCATTTTTTGTGGTCCCTCGAACGCCGATGTTTTATAATGAAGCATCAGCGATCTCGGGACCACAAAACATATAGACTGCGAACGGTCCCTTCTTTTCACAGCATAATGCCCTCAATTTAACTACTAAATTGTTTAAATAGTACGGCCTGCCAGCGTAGCCAATGAGATCACAGGATTATTGATAGACCACGCATGGTGAATACTAAAACACGATAGAACACGCTGCCTTGTTTTCTATTTATTCAGTACAGCAGCCCCACTTACAATCGCGAGGGTTCGTATGCAATCTAATGTGTTTTATCAATATATGTCTTTGTCCAGGATCGTGGTGTTCCAGTACAGAAGAGCAAGACAACTGTTGTCATAGATGTTACCGATATTAGTGACATGCCACCGAAGTTTGAAAGGTCCATATACATAACAGATATCAACGAGTATTCTCCAAAGGTATTCATACAGTAATGACAAAAACAGTACCAGCACTGTGATTGGCCGAGAAGTGTGTTTGTATGAGAGTAAATAAACACGGACAGTTTTTCATCAAGACAATTTGCACTCTTGAATGCACATCACCTATTGATGACACTAAATACATAGTTCTAACTCTGCTATTAAAATAATTTATTTTCCTTTGATGATGATTATATATAATAACTATATAAACTTAGTTCTACTGATTGAAAAATGAGATGTTTATATATGATTGGTAGTTTAAACCGTAAGTTGAGATCCTTTTTAAGTTTAGCCAAGTGACCGATTGTTTCTACAGAATACGTTGGTGATTAAAGTTGTAGCAAGAGATGGGGATATGGGAGTAAATAACCCAATCATGTATGAAATATTTCAAGGTAACTAATAGACATATCTATTGTTGAGATCATTACCAGAAATCGAAGACATATGACGTCACCGCATGCTAAAGTTAGATTTGTGGCATTTAAAAATGGCCGCTCATAATTACTGATAAATGTATGGGCTCAGAAAGAAAATGTCTAATATATTTGCTAAATATCATTGTACTATCGGTGCCGCCTCCTAACTTTTAACTCGAGTATAAGTTCTATTCATTTATGCAAGTTACGTTTGATTTAGTTTTCTCAATATGCAGCACGAAGGAATAATATTATTGAGAAATAATTGCTTTACTTTAGTCTGTATTTCAGCGAAAAATGTGTAATTTACCTTGTATTTAGCATCGTCTGCCATCGACAGTTTACATGGATCTATCCTTGCCGCCTTCTTAAAATGCTCCTGAGATTACGGGCTTTTCAATGCTGTTTTAGAAGTCTTTCCAAGTAATACACCAATGACGCAGATTAACAGTAAAAAGTGATGATTTTTTAGTTTTAAAAATTTCCATTTTACACCAAAATATCATAACAAATGACCGATAAATCCTGCAAAGAAGCTTGTTTCGATCGTCGAGTCGATTGCAATGTTTACAGCTTAGTAGCCTGGTGATTTTACGTGTAATTCCGCTGTTTAAAGAATCCGAAGGCTTCTTAAGCGGGAAATTCAAAATTCAAAGTTCATAAGAATGGGCTTCCTGTGTCCTTTTGAAATTTTCTAAGTGACCTAATTCGTTCGAATTATTCTATGCCGAGCGTAAGCGGGCGCTTCAATTTTAAATATATCAACTGCACCAGAAGCGCTTGGTACTTCTAAACAAACTTATAATAGTTTGGTTTTGATAAAATGATTTATTTCGATAGAAATTCGAGGATAATTCTGGACTGCCAGTAGACCGCTGGTCATAATATCGCGGACGTAAAATGTCTTAGATTTCTGGTAATGTGGGTTTACGGTAGCAGTCCAACAACAAGAAAGACCCAGTTTTGACCATTACAGTTTTCGCGCCGCGACCATCTAGCGAAATTTCCATGAGATTTCCATGATTAGATTTCAAACGTTTTCAACAGAATCTTATACTTCAATTTAAACTCGCGCGCTGATTGGTTGAGAACGAAACCGGATGCGAGGGTATTTAGCGTGGAATACCCTCTCGTCCGGTTTCTGAATTCATTGGAACGAGCAGCGAGCAGCGAGCGTCTGGTTTTTGAAGCTTAAATTTAAGTATAAGATTCAAGGTAAATTCATTTTTGGACTCGGGAATTCCACGTTGAATTCCCTCGTCCTCCAATGAGTTTACCTATAGAATCCCATATCACATTAGAAACTCGCGCGCTGATTGGCTGAAACGCAAACCGGATGAGAGGGTATTCAGAGTGATATTCAACGCTCAGAAAGCTGAATACCACGATATATAGGGATCCCGCTCGATAAATTTTTGATAAATGTAGGTTTTCTCATTATTTTCCGTGCATGAAAAAGATAAATCAACCAAGCAAGTATTATAGAGGCAAATGATTAACTTGCTAATAGACGAATTTTGCATTAAAAAAGAAGAAATCTTTTTCCTGCGACTATAGCTCGGCATGAAAAGCGATCATTTTCTTTCGCTTCGCTTACTTAGTTTTTAGTCGCTATTTTTCACGACTTGAACGGCAATTTTTCAATCAAAGACAACATTTTTAATCATCAAATTACTTTTCTAGAGTTGTGGAACACCAACTAAACAGCCAGACAATTTCAAAACGGGTATTAATGAGCTTTATTTTCAATTTCACGGGTAGTTTGCAAACTTAAACCTAAAGTTTACACTGAAACTAGGACTGCAATAAATATTTTCAAAGCTTAGAGTTTTTGAATCACAAACAATTAGCTATAAGTTTTTTTCTGGCTTATGTTTGTATTGTAATTTAGTGTAAAAGTTTGAGAATTTTACTCATCTTCGGCGTTTTTGATTGAAATGAAGCAAACACTTTACTAAAAAAAGATTTGTAATGTTTTAGCCTTTTCTTCAAAACTTAGTTTTAACTGAAATCGTTTAAAAGAAAAAAACATACCTAATCATGTATGATTTGTAGCCAACAGTCGGCTTTTGAGAGGATTTTGTTGTCGGTTTAACTTTCATGAAACAACATCTTCAGTTTGTTTTTTCCTTCGTCGTCGCATTGTAGCTGAATCCATTGCCAATCCATTCCGAATTTCAAGTGTAAAGTCCTTACTTCTTCATTGATAGCTTTAGTAGAGAACTCTGTTTAGATTTGTATATATGTGCTTCCTAACAGACTTGAATTGATCATCGAAAAACAAGTAATTTTATCACCACAAGGTTGATTGAAATGATGGTACGTTTCACTCATTCGTCGTTCAGCAGATTTCTTTTCGCTTTCTCATTGGCTAAGCGCACGCTGAGCTACAAAATGGCTTTTTAGTCGCGCGTAATAAAATTTACTTTTGTTAAAAAAAACTTCACATTACAATA
This sequence comes from Metridium senile, assembly GCA_949775045.1. Classification (NCBI taxonomy): domain Eukaryota; kingdom Metazoa; phylum Cnidaria; class Anthozoa; order Actiniaria; family Metridiidae; genus Metridium; species Metridium senile. The sequence goes on from OX459106.1 coordinate 4,545,217, forward strand.
AAAACCATGTCGGTATGGGATTCAAGGAAAATTCATTTTTGGACTCGGGAATTCCACGTTGAATTTCCCTCGAAAAATCAATATCGCACTCATCGCTCCGCGGACTCCGCGATTCATGCGATATTGATTTCTCTCGTGAAATTCAACGTGGAATTCCCTCGTCCTCCAATGAATTTACCTATAGAATCCCATATCAAATTAGAAACTCGCGCGCCGATTGGCTGAAACACAAACCGGATGAAAGGGTATTCAGAGTGATATTCAACGCTCAGAAAGCTGAATTCAAAGATCAGAAAGCTGAATACCACCCACTCGATAATTTTTAATAAATATAGGTTTTTCCATTATAATCCGTGCATTAAAAAGATGAATCGACCAAGCAAGTAATTTTAACTTCAAAGAGTATAGAGGGAAATTATTAACTTGCTAATAGACGAGTTTTGCCTTAAAAAAGAACATTTTTTTCCCTACGACTAGCTCGGCATGAAAAGCGATCATTTTCTTTCGCTTCGCTTGCTTAGTTTTTAGTCGATATTTTTCACGACTTGAACGACAATTTTTCAATCAAAAACAACATTTTTAATCATCAAATTACTTTTCTATAGTCGTGGAACATAATTAACTGAAACAGCCAGACAATTTCAAAACGGGTATTAATGAGCTTTATTTTCAATTTCACGGGTAGTTTGCAAACTTCAACCTAACTTGGTTTACACTAAATTAAAATACAAACATAAACCAGAAAAAAAACTTATAGCTAATTGTTTGTGATTCAAATCTCTAAGCTTTGAACATGCTCATTGCAGTCCTAGTTTCAGTGTAAAAGTTTGAGATTTTTACTCATGCATCTTCGGCGTTTTTGATTGAAATGAAGCAAACACTTTACTAAAAAAAGATGTGTAATGTTTTAGCCTTTTCTTCAAAACTTAGTTTAACTGAAATCGTTTAAAAGAAAAAAACATACCTAACCATGATTTGTAGCCAACAGTCTGCTTTTCAGAGGATTGTTTTGTCGGTTTAACTTTCATGAAACAACATCTTCAGATTGTTTCTTTTCCTTCGGCTTCGTCGTTGCATTGTAGCTGAATCCATTGCCGACCATTGCCGAATTTCACGTGTAAAGTCCTTACTTCTTCACTTTTAGCTTTAGTAGAGAACGTTTTTTAGTTTTGTATATATGTGCTTCCTAACAGAATTGAATTGATCATCGAAAAACAAGTAATTTGATGACCACGAGGTTGATTGGAATGGTACGTTTGACTCATTTGTCGTTCAGCAGATTTCTTTTCGCTTTCTTATTGGCTAAGCGTACGCTGAGCTACAAAATGGCTTTTTAGTCGCGCGTAAGATTCACTTTTGTTAAAATAAACGTTACATTACGTTAAAAACCGTGTCGGTATGGGATTCAAGGAAAATTCATTGTCGGACTCGGGAATTCCACATTAAATTCATTCGTCTTTATTCATGATATCGTCTTTACTCATGAATTCAATGTGGAATTCCACTCGTCTGCCAATGAATTTACTTATTTTATATATAGCTATGTAGTTATAAGAAACTACTTCGTCATACGATAGCAAAAAAATTCACAAGCCTGATAACAATAGATGCCTAGTTCTCATGATTACCAAAAAAAATAACATAGTAATGGTCAACAGTGGTATCCTCAAGTAGATGGAATAGTTGGAAAGTACAAAACTGCTTGATTGCAGTCGTTCATGCAATATTGCGCGCACATGTATATATACCTGCATGGCAACCACATGAACCCCATCCGTGCGATCAAGCTAGAATATCGCACATACGATAAACTATTTGGAGTGCCTGTGGTTGTTCAGGCACTTGTTAAAGGACCGGAGGTGGCGTAAGGGTTTGCAGATATGCGGTTTCGGTTTACTTTTGGTGCAATTTTATCTTGTGTTTTCATGTACAAGTGCGGCTGTGCAGTTTTAAAAAAAAAAAAAACAAACAACCGATTTGCTACATTGTATTTCTTTTAAATTTCGGACGCGTTTCCGGATGTTTTAATTTGGCCAGATTTTATATCAGTTTATTATGGTTGCAGATTTAGCAAAATTTGATATGGTTAAGGTGGGTTATTTCTAATGCAGCTGTTTTTGATCTGACTTTGAATAACCATGCCATGTTTTATAAATATTCCAACAGTTTAGGGCATTGTTTCTTATTAGGTAACCAACGTGGATCATTTGCCATCGATGTGAGTTCTGGTCTTATTACTGTCAATGGAACTATTGACGCCGAGAAAATACAATACTACACACTTCATATACGGGTGAGAAAAAGCATTTAAAGTTTTGATGTACACGTAAGACCATAAAACCCGCTTTTGGAAGCCTGAAGTAACTCCAGCCTTTTCATCCGTTAATTCTAAGAATCGTACACACGTGATGCAGTATAGGTTTTTCAGCAGCATCAGATAGGTCATTGATCATCATCATCATTATTATTATTATTATTATTATAATTATTATTATTATAATATATTATTATTATTATTATTATTATTATTATTATTATTATTATTATTATTATTATTATTATTATTATTATTATTATTATTATTATTATTATTATTATTATTATTATATTTCACTATCATCTTTGCCAACATTATCTTCCTCCTTATGATGCTGGCAACTATTTTATCTTTATTTTCCTTGATACAGCTGTTTATAATACTTAACTTGATTGACTGGCTCATCGGTTTGGAAATGGGTGAAGTTGTGTTAAGCTTGTTTTTTCCTTTCGAACAGGAAGCAATTTGTCGGCATCAATGACAGTGCATCCCGCCTTGTCAATCTTGACGTTGAAGTTTCGCAAGGCGCTGTATTGGGCCTTATGTTTTGACTGCCTAACACCTCTCCGCTGGCTGACATTGTTAAGCAACATAATCTAAACTATCATTTCTACGCTTACGATTCTCAACTTGGGTGATGACAAACTAGCACAGTCCAGACAGTCGTTAAAGGAGTGCCTGACATTTCCAGTTGGATGCTTTCCAATGGTTTTTAGGTTAAACCACAATAACCCTGAACCGATGTGCATCTACTCTAGATTTCAAGATCGTCATCCCGTGAATGAGATATATTCTTGTCTGTGACGATACCATTGTCCCTCGCATGTCAGCTGTTAATTCTGTTGTTTTTTAACAACATCTGTAAATCGTTTTACTTTCACTTTAGGAATCTAAAACTATCAGGAAATACTTAACGTCACATGCTGCTCAATCTGTTATTCATGCCTTTATCTCTTCTAAACTTGACTACTGTAATATGCTCTTCTTTATGGACTTAAATATGTTGTTGAGAGGCTGGAACACATTCAGAACTCTGCAGCCAGCTCGTGTTGTTACCATTTCCAGGACATTTGACCATATCACCCCTGTGTTGGTTGGCTTGCGCTGGTTGTCAGTGTATTACAGTGTCATCTTTAAAGTGATGTTGCTGACATACAAGGCCTTCTACGGACTTGCTCCAACACGTCTGTCTGATCTACTGTGTTATCGTACTTCCTCTTATTCTCTCCGTTTTGTTTCTAACAAACTTCTGGTTGAACCTTAGGCCAGGCTTACGACGTATGGTTTCAGATCTTTTCCCATTGCTGCTCCAATATTAGATTCGCTCTTGTCCCACTGTTCTTTCCCTTAAAGTAAGCTCAAAACGCATTTATCTAAATTTTATTCCTAAATAGTAGGAAATATAGCTAGATTTTTTTTTCTATTTCATGCTAGACAGATTGAATGTATGATAAATAATTTTTAGATTTGTTTTCTTGCTTTTAATAATTAGATTTTAAATTACTTATTGATATATTATTGATTTAACATTGTATAATAATACATATATAATTAGTTGTAATGCAACTTGGACAGGTTGGATATGAATATGATATTGTTGCATTACTAGGCATTCGAAGTATCTGACCCAAGTTCCAACGCCACAGTAAAAGTATTGATCACAGTCCTTGACAAGAATGACAACCCTCCTATCATGTCACAAGCAAGTTACTATTTTCAAGTACGAGAAGACCGGGCAGTTCCTGGACATTTATTAACCAATCAACTGATTGTAACAGATGCCGATAAAAGAGTTAGTAGTGATCCAATAGCTAGTTTTAATATTGTTGTGGCATTTCTCTAAAAGGTATCACTTTGCGATGCGTTGTTCTTGGTTGCAAATAATTAATCTTATTTTTTGTAACAAAGCTGATGAAAAACAAACCATTAAGGGAAGGAGGCACGTTACATGATTGACGTTAAAAAATCCCTAAAAGGTGCGCACGGTATATATTCAGACAATCCTAAAATGAATGCCGCCCACTCCTACCACTTGCGCTTCAACATTACTTTAAGGACCTTTACAATTTATAGAAATTTCAGGCTTGAAGCCTCATCTGTTCAGGCTAGGTTGTCAAGCTTTGACAACAAAATAGAGTCACGAATCTATTGTTTCCAAGCTTTGGGGTTTTTTTTTAGCGAAAAAGGCCATTTAAAAAACTGGAACTTGGGCTTCCTGTCTTTATTCCAACCGTTTGAGCACTTAGAGGGACTAGATTGCCTCGAAGGTGATAACATGCCTGATGGCGAAAATTCGTCTAGTTTTATTTCGACGATTTGAGTGTCTTCAAAAGGTAAGTACTAATTGTAAATCTCCTATTTAGACATCTCAATGATTGATAAAGTATAAGTGTTCTTGCCAAGTTCCGTTCTTGGCACAACTCCATGAGAGACGACAAACTATTTTGAATGAAGACATTTTATACCTCTTACAAGCTAGGGCATGTCGCGACATGGTGGCATATATTGATTTTAGCGAGGATTACGTGAACTTACTTCTCGGATTCAAATTAGATCGCTGTAAGAGAAGATCAAAAGTTTGTGATGCACAATACAAACACACAATACAAACACAACAGACAATAATAATGTTGCTTTTCGACTGCGCGAACTTCGATATTCATAAACATATATACGTACACGAGCAGATTAATCATTCTACGTAAAGGTAATAAACCAATGTTTCGTATCAAAGATATGCCTATCTGTTGCAATCTCAACCTGAAAGAAAAAATCTCGCGCGCTAATTGGCACTTGGTAATGGCATTGTTTTTCAAGATTACATACGGTATCTTTGATATGTTAGCTAAAAGTAGCACTGTTATCTAAAATGAAAGGGACCAATAGATATGATTTTATATTAGCTCATTTTATAGGTTGAACCTTGTTTTTCATTAGATGGAGGTTATCATATGTGCAACATGGAAAAACACGTCAAAGTACTTAGTCAGTCATGCCGAGTTTGTGGAAAATAACTTGACAAACGACAAGCTCAAACAACAAAATATCAAAAGCAAATACTGTTTATATGGTAAACAAACATACTGGTTGATTCACCCAATGTTAAACAATTGATATTACAAATGCCAAGTGATTTGTTCCAATAATTTATTCTTACCATATCTGTCTTCGTTTTTAACATAATATAGTTCAAAACAGCTCACAAATAAGTACATTTGAACATGTCTGTATCACTTGATGTATTGAAAATGTCCTCCATGATGATCAACTTTGTATTTTTGTTTTTAAGGTTGACGGAAATTGCAAAAAGAACAGGATTCAGTCGATGTAAATCTTTTTTAAAGGATTTTGTATTTTAATTAAAATACAGTTGTACTTTTATGTTGTAAACTCCCAGCAAATGTTCTTTTATAAAGACAAAATAAACATACAAATGATTGCTGAACTATTTTGAGTTGTTGCTGCTGCTTTTTGTTACACTCTGCCTATTCATAGAATATGGAATCATGGTTAACAAGTTATAGTTATGGTATCACTCAATAGACCATCAGAATAGTAACCAATCAGAATGCAGGATTCGTGATAGACCACTAGTAATTTATATTAAAATCTGATAGCTTTCCTTTCCTTAAATTGACAATTTAGATATTACATATGATAATTTTGTTAGTGAACTTTATCAAAATGACTAATATACCTCTTTGATCATAAAACTAGACGCATAACTGCGTGAACTCGGGATTCTCTTTGATGCTCTAGCTACGCGTTTAATTATAAGTACAATTCATGAAAATAGACGCCTGCGTGAACGCGCACTTTCATCGGAAATTTGTTTATCTACCTGAATAATTTGAATAATATGAATAATTTGCAGTTTCTTTTTGTAGATTACCTGTAAAACTGTCACTAAATTAAAGTTCATAATCAGTATTAAGGTATCAGGAGGGGCTGGGATGGCACATCTTTACAAAAAAAATGTTTTTCTTTCATGGGATAGAATGCAATATTGTTTTTGATATTAGTTAAAAAAAAATTTGGTTTCGATCTTTTAATCGCGATAAATTTATGAAAATAAGAATCGTGACCCAAACTATTCCGGAAACTTATTGTCATCAGTTAATTAGCATATCTGTCATCGGCATGTGGTTGCCTAGGAACGATTTTGACATGAAACCAGGCCTCGTGGTATGCTTCAAAACACTTCACACTAGAGTATCGACACAACAACAATCTTAAAAGTTACTAGAAGCCTTTCAAACGTGTATATATTTATAAATTTCGATCTTTTCAATTATAGTTTATTAGTTTATATAGTTTATAGTTCTTTCAATGTCGTCTCGAAAACGAAAATTGCGTGTTGGTTCCGCCACAAAGAAGGCCAAACGACCGTTCGATGCGAACCGAAGGTCACTTCTTGCATCTTCAGACAGAGGCTCATATTTTCAGCACCAGAATCAATGGCCTGAAGAATTCAATGAAGAACTTGGTGCAAGCTCAAAGAAGCTACCTCGTGAACTTGTCATGAAAACTACAACTACCACGTCATCTCAAGATGGCGACCGACAAGAAATAACACCGAGCCTCTCGATCGTCAATGGCGCTTAATTGAACGAGCACTTACAAACTATTGTTTCGTGTAAGTGCTGTGGATCTAGTGTACAGTTATTGGAAGAGAATACAAAGAGGCAAGGACTAGGAACTTACTGGACTATCAAATGTACTAACGAGGACTGTAATTGTAATTCAACGTTCCCCACTTGGAGTAAATCGGGCAAGTTTTTTGAAGTAAATCGCTTAGCTGTACTTGGATTTCGTTCAATTGGCCGAGGACACAGTGCTGCTGAGAAGGTATTTGGAATAATGGGTCTCCCAGTTCCAATTAATCACAACAGCTGGGCAGAACATATGAACCTCATAGAGGGCAAGTCAAAAGATCTTCTTGAGAAGGAGCTAGACAAGGCAAACCGCGAACTAAAGGAAAAGCTCGAACAAGGTGAAGCAAGAACTGTGGACACTGGGGCTTCTTTCGATGGTTCCTGGTGTAGCCGAGGCTGGTCGGCTACCGATGCTTGTGTGGCTGCAATATCCGTCGAAAGTGGGAAGGTATAACTTACATGTACATTGTAGCTATAAGTTTTAATTTAGGTTATGTATCTGTTATTTTGTAGACAAGAAATTGTAAACTTGTAGTTTATCCCAAGCTTAAACGTTACTTAGTCGATTGAAAAACCTTTAGTCTACTTTGTGCGAAGCGTAACTTTTTCACGTTATAATATAACGACTTCACTATATGGAAATATTCGCTTAGTGCAGTTGCGTTTTTGTTATTATTTACAAAATAATAATGATCACGATCAAAACAAATAAACAAACAGAAATTCCTCTCCCTATAAATATTGTAACCGATTTATTAGTTTTTAATGATTATGTGTGGACTAAAATCTACTTTTTATTTTCTATAGGTCATGGATGTAAGAGACAAAGAAAAAGAAAGAGATCAGTACAAAAGACTTCCTTGGATGGTACATTAAGCACGAGCCACAGTGCTTTCTAAACCATGAAGGGACATCAGCTGTAAGTATATTTTTTACACATATTATTTTTCTCGATGAATCACAATTAGGGATACATCATTTACATGCTCATAATTTTCCTGTCCTAAAATGTTTTTTTTTTTCCTTACATATTTTTCTTGAGGCAATATAAGGGGTCTCCATGTCCCTTGTGTGAATTAACCTCTAACAGGGTATCATTTTTGTTATTGCTCAATATAAATAGAAGTACCCCAACTAATGCCATTGAGCAATTTTAGAATTGTATCCTGAAAAAATTAAGAACAAACTCTATGATCTTGTGATAATTCTTGTATATGACAACAATGCACAACTTCAAAATTGCAGTTATATTCCGTCATTCTTTTATGTATTGTTTTCATTTGTGTATTTATACGCTGTAATTCCTGTTTTACGAATAAACTGAGGATGGCAGAAGTCGCTATTGAAACATGTATAAAAAATTGAGAGGTGTTTATATTATTTTAACTTGCCTTCTCTTTTGGGTAGTTAAATAATTATTATAATTAGTTGTTTACTTCTTTCCATAAGTATTGATTGAAGATAGTGTTTTTTCAGATAGTAGATGAGACTAAAAAAAATTTCTCTTTGTCATTATATATTTACTATTGAAACACTTGATTTTTGGAAATGTGTTCAAGTATTATTTCACAATGAAACCTTGCTTAAAAGGGCCACCAAATAGCAAGATCTTTAGTAGTACTATGTTATACATGTATGAAATTTGCACATTTTTTATTGTCTAAATTGGTTTGAAATACTCAATAATAAGCAAAGTTACATAGTGTTCGGTATTACAGCTGTGATAAAATGGTATTATACACCATATGCGAGAAATACTATGATTTTTTTCAATCTGAAATATCAGAAAGTATAAAGTTTTCCCTTTTATGGTGTATAATTAATTCTTTTATGACTAGTTTCATTTACAACAATGATCGATACACCACAGACTAGCAGAGTGCTGGTTATTGCCTCTTTATCAGTACACAATAAGATATCATAGTCATGTAGTTGTGTACTCCCTTATTCAAAAATAGACATTTATGTATCACTCAATCTTGATACAAATCTTTTAAATTTTGCAGTCAATGGAAGCAGCAGGAGTTGTTACACTTTACAACCGCTCAGAAGAGAAAGGCTTGCGGTACATACCATTTATTGGGGATGGAGACAGTAAATCATACAGTGACGTATGCCAGAATCAACCGTATGGTCCTGCTGTCTTCATCCCCAAGGAAGAATGTGTGTCACATGTTACAAAACGAATGGGCACAGCTTTGAGAGCACTCGCAAAAGATTATAAAGGTAAGTTAATTTAATAAAATCATTCTTATATTTACATAAAAACAAAGTTTAAAGATCAGAAGATAAAAAAGAGTGCAATCATGGCATTGTACCTACATGTAGAAACACATGGAACCACCCCATTATATGATATTATTAAATATTCACAGAAACCTTTTCATAAAATGAAAGAACATTCCCTGGATTGTATAGCAGAAGCCTGCTTATTTTTAAAATTGAAACTGTAACCTTTACTAGTGTTAGAGTTGTCCACTGCGGACATGTGTTGTACACATGTATTTGATGCAACGTGGATGTTTTGATCACCAGCGTTGCTTTAAATATACACCTATTTCAATTAACGTTGTCCATCTGGAATGGCTGACCAATAGGAATTGTGGGAGTTCATTAAATTTCAAATACATTGTTTTAATCACACTTTAATGGTGCTGAATTACAGATAAAAGTATTTCAGAAGTAAACATTGATATTCAAGTGTGATTATAATAGTGCATTTGCAGTTTAACGAGCTCCCACAATTCCTATCGGTCTCAGATCAACCATTCCAGATGGACAACGTTAATTGAAATAGGTGTATACATGTAAGGTGCATCAAGTGACTGAATAGACAATTCTGATTGGACTAATGGCTCCCACATTATTAATATGTCTGATAAGTGATTCAAAATGTGCATAAATATTGGAAATAGAAGTTTTATATATATTTTTTTCAATTTAGATCTCTTTTTATCAATATTTTTAATTCAAACTTTAGCATTCAGTGAGTATTGGATATACAATGACGCCCGCTTGTATTGTACCTATAACATTACAATAAAATATAACATTGTTAATTGAGACTTTATTTTACAGGTAGAAAGTTAAGCGATGGCAAAGGTTTGGGAGGTGTTGGACGTTTAACAATTAAAATAATTGACACTTTCCAGAACTTCTATGGAAAAGTAATCAGGGAAAACAAAGGAGACGCCAAGGCAATGTCTAAGGCAACCCATGCCATCCTCAAGCATTACAGTAGCACCCCCGAGGAACCGAGGCATGACGACTGTCCTAAGGGATCCAGCTCTTGGTGCACCTACCAAAAAGATATGGCAAATGGCACCAACCTTCATAAGCCAATAAAAAACCCACTGTGCCCAGCCATTGTCGAGGTTGTCCAGCCCATATTTGACCGCCTTGGCAATGAGGCCTTCCTCTCAGGCTGTGAGAATTGCATGACCCAGAATGTAAATGAATCATTACATCATATTATTTGGAGTATGGCAACCAAAGATATGTCAAACAGTCCAGCTGAGATAAGCACAGCCATTAGCCTTGGAGTACTCCAATTCAACAATGGCTTCACTAAGACATATTCAGAATTAATTCTAAGTATGGGGATTAAAGTCACAGAATCTATGAAGCTATCATGGGAACATATTGATAAGCAGAGAATATACCAGAGCAACTACCGTGCTTCAACTTCCACCAAAACCCACCGTAAAAAGAAGAAGAAGAACAGATTATGTAAAGAAGATGTATTTGTTCATGCAGAGGGAACGACTTACAAGTCCCAAGCTTTCCACGACATCAGTCAGCCAACTAAGAAAAGGCAAATGAGTGCTTCAAAGAAACAAAAAGCTGCAAGTGCCAAAAAGAAAAAACCTGCAGGTGCTACAAAGAAAAAACATTCAGGTGCCACAAAGGGAAAAAAATCAAGTGCTGCAAAAAAAAAAATCATCCAATGAATTCAGGAAAGCATGATAACAATACTTATGATAACAGAAATTTAAATCACCATTTTATACAAGCAAAGAAAAAGTGTAGCAATTGATTAATCTAGTGTCAAACAATTTTTTTCTGCTAAATAATTTATGCCACTTGTTTATGTGTTTGTTATCTAAAAATGAAAATCTGGACATTGCAATTTTAATTTGACCAGGGAAAGTTTTCATACCATAAACATGGAGAATACATAGTTTTCATGATCAGCCAAGCAAGTTTATAATAAGGTTGAGCATTTATTACATGTGAGAATAAAGTTTTTCATTTTTTTAAATTCACTTTTTATTGAAGATCTATATTTGTACAATTTTCATTGTCAGTGACTAAGTGTCACTGAGCTTAGTGTTGGGCTACACTCTGTTTCATATAAGTTGTACATATTTATTGTAAATGATCACATTATGATTGTAAATTAAATAACTAAACATTTTAAATGCACAAATAAAGAATTCATATTTGAAGCTGATAGTGGATATAGTTACTATATATACACATACTTCACATAAAGTGAAGTCATTTAACCTGTGAAATAGACATTAGACTAATACACCTTAGCAGTCTCTAATTCTATTGTTTTCTTTTGTGTCAATCTGACTAGTACACCTTGACTATTTAATTTTGTGTCACAGGTTTAATGTCTTCACTGTAAAATTATGCAATGGCAATATTAGGGTGATTTTCATTTGGTCGTGAAAGAATTGGCAAATTAATAGTCGTTACTACAGTGTATCTATTGTTCTTTTGTACGAACTAAATTGTGGTATTTCTTACATGGTCAAAGAAAATCACTATTACTATTAAGAATACCTATAGTAAATTTATAGAGTGCATATAATATATCCGCAAAAAACTTTGTAACGAATTGCACGAAATAGTGTAATTCAAAAACAATTGAAGACAAGGAATTTTGTAGTAATTCGCACTATTTTGTTTTGAAAGTTTTTCCCGGATATATTGTGTGCAAGTTGATGGCTAGGCATATTGTGGATCAGCTATAAAAAACATGACTAGCTACAAAATGTATTTCTATGGTGGAAACAATTATTTACATTCTTTGTTCCAGACAATTATTATCAAAGCTAATAACTTGGCAATTCCATTGCTTCACAGAATTCCTGCATCGAAACCAAGTATGCATGCTGAAACGCAATAATATATTTATTTAGGCTTGTAGGTCAACTAAAGGAGTATTTGTATACACGCATAACCGGCAGACATTAAAATATAAACTGCACATTGCTCGTCAGGTCGAACACTGTAAACTACCGAACACTGTATCGAACACTGTAAACTACCAAAAACTGAAAAAACTTTCACCACTGACAAAACGTAATTGAACGTACATACCTCGCGAAATTCACCCTTTACGTTTCCTGGTACAATATCTCGAATGAATGCTAGGACACTCGGCGGGAACGTATATTCGGCTGCATCGGGGCCAATTTTCTTTCGCTATTAAGAGAAGACGCTTTTAGTTACAAACACATAATTCATTGAATTTAATTGATTTTTTTCTAATGTGTATCACGTAAATACCATCAATGCGTGTGCCCAAGTGCAATAATGAAAGTATCGGTTCAATCTTCCCGGTTTCCCGCGTCTTTTTCGTTGGTAGGTGCTGGCTTCAAGGTTTTCGGCAAAAACTTCGCCGTCAAATCTAAATGTTAAGAACAACTAATCAAAGATCTTTTACTGAATAGTGTTATCAAAATTACGTCTTCTCCTTAATGGCATTGACGAAGCTGGAAATCAAAGAAAATCGTTTTGTTATGATACTTACCCAAGTGCTCGCATCTCTGCAATTACACTTTCTCGTGGACTTGTTTCGACCCTTGTTTCTACACTGTTTTCTCCTCTGTCTTGCCTTCTCCTTCCTCTTGGCATCTTTTTAATTTGTTCAAAACTTTGCCGAATTTCAAAGTCTTCCGGCAAAATTACAATGTAAATAACTACTGGATCACTTGCTTTAAAAATGTTGACCTCTTGCGATCAGTGACTGTAACTTTCTCATATTACTATGCAATAATAGCTAGGAACTTTGATAATGACCAGGTAGGATGACACCGCGCTGAAAGATCTCAGGTGTTGTGTAAACACCCCCGTGGCTTTCTGGCCCAAATCAAAAACGCGTTTATCTGGCGTTTTTAAAATAAGAAAAAATATATTTTTAAAGCGCTCTAGTTTCCTCGCTATTCAACGGTTTGATTTCAAATTTGAGCCAAGTTTGAGATCAAATATCAAACCAAAAAACGGTGCCAGCGATTTTTGATTTTGAGATATTGCTTAGTTTGTACACTTATACGTGATAAATTCGAACATCGATATTTGAGACTCGATAGCGACTGATCTAAAGCAGTTATGAGAAATCGCTGGCACCGTTTTAGAGATTAATGTATTATGAGTCTGCTAACGTGATTTTTATCACTGAGACGGAAATCCTGACAGATTTCGAGCTTTTCAAACGAAGTACGGTCAAAACACGCTTTAGTCGGAATATCTTTTTGTCGTTTTAAATAATGAAAATTTTGAATCGATATTCAAAAACTACATTTATTCAGCTTTCAGAAAATATATACTTTTACTGGAATATTTTACAAAGCTTGCGCATAATTTGAGTTTGCGTGAGTAGAGGTCCCCAACCCCTCCTGATACCTTAAACACATTTAAACTTGTGGGTAGTTTTGATTTCATGACAAATGACTATCATGCCGATTGTGACAATCAGAACTGATCCTCAATATTCATGATCATTACAAGCTCATTTGAAGAATTAATTTCATTTTTGTTATTATAAATTAAAGAACATAAACTCATTGAAGCACATTGTTGTAATTTTAAAGGTAAAAGCATTACCTTTGCTATATGGTGCTGTTATTGTCTTGCTTGGATCAACATATAGTGTGTTTTTAGGACCAGTATTCTTCTCTACATCATAATATAGTTTACACTTACAGTAATTCATTACATGTGACTGAGTCTTATAGAGAGACATCGGTCTATTACAAGAAAGGAACGATATATACATTTTTATTTACATTGGAACCTTTTTTGAGAAATAAATGCTTGTCCCAATCCCCTTGAACTTTGAAGAATAATGCTCGATTTTGACCTTTGCACAGTTAATATAATTATGTAACTTCGAAGACCTGGGTATATTTGAGCGTATTCTATCATAAACAAACCGTCTAAGCTTCCTACTTTTGGTGTTTAAACGCCTGTATTAATCGTGTTGATATTCTATATTTTGTACTTGTCTCACAACTTGTAATCTTTATTGGGACTTCTCCATCATTATATACATTCATACCTGTACAGTCAAACAACTAGTAATATATCACAATCACTGAACGATGAAATGACAATAGTTTGAGTGTAGCGGTCGAAAAACTTGACTGTTTTGTACCCTAATAAAGACTAATATCAAATAGGAAAAACAGAAAATACTTCCTTGAATTAAAAATAATAAAAGAAGCAAGGTACTTAGCATTATTAATATGAAAGTTAGCATTATTAATATGAAAGAAGTCATCATTTTTGAGAAGCTAGGTGGCCTTACTTTGAGTCTGGTTGACTGTAAACACAAGTCGCTAGTCTTGAATCTTCTTCGCTTAAAATGCCGCTTGCAATCCTCGTTTTTGCGTTTAGGGTAATTTATAATTCAAGTTACTTTTTGTTATCATATCAAATGTCGAAGTATTGCACAAAGCGACGGAACTGCGAAAAGTTACTTATCGACTGTCAAGTATTAAATTTGTCATAAAAGTTTAGCACATTCATTTAGCACAATCAGAGCTTGATGAAAGTCATAAGTTAATCTAATGCAAGATATCTTTAATAACAAACTTATTTTTACTTCGCCGACCATGAAGTTTGCGTGACAAAACAATACGTCAAATTTTGGCATTATGACCCTATGAAGTATCGACTGTATAAAAACTATTTTTGAATGGCCTAAACAATTTATTTTACTTATCGAAAGAAGGAACGTTTGTCTTTCTTTTACAAGTATTTAAATGTTCAGGATCACCATACCAGCGGATATATTTTAGCGTAAAGTTAGACACGTTTTACTGTCGCAAAAATTGCACCAAAATTGGAAGTAAACAAAAATCTGTAAAATATTCCGAATTTAGTGACATCAATCCGAAATACGAGAAAATGTAGTAAACTACCTATATTTTACATTTATTATGATAAAAATAACATTTTATTTAGACAAATGTTTTTCGTTAGAGAGGTAGTGGTTTGAGCTCAAAAATTACTCAAAAACCCCGAAAATCAAAATTGTTCCCGTTTTTGAAAAATAGAGACCCAGTGATTCTAGGATTTATTTTGAAGTAATAGCACCCTAAATGCTATAATCTGGAATTTAGATGGATTTTGATTTTTCAGCTTTTCCTGCGTTGTTCGGTTTTTACCGACGAGCTCTCTTAACATACACTACAAAGCTACTTTAACCAAAAAAAGTAGGTAGCGGTATTCCCTAGCTAAGCAATTTGTGTTTCGATATCCTTCCCCCCTTTGGACGCCATTTTGAATTTTTTAGAGTGGCCGAGAGTTAAATTCTTGTAGCCTAAGTCCAAATGTTTTGATCGGTAAAGTATTCTATTGTTTATTTTGTCTACCAAAAGTGGAAATATCCCGAACTGGTAATATATTATAAAAGTGGCAAAAGGTGACATAATGCCCCAAGGACATCAAACAACTAATTTTTTCTGTATAGGTAGAACTAAACCTCAATAGCATCTAAACCTATTAGCAAAACAAACATTATGTTAAGGTTACAGTCTAGTTTCAGACCTATAATCTGGCCAAATTTTTTTTTATTTCAGGAACTTTTTAGTCGATGAATAAACCTTCGAATAAAATCAAGTCGTTTGAAAATGTTTTCCTTAGCGAGATATTTAACGAAACGTATTTTATGGCCAAATAAATATAACGACGAAAGTGTCATAATCAGTCCTAATCGCAGTGTTGTGTGATTCATTCCTGTGGAGCTTTAATTTTGTCGGCAAATTATTATAATTAGCATACACAACGTGCAAGACTGTTTACAGTTCGGATATATGTTGACAATTTTACTTTAAAACCCGCTTTAATATCGCTTACATGTCAAAGAGAAAGAGGAAAAACCCTTGGAGTTGGTTGGTTGGTTCGGTGACCTTCCGATGACAGATAGAGACTCAATGTTTACACAACTTCGAAGCCTTATAACTTCGTTCGAGTTTAATGCGTATAACACAACTTTGAGCGAATTGATCTAAAAATGTTTTCAACTAAATAGCCTGAAAAATGCCATGTAGCATTATCAACTCAATAAAATTCAAAACGTATGAGCGTTTGTCAAATAACAGCTTAGTTTCAGATTTCAGACTAAAAGTTTCGAATTTCACAAAAATAATTGAATCTCCGGCTTCAACTCTAATTTATATCTAAACTAAGTGAAAGATTGACAAAGCCTTACACGTTTTGGGAGGCTCGTATGTGCTAATTGACATGTACATTATGCAGAAAAGTCGACAATACGATGAGAACTTTTTTAGATCAATTCGCTCAAACAAAGACGGTCGTTTTGAGTTTAAAACATCACAACTCTTTATACATGAGCATTTCGGTAAAACAAATTACACAGGCGTATTCTATGGTGTTTTAGCTTTAAGATGATGTGTAAATATTTGAAATAATATTTAATCTGACGAGCTAATGATTTTTTTACTGAGTCACCCCGCGAAGGTGGGCTGTAACCTTAATAACTTTCTTTTCTTTTTCAGTTCGACTACCGACTTTTTACATATGCGCTAACAGGTGGTGACAGCAGTAAATTTACTATCGACCCAAACAGTGGAGTACTAAAGATAAACAGTACTTTGGACTACGAGACGCAGATACATTATAATTTTACTGTAAGTGCCATGATTTGAATGCCAGGTTGACGGCGGACAGGTGAAAGACAGATAGGAATTATTCAATTTTGTTTATGTCGTTTAGATCGTTGTGACAGAGACTGGTACAGCGGAGAAGTTCAGTGACAACGCTACTGTCTTACTTACTCTTATCAACGTAAACGACAATGCTCCAAAGTTTCAACAACGGTCGTACAACTACACGTTTAATGAAGAAGTCATTGTCGGAACATCAATTGGCTGCATAACGGTAACAATAATGATTTCTACTTCTCTGTCTACTGAATGGAAAACCCATGCACCCTTTTCTTTGCACTACTGGATGCAAGATGTTATTTCTATCTTGCTTTGGCGTTTGTAAATCTGATGGCTTGTAAAAAACCAGAAATGTATTAAAATCGTACAGAAATACAAACACTTACTCAAGAAACCCTCTGGTGTCCAGGGTGAATTATGAAGTGTACCCTGATCATTAATTGATAATTGGCTTCACTCGTTTTACAGGCAACAGATAACGACCATGGTATATTTGGTAAAATAACATATGACTTGAAAGGAGACGATGCAGAATAGTAAGTAATATATAATATCAGCGGTAGCTCTGTATGATACTTACAATATACCTTTTCAAGGTTCTCGACAACATCCGTGATAGGGTAAGATATATTCAATTTGACTACAGCTCGCGGTAACTTAAGGAATGTAAACGTGCATTATGAATCTATCGAAACACTTTAAAATTCCACGGTCTAATGTCAAATTGTTAAGAGTACATTACAAGCGATCGAAGCTGAGGTTGGTCGATGAGAAGAGTGAAAAGGTCTACCGCATGCGCAAGGGCTGACAAGAAAAAGAACGTAAAGCAAAAGCACGCTGGTATTTAGTAATAACTGAATGAGGCTAAGAAGGATATGAATGATGATGCATAATAATTAAGTTCACTGTGCTTAGCTAACCAGAAAAAAAACTGTAACCTTCTTTATGCGACACCACAATATCAATCGGATTATCAATCGCCACATTTTGTTACTCTCATGATCACCGCTGTGGTCCAGGTTCTAGTCCCGGGACGGACATGGATTATATGTAAGCTGAGTTTTGTTTATATGTTCATCGCTCATGTGCCAGGAGGTTTTCTTCAAAACAGTTAACAAAATAATTTAGATAGTACACGAGCTCTGATTGGATGATAGCCTGTGTTTCATTTGCCTGTCAAGATCATGAAAATCACGTCATCACCGGACCGGCCGGCGAGTTTGCAACTTTTGGTAAGATTTTTTATCTTTTCTTGCCTTTGTTTTTAGCCGGTTATCGCTTTTGAAAGTTTGAAAAATGACTTCAGATTTAAATTTTCCTAATTTTTGAGATAAACATTGACATAGAAGACTGCCAAGTTACAGAAACAGCCAAGAAAAACAGCCGCTTTGCTGACTTGAATGGTCAGTTCGATGACCTTATAGATGGTGGACAAGCTATATTAACAAAAAATAAAACAGCACACTCAGGCTCAGTATTTAAAGGTAATCAAAAAAGTATACATTGTTTGATAGTGTTTGTCATAATAAGTATTATTATATCCACACTCACTAGATATGAGCAATCGGGCGCTCTGATTGGCTCCATACTACTATGCTATCATCTCATATACCGTGGGTAGAAGAAAACAAACAAAATGGCGGAGCGTTTTGAGCGAAGAAGAGGGCGAGAGGTATAATTGTTTTAGTATAAATCAACTAGTAGGTCAAACTTTGCCATATTTTGAAAGAAAAATAACATTTCAATCGTTTTATTTTGACAAAATGACAGATAATCGAAAGTGAAAAGACCGAGCGCGCGCTAAATGACGTGACGGCAGGTCAAAATGTATTCAAACGTATTTTTTAACGGCTGAAAATAGCATATTTTAGTGTTAAAACTACTATATATTTTAGAACGACGGAGGAATTAAGAAAATATCAAGAACAGTGTTTAATCTGGCTTTCTCAATCAAACTGAACTATCGTGTGATGGCGCCAGTAGCGTCTAGTTTTTCTAGTTTTAGTAATTTGTTGTTACTATTATTTCCTTTTAAGTTTGACCTATAAGTTGTTGGATACTAAAAAACATCGCAAAAGACGCGTTAACATTTGGTCAGCTATAAACCCGCTATACGTCACGCTTCAATACTCATAGTCAAAATGGTAGAAATAAGGCCACAAAATCGTGGTTTTTCGATCTTTTCTCAAAATATTTGCAGAAAAGTAAAAAAAAAGTAGCCATGGGTACAGCTACCTCAATCTTTCGTTGACTTTATCAAATGATTTTGATCTACTTTCCGTTCAAAAAGTACACGTACTTTTGGGGGTTGAAAGTTAACGGTTTGATCACTTTTACAAGAGAGATTGTGCGACGACTCTCACTCAAAATCGAGCGGACTGTAGAGCCTCGAGAACTCTTTGAATTATATATATTATTTTGTCGCCGGTTATAAGTCGTCTGAGTATATATAATCATATTGTGCTGTGAAAGGCTTCTCTGGATGTTTAATTGTTTTTAAAAGCGGGTTTCTACTTGCAAATATCAAATGTTCACAATCACGGAAATATGTTTTCCGAAGCTAAAATCCAGTTAATATGGATATAATAAAGCAGTTATTCCACTCAATCTCGTCGCACATGGGCTCATGTACGACTCGATTTCGTGGAATCACTGTTAAATATACATTGTTGATGTTAATTTTGCACTAGTTGTTGTTGTAAAAATGTTGCAGTACACTAAGCCATGTAAGTGCGACCGATAAGTTTAATACCAAAAAATCATACATGCTTTAAAAACATTAACATATTACAATTGCTATATAGCTAGGAACAATGCTGACAAAAAGCGATTTGTTTTTGTATTTAGAATGGGCAGCAGAAAAAGCTATCAATGTCGAGCTGCAGAATTGAAGTAATGACGAGTTGGACAAGGCTAACGTCATTTTACGCTGAAGTGAGAAGTAAGCAAGGAGATGAATACTCAAAAAATACCTTACTTGGGTTATAAAGCGGAATTGATTGTTATCTTAACAGTCCTCCTCTCAACAAAGGTGTCAAAATAGTTGGAAATCCAATATTCAAGAGGTCCAATATGATGTTGGAAGCTAAGGTGAAGAATCTGAAGCAACAGGGTAAACTTAGCGTACAGCATAAGCCCTCAATTGTCGTCTAGGATTTGAAGAAACTCAAGGCAAATCCAAGTTCACTGTTAATAAAGGGATCCTCCACTAAAAATGAATTTAAACTTATATGATGATGAAAATTATGCTGATTTCAAATATATATCAAACATTTTCATCAGCAAATTTTTCGCGCGAAAAAAACAGTTTAAAATGTGAAACAAAATATTGTTGGGATCCCTGTAGCACCGTCTGATGACGTCATGCTGCTTCAAACGATGGGAAATATATATGAATATAACTAGATTGTAGGTAGATTAACGACAAGACATCACTTTTTCTAGATCTGTTACTCGGAGTTTCACGCTTACGCGATCGCGTATTCAACTGGCAAAGTCTCAGAAAATTTATATTTACTTTGGTTTTTCCCGCGAACGTCCTTAAATGACAAATTAAAATTATTCCAAACTTTTATCTTTCGATCAGTTTGAAAATTTTTGTTTCATTTTCTAACTTTACAGCGAAAAGAAAGCTTTCTTTTTGGATCGTTGGGAGCAACATGACGTCATCAGAAGGTGCCACAGGGATCCCCAAAAAAATTATTTCTCAGATTTTAAACGGTTTTTTTCGCGCGAAAAATCGTCTGATGAAAATTTTTGATATATATTGGAGATCAGCATAATTATCACCATATAAGTTTAATTTAATTTTTAGTAGAGGATCCCTTTAATGAATGTGTGGTTTCACATAACGTTTTTTTGGTGTCGTCGTGGTAGAGAGGGTCAGCGAAATTTAACAAGATCAAGTTTTAAGTTTGATGTCGACGAAAATAATCGTCCGTACGCTACAATGGCTCACGACCAAGGTACGAAATATCATCGGGGTGGTTTTAGTGACCAAGAAAAGCTACGAAAAGTAAGGTAGATTCTATCAGACGGATGATCGCAACGACGGTTACAGTGCTTTGCGTCTTTACATAAGTAAATTAAATCCAAAATGCGAGGCATTTTTCCAGTTTCCAAAAACGTCCAGCCGAAGTATGGTACGAAAATCGCAAGAATTCAATTCGGCGTTGCTGCCAAGCTGTCCAAGATATACAGCAATCATTGTGTGAGGGTGACTGCTATCACTCTTTGGTCGGATGCTAGGCTCCCAAATCGCCACATATAATGGCCATTTCAGGTCACCGAAATGAACAGTCCCTGGTAAGCTACAACTCTCGTCCATCTTCAAACCAGCTACAACAGTGCAGAAATGTACCCGCTCGAGCCCCAGATCCAAATACCGAAGCTGTTTGACAAAGCCAAGATATGGCAAGTGCAACGAGTCACAGGTCACCCATATATGTTGTCACAGATCGTTTCGGCAAAAGAGGAAAAGCACAACTTTGCGGCCATGTTTTCGGGTTGCTTGATCGGTGCCGTTCACGCTTAATTCACCAAGAATCATGATCAAGATAAGCCCTAAAAGTAGAATTTCTTCTTTTCAGAATATTTATGCTCCTTCAATTTTGCCACAGGGAGGTTATTTGTAAAACAATTCTTATTTAGAATATTTTGCATTTCGTCACATTTCGTCGCTTGCCGTTTGACGAATCAAACACTCGTACGCGTAGTTAAACTTTTACGACGTCTAAATCGAGGGTCCTGATTGGCTCTTGGCATGTATTGAGAATTTAGATTTTCACAATAAAAGTTTGCGACCTCTCCCTTGTTTTTTTTTATTGATTTATGTAAAAAACATATAAAAAAAAAATGAAACACGTCTTCTGTGTATTGAGACTTCGTCTCGTATTTGGACTGATCTGCTCTCGAATTCTCCCAAATGCACCTCGGCTTTCATTAGTGTGTCAAAACACACGAATTTCATTTCTTTAACACTAGCTGTATAAAGCAAATCCATCTTTTTAGTATTTGCATTTTCAATTTTGTTTTCCATATTCGAACGCACTTTTCAGTATCCACAGATCAACCCTTTTTAAAATAGCTTTTTTCTTAAACTAATTATCGATCTTCTATTTTGCTGCACAATCTATATTTTTTTCTTTTCAAGCTTCCTAGTCAATTACAACACAGGGAAAATCACAAATGCCAAGACATTGGACTACGAGAACAAGCACACCTACCAGTTTTGTCTACATGCTAGAGACGGCGGTGGACTAGACTATAAAGAGGGGGTAGTCACAGTTAAGGTTGTATTGAAAGATGTAAATGATAGCAATCCAATATTTCCCAACAATCTATGTGTGTTGCCACCGAAGTTTGAAAGGTCCATATATATAACAGATATCAACGAGAACTCACCAAAGGTATTTAAACAATAATAATATACTCTACAAAATTACTCGAAAATTGTACTCTGCAGAGTACCAATTAAGTTCCCTTGGCAACGACAGTTTTTGACCATTTGGAGTGCGCGTTAGATCAGCCATTATAGTCCATCAGCTGAGAGCTGAAAATTTGAGTTTATGGCTCACTCGGGGGGAACAAACGAAACAGTTTCCAAGTTATTCTTTGACTATTCAGAGTCACAAAAAGCTATGATAGCAAGGATAGAACGGTAGCTTTCACCTAGAGAATCGAATTTCAAACATAACTACGTAGCTCTCCTACCGGCCGCCATTTTGGATTTTTCGAAGAACCATTAAAATTGTTAGCCCGTGGTAAACACTAATAAATATTGTTCTAACGCATTTTCCAAATATAATTGAACTTAAAGATGGTCACAGGTGGTGTTGGACGTCAATCATGATAGTGTGACGTCATAAATCACGCAATTGGTTGAAAGTTATTTTCCATTATATTTTGTTTTGCTCTGCCATATTTTGTTTCGTTTCGATTTGGTTTAGTATTGTATTTCCCTTTTTTCCCTTTTTTACACAGACTACACAGATAGACAGAAAAGGTAACACATGTGTAGCCAGGTCTTTCTACCTATGAAATGTAACACCTTATGTAAGTGTGGGAAAGTTACATGCGCAAATAATCATGAATGGCAGGGAAATGCATTATTTGCGAATGTTTTGATTCAAAGCTAGCACAAAGTAGAGATATAACTTCATGGACCTATTTGTCTATCGAATGACAGTATACTAGTAATTCCAAACCACATTTCCCTGAAACACCTGTTAAATACAATTGAAATTGTCGATCCGAATTTACTAATAAGAAAGACCTACATGTTACTAAACATCATCACTGCTTCACGCATAGGCAGCTGGGAGTTTTACCTATCCTGCGTCGAAGAGGTCATACCCTGGGCATTCGCCTATTACCGTCAAAACTATGCCCGCAATTTGATCCCATATTCCTAAATGACAAGAGTGGGCTGTTACAATGCCGTAAGTGTTCACATTGGGAACACAATTAACAGGGACTGTAAGACAGAAGGGGGTTTCATCGGATTCAGTGCCAACTTTGCAGCGACTCGACTTAATGCTACTAGACGTGCTGTGTACAGGAAACTCCTCCAAAAGCATCGTTCTATCACATCTCGAAAAATGTTCATAAAGAGTTGGCTCCAGCAAGCATCAAAGAAGATGCTAAAGCTGTAGAAAAGGTAGTCGTTTTAATTGAAGAAGTATTTACTAATCCTTGTACAAAAGAGACTGAGTTCATTAGCTTGTCGCAACTACACCAGAAGATTGTAAAGACCTGTTGGAAGCAAAGGAAAGAGGAAGCACATGACTTTGTAGCAACTCGTTGTTCATCATCTTCAACTCGATGAAGTTGAAGTCATTCAAGAATTAATAGAAATAAAGTTACGAAAGTTCCCACTAAAGATGGATTGCATAATATTTGCACGGATGGTGTTACTTGCACTCGTTCGCCAAATTGACACACAAAAAAAACATCTTGACTTATCCTCTGGATCCCCTTCCCTGGTCACTTGCTTATCCATATGGGATTCCGCCGAAGACAAACAAGGCTACACTCTCTCAGCATATGGAAAGAAACGTACCTATCACAGACAAATACCCGGATAATGTAACAAGCATTTTCGATGGAATGGCTGTTCCGCAGAAGTTGAAGATTCCCTCTCCTGCGATATTATTTTACGTTGTCGCTGAGAAAGTCTTGGTAACAATCACTAGCAGCAAGCGTGTATAGTAGATGTGGTGTTTGATGTCTATGTCCCGCGTACAAAGTTAAATCATTGACCAAGCTGTTAAGTATTACCTCAAACAAGACCGAGGTTGTCAGATTCCTTGTATCCCATTGTACGTCACAACTGAATATTGCTGCTGGAGGTTAAGTTCCATTACATGCAAACCTGTTCCTCAACTAGAGTGCAATCACGAGGAGGCCGACATGCGTATGATTCTCCATGCACATCACGCAGGATGCTCTTGCTTATAACCAAACCCTTGGACATGCAGCTGTGCTACATGAAGAGAACGAGGCAACAAATAATCAACCTATCTCTTGTTGTCAATAGTCTTAACAAGCAGATATATATTTAAATTATATAAGCAATACTTCATGAAAGCTCTCTTTGGCATACACGCGATAACCGGGCTGACGATACTGTCTGTATCTTCCTTCTCTGGTAAAGGAAAGTAGAATGCATTACAGCTACTTCAACGGAATGAACGATATGTCAAGGCAATGGTGAAAATTGGCGAAACATTGACTGACGAGACCTCCAATGACTCAGAAATACTTGTGTGCCAGTTTTACGGAAAGAAGTGCCAGAGTGTGCGTCTCTTACGCTACGAGATTCACTGCGTAAAAGGTGGGAAAGTCGAACCAGAAGCCTTGCAGCCTTGTCAGTCGCGTGACTTCATGTCACACGTGCTAATTATCAAGCAGTATTCTGGCGAACAACTGTCTTTCCTCTTCCGGAATATCCCCTCTCCTCATGCGCACGGCTGGGAAGTAAACAGTGCATCCAATCCTGTTGAATTTGTTTGGCTTGCTCTGAAGCTGGCTCCAGAAGAGGTCCTGGAGCTACACTCATGTACATCCAAGAGAGCGTGCTCTGTAAACAAATTTTATGCTGTTGCTTAATTGAAAGATGGCCTCAAGTGAACCGACATGTGCACTCTTCAATGTGGAAACATGACAACCGATGATTCATCAATTGATTGGTATGTTTATTTGTTTTATTCACTAGAAAATGCAATCTCATAGAAGGATTGTTTTTCAGGGATCTTTTTTCAGTTCTTAAGAAATGACAGCCATCTAGACACAGAAAGAGGATGGACTTTTGCACCTAAATCTTGGCTGAGCTATCAAAAACTCAAACGTTTTCGGATCCATTATACATAAATGACGTCATCAGGCCAAATGCTTGCACATGTATGTGTAACGTTTATCCATTAATTTATCTTTGTATCTTTTTTGTGTAAGATTTAATAGCACATTTCTAAGTTAATTTTCGACTATTTTCGGAGTACAAGAAACAGATGTTGTGACGTCATTTGTGACTTCACAAACATAGTTTTGACGCTTAGCACCACTTGTGATCATCTCTTAGTTTAAACCGATTTTAAATGTGCATTAAAACAATAATTATAAGTGTTTTACCATGGGCTGGCAATTTTAATAGTTCTTCGAAAAATCAAAAATGGCGGCCACTAGGAGAGCTAGGTAGATATGTTTGAAATTCGATTCTCTAGGTGAAAGCTACCGTTCTATCCTTGCTATCATAGCTTTTTGTGACTCTGAATAGTCATAGAATAACATGGAAACTGTTTCGTTTGTTCCCCCCGAGTGAGCCATACTACCTCCTTAGCTGATGGACTATTATGTTTGTGCGCGCGCTCCTTAAGCCACCCACGTTTGAAATTTTACAAAAAAGCACCAATATCAGTTTGGAATTATAGCGCGCGCGAGCTTGCATCAAATAACTTGAATAATCTTTTTTTCAGTATATTATTAATAAAAAATTGCACGATATTCTCGAACAATTCGTAATTAATAGATAGTAGTAATGTTTTGAAAGTTATTAATGACAAAAACAGTACGCGCGCTGTGATTGGCCGAGAATTGTGTTTGTATGAGAGTAAATAAACACGGTTGCATGTTACGTAGTAGCTATCTAGCAAGACAGGCAGCAAGATGAAGGCAAGATGAAAGACAACATTTCTTTGGCGTTTTAAAAACCTTTTGAGTAACCTCTTATAACATACTAAATTAGAGCTGATAAAGTCACATGATTAAAAACAAAAAGATATACAACTCATGATCACAGGGTTATAGAGATCCACTTTCACGCACCGTTTCAACTACCAGCAATATTTGTTCTTTTCAAGATCATCTAGGGAATGGAATGTTTCACCAAATCCAATCGTGCAGGCGCTAGGTCTAAATATATTCAAGCACATACTCTTGTCGCATTTACCTGAATGCAGCTGACATTTTTCTTACGTTTATCTTAGTACTATCATGATTATCATGTTATCCATTGCATCATTCTGGATAAATAGCGAGTAGAAAAATTTAGTCTCACTTCGGCATTGTCTCATTTAATAATGGGATCTATTCCCCAAAGTATGTTGCAAATCAACAGAGGTCGGTTGTACGAAGCTATTCAACGGTTAAATCCTAACGGATGAAACCTATACAAATTGTATACAATGGCCCATTCCAGCTATAAGCGACGCGCGCAGGGAGTTATGGGAGGTGTGGGAAAATTAAGACAAATTCAAAA
Organism: Metridium senile; assembly: GCA_949775045.1. Taxonomy (NCBI): domain Eukaryota; kingdom Metazoa; phylum Cnidaria; class Anthozoa; order Actiniaria; family Metridiidae; genus Metridium; species Metridium senile. The sequence goes on from OX459106.1 coordinate 4,571,869, forward strand.
TGGCCGACTTGTAAACAATGTGGCTCCCGTAGCTGTTTATAGTTTGATTTTCGCATCGAGAATTATGATTTTTCTCATAATCTTTTAATGTAAATAAGCACATGGATTACTGCACTGTCCCAGGAGTCGATAATGGCTCGTCTTCAACGAAATTGAACTCTGAAGCGAAGAAATGTGGTGGTGGATCGTCTTGCTGCGTAACGTTTTGTAAAAACAATACCAAGAGAAACACAAATCTCTCGTTTCCCAAGTTTCCCAAGAACAAAACATTGAGAAATACTTGGATTCATTGGGTGGGAAGACATAATTTCATACCAAAAGACCACCATCGGGTTTGTTCCGAGCATTTTCCTGGCGGCAAAAAAACATACTTGAACAACGTACCTACTATTACACCAAAGAAAATCAAGCCAACAGCAACAAAACCTAGGCCAACTCTCAAATGTCGTGATCGTATATTTAAAGAACAGAATAAAGAGAATGTTACAGTCTGTATAGCAGTCGAGGAGCCGATGAAAAGCCAAGAGGAGCAACTTAAATCTAAGATTAGCAGACTTGAAAACGAACTTGAAGAACTTAAACTTAAGTATTCCAGTGAAACGACTGCACTAAAAAGTGATCTACAACAAAGCAAATTCCCCATTAATAAATTTAAGAACTCTGATTCTGACTTTGAATTTTATACAGGTTTCAAAAGCTATGCCAAATTTAAAGTATTTTTCTCCTTTCTTGAGCAAGCTTATACAAAGTTACAGTACATAGCTAGGGTCAAACAATGGCTGCTTAAATTCTACTCAACAGGAAAAACGTGGACGAAAGAGATCACTGTGCCCAGAAGAAGAACTTTTTATGGTTTTGTCTAGATTAAGGTGTGGACTATTAGAAAGAGACATTGCAATAAGGTACAATATCTCTGTTTCTCAAGTGAGTAATATTTGGATTACGTGGTTGGACTTTCTACATCAAAGATTAAGGTCAATTCCAATTTGGCCTTCAAGGGAACTAGTCAATAATTCAATGTCATTAAGCATTAAAGAACATTATCCTAATACTAGGGTAATCATAGATTGCACAGAAATCTTCATAGAAATGCCTTCTGCGCCAGCCTCCCAATCTGTTACCTTCTCTTCCTATAAGCACCATAACACTGCCAAGGGACTGATTGGTATTTCCCCTGGAAGTGCTCTCACATTTCTGTTTCTGAATTGTATGCTGGACGTACTTCTGATAAGCAGCTAACCAAGGACTGTGGTATCCTGAAGTTGAAAGCTTGAAAGCAGAGATGAGGTAATGGCAGATAAGGGGTTTGACATAGATAATTGTATGCCAGATGGAGTAACCTTGAATTACCCGCCTTTTCTAAATGATCAGCAATAATTTAATATTGATGAAGAAGTAAGGACTAGGAGAATAGCTAAAGAAAGAGTTCATGTGGAACGGGCCATCGAGAGAATAAAAAACTTTAGAATCTTAAAGCAGGTTATCCCACTACGCATGGCAGCCGATGTCAACAAAATATGGGTAATTTGTAGTTATCTCACTTTATTTTCAAAGCCTCTTGTCATGTCAGCTGATCATGAACAGTGATATTTCTATTATAATAATATACATGAAAAAAACTCAAGCTCTTTTTCAATTTTTCTGGTCAGTTTAAAATGCACTGTTCATCAGCCAATCAGAATCAAATAATTTTTTTATGTATATTATTAGTATAGGTAATCATATGGTTTCTCGTTCAATTTGGGATAATTCTCGCACTCGTGTGTTTTTCAAAGAGCCAAATTGCACTTGACCTACGGTCTCGTGCAATTTGTACTCTTTGAAAAACACACTCGTGCGAATTAATCCCAAATTGAACTCGAAACCATATGATTACCTATACTAATATATTATATAAACCATCCAAGTTAAACAAAAAAAACATTCTAATAATTAACTCAGTACTGAATGTTTCTAATCTTTGTGTTTCTCAAATAAACGGTTTCAGTTTGAGGTAATTATGTGATAAATTCTCATTGCTTAATTGTGACAAGAGAAAAAGAATAACTTTAATTTAGCATTGCATCATACTGAAACCTTTATGTATGACAGGAAGCATATCTCAAAACAGCTGGACTACTATTTTAATTTTATTTTATTATAAAGAGATTTTCATTATGAAAACTCAGTCCTACAAACACATGCATGTACAATCAAGGGGTTTTAGTGCATGTCCAATTAAATACTGTCCGACCCGTATTGGCATTTAAGTTTCACTGTTTGCAAAATGAAGATCACAGCAAATTAGTATAATGAACTATATAAAAAATATTATATGAACTTTTACTTGCAGAAACTATATTATAACTAGTCCCCTTTTTGTGTCTACACATAAATATAAATATAAATGCAAAAATAATTATTTGCAGTACATATACAAATATAGAATTGATTTAATATATATATACACAAAACTCAAAAATAGTGAACAATCTTAATAACTATTGTTCTTGACTGGCTATATAGCCTCTCATACATGTACATGTCAAAACTCTATTGTGTTTCAATGTGAGCACGAGGCTAGGAAGTCAAGAACAAGGCAGGTTGCCATATTTCGATTTGGTATATACATATTATATATAAATACAATAAGTAAATACATGCAGAATAAGATAACAATTTTGTCCTTATTGAAAAAATTGGACATAGATATTCAATATCTGATATTTATCTATTATTATGATCAAATAAATTAAATTATTATTGTAAATAAATATAATATGAAATTGTTTATGTATATATTTTAAAGAGCACTTAAATTAAATTATTTACTTTTTTTTGATGATTAGAGTGGTTTTCATAAATTTGTGAAATAATTACTGATTTCATTGTTTTATTCTATGTTCAACTAACCTAGCTAGTAGCTAGAGTCTAAACATTTAAAGTGTGCTGAATACTTCACACTAGAGTGGTTTCCATTCTGTTTTTGTTTTTGTATTTGACACACTTTGAAGCAATAAACAAGCGATTTCCGTGGTTTATCGGCGTAATAAACCACGCGGGATGCTGGGAGAACACGAAAAAAGGCCTAAGAAAAAGGCCTTTTTGAGTGTTCTCCCAACATCCCGCGTGGTTTATTACGCCGATAAACCACGGAAATCGCTTGTTTATTGCTTTTATAATATAGAAGATTGATTTTAAAAGGAAACTGAAATAAAATAAAGACGAAACATTTTTGACGTTTTGCTGATAAATGACTCAACTCTCCTGAGCATTCTCAGCCATCCAATTAAATTGCTCGTTATAAACACAAATTTACATGCTTTCACAACTTTCAGTACAATTTTCAAAGCGATAACTGAAATTCACAAATATTAAATGGGAAATATCATAATTCTAGATCTGAACTGTTTTTGTAAAACTTTAAAACAAAATACAAGTTAAAGTGTTCAAAGTCAATGCTTCAAATTGATTTCCAAGTGATTGATTGTGCAAGAGTTGAACATGTTGTCGAAAGCCCGTTCATGATCTTCGCCTTGGTCAGGTTTGGAATTCCTCTGTTTATTTGCCAACGATGGATTTACTGGTTGCTCAGGCATTATCGAACTTAGTGCAGTTGATAAAACATCACTACATTAGCGTAGTTGACCAGACGATGGGCGGCTGTGGTAGCTTTTCAAGCTGGTTTCACTTCGACGGCCAGATATCGCCATAATCTGACGGTCAGGAAGGCCGGCTTTGGACCAAACTGTTATCGCTGTCGCTCTTACGGAGTGATTTGTATACACTCGAGATAGGTTTGCTTCAACACTAATTGCTGCCATCATCTTTGCTAGCTTGTTGATCCCCATTGGTCTACTTTCGTACCAAACACTGTCAGTTGGACTCCATTTTCGTTTTGGATACTGGAAGAGAGCTTCGCACCCTGGGTTGATTTTAGAGAGATAAAGCTTCAACGATGTATATCCGTCGGTTGGGCTGTTGGTTTTGTACATTCTTCCCATCTTTTCATAGCTTTCAACATGTGCTATGCCGCCTGGATGGTTTTTGGTCGCTTCGACGTGAGACATGGTGACATATTCTTTGCCGTCTCCGTCTTGTTCAAATACAAAACTTCGGGTGGATAAACCTCTCTGGCCTTCTCTTCCTCTGCTACACCAGTAAAGAGACACATGAAACCATACATTCTTTACAAGACACTCTGGATGAGAAGGTAAGATTACTTGGCGGTTTTTCAACTTTTCCATATCTTGTTTCTCGATTGGAGGCTTGTGAGTTGTGTTTTCTTTTCCTTCTCTTTTTAACTTCTTGATTTGGGCGTCAAGGACTTTATTCGATAAAACAAAGCATGTATCTTTATTTATCTTAAGAGAACGGTTGAATGGAGGACTAGTTAAGAATCTTTCTATGCCATTTCGCAGCGATAAAAGTGTCGCACGGCTATAGCTTTCGCCGTTTTTGTTGCGAGCTTCGGCATAAAATTGCCGTAAGCTTACATCCAGGTCTTCAAAACTCATATTCTCCAGCTCTGGCGTAATTCCTTTTTCCAAACTCCATTCTATTTGTAGAAGAAGTAGAAGAAATAGATTTAGAAATTAATATTGTAGAAAACAAAGGCTCAAAATAATCACGATATTAATTTATTTGTTTACAAAAGCATTTGACCTTTCAACCCTGTTGCAAGCGAATAGACCACGGCGCCGGGATTTCATGAGAAAATATTTGTTTCTTTCAGTTGATAACTTACCTTTGAAAACAGAAACTGCCCATTTTGTGTTCTTTTTAGTCGCTTTTGCTTGGGCGCTATCGAGTAGCTCGTCCATTTGCTCTTCTCCGACATCGGCAAACCTTGATGTTTTGGTTACATTTGTTACTGTTTGAGCTGTTTTACTTAGTTTAATCTTTTCCTTTTCCTCTACTAGGAGGCAAAAATTGACCAACTCTTCGTCGTTCTCAATTCCAAAGAATTCATCAAATTCAAAACTAAAAGATGGCAATTCGTCGTCACTTTGGGAATGGTAATTTGTCGCCATCTTGAAAATGCGACAAAAAGCTGACGACAATTTTCGCCGTCCTTCAAAACCGTGGTTTATCGGTGTAATATACCACGGTTTTGGACCAATCAGAGCGCGCGTTAGAATCAAACTATGTTATAATAACTAATATGCTTTGTTTCACAGGTTAATGAAAACCACTCTACATGCATGTTGCACACTTTCAGTGTTTGTACTCTATTATACATAGTAAATATAATTCTTATAGTATTTGTTTCATGGGTTTATGAAAATGACTCTTCTGTAAAATCATAAATTAATTCATTTAAAGATTGAATTACTATTTATACAAGAAATGTAAAATAAAACCTGGTAAGCTTTGGAAGCATTATATTCTCCCAGTTTTCTACATTAAAATAAATGCGTTCAATGTGAATATCTTTAACAGTATAAACAATGAAATCTAGCAATGTTAATTGACAGATAGCCATAACTCCCTGGCACTGAAAGTAATAGACATGATTTTGTTTCAGACACGGTTTTCAATCTTTGTAGTGAAGGTAAAAATTTGAATCATCAATGGTCTTATCTATTTTTGACGATGGACATTTTATCTCAGCAGCACCATGAGGGTCTTGCTCATGAGAATCATAAACAAATGCATCAGGACTTGAACCAAGCCATGGCCATTTATGGTTGATGACAAAACCAACTGATTGACAAATATCCACAGGATAACTCTGCTTTGATTCAAAATACCTTAAAAGTGCAGGTTCTTCACTGTCCTTACCCCACTTACAACTTTTTAGTACTCGTGTTGACAAAGATGAATTTGAAATTGTCCCAATAATTGTCTTGGGATAAACTGACTCCCTTCTCTTTATTACTGAGCCAAAATTTGAGGATGTCAATCGTTTGCGTCTTTCTGCAAACAACTCCTGGCTATCTGATTGTCCTCTGGTTTTTCTTTCAATTTCTCTTGATTGTTTATAATCAATGTTCATGTTTTTGTCTGAGTCTGAGTCTGCTGTTCACTTCCTGATATTAGAGTTAAATCTGTGCTGGCACCAGATAGAGTACTTAATATTTCTTCTCTCACACTTTCTGTGTTAAGACAACTTCAAGCTTTTTTGATAGACTTAACTTTCGTTTTTGAAGGCAAAGTATCTCGATATTGTACATAATCAAAAGGATTAAAGTCCTGGTCAGTCAAAACATCAACAAGAGGGCTTTCCCCACCACATTCGACAAGACTATTTCGCAGTTGCACCAAATCTTCTTTTACAACTTTCCAGCAAAGGCAGGTGTAGCATTATAACCTTCTCTTTGACCTGTGACGTAAAGACGTTTACGACCAGTGCGGTCTCTTTAGTACTTTGCATGTTCAAATAGCAGATCTTCATATAGTATGGCTTCTTTCATTGAGGTTCCTGCTGTCGGAACGTTCCATGTTTGTAGCTTTTCGGTGCAAGAAATACTGTCAGGGACCTCCAAGAGCTCCAGCTCTTTATAGTCTAAAACTTGGAAAAGGAGAGCGGCAACATGCTTAAAGCATCCTCCTTTTCCAGCGGGACACTCGCAATGCGTACGAGACACCTTCCCAGATTGATGTAGGATGTGTATATAAATTGTGTATTCGGTTTTCTTCGTTTGGGCATGGACTTTTCCACGAACCAGAAAAAAACTCCTCGTTGCCCAACCTCACATGGGGTTTAACTAAAACGTTGTTCACAAATCCCGACTTGAACAACTGATAACTGATAACTGATAACTGATAACTGATAACTGATAAAAGTTTTTTATGTCTTTTAGCTCCTTTGGGTTGTTGATCTTCGCCCATTTCTGAAACGATGTGGTTTTGAAGCAATTCGTACGTGAAAGGCGGCAAACCTGACAAATTTCTCGTCCACACTACTCGAGGACATTGACTTGTATCCATTTTCCTTTTAAAATTGCTTTTTGGTATAAAATACCAACGTAAACAGTATACAAAATCTCTTTTCACAGTTTGTTTTAAAAGTCGGCCATTTTGAATATGTCTCAATTTCCCACACTTCCCATAACTCCCTGCGCGCGTCGCTTATAGCTGGAATGGGCCATTGGTAACTCTATGTGTTCATTTTATCATTGAATGTGTTCTTGGATGATAAATACATCATAAACTTTGATCAGAGTTGATATCTTTTTGTTTGCACAAACAAAAATACGATATTTTATTTGGAAAAATGAAGAAAGCTGGAGTAATTTAAAATATTTTGGCATTAAAATTTCTGTTAGTTTGTCGAGCCGCCGTCACACTGAATGAAAACAGATTCCTGACAACCCGCTCTTTTTCAGTAAAACTACTGGGAAACCATTTGAAAGCAACGCGCGTCGTAAAATATCAAAAACATTAATTATAGAGAGAATAAAAAAAATTATTAAGTTATTTACCGGCTAGAGGTCGGTCCGTATAGTGAAAAACTGCCCTCGGCGGACCTCGGTCCGTACATCCAAGACCTCGGGCAGTTTTTCACTATACGGACCTCCCAGCCGGTAAATAACATATATATATTAATTTAACAATATATTTAGATCATATAGATCTTCACAATTATATATATCTCTATATATATATCTCTAAGTTTTTGTAATATTAGTTTTTGTATTTATGATATTGCAAAGTGCTTTTGGGCTCTTAAGCGCTATATAAATAAATTGTATTATTATTATTATTGTTATAATTATTATTATTATTATTATTATTATTATTATTATTATTATTATTATTATTATTATTATTATTATTATTATTATTATTATTATTATTATTATTATTTCGTAGAGCTATCCACGAACGTGTCTATCCAAGTAGACCACTACAACTTCGTTTGCATCAATTCTTTTATTCCCTTTGTCACTGGTACATTTGCGTCTCTTACAATTCGCACTCCAACAGTTTAGCTACCTATACATCGATTTTCTACCTATATTTATATCAAAACTCTAACTGGAACAACATACCTAAGTTTACAGTCATTCATACCTAGGTTTACAATCATTTCTCTTGCGTACGAGAAGTCTATTCACTATTCATTATGTATCCTGTTTTTGCATGCTTGTTGTGTGACTAATAGTTATATACTCTCCGATATATACGTGCTAATCCCTTAAATTGGTATCTCTAATCTTGTTATTGAATGTCCCGCCCGACTTGTGACGAGTGACACTATCAAAATACCGGTATAACGTGACTAATATATCTAAGTTATGTTATGCTAAATCTTTGCTTTTAAAGACTAAATAAATGTTAAACAATTGACTAAAATAATACTGTAAAAATGCTTAATTTTACTCCTCGACAGCAAATTTTCCATTGGTTGTCTCGGTAGTATAATAGCTTAAAGTGCGGACACAGTAGTGCAGACGTTCTCGGTTCCAATCCTAGCATTAGTACTCAAAGACTTCTTCCGCCAAAAATCGCTGTCTAGTAAATTCTTTTTAAGTCTGATGCTTACTAGGATGGAAATTATTAGTTATACACACTGAATAGAACATACTACAATTATATTCTTAATATCGAATAATGGTCTAACTGCAATATGTTTAATATTGCAGAGTGCGAATTTGCTTTCAGACGCAGGTACCCTGCAATCAGTGAATAAGTGTAGAGAGAGAACAAGTGGGTAGGGTAGTGAATAGTAACTATATTAAAATAACTTCCCTTTGAGCATAGCAATTACAAAAACTAAAAATTAAAAAAGCGTGATCGTATGTTCCTTTGTTGGTTTATCCAAGTGATCGATTGTTTCTACAGGGTACCTCGGTAATTAGAGTTGTAGCAAGAGATATGGATATCAAGGTGAATAACCCAATCAAGTACGAATTATACCAAGGTAACTAAATATATAAGCTGCTATTATTTCGAAGGGATTTCAACATTAACAACAGAAAGCAAGGCTACTAGATTTCAGTCGTGCACCCTTACGACCCTTTATTAAAGTGGGTCATTGTAATGTAGCTGTTAATGACTTGTCATATCCTGCTCTATAACATTCCAGACGATTGGGGTCATTGTATCTTATTAGGTAACCAGGGTGGATCATTTGCCATCGATGCGAGTTCTGGTCTTATCACTGTCAATGGAACTATTGACGCCGAGAAAACACAATACTACACACTTCAGATAAAGGTGAGAAATGAACATTTAATGTTTTGATGTACAAATAAGACGGTAAAAGTCGCTTTATGTAGCTAGGGATTTTCTAGATTTATTCCGAGAAACGTACAAACGTGATACAGAATAGATGTTTGTAGCATCAGGTAGCTAAGGTTACGGTCCACGCTCGCGGTGTGCTTTCACATGCTCTCAGTTAAAAGTGTGTTTACCGCGTCATTTTACAATACTTATAGACATAGCATATATGATTTAAAGCTTATATAACAGAGAATAAGACTGTTTATGTTTTGTTATATACAACAATTGTCTGTAAGATATGCTCTTCGAAAAACCTCAAAATAAACCGTCTTCAATGCGAGTTGTTTACAAAAGTATAAGTCAAAAAGTTCATACTGCTTTGCCGTCATTTATTCGTCAATCAACACATATTGGTCTTCAAAACCGTGTCCAGTTTATTTTTTGATAAAATGCTTAGTTTTAGAGTAATGGCCCATTTTCATAAGTAATACCATGGCTCGAGGGAAATTAGTGATTAAATTTCCCCGAATACCGAGGGAAAGTTTGTGGACTTTCACAAATTTTCCCGAGGTATTTGGGGAAATTTAATCACTAATTTCCCGAGTGCCATGGTATTATTATGTAATACCATGATTACCGAGGAATATAGAACTACTGTTAGGAAATACATGTTAGTTTACACAGAAGCATAAATTGTAAACTTTTACAAAGCTGTTGATTTTTGGCATACTTTTAAAATAGTTGCTTTTGTTAAATGAGACAATGCCGAATTGTACCACCACGCATTCATTATAATTTGTTTGCATAAACACGCATGACATACTATACTTCAATGTAGTCAACGCATGCGTATAGTTACTTAATGAATCCCACAAGTGTTAGAGTATGGACTTATGTGTAGTAAGGGGTCCTATATTTTAATAATTTTCAACTGGGTCGAAGCAATCCAGGAATGGTCTCGATGATTGTTATAATGAGGGACCATTGAGGGATAGTCTCCTACATTTTCCTCATGCATACAACATGAGGAAAATTTAGAGGACAAAGAAATCCTTTGTCTTTTACTAAATTTCCCTTGCATAAATTAAATATAAATAAAAGACAAAGAATTTCTTTGTCTTCTAAATTTCCCTCATGTGGTATGCATGAGGAAAATTCGAGTTTGTAAACCCCTCGGAAGACAAAAGAATCCGAGGTGATCATGGTATTATGTTATTTAATTTGAAGTTTTAACAATGAGTCGACTTTGAAACACATTTATTCAAGAACGAAGCATTTTATCGAAAAAACTGGACACGGTTTTGAACACATGTATGTGCTGATTGACATAATGCAGAAATGACGGCGAAGTAGTAGAAACTTTTGGACTTTTACTTTTTTAATGAAAGCGCTCGATTTTGAGGTTTTACGTGAAGCATTGGTTAAAGATATTCTTTTTCTTAAAAAAAAACTTACATAGTCTTATTCTCTGTGATATAAGCTTTAAAATGTTATATACTTTGTCTATCTTTATTGTTAAGTGACGCGCTAAACAATTTTTAACTGAGAGCTCCCCGCGAACGTGGACCATAACCTCAATTGATCGTCATATCATCGTCATCATTATTGTCAACATTATTATCAGCTGGTCAATTTTATTTTCACTAAAATTATTATTTATCATCACCATCATTACTTTCACGAACATCATTATTTATTATCATCATCATTATTTTTAACCACTGATCATTATCATTTTCAATCTAGCCATGGATATTTCATTGTCTTCTCAACCAACATTCTTTTCGTCTTTTTTGCATGATCATTATCATTTAATCTGTTAAGGTATCAGGACTGGTTATGGACAACTCTCTGCTAAAATTTTTTTTCTTCTTCTATAAGTTAGATTGTGATATTATCTAACATATTCTTTAAAAAAAAATGCCGTTTTTACTTTCCAATTTCGCTAAATTGCTGATAATAAAATTCGTGATCAACATTTGACCGGAACTATCATGTCAACAGCTAATTAGCTATCCGTCATCGAAAGCTAATTGCCAGGCAACAATATGAATCGCCATGCATGTTTACTCACAAAATAAAGAATCTTACTCAAATATCTTCTACGCGAAAATCGAAAAACTTTTAAAAATTTCTGTCATATTCATGGTGTAGGTTCTCGTATAGTCCATTACGATTCTTTATTGGCTTCTCGAAAGCAAAGATCGTCTTCTTTGTTATCGCCAAAACCAAAGAAACCGTTCCCGCTCGAACGACGAAAATCTCTGGCAGAAAGCGATCGAGGCTCGTATTATGCTCAGGAAACACAAAGGTCAGAGGATTCTACACAAAGTGCTGCACATTGTAGTAAAGTGCTTGCTTCGAGGTTTTAAATACAAACACTTCGCCATCAAATCTAGAAGTCCTAGAAGTTAGGGCCGAAGTTAGAATGTCAAATATTCAATATTCACTCGAAAGTAAGCGGTAAAAGTAGCATTGTTATCTGTGCGTTGTTACAAAGGTATTGACATTAAAATACGATCATAATTACCCGGCCCTAATTCCCTCATTTGTTGAATAACAATTTCTCTAGGTCGCCGTAGCGGCTCTGGTTGTGTGTTTGCATCGGCCACAGCTCACACGCGAACAGTTTCCTCTAGGCATAGTTTGTTTCTCTAGTTGAATTTGTAAAATCGTATGTTAGGATTTCAGTGAGTGTCAACTAATATTATAGGCGAAATGCATCATAAAGTCATCATCGACATCGACTAGAAACATGGGTTTCAATACACCAGAGAACGAGTGACTGGAATAGCATCCTATTACACTAATAATAGCCTACGGTATATGATACAGACCAGGCAAGATGACAACTCATTGACAGATGAAGTGTCTGTGTAAACACTCAGCGGCTCCCTGGCCCGAAACTTATAAACGCGTTTTTCTCGGTAACTTTTTAGCCTCAAACCTTCATTTTTAAACGACTATCATTCGCTCAAATTTTAACAGATTGCAACTTAACTTCGCAATTTTGTAGAACGATGTTTCAAGCGTGGGACGGTGTCTGCGATTTCCTATTTTTTATTTTGTTAAAAAGATATCACTTCATTAGTAAGAAAATACATTAAAATATCGATTGTTGATGTTTGAGATCTCGTAGCAACTGATCTAAGATAGATATGAAAAATCCCAGGCACAGTTTTGAAGATTAACTTCTCTTACGTGCAAAGACGTGTTTGTTATTGACATGACGGTAATTTGTAAAGGGCTGTGATTTTTCAAACAGAGGACACTCAAATCACACTAAACTCTACATATCTTTTTCGCAATTTAAGTTATGGACAATTCGAAAATGTTTCCTAAAACTACATTTATTCACCTATCAGATAATATATACTTTTATAACAAAATATTGTAAAGCTTGAGCACAATTTGATGTCGCGCACATAGGGGTCCATAACCAGTCCTGATACCTTAATTGTTGTATTGTTAGGCGTTCGAAGTACCTGACCAAAGTTCCAGCACTACAGTCAAAGTATTGATCACAGTCCTTGACAAGAATGATAACCCTCCTATCCTGTCACAAGCAAGTTACTATTTTGCAGTACGAGAAGACCAGGCAGTTCCTGGACGATTAGTAACCAATCAACTGATTGTAACAGATGCAGATAAAAGAGTTAGTAGTGATCCAATAGCTAGTTTTAATATTGTTGTGGCATTTCTCTAAAAGGTATCACTTTGCGATGCTATGTTCTTGGTGGCAAATAATTAATCTTATTTTTTTGTAATAAAGCTAATGAAAAACAAACCATTAAGGAAAGGAGGCACGTTACATGATTGACGTTTAAAAAACTTCCTAAGAGGTGCACACGTTATATATTCAGACAATTCTAAAATGAATGCCGAAAACTCCTACCACTTGCGCTTCAACAATACATTAATGACCTTTAAAATTTACATAGATTTTAGACTGGAATACTCAACCGTTCAGGTTGTCAAGCTTTAATTTCAATTATATAAAAGGTGACATAATGCCCCAAGACAACATACTTTTATGTAGAACTAAGAGTCCATAGCAGCTTCACCTATATATTAGCATATCAAACATGGATGTGTTAGTAACTTTCTTTTTTTTTCAGTTCGACTACCGACGCTTTACATATGCAATAACAGGTGGTGACAGCAGTAAATTTACTATCGACCCAAGCAGTGGCGTACTTAAGATAAACAGTACTTTGGACTACGAGACGCAGATAAATTATACTTTTACTGTAAGTTCAATTCCATGATTTGAATTCTGGACCGACGGCGGGTTGGTCTTTGAAAGGCAGAAAGGAATTATTAATCCATTGTATTTATGTCGTTTAGATCGTTGTGACAGAGACTGGTACAGCGGAGAAATTCAGTGACAACTCTATTGTCTTACTTACTCTCATCAATGTAAACGACAATGATCCAAAGTTTCAACAACCATCGTACAACTACACGTTTAATGAAGAAGTCATTGCTGGAACATCCATCGACGTCATAACGGTAACAATAATGATATTTCACTTCTCGATCTCTCTAAAAATGTTTAACTTATAACTCTGATGCAGTGTCGCGTAGGGAATGTTTCTTTATGTTGTTACTGAATTAATATAGCTGATTGATTACTTGTACTAATACTGAATTATGAAATGTGTCAAGTGATAATTATTTTTTTTCTCTCGTTTTTCAGGCAGCCGATAATGACCATGGTACATTTGGTAAAATATCATACTACTTGAAAGAAGAGGATGCTGAATAGTAAGTAATATATTATATGAGCGGCAGTACGATATGGTACCTACAATAGTCCTAGCCTTTAATTTTCAACGACTTCAGCTTCGATAGCGTATATCATATTCCTTACAATTTGACTACAGCTCGCGGTAATTTAAGAAATGTACACATAATGAAAGTATTGAAACACTTCCACAGGCTCTTGCTAAATTGTGCCTCTCATGCTCACTGCTGTGGTCCAGGATCGAGTCCCTGCTCGGGCATGGACTACACGTGATTTTACTTTAATTGTCATTAGGGGTTTTATCCGGGCTATCCGGTTTTCATGTGAGCAAAGACGTGTGCTTAAATATTTAATTGCTGAAAGCATAATTTTAAAGTTTTAATGCATATGCTTTAGTTAAGTGAATAATCAACAAAACTGTATATTACCCTCTTTATAAAGGAAATTGATCTACTTAGTATTTTTAGTTCACAAAACCACAGATGCGTTTTTGAATTCGAACACAGTTTTTAGCATTCAGCATTCACTGATCAACCATTATTAAAATAGCTTTATTCTTAATTCAACTGATTCCTCTTCTATTTTGCTGGAATTTTTCTTTTCAAGTTTTCAAGTCGATTCCAACACAGGGAACATCACAGCTGCTAAGACATTGTACTACAAAAACAAGCAAACCTACCAGTTTCGTCTACATGCTAGAGACGGCGGTGGACTAGACTATAGGGAGGCGGTAGTGATGGTTAACGTTGTATTGAAAGATGTGAACGATAGCAATCTAACATTTACCAACAGTTCAGGTTTGTCATATTTATATATCAAATTGTACATTATATCACTAAACATTTTCAATTTACCCATGTTTTTTTCTACATATCACTTAAAGCTGAGCACAAACTATACACAATGTGTTATTTTCAAAGGTTTGTTCATAACAAACCAATCTAAACCATCCAAATGATCTCTATTATGGGCAGTTTTATAGTCGATTGTTCAGCTTTCGTTTCAAGATCTCTCCTGAAACCTTGATAATGGTGCTTCTTAAAAGTCTCTGTAGTACTTTAATTAGCCATTCTTTTAGTTGTGATGCGTGCTGTAAATGTAATGGGCGTAGAAGAAGTGACTTAGTGTGTCGCTTTGTGTTGCATGCATCCATGCATGTTAGCCACTTGCTCGGAAGCAGATTTGGTAAATCAAAGCCCCAGCCACGCTTAACGTACATTTATAGAGTCCTTTAGTGATGCCGTCATAAAAAAAATTCACTTTATCATATTTTTGGATTCTTAAATTTGATAGGCAATCAAAAAAGATATTCACAAAGCAAATTTAACTAAAATTTGTCAAATAGCAGCTGAGATATAGCCACTGAATTCTCTGCTTTTAAATTGTTAAACTTTTATATAACAGTGATTTGCATATTTAAGTGGCCACATCTGAGCTGTTATTTGACCGATTCTCGTAAAGTTTTGCGTGTGAACGTCTTTTTTGATTTTTCATCATATACAAACAAAAATTGTTAAAGTCAACATTTATGTTTTCATGACGTCACACTTAAGGACTGCTAATTGCATCTATTGTAATTTTTGTGATTTTCTTTGTCGCACGCTCTGATTGACTGATGACCATGCGAGATTCTTTTTTATTCCCATTTTCGATTAGGGAAAATATCTCGCACCGGCAACTATTTGGCTAATCTAAAGAAAAACAAACGCCACCATCCATATGTGAAGGCGTAGTATTAATATCGTCCTGTGATTTTGAAATTTCCGAAAGAAAGTCAGATTGCAAACACCACAGAAAACCCAAAGTCCAAAAATTTCAATCGATTTTTATATAAGAATATATAAAAGCGACTGAAATATTGTAAAAAGAAAATCGGTTTAAACCATGTTTAGTTCACGTACAGCGAGAAATACAGTCTTTACGTAAATTTAATGTAGATGTTCGTAGAGTTTGGTCGAATATTTACGCGACATTTAAGGAATGCATTAAATTCCATTGTACGTTAATGTACGTAAAGATCCGTAAATGTCCGTTTATGTTAAGTGTAAGACAATATACGTGGTACGTCAATGTCAGTAAATGTGACCTTTACGTCAATACACGTAAAGATCCGTAAATGTCCGATTTCACCGGCATTCACTATATGCTTTTGTTATCGTTAAACATTTTCAACTGAAAATTTTACACATGCCTGCGTGATCTACGTACGTGATTTTCACTCTTCTTTTCTCGAGTTTGTGCAAACTGATCTACAGTATATCGAGGTAAGATATTTTCCAATCACAATTTTTATAGTGACAACCAACCAACCAACCAACCAACCAACCAACCAACCAACCAACCAACCAACCAACCAACCAACCAACCAACCAACCAACCAACCAACCAACCAACCAACCAACCAACCAACAATCAAACACACACAAAAAAAAACACAAAACCACATACAAACAGATAACTTAAAGCCGATGCATGGATAAATATATAGTAATATATTTGATAAATTGTTTCATTAAAATATTTTTGATTTTCAGGAAACAAAATAAGGACATAATGGTACAATAGGAAAACACAGGAAACATGATGTTGCAAAGAACCAATAACAAGTGGACAATTAAAAGCAAATTGTGAACAAATATTTCAAAATCGTTTTATTTATTTTTCAGATCAAACAGTGTGGAAGTTAACATATGGAAAGGGCAGTTCTGGGTTGCATTTTGGAATTCACGCATTCTGATTGGCTTAGGGCGTGCTTTATGAGAGCACAGCACGCGCGTCTGCATGTTTATCAATTACATGCTTTAATTGCTGCTTCGCGTCGTGCTTCTCTTAAGGTGATGTTACACACAACGATTTTCAGCGACGATTTCTCGCGATACGCCGTTGCACAAAAATTGATGCGTGTGACATGCTACGTACGCAGATTTCGACACACCGGTCCCTGCAGTTCGGGGATCGATCTGATGTCAACAAATAAGATTGAAGAAAGTAAATGAAGAAAACGAAAGTTGTTTGAAATATGTTAGCATTGTATATGAAATATTGCTTGACCAGAGCCGCTAGCTTAGACGATTCAGTTCGCAATAAGTTGATATCAATTATTGAAACAAATCCTTTTCTGCGAAAAAAACAAGCCTTATATAAGTGAGGTTGAAGAGAAGTTTCATTTTTGTTTTGATTCGTCATGAGTGCGTGGCTTGGGAGCTGGGGAAGAAAACCGGGTTGTGTAACATGTATTAAGCGGTGGTCAAGCGGGTATGATAGTTGATGATAGAATTTAAATCGTCTCAACTATCATCAACTATCATCAACTATCATCAACTATCCTGTATGTATAGTTGATGATAGTGGTCAAAATCACACGAGTGAAGTTGTTATGAGCCAGCGTGTACAACTGCTGACTTATTTACTATCATCTACTATCATTCGCGCGGTCAAACGGCAAAAACTATCATCGACTATCATGTGAAATTTGAACATGTTCAAACTCTATGATAGTCCATGATAGTTGATGATAATTGGTGGTCAAACACACATGATAGTTGGAACTATCATCAACTATCATGAGCTATTTGCTATTTGCCGTTTGGCCGAGGCTTTAGAAAGTGACAACACCTCTCTCGTGTTCCTTAAAACCCCGCGCGCTTTATAACTGAACACAACCCGCGCTTGTTTTCGTTTGCTTCACTGTGGCAATAATGTTGTGCATTGTTGAGTTTCAGAGCGACACAGAAACTACAAAAGGAGGGTATCCGGAAGGAGGTAGGTAGGATAAGATCAGCTATGGAATTTGTGAACGTTTTTGGCTGCCGCCAATCGATCGCGTAAACATAAACGGCGCTGATTAACTAGCAGCAGCCAATTGCAAAACATGATATTTCACAACTATACAGCTCCCGTTGGAATTTTTGAGTTCGCAGAAAACCGATCGAACTGATCTAATAAGCCTGTTTTCTAACAATTTTTCTTGTTAATAGCCTTCTGTCCAAGAAAAAAAAAAGAACGCAACGTTGAAATAAGCTTTCCAATTTATTGAAGCTTTTGAAAGCAAACGTTATTTCTAGCAACGGTAATCATTAAGATAAACGTTTCTAGCTATTCCATATGTCGTTGTAAAGAATTGAAGTCAACGTTTTGACGCGTATACAAGTTTATAAAGAAGACTTATCATTCGATGAAGACTGTCACATATGTATAAACTTTTATCCTTGAAAGCAGTAAATTTGTAACTATGCTATCTTTATTAATTGTTCACCAGAATAACGAAGACGAAGTATCACTGAATTAAAGTGTAGTGGTTCAGTACGATATGACAACAGTCAGAAACAATATCAACCAACCACACAGATGAATGCTCATCTAAGCAACCTGATTCTGATATTGATATTAAACAGTACTGAAAAAGCTTAAGGAAAATAACCAGTTTTGCGCTATCCTAAAACTGAACGGCGAAGAACCACAAAGCATAGTGCTTTACCGAGGTTCCAGTCCATAAGTGTTTTGTTATATACCCGACTTTTTGTACATGTCAAAGAACGACAAAAACATAACTACGAACAATTATTTTTTATTTCAAATGTGATCTTTTTGAGCTGACGAAATCCATCGCCAGAAAAATCAAACCAAAGGAGGAGGAGCCTAATATTTTCTTTTACTGATAAGGCATCTACATATCTGTGGGTCGTGAAAGATGGTTACCCGGGCAAAATCAGCATCATTTTTACAATCCTATTTTTCTTGTCCTGGACGCCTAACATGTTACTCTATTTGATAACTTCGCAATTCAGGTTTTCAATAAAGTTACAGCAAAATGAAGCTGTTTTGAACGGTCACATAGACTAATGTGATAATACTAAGTCAGATTTGTGTAATTAGCTCAAGGGAAAAAATCGCAGCAAAACAGAACACTAAACAGAACGCTAAATCAGGTATATATACGGGGATTAGAATTAATTATTTTAATTGACTTTGTCATTCTCGGTTTTTACCTGGGGCAATCAATTATTTAAACATTTGATTATAAACTAGTTAAAATTATTCGCGATATGCAATCGTTACCAGCTTGAACTATATGTTAATATTGTTCATCAGTGTCTCTAATCGATGTTTTTTCGTACCATGTTCGTGCCAATAGTGTATAATCAATCACGTTCACTAGTATCTCTAATCGACATTTGTTCGTGAACAGGGCCGGTGGTCATAAGTATCTCTAATCGATATTGTTTCGTAATTATAACGAGTTCCGTGTTAATTGTGTTCATAAGTATCTTTAATCATAAGTATCTTTAATCGATATTTGCCGGTGGTCCTATAAGTATCTCTAATCGATATTGTTTCGTAATTATCACCAAGTTCATGTTAATAGTGTTCATAAGTATCTTTAAATCGATATTTGTTCGGGAACAGTGCCGGTGGTCATAAGTATATCTAATCGATATTGTTTCGTAATTATCACAAAGTTCGTGTTAATAGTGTTCATAAGTACCTTTAATCGTTATTTGTTCGGGAACAGGGCCGGTGGTCATAACTATCTCTAATCGATATTGTTTTGTAATTATAACCAGGTTCGTGTTCATAAATATCTCGAATCGATATTTTTTCGTTACCAGGGTCTCCATAGTGGTTCTTGTGTTGGTGCCGTGGGGACTGGTAAAGTGTCTTGTGGTACTAATTGCTGACCAGTAACTGGACCAGTTGGTAATAATACTGCTGCTACTTTGCCATTGATTACGTGTCCAGGAACTAAGTGGTACCGTTGTTGTTTGTACCTGGCCTGGTTTGGACGATAGTACGGTGACCATGGCTGGTCAATTGGTTTAATACATGATGATAAATGTGATAATATCATAGATTTGATATGTACATCAACAGCGTTAGTAGATGAGAGATAACGTAGAACTTCATTGGTGCATTCATTAAAGCCTGCTTGATAGTAGGCCGTGGAATTTGTTTTAGCTGAAAACGACATACAATATTGATAATTAGAAATTAATTATGATAAAATACAGCATTTGATCAAATTTTTAAGGGAGTTCGGAACTATTGTTACTGCGCATCTCGTTCGCGCACATCCTCGCAGCAAATTAAGCAAAAATAAGTATTTCCTTTATTTTTTAAGCTTCGAATAAACAAGAGGATAGAAAGGGCTTATTATAAAAATGACCAT
This sequence comes from Metridium senile, assembly GCA_949775045.1. Classification (NCBI taxonomy): domain Eukaryota; kingdom Metazoa; phylum Cnidaria; class Anthozoa; order Actiniaria; family Metridiidae; genus Metridium; species Metridium senile. The sequence continues at coordinate 4,591,932 of OX459106.1, forward strand.
GGTTGGTTAAAAAAGCATTTCACCAAAAAGCATTTCACCATTTCACCCCATACAGTTCTACAACAAGCAAGGTGACCCCTTTTTGTCAGTTTTTAGTTTCACCTATATGCCTTTCTTTAGATAGAAAAAAGTCCTGTCAGTGGAAAACATGATGAATCATCCAAAACTATCTTAATAGACAGATACCAAATTGTTTATACTTGTAATTGTGGCATGAGTAACCTAGCGGTGAGAGGGCTGGCATTTCACCACTGTAACCTGGGTTCAATTCCCAGCTCGGGCGACAAGTGAATAGAGTTTGTTTGATGTGTTGTTCTCTCTTATGCCACCCGGGTTCTCCTGTTTTTCTCCCTCCGCAAAAATCAACATATGAGTCGAGAGCTTAGTGCATAGAATCTGTAAATGAAGTAAGTAGTGTGTATTGAAGATTTATACGGCCCCGCAAGCTTTGTGCTTTTAAATTATACAATTGTTTTATTTTATGTTATATTACACCACAAAAGTATCATCAAGTATTTTAGAACAATAATCTCTGAATAGGGTTTTTGGACAAAGTTAAAAAAGGTGTAAATAATGAATAGAAATAACAGAATAACATAACATAACAAATAGAAATGCAAGCTACAAATTGCAATCTGTATTGTGTGCTAAAGCTTGCTCCGAATTAACCAATTCATTTACACCAGTTTCTACTTATGTTGTCCAAGATGAAATAGAAAATATATAGTATTTCAATGATTTTTTTACGCGAAAAGCAATGGACACTTTCTCTTTAGGATGATCTAAATGATGCCAACACTTGTACAAATCCAAATGTATATAGTTTTTGTCCCTAAGATATATCACGAGCTTGTTTGATTATTTTGCCCCTGCGATGTATTTTACTTACATGAGATGTGCTGGTTCTTGAGTGTTCGTAAATGCCGCACCGTCATTTCAAGAATATCAGCCTTTTCAAGTTTAGTATAGCACGAGGTCTATAAAACACAATAACATTTTGTTATACAATACGTTTCGTGATAACTTTTCCAATATATTTTCTACAATTATGGTATATATGATTTAGGTATAAACTATGGGTTCCCCTATAGATCTTCAAATAACGCCGGATGATAACTGACCTAGTCATAAGATTGCCAAAGATCTATCAAAATCACCAAATAAATGCCTGAAACCCCTTATTTTTAGGAGCTTTTGCTAAAATCGTCTAAAATTGCCTAAAAACTCCTCAGATCGCCTTAGATTTTCGGAGCTTTTTGCTAAAATTAATTAAATATTAATTGCCTAATAATACGTCGGCGACTTTAGGACCGGGAGTATTGGCCTTGCGTGATCATGATTTGCTGCACATGTGAGCTCAAGCAAAATTGATAACGATAGTGATATTAAACAACAGAAAATAGTATATTTAATAGCTATCAATTATAGCCACATTTTTTTTTATAGTTGTTAATCAGTGATAAGTTATATAAATAATATATAGGTAATATAATGATATTTGTAACACCGTAAAAAATGTTGACTTAACTTTACTGACGTTTCGAGCTTTAGCCATTCGTCGAAGTAAAAAAGCAGGAATAAAAGAGTAAAAGAGTTAGACTCCGACGAAAGGCTAAAGCTCGAAACGTTAGTACAGCAAAGCAAGACCAAGCAAGCAAGCGAGCGTCTCTATGCTCTACGGTGTTTGAAGCGGAGTGATGTACTTCCTAAATAACTCTGTTCCGTCTACTGCTGTTTTGTTCGATCTGTTATTGAATAAGCGTGTCCTGTGTGGCACTCTTCACTGACCAATGCTCTATCTGACGAACTTGAACAAATCCAGAAACGTGCTACAAAGATGCTTCCTGAACTTTCCTACCATGAGCGGCTTGCTCATCTGAGTATACCTACTCTTCAAAGTGCGCAGAGGGGAGTTATGTCGCCGGTTTTATAAAACCATAAGACGTCCTGATGACAAACTTTATGACATTTTACCTTCAATAACCGAGTCAGTTTATTCCCTACGGAACCGAAGGAAAACTCCACTTCTCAAATGCAGAACCAAACGTTTTCAAAACAGTTTCATTCCATATGCTATTAAAAAATGGGATGCATCTCCATGACTTGTGATTTTAGATTTCAAATAATGTACATAATTATTCACTTTTTGATATTCAGTTTTTATATATGTAAATAATTAGCCTTCTAATTGTTGTATATATTTAAATTTTATTTCTTGTAATCTTGAGTTTTTCAAATTTCATTTGCCATTCAAGAATTAATAAAGCTTTATTATATACGGTGTTACAAATTGCATTCTATTACCTATCGTTTATAGTATCAAACACCGACGCAGCCCATGGGCAGCAGAGTATCGTTCGCATTTGTATTCGCTTGTAATCTCCGTGTCGGTCGTTTATTTGTTTGCTTTGTTATTCCATTGACCCTTCGTCATATTTCTAGCTCCTATTTCAATCTCGTGATGTTAGTTTATCTGGTATTAAAAGCGATCGTATGTCACTCGGTTACTAATCGGTAACTTCTTTAACTGCCTCCGAATACAAACGCGAACGATACTCTGCTGCCCATGCGCAGCCTAAACTGTTTACTAGCTAGTTTCCAATTCATTTCTTGTAGTTGTTAATCAGTGACGTTAAATAAATATATATAAATATGCATAATAAACTTTAACATTTTCTTTGTCATTTTACTTAGTAGGTCACTTGTGTCTGGCCAAAAATTGAGACGTTGAAAAATGTGTTTTATTGGTTAGCTTATAGTCTTTATAATATGAAATATGTTGAATACATAGCTGAACATGTGTAAGAAACTCTAAAATGTGATGTGTCGTATTTGTGAGTCTCCCGAATTAGTAAGACTCTTGTGCCTGCCTAAAAGAAATATGTTGAATAAACAGCTCAGTTTATTGAAAGGCATGTGCAAGAAACTCTCAAAATGTCTATGTTGTCTTTGTATTGAAAAAAAAAAACATGACTTGTTATAAAAATGTTGTTTGACTTCTGAATCTGGTATCTGAGACAAAGTTAGCAGCTACAAATGACAGATAATAATACTTATTAATATAGTTTGTAGTCAAATTAGAAGATCAGTTTTTTTGAATTATAGAACTGAGTGCGATTTTTGCATTTAGTTGTACGAAGTGCGAAATTAAAAATATTGGATTCAAATTCATCCTCAACTTAGACAATAGGTTATTTAATGATATTTGTAACACCCTATAAGAAATGTTAACTTAACCGTTCACTGACGTTTCAAGCTTTAGCCCTTCGTAGGAGTAAAAAAGCAGGGATACACATCGCAATTTCAGTTCAGATTCAGTTTTTCAACAACATACCAGTCGCCTTCGATAAGATAATACGTTGTTTAATTTTATATAAAATATAGGTTAATTTTGAGTAAGAAGTTAAGTGCACTGAATTGATGTATTTAATTAATAAGCTCAAAAGTAAGCATTTTAGATCCGGATTCAGATTCAGATATCAGATCGAAATATACTATTCTAAAGTTTTTTTAAACAATTTAACGAAAACCAGGTTTGTTTGATAAGGTATGTGTTTTGAATAAAAGTAAAAGTTTTAGATACAGCATCAGACCGTCCACTTTTATTCAGACAGAAAGATATGTTTTTGTTGAGATTATGACGTTTTCGAAAAGTATATCGTTTAACTGACTAAAGCATAAACGATAGGTAATATAGTGAACTTTGTAACACCGTAAAAATGTTGACTTTAATTACTTTACTGACGTTTCGAGCTTTAGCCCTTCGTTGGAGTAAAAGACGAAAGGCTAAAGCTCGAAACGTCAATAAAATTAAGTCAACATTTTTACGGTGTTACAAATTACATATGCTATTACCTATCGTTCATATCAAACACCGACGCAGTTTTTTTACTAGCTAGTTTCCATTTATAACTTAAGTTTAACATACATCTCTTTTTGTGGCTTCCATTATAAGTTGTTTTAGCTCATTTAGACTTTCGTTGATTCTTGCTCTTCTTCTCTTCTCCATGATTGGCTTGGACGCCGACTGAAAAACAAGCAACTTCACTTAGGCTACGTTTACACGGTACCGGACAAATTTGTGACCGGTCAAAAAAACATCCGCTTAGGGGTTTCGTTCACACGGGACCGCGCTAAACGTGCAATAATTTGGACGCCTAACCGGTCAAAACGAAAATATTGTAATGATCGGTTCTGTGTGAACAGCATGTCCAGGTCGATCCGGTTTGACCGGTCAAAAATTCGTCCGGTCCCGTGTAAACCTAGCCTAAGTTCACAAAACATGTCGATAATTATCATATTTACTTATTAACTTAACAACTATTATCAAACAATCAAACAAAACAAGTACATACATACATACTTTATAGGTTTTACATACAAAGGCTTTTCAAAACCTATTACATTAGATGATAAATATAAAATGAATCTAGAAAATACTAGATGTAATTATATGAAAAATGTAAATCTACTTATAAAGTTTGTACAATAACTTTGACTTTAAAGTGCTTTAAAAAAATATGCTAGATAAGCAAGTGAAACAAAATTTGAAGTTCTAGCGAACTAAACACTGTTTTTAAGCAAAAGGATATTGAGCTGACTTTCAAAGTATGTATAAAATTACCTTTTTAACATTGCTTTCATTGCTGTCTTTGTCCGCCATTTCTACAGTGAACACTAGTACTAGTATCAGCGAACTCATGGGAAAATTGCAGCCTTAAGCTTTTTAATGCCGGTAGTCTTGGTATGATTGATTAAGGCCTGTGATTGGACAAGGGCCTTACTATATAGATTGTAATGATTTAAACCAATTTGCTAAATGAGGCTGCACATAATAGACTCATTATCTAAGATATACAAGGTTATTGTTTGATGTAAATCCATGCCGTGGGAACGGTAATCCGCTATTGGCTGGTGAAGGTGTTTAAGCTAGGTACAATGGGTGTTTATAACACCAGGCACTAGGCTTTTGTTATGGTAGACTATCGCAGAACGAATTGCAGCAGCAAAGTCATGCCGTAAATCCCTTGAACAATGACTGCCATGAAATTCCCACGCTTAGCACTCAAAGCGAACTGAACATGTCTATAACCAAGGCAGCACGCCGATAAACAAACATTGAACAATATACTAGGCCGCTCCATTGCAAGCAAGCAAACACAAGATTTGATTTGACTTTCAGGCTAGGTTTACACGGGACCGGACGAATTTTTGACCGGTCAAAAGATCGACCTGGACATGCTGTTCACACGGAACCGATCAATATTTTCCGCGTTCTTTTCAGACGAGACCATCACAATATTTGACCGGTTAGGCGTCCAAATTATTGCACGTTTAGCGCGGTCCCGTTTTAACGGAACCCGTAAGCGGATGTTTTTTTGACGGGTCAAAAATCCGTCCGGTCTCGTGTAAACGTAGCCTCAATGTTTTTACCCTGCGAGCAGAGGTTCCTTTCTCTTACCTAGAACGACGAGAAAAGAAACCTCTGCCGGCAACCGGTTGTTATTCCTGTTGAGCATGCGCGTTTTCCAAAGGTCAACTGATTAGGTTTTTGCGTGACAAGTTAAAATATCGTATTTCGTACAATGAGCAAAGATGGCGAAATGCTCTCCGTTTAATGTCGTCAAAAACTCCAGTTAAGAAATATAAGAACGACATTGTTTAGTGAGTAGATTATATCTAATGTTGCGTAGAGCTAAAGCGATTGTTAATGTTAAATCTTGTTGGTCCTGGCCTTGACTGATTGAAATCAAAAGTAAACATCAACGTTAATTAACGCTTGGGAAAGTGATGTTTTCTGTCATCGCATGGTTGAAAAACCAGTTTAAAACCAGTTTATAATTAGATAGCCCATAATGTTTTACATCCAGAAACTTGGATGTAATTATCGGGTACCGGCAGAGGTTACTTTTCTCGTCGTTCTAGCGAGTAAGAGAAAGGAACCTCTGCTCGCAGGGTACAATGTTTTGTGCTGAGTCGACATTTTAAAAATTAAAAAAAATGTAAACCTAACAGTTTGGTCCAATTTAACTGTCAGACTAGGGTTGATACGATGAATTTCGGCTTTACAGCAATCAACTGCAAGATAGGTTTGATTTGGCTGTCAGTGTTACATTGTAAGACGATAGATTTTGTGATAAGCCGGCATTCTTTTCTAAAATCAGAAACCTAATTAACGATAAACCAACAAACATTGGACAACAAGCCAGGCTTTGTAGCAATCAAACATAAGAGTCAGCATTTCTAAAATATAAACAATAAATAAACATTGCAGAACAATACCAGGCTATATGACAATCAGACAAGATAGGTTTGATATGACTGTCCGTCTTGAGACGAAAGATTTTATGCTGAATCGACATTTTTTTTCTAAAATGTAAACCCAAACGATAAATAAACATTGAGCAATACCAGGCTTTATAACAATCAAACACAAGATAGTTTTAATTTGGCTGTCAGTGCTGAGACGATAGATTCTGTGCTGAATGGACATTTTTTACTTAAATACAAACCCATAGAATAAATAAAAGTAAAAAAGAAATATATGGGAGTAATGTGATGTAAAGGCTATCATTATGTAAATTATATGTATAATACTGAGTGGGAGCCGGTGTACTGGACGTGAACATATTTGGCTCGAAGTTATGCCTCACGGAACGAGCGCAGCGAGATGTCCAAGAGGCATTGTTGTAATTAGAACATAAGTATTTAAAAATGTAAAGACTGTAAATAAAAAAGTATTGTATTTTTACTGCCCGCTCAACAAAATACGTACTCCACAATCACGTGGCTTGTTTGCATGTTTTTTATTAGGGGCGCGCAAACGTGGAAATACAGCCATATGATAAAAGGCTATAAAGTACATCCTTATTTAGTAAATTAGGTTGTTTTAATCATTACAAATAATTAATGGTCGGCCTCTTGTCTGCACTGGGAGGGAGGGACGTAAAATAACCACTGATGACGTAACAAACCATGGCCATGACCATACTTTACCGGCTTTACTGCGAAGCGTGCATCAAATAGAGGTCCGTAAATATAATTACTCGTGCCCAGGCCTATGGCCGGCACGAGTCTTAAAATGCAACGCCGTCTGTCTTTCATTTCCACGTCGAAGATTTTGAAAGCGAGGCGCTAACACCCAGCATTCTTTGCGACACACAAGCTGAATATTCAACGATTCAAGGCCGGCGGCCATTTTACGAACGCTATAAGCAAAATGGACATCAACACTCTTTCATTTCGTAAGGAAGCTGTCTTAGCTCCAACAAACGAAGAAATCAGCAACCATATGGTCGCTTCTCCTTCCATTCGTGAGGAAACTGTCCTAGCAGCGAAGAACAAAGAGACTACAGCTATGGTCGAAAAACCGGAAAAACAAATCTCTAATACAATGAAAAACAGCCACAAATCAATAGCATGAGTAAGTCTTAAAAATATTTTCAATAGTAAATCTTATTGTAGTAAAACAAGGACGAAGTTTAAATTGTAATGACACCAAATGCATTTATTCAATAAAATGTTGTACTCAAAAATGATAGCTATTGTATTTCTCCACGTAAATTACTTATTTCACGTGACATTGAATCAAATCCTAGCCCTCAAACTCTAGATAATATTGTGGAAACTGTTCCAAGAATTCTCCCAGTGGTATTATTGCAGTCTAGATTACCTGAACGAGGTTTTATAATTGTTAGATGTTGGCGGTGCAGGTGATCAAATGAGGGCTTTGCACCATTTAATTAATTTGATTAGTCCTCTATATGCAGAAATTAATTATACTACAATAAATATTGGTCATGCGGATGAAGAACATTATGTTTCAACTTTTTGGATAATTAATTCTTTAACATTTATAAATGAATCTGATGGTTGCAGTGATAACATCAACTCTCACTTCAATTATAATGCTGGGAGTAAACCATATTTTCTTATTGTAGCATATGCAATATGTTTCTGTGTTATAAAATCCAGTGGATATTGGAATTATGTAACATTAGATGCCATCAATGATCATGCTAAGCTGTACAATATTTGTAATGATTTTGTACAAAATGATGCCGGTTAATTACAAGATGTTTTAAAGATATATGATACCATTATTGACCTAGAATGCACATAAATCTAGCTAATTTACTGAACATCAAGTAATTTTAAATAAAGTAAAACATTCCTCAAGAAGTGCATTATAGAAAATATTAATATCAAAACAACCAGTTTCATGTTTTGTTTCTTTGGTTATTCTTTAAACTGTATTATTCAACAAAATAAAACAACTTACAACATAACTGATGGCAACTGTCTTATCAAAACATTTTGTGATAAAAGAACAAAGTTCCCAATGTGATGCAAAATATGTACTTTATTCTCTTTCTTGTTCTCAGTATCAAATCCAGTGATAAGGAAAGACAATACTCTAAGGAAATTTAAATTAAACAAACAAAAGATGCAAATTAACAATAAAACTGGAGATGTATTCACACTGTGAAGTGTAGCTCAGGTCTCGATCACTTATAAATGAAATAGTATTTCATCCCTTCTGCAGCTAAGAATCCATTTACTCCAGTAGCACTAGTTTCATATTCATATTCTTTTAACTTGATCAGCAACTTCTTAACATTGTACACAAATTGTGTGCATTCAGTGACAACTGTCTTAGATGCATTTCTGTCATTCAAATTTATAAACTAGTTCCAGCTGTCCTACGCTCATCACCTTGCATCTAGGGCACGAGTGCACCATGAGGGCGTCTAGTTAATTGTAAAGCGCGTCAGCTACAACGCTTATTTACATATGTGCTGCTTTATGTAGGGAATTATAGTAACGAAGTATATGATCCCACATATCAAGTTACAACCCAGCCATGTACTGTCCAAAAAATTTTATTATCATTAATACACAAGACCAAATATTAATCTGTCCTCTGATCGTCAAGATTCAGCCCATCGAACCAAAAGTTACGCTGCTGCCTTGCTTCTGCTCCTCTGTTATATACAGCCCTTTTTTTAAAAAAAAAGACCAAATTAAAGGGGAATATGGGTATCATTAATTTGAAATAAATATAGATATATAGCGATATTGTATACCAATGGCTAGCTAGCTCGTATGTTTCTTTGAATGCAATACATTAATGTGTCTGGCTACTTTTGAAGTAATGTTTAAAGTCCGACAATGAGGACTGGACGGGATTTCAAGTCCGCGCAATTAGTTCCAGTCCTAGAGTATTCGAGCAGCCAAAACAAGCACATTCTCGGCCGAAACCCGAACTTTTTCTCTTCTTTGGTTATTCCATAGCTTTCTACAACGTATTCCAGCACATTACGAAGTTTTTCGAGCAAGTTTTTAGTCATAAAAGACCTATTTATATATCACACGTTGATTTTTTGCTCAATTCTTTATTTTACAACACTTGTGTGAATTCTTGCGCGCTGATTGGTTGATTTACCGTGGTAAATAAGAGTCCAGACAACGGTGATCACGTCATCATGTCACACAACACTCGTGCGGAATTGAGGGAAAGTTTGTCATCCACAAAGTTTTTTCGTCAAAAAAGGATTTTAAAAAGAAGTTTATGGATAAACTATCAATGGAAATTACTTTTCTGTAAGTAGAAAATTGCAATAAATGTAACTATGCTGTCATGGAGCTGTTGTCGTTTTAATTTTATGCGATTTTTCAGTCTTTTCGACAAATCTTCACTCACAATCAATTCTGTAGTCTTTTCAACAAAAACGTGCTCAAAATTACATTTTTGACGAACAATACCATTCGTTCAGAACTGATTTGAAAAGCTTAGAATGTTGTTCAAATGCTAGACATATCAGATATTGTGTAATCTTCTATATGATCAGTTTTAATGTATAAAAAATGCATATTTTGTTTGAAAATGTCAAAAACGTTTCATCAGAACCCAGCTAATCGGCCGTGTTAGACGTTTTTGTACTTTTCTAACTTCAATTAGCAGTCTCTCAAGACAAACAGTGCACTGTATTTCTGTATGAAAATAAGCTTATTTCTTTTTTTACCGGCTGAAAAAAGATCATTTTAGTAAATTATGTGATTTTCCGTAGCTTGAAGAGAAACCATTGAGTTCGAAGCGTGACAAATTCGTCATTTTTCGTCCGTTAACTGACATTTCACTTTTTGTACATTTATTTTGGTTTGTGTTGTAAAAAACAAATCTAATGTGGTTAGCGTTGTCTGTACTCTTATCGACAACGATATTCGTCATGACAGTGATCAAAATTTGTTGCTGACTCACTCCGCTGCGCGTCGTGAGTCCACAGCATTTTGACCACTGTCATGACGAATATCGTTGTCGATAAGAGTACAGACAACGCTAAACCACATTCGATTTGCTAATGTTTCGCTGCAATATTTACGCTATGTAAGCCTCGTTTCGAATCCGCCCGCAAGCTTTGTCACCGGTTTTCTCCAAATGAACGCTAAGAACGCGAAAAGGGAGTATTGGAGGACTTTGAACGACTTCTCAAACTCAATAATTATTTGGGAGGAATCTTCGTCTATAGATATTTAACCATTTTATTATAATGAAACTATTATTTGATAGTTATGCATGCATGGATAATTTCTATAACAGTTTAAAACATTCCGTTCTGGTCAACGAATTAGCTTGTGGCTTAATGGTAAGCAATAGGAATTAGTAAGTTAGTGGTTAGAAGTTCGAGTCTCCGTACAGGTTACCATGAAAATATTTCAAGAGTCTTTTAATCCTTTAAAAAGTAAAGTGAAATAATTATAAGGAACTATGTTTTTCTGGGCTAATATTAACCACTATATAAAGCGTTACCAATATACACCTATTTCAATTAACGTTGTCCATCTGGAATGGTTGATCTGAGACCAATAGGAATTGTGGGAGCTCATTAAATTCCAAATGCATTGTTTTAATCACACTTGAATGGTGCTGAATTACAAATAACAGTATTTCAGAAGTAAGCATTGATATTCAAGCAATATTATAATAGTGCATTTGCGCATGCAGTTTAACGAGCTCCCACAATTCCTATCGGTTTCAGATCAAGCATTCCCGTTGGACAACGTTAATTGAAATAGGTGTATATATTAAATCATTTCAAAGTACGGAGTACTTTGAAATGATTTCAAAGTACTTTGGAGCGGAATTTCCGGGGTTTCAAAGTTCATCATGTGATCTAATTCGAGACACCTGGTTGGCTGATTACCTCATGAATTATTAATAAGTTTGAGAACGCCTTTGAACGTTCGATTCGAGCCCACGATGTGCGCGCGCACAAAAATCGCTGAATAAAATACAACATTTTATTTAGGAACCAACCACGTTTTGAGCTTCAACAGGGAAAAACCCTCGAATTTTGCACGGGACTCCATACTTTCGTTATGCTTAGTTGAAAGAACCTAATAAAATCTACGGTATATCAAAGTTTTTTTAAAAGTTAATTTTTCTAACGTACAAAAAAATCGATTTTCGTAGGATTCTTTGTCCGACTTCATACGAGTTTTAAAAGCACTGAAAGGACAAAATATGACAGATCAAGGTATTTCTTTGTCTTTTATTCAAAACCATCCATATGCATGTTGTATTTTAGAATGATTCATTACCCGTCATGTGTGCTTGATATAGGATGAAAAATACTATTTTCTTATGATTTGTGATTTTTTTTCAATCGTAGTTTTCAAAGAAAAGTTTAACATTATTTCCAAAAGTAGCCAGTCACCGACCCAGTGTGCTTGAAAGCTCGACATTAATAAATATTTAAAAAAGGTCGAAGTAGCACCATGTTTAATAAAAGAATCATTTATTATTTTTAGTTAAACAATATAATATGAACCAGAATACTAAGAGGTTATTAACCGAGCGTGAGGTCTGAACGGGAAAATATCAGACCAAGGTCTTGACAGTACGGAACGAGCGCAGCGAGGTCCGTACAAAAAAGACCGAGGTCTGATATTTTTCCGGACAGACCGAACAAGCGAGGTTAATAAATCATTTATTATATGGCTTTTTTTCTTAGCGATGTACGTACGAAATCGCAAATATCTCATCGCAGAACCTCTCATTATTGAATGAATAAAAATACATTAAACAGTCCGGTACATAACCATTTTTGGTGACATGACTAATTAGCAAGATGGCGGCCCTAGGCCTCATTCGAGTCCCTCTCTATTTCGAGCCTTTTTTACAAGAAAATGTCCCTTTCCCATAATCCTTTACCCACTAAAACATTGCTGTGACATAAAGGAAGTCATATGTATGATAAAAATTGTAAAGCGATCGAGTATTCGAGTGTTCAAACTGCATTTTAAGGCTTTCTCCTTCGTTTATTCGTCAGATTTTGCTAAGAAAATCGCAATTTGTAGAAAATTTCCCCACAAACTTTTCAATTTTCCCTAGCTAGAGGCAAAGTTTAGTAGTTTTGACTTCGTGTGACGCTGGTTTTGCGTGGGTGCAAACGATATTCGGTGGGTGCAAGGACTTCAAAGTTGCTTTGCTATATATGTTGGTGGTTCGGGATGGCGTGAGGGATATAACGTGGCACAGAACATACCAGATATGTCAGATAAAGATGCGATGAATGCATGCTCCAAAGCTGGGAAGACATGCCGGAGCACTACAGAACTCAACAAATGACCAGGAAATCCACACGGAAATCATAGGATGGAGAATAAAGCTGGTCAACAAATAGGCCGCGTACAGTACTGTATTTAAATAATTAATTACCACTGGATTCGCTCAAGAAATCTATGGGTAAATACATTTCTTGTTGTTTGAAAATTGAAACATTTATTGTTTGATTATGTTAAAACCCACATATGAAGTCAAATACTAATGCTTATGTCGAGCAAAGCAACAAATTCAATCATTAAATGGTAAATAACCGCTCATTATGCTCCTAATGACAATTTCTTTAACTTTCTAACTTTATTAGGACTATCACTGGCAATCCTGCCATATCGAAGCGGCCTCATGTGCCCGTTCACCAACGGTGGCAACAATCTCACCAAGAAGGCGGAGGGACGGTAATTCTATGTGAGTGGAAGTTAGTCTGCTGCGCTCAAAAATTAACTCACATTTTGCAGAATGTCCACAAAGGAATTTGAAAATTCGAGGGAGGATATCAAATGACTGTGCGACCAGAAGATGCATGTTCACTGAACGCATCCGGTATACAACTTATAAACAAACATTTGATCAAACATTTGAAATAAACTAGTATGGATAATAAAATTAATGTTGTACGTACAAATTGTTTACTGTAGTATTGATTTGAATCTCGCATTTATCTTTCTACTCTAAGCTAGCTTTCTATCAAATTATAACATTGATGAGATCATGTGAAATAATATCCCCTGGTATTGATTGACATTTACCATGAAATCCAATTGAACTTCTCTGTGATTGGTCAAGACTAGTGTTTACAAAATATCACCAGAAATGGTTATGTACCGGACTGTTAAACATACATTAAACTGGCTAAAAAACACTTTGCAGGTACGAAAAAGCAAAACTTTAACAAAATATTTATTGCAATACTTAGTCTGAAAAAAATACGAATATTGGACCGTTGTCATGGTAACGGTCTGAGATGGGAAAATATCAGACCGGAAATCAGCCAATCAGAGCGCGCGTACCATCGTATCCATATAACAAATTTCGGTCTTGCATTGCACCACTGATTCAGTATATCAGTTCAGCATACTAAGTTTTGAAATAGCTGTATTTGATAAATAATTCAAAGCGTGTTGCATATATTGATGAAGAATCTTTTAATTTATAATTCAAACATGTAAGTTAATGATACTATGAAAATCACTAGAGTGGTTAAATGTACGTTGAAAATTTGGCCTTGGGGGTCTGTCTTTTTGTACCACATGACCAATTTTGATCAAAATAATTGGTCAGAAGCGATCACATGGTACAAAAAAAATTGGTCACGTGGACGGAATTTTTGGGGCATGATTACCAGTCTACTGATTTCCATAGTACAGATAATGGCATGTTTATTGCCCTAATAGTAAGTATTTATAATAGAAAGATATTTGGCAGAAACTTTAATTTGAGGGACCGAACCAAAGACTAACAAACATTTAACAACCACAAGAAAAAAGACTAAAACAAAAAGAGAACAATTTTTATAATTGTTTATTGCGATGAAATTCTTGATAATTACATGAGGACTGCTTGTCACGATGCTATTACATTATGCTATTAAGTCATGATAGTTGGAAGATCAATAAAACCTCCCAGTACACTAGTACCGCAGTTCGTCCTATGAAAAGGTGGGAACGAATCCTTGAAGGATTGAAATTCGCTTTTACCAATTGCATCATTTAGACTGTAACAGTACAAGAATCCTTCTTGTACTTTCTGTTCTTCTGCGTTTTTTCCAGGATATTCACATCCTTTCTGGACTTCAACGGCATTTTTTTCCAAACCAACGGGATTTTCACCGACAAAAACTACTGACCGTCCAAGTCCAGGGTCACAGATCGCCTTCCAGAAGTACTTTGGTGTGGTGACGGTTCTAGACGGTCCGAGCATGACCCGTGAGCTGGGGTCACGGATGTTCGTCAGTGCAACACCTCCTGTTAGATTATTACAATCAATGATCAAAATTGTTAGAAAATTGATGCTTTTACAAATCAATACTAAAATTAATACTGTGGAACCCCGTTAAACCCCGTTAAAGGGACAGCCCGAAATGGCCGTATTAATAGATTAATTTTATAGAAAACGTATGGGCATGCATTTCGTCGGGACCTGAAAACTGGCCGCAATAACAGCTAGCGTGGCCGTATTAATCGGGTGGCCATAAAGCGGGGTGCCACTGTAATACCTTTGCTATGGGAAATATACTTTGTATATAAAACTGTATCCCCTTTCCAAGCGAAAATCAATAAAATATTTATGTTTATGTTTATGTAGGCCGAAAATAAATATAATTCTTTCTTTTCTTTTGCGGCGGAACGAGACCTGCCTTGGGCCCTTAAAGCGGCGGAAAAATTGCTCGTGTAGATGGAGTAAAATGAACATTTTTTTCCTTGACAAGGAAACGCTAACTGTTGGCTTTTCCTTGACAATGAAAAATTGTCAATGATGAGATTTGCTCGTGTAGACGGACAACAATCACTTTAGATGAGATGAAACTAGTCCATTATTTGTTACCTGTTCCAGTGAAAACATACAGTGGTTTTTTGTGTGTGTTTGCGTAGTCTTTTATTGCTGTTTCTAGTGTCTTCCAATTTCCTCCATTGAATAACGCCCACTGTGGTGCAACGTTGGTGATTATATATGTAAGCTCCCGTTCCGGAATAGTATCAAAGTCAGCGTTTGGCGTCAGATGTCCTCTATTAAGAAATTGCTGTTTGTTCACATCGAAATGGGCAATGTAGCCTTTTTGAAGTGCATTTTGGTAGTCTGTATCTGAGGAACGATCAGCTGGTCTTGGAGCTTAAACGTAACAGTAGCAACATTTTTAAACAACCAATAGACTGGCACTGGCACTGGCACTGGCACTGGCACTGGCACTGGCACTGGCACTGGCACTGGCACTGGCACTGGCACTGGCGATAATACTGACACATACATAGACTTTGACACTGATACAGAGAAAGAAACAGACGATAATTCTGACACAAACTTTTAAAACACTGACACTAAATGATCGCATGTAAATAAAGCGGGCGACGACGGACGGCCTGTGGTTATAACGTCAAACTGTTGCTCATGATCAATTGTCCGACTCGTTAAGGTGATTACTCTGTATCCGCACAAAATTTGGTACTTTGCATTTGTTTTGAGTTGTTAATCTCTCTATTAGTGCTTTAGGAAATACATGCCTTTTATAGACAAGGGCTTTTCAAGCAAATCTGGAGACTATTTAAACGTACTGTAAATAAGATGTTTTAATTCTCGTGAGCGGGTAAAAAAGAGGAATCACCTTAATTCGTCCGCAGCTCGTCCACTTTATTTGGATTCGGTCTATATCGTTTTTTACCATATCGCCCAGTTTCATCACTAAAGCCTGGATTTGTTTTTGGTGTTGTAAGGCCAGGTGGTCGAGGTTGAACTACATGTCCTGTAAAGTCTGCTATACGTGTGTGGGTATTGTAGCAAACAGCAAACTGTGTAGGAGTGCTTGGATTCACCCTATAGCAAAGTTGGGCGCCGTGACAATCTACTGGCTTTTCAAGAACGCTTGGAGTGAGGGCCGTTAACCATCGTTGGAAAAGACAAGCATTGATATCATTGCTGAAGGCGTTTGAGCCACCGCCACTACGTTGTACCAATTCACCTTCGTTGTTTGAATTACCTAGAGTTGAAGACAAAGTTCAAGTTAGATATCCATATTTTACGTTGGATGCTCGAGAATCGGTAGAGGTTATTCTAATATCGATTATGGGCTTTTGTCACGCGGCGGCAATGTTTATTCCATGAGAGCCAAAACCTTTGTTTGATACGTTCTGACATGACACACATGAAGGCGAGGGCAAGGGAAACCAAGGGCTTCAAATCTATATGGTTTTAAACATTATGGCGGCGAACTCGCCCAACGTGCAAAGGGAGGTGAATTTCGACAGATAATAACTAAGACAAAGTAGAGGTTTTATTATTTGTCGATATTAATTGTTTGATATAAATACAAAGGTGATTTTTTAATAAAATATTATAACGAGCCTTTTTCGAAGAAATAACTAGCTATTTATTATTTCTAGCTTAAAGCGCGCGAAGTCATTCAGCGCGCGTGATTTTCGATTATAACCTGTGTATTTATACTAATCATCGACATTAGCGAGCCTGCACCGGAGGAGAATAATTATATTTTTATTCTCAGTGATTGATTTGACATCATGATTTGTTTGATATCGAATTATTTTTAACAAATCTTGTGGTTTAAATATTACATTGGGCTGATACTTTCTCACCATTAGCAGTTTCGTTGTTGTTATTGGGAATATCGTTAAGTACATTTGTCAGCTCACTTGAAATATCTGAAAAGAAAGTTTAACAAGCATCATTTACAGTGGAATCGGATTATATCGGACTATCATTAATAATTAACTGGAATTTCTCCAACCGATATATTGTCCCGAGTCCTTCCACATGTTATTCGTTATCAAAACATTATTTGTATTTATCCTTTGTAGGTCTTTATCCGTTAAACACCATTCAAATATTCAAATTACAAAGATTGTTCATCGTGATATGAGATAGATAGTATGTTATCCATTTGGATAAGGATTTGACCACGACGTTTCGACTGCTACTGCTAGTCTTAATTCATCAGGCGTAGAAAATATTGCAAATTTAAAAACATATTTCTGGTTTATTAAGGCCCGGGCAAACTTCAACATTTGCCTCAATATTCGTTCGATTTTTTTGAATGGCAATGTTGAAGCCATTTGTCACACCCAATTCAACATTGTCATTGAAAGCGTTTATCCCTCTAACAACAACAACAACAACTCATTTAATTATTCGTACAATTACAATTACAAATATAAATACATGGTAATAATGTAAAGAAAATTACTTGAGAAATCGTACATGTCATCTAAAAATAGCGTAAGCTAATCTAGTTAGATGACATAATTGGAGTTTGCAAAAATATATATGCAATATTTCTGGGTCAATATGTACAATTCTAAAGATATTTACTTTTAAAAACAAGAAAATTAAGAATTAATATGATTAATACTTTCAATGTCGCTCAATTGCAATATCCGTTCTACAGCGTTCAACCAAATCGAACCAATGTTGAAGCAAATGTTGAAGCCGTTGCTCGGGCCTTAATAAACAGTCAGTTTTACAAACACAAAAGCAAGTTAAAATTTAAGCTCTGGTGCCCAGGCTTACGAACCTAGGACACGATATATACAGCCATAAGTTCACAATGGTTATGTTATTCTGTCAAGCCCATTGGTTAACGGTAGTTTTTTTTTTTTTGCCTAAGATTTATAAGATAAATACCTCTATCAGTTGCTGTCTTGTTTTTCTCGGAGACAACCTTAACTATTTTCCTCAACTCATTTGAAATAACTGTAGATAAAAATACAAAATATATATAAATACATCCTGTTAAAAAAGGCGTGGCAATAAAGATATTTTAGTTAAGCAGTTAGAAGTCCTCATTGCTTTGATCCCATCGAAAGAGCACCTCGACATTAGTGATCTTCCGAGTTTCAATTTAGTAATATAAAATGATAAAACAGCTACAGCTGTTTGAATTTACAAAGATTTTGCTTGAACTTTGGTACTACGAGCTATGAAGTTTGCAATGATTTTTTTATGATAGCATGGCTCTTCCAAATTTCTAATTTTCCTCTCTTGTAATGGAATGTTTTTAAATCACTTATTCAGTAGATGTAGATGTAGATGTAGATGTAGATGTAGATGTAGATGTAGATGTAGATGTAGATGTAGATGTAGATGTAGATGTAGATGTAGATGTAGATGTAGATGTAGATGTAGATGTAGATGTAGATGTAGATGTAGATGTAGATGTAGATGTAGATGTAGATGTAGATGTAGATGTAGATGTAGATGTAGATGTAGATGTAGATGTAGGTGTAGATGTAGGTGTAGATGTAGAAGTAGATGTAGATGTAGGTGTAGGTGTAGATGTAGATGTAGATGTAGATGTAGATCAGATGTAGGTGTAGGTGTAGATGTAGATGTAGATGTAGATGTAGATGTAGGTGTAGATGTAGGTGTAGATGTAGAAGTAGATGTAGATGTAGGTGTAGGTGTAGGTGTAGATGTAGATGTAGATCAGATGTAGATGTAGATGTAGATGTAGATGTAGATGTAGATGTAGATGTAGGTGTAGATGTAGGTGTAGATGTAGAAGTAGATGTAGATGTAGGTGTAGGTGTAGATGTAGATGTAGATGTAGATGTAGATCAGATGTAGGTGTAGGTGTAGATGTAGATGTAGATGTAGATGTAGATGTAGGTGTAGATGTAGGTGTAGATGTAGATGTAGATGTAGGTGTAGGTGTAGATGTAGATGTAGATGTAGATGTAGATCAGATGTAGATGTAGATGTAGATGTAGATGTAGATGTAGATGTAGATGTAGATGTAGATGTAGATGTAGATGTAGATGTAGATGTAGATGTAGATGTAGATGTAGATGTAGATGTAGATGTAGATGTAGATGTAGATGTAGATGTAGATGTAGATGTAGATGTAGATGTAGATGTAGATGTAGGTGTAGATGTAGGTGTAGATGTAGAAGTAGATGTAGATGTAGGTGTAGGTGTAGATGTAGATGTAGATGTAGATGTAGATCAGATGTAGGTGTAGGTGTAGATGTAGATGTAGATGTAGATGTAGATGTAGGTGTAGATGTAGGTGTAGATGTAGAAGTAGATGTAGATGTAGGTGTAGGTGTAGGTGTAGATGTAGATGTAGATCAGATGTAGATGTAGATGTAGATGTAGATGTAGATGTAGATGTAGATGTAGGTGTAGATGTAGGTGTAGATGTAGAAGTAGATGTAGATGTAGGTGTAGGTGTAGATGTAGATGTAGATGTAGATGTAGATCAGATGTAGGTGTAGGTGTAGATGTAGATGTAGATGTAGATGTAGATGTAGGTGTAGATGTAGGTGTAGATGTAGATGTAGATGTAGGTGTAGGTGTAGATGTAGATGTAGATGTAGATGTAGATCAGATGTAGATGTAGATGTAGATGTAGATGTAGATGTAGATGTAGATGTAGGTGTAGATGTAGGTGTAGATGTAGAAGTAGATGTAGATGTAGGTGTAGGTGTAGGTGTAGGTGTAGGTGTAGGTGTAGGTGTAGGTGTAGGTGTAGGTGTAGGTGTAGGTGTAGGTGTAGGTGTAGGTGTAGGTGTAGGTGTAGGTGTAGGTGTAGGTGTAGGTGTAGGTGTAGGTGTAGGTGTAGGTGTAGGTGTAGGTGTAGGTGTAGGTGTAGGTGTAGGTGTAGGTGTAGGTGTAGGTGTAGGTGTAGGTGTAGGTGTAGGTGTAGGTGTAGGTGTAGGTGTAGGTGTAGGTGTAGGTGTAGGTGTAGGTGTAGGTGTAGGTGTAGGTGTAGGTGTAGGTGTAGGTGTAGGTGTAGGTGTAGGTGTAGGTGTAGGTGTAGGTGTAGGTGTAGGTGTAGGTGTAGGTGTAGGTGTAGGTGTAGGTGTAGGTGTAGGTGTAGGTGTAGGTGTAGGTGTAGGTGTAGGTGTAGGTGTAGGTGTAGGTGTAGGTGTAGGTGTAGGTGTAGGTGTAGGTGTAGGTGTAGGTGTAGGTGTAGGTGTAGGTGTAGGTGTAGGTGTAGGTGTAGGTGTAGGTGTAGGTGTAGGTGTAGGTGTAGGTGTAGGTGTAGGTGTAGGTGTAGGTGTAGGTGTAGGTGTAGGTGTAGGTGTAGGTGTAGGTGTAGGTGTAGGTGTAGGTGTAGGTGTAGGTGTAGGTGTAGGTGTAGGTGTAGGTGTAGGTGTAGGTGTAGGTGTAGGTGTAGGTGTAGGTGTAGGTGTAGGTGTAGGTGTAGGTGTAGGTGTAGGTGTAGGTGTAGGTGTAGGTGTAGGTGTAGGTGTAGGTGTAGGTGTAGGTGTAGGTGTAGGTGTAGGTGTAGGTGTAGGTGTAGGTGTAGGTGTAGGTGTAGGTGTAGGTGTAGGTGTAGGTGTAGGTGTAGGTGTAGGTGTAGGTGTAGATGTAGATGTAGATGTAGATGTAGATGTAGATGTAGATGTAGATGTAGATAAGAATGTAGATGTAGATGTAGGTGTAGGTGTAGGTGTAGGTGTAGGTGTAGGTGTAGGTGTAGGTGTAGGTGTAGGTGTAGGTGTAGGTGTAGGTGTAGGTGTAGGTGTAGGTGTAGGTGTAGGTGTAGGTGTAGGTGTAGGTGTAGGTGTAGGTGTAGGTGTAGGTGTAGGTGTAGGTGTAGGTGTAGGTGTAGGTGTAGATGTAGATGTAGATGTAGATGTAGATGTAGATGTAGATGTAGATGTAGATGTAGATGTAGATGTAGATGTAGATGTAGATGTAGATGTAGATGTAGATGTAGATGTAGATGTAGATGTAGATAAGAATGTAGATGTAGATGTAGGTGTAGGTGTAGGTGTAGATGTAGATGTAGATGTAGATGTAGATGTAGATGTAGATGTAGATGTAGATGTAGGTGTAGATGTAGATGTAGATGTAGATGTAGATGTAGATGTAGATGTAGATGTAGATGTAGATGTAGGTGTAGATGTAGATGTAGATGTAGATGTAGATGTAGATGTAGATGTAGATGTAGATGTAGATAGAGATGTAGATGTAGATGTAGATGTAGGTGTAGATGTAGATGTTAAATCATGTAATTTCGTACAATTTTCAGTGGCGTTCTTGTCTTTGGGAGTGACTGCAAACATTTTCAGCACCTCATTTGAAATATCTGCAAATATAGACATCACGTACAAGACAGTAATTTTGACCATACATAAAAAGGAGGGTTTATTGGAAATACATAAAGGAAGGGATGCTTGTCAACAATTTAAAAAATATTATCTTAAAAGTTATACCTAACTAAATGTACCCCTAAAAGCGATCTATTTGTCAAACAGAGTTGAAATGATTTTATCTCGGATATGATGACATCATCTTCAAGAATCTTACAAAATAGTAGCTTTGTATCTGGAAATAGATTTAGATTTTTACTCAAAGCGGTTAAATACCACGTTTTGATAAATAATAGGTAAAAAAGGAACGCCCTTTTTGGATCCGAATTCCTCCGTATTTCTATACTTATACAATTTTCACCAACTTTCTTTTCAATCAATTGCAATGCATTGCAAATACCCCCCATCACAGTTCCCTGCTCCATTTTGAAAGGTAGCCGGGCCTTTACATCTAAACGAGACCAGCGTTGATATTGCAATGATACAGACCTTTTCACAACTTGTGGGACATCCATTCATATGTCTCTATCATTGCAAGATCAACGTTCTTCTAGTCTCGCTTCAATTCAAAGGCCCGGCTACATTTCAAGATGGCGCAGGTAACTATGAAGGGGATTATTTCTACATGATCAGTATCAACTTTAAGTACAGTGGTTATATATAATTATTATACTAAATGGTTACAAATAAAAAGCTTAATTAAACTTGTTTTACCTGATAAAATTGATTTGGAACTGGTTTGTTGTGACATGAATCCCATCACCAAGAATAACGACCAACATGATAGTATCGTATTCATCATTGTTAGTATCACCGTTAGTCTAAGTAAAACAATGATTGACATTATTACATCAAATAATTAACATACACCAGTTTTTAAAACAAAGTTTCCTCATCGTTAGTCTGAGTAAAACAAGATTGACACTGTTATATCAAATAAATAACATACACCAGTTTTTAAAAGGTTGCGCTAATTGTTAGTCTCACCATTAGTCTAAGTAAAACAATGATTAAAATATTCTATCAAACATACACCAGTTTTTAAAAGGTTGCGCTAATTGTTAGTCTCACCATTAGCCTAAGTAAAACAATGATTAAAATATTCTATCAAACATACAACAGTACTTTTTAAAAGGTTGCCCTAATTGTTAGTCTCACCATTAGCCTAAGTAAAACAATGATTAAAATATTCTATCGAACATACACCAGTACTTTTTAAAAGGTTGCCTTAATAAAGGCCTTACCAAGTAGTTAATTGATAATAATAATTCATCAGACTACACGATTTTTTTAAAAAAGGTCCTATAAAAACAAGAGCATGTAATTTATGAAGAACTGTTCTTAGCAATCCAGAGAAACGCCACAAGTTGTATGCGCAACCAC
This sequence comes from Metridium senile, assembly GCA_949775045.1. NCBI lineage: Eukaryota > Metazoa > Cnidaria > Anthozoa > Actiniaria > Metridiidae > Metridium > Metridium senile. The sequence continues at coordinate 4,614,705 of OX459106.1, forward strand.
GCTTCCATCGTCTCTCGTCTCTCGTCTCTCGTCTCTCGTCTCTCTACTCTCGTCTCTCGTCTCTCGTCTCTCGTCTCTCGTCTCTCGTCTCTCGTCTCTCGTCTCTCGTCTCTCGTCTCTCGTCTCTCGTCTCTCGTCTCTCGTCTCTCGTCTCTCGTCTCTCGTCTCTCGTCTCTCGTCTCTCGTCTCTCGTCTCTCGTCTCTCGTCTCTCGTCTCTCGTCTCTCGTCTCTCGTCTCTCGTCTCTCGTCTCTCGTCTCTCGTCTCTCGTCTCTCGTCTCTCGTCTCTCGTCTCTCGTCTCTCGTCTCTCGTCTCTCGTCTCTCGTCTCTCGTCTCTCGTCTCTCGTCTCTCGTCTCTCGTCTCTCGTCTCTCGTCTCTCGTCTCTCCCCCCCCTCTCTCTCTCTGCCTCTCTTTCTCTCTCTCTCTCTGCCTCTCTTTCTCTCACTCGTCCCCAGTTCTTCCCTGCCGAATATTTCAACACAAGATTCTGATCGCACAGGAATCAAGGAATCCTGAAAAAGATATGGAGTAGCCTGCAGAGAGGGCTAAGTCGATAGACCTTTTCACGGTTCTCGCCAAGAACCTCAGCCTCAATAGCGTGTAATATATTCTTTATGATTTTACTAAAGCTCGCAGTAATTTAAGGAATGTACACATTATCAAACAATTGATGCACTTCTACGGGCTATATAGTCAATTTTTAAGAATGTATTAGATCGACGCTATCGATGATGAGGTAGTTCGATGAGAACCGTACCGTGATAATGATCTTAACGCATATATTCACTCTTCTTACTGTCTTAATAAACTGGAGTACAAGTAGTGTCAATTATGTAGCCTACATACACTTATTTCAAAAAAGGTTGATAGAGTGATCGTTGAATGGTGAACTTCGATTGCACGACTGAAAGGAATTGTGGTTACACATACAACGTATCCTAATGTTTATCTGCATTACTAAGCACGTTTCCATTAATATTAAGCTTTTCTTTACTCTGTGGGGCTGGCGTTGTGTCGTAAATTCGTTTTCTGTCACCAAAGATGCATAAATAATCAATATCAAAGACCCACAGTACCCTTCGGTCGTGCAATCGCCGTTCTCCGTACATCGTTCACTCCGTCAACCATTTTCGAAATAAGTGTATACAGCCTTTTAAAAATGTCACGTGACACTACATAAATTGAATAAGTGAAATAATAAATGATAAATAAATAAATCTAAATATAATTGCATGAATTGTGAACATAGATTTCATACTAATTATTCTTCCATGCATGTTCACTGTTATTGATTATACAGTTAAAATTTGATAACTTAGCTGTCGAAGTGTTAATCTTTACTTTACGTAGACAACGTTAACGTTAACCGACCCCGGTGTTATAAGTTTATTAGAGATTGCCTTTAAAAGACAACAACTTTAATTTGTGCGAAAAGGTAAAATCATTACCATTCGTATAATATTTATAAAAAACGTGTTTGCTTGATAATGACAAAACCAGTTTTGCATTCCTGAAATAAACATTCAGTCCACTCCCATTGTCAATATTGCGGCCAGTGATTGGGGCTGATGTGATTGACCATAATTCACGTGGGAATGAGAGTAGTCCAGCTGCTAACGACCAAAAATATATCAAATTGTTCGTTTTGTGATAAAAGCATGAAACTTTGCCAGATTACTAAGTTCACCAAGGCGATCATTTTGTGATATGGGGCCATTCAAAATAGGCGCTCAGAACCGAGTACTGCGCATGCCCTAAAATAAGCGTGCATAGAAACGAGGCTTAACCAAAATATTTAATTTAACAATCTAACCTTCATCGATGTTGATGTATCTTAACTGAAATATGTCACAGGTAGGTCCATGTGTTAGTTGCGGCTCCAAAATTCGTCACGTGATTTGTCACGTGACCGTGAGAATTTTGTTTTTCTGATTTTTTGCTTAAAATAAAAGGATACGCAGCTAATTTTTTTCGTTTCTATGCACGCTTATTTTAGGGCATGCGCAGTACTCGGTTCTGAGCGCCTATTTTGAATGGCCCCATATCACAAAATGATCGCCTTGGTGAACTTAGTAATCTGGCAAAGTTTCATGCTTTTATCACAAAACGAACAATTTTGGTCGTTAGCAGCCGGATGAGAGGGGCTTTCATTTATTAGTGTATGGGGGGGGGGGGGGGGGGGGGTTGTTACTAATTTTATGCAGCTTTAGTTTTAAACTGGGCAAATATAGGGAGGAGGGGGGAGGGGGGTTAATGATATTTTTTACCAACCAAGAAGGGGGGGGGGGGGCGTAATATTTAAAAAACAACATAAGATTGTGCCGACCTCCCTTCCAATACACTAATAAATGACAGCGTATGTCCTTAAAAGATGCAAAGTACTCACTATTCTTTACTTAGTTTCACGTAAATCCTTCCGTTATTTTTGTTTTGAATTACAAAAAGCCCCTATCCCTCCCCCTTCAAAAAATAACAGAAGGCATTATGATTATTGTGAAAGTAGAGAATTCAAGCATTTTGTTAAATAATTTTGCCAAAGATTGTAGCATCATTCTAGCAATCAGGTGATCGTGCGCAATTGAATGCCAAGTCAGTGTTTGACGTTAAGGCAAGACCTTTGAAGCGTACAAGTATTAGGCAGGTTACTAGTGTCCATATTCTTATTACATTCCTAATAATGGGTACATGAAATACATTGCTGATAAATTACTACCTGGTGATTTCGCGCGCACTTCCGGCTAGTATGAGCAAATCAGAAGCATTTATATCGCATCGCCAATAGTTTCAAGATTGCGTCGCTCAAGATAGTTAATTCCCGTGTTAACCCTCGATAATTACATCCTTAAAATAACTTTACATAACAACTCAGTTCTATGTTACCTGGACAATAAAAGTTCACTGCTGCTCTATCAGTAATAGAAAAGAATAAACGCAAATGCCTACAAGTAACCGAAATTGTTTTTGTGTTGAGGCGCCATTTTGAAACTATTCATTTTGACGAACAATTCTTTGCGCGCTTAGAAGCGAGATCTGCCTGGGACGTACTGGGAAGTAGATACTTTCAAGAAAGAACATGCCACAGCATCTATTTGTTTTTTACCGAATCGAGAAAGGGCAACCAACATATCATATATTTTTAATTTTGGTTATTCTGGTCCATCATTCAGTTTTGAGGCCTATTTCAGATCAATGAACTACTGGATGAGTGTACATAAAGGCTTCAACATTTGCTTAAACATTGGTTCGATTTTGTTGAACGCTGTAGAATGGTTGTTGAACGTTGTTGAACTTAGTGGAAAAACGGTTTCACAAATGTTGTAATGGGATGGCAAACGGCTTCAACACTTGTCTTTCCACAAAATTGAACGGATGTTGAAGCAAATATTGAAGCAGTTTGCTCGAGCGTTAAGCTCCACCCACACAGACGAGAATAAAAGAATAATTCACCGAAGTTTGAGGTCGCAATGCAACGATGTCAATAGCCGTTATCACACAAGAAGACAGACAAATCATCGTCTATAATGACGGACATGTCGGGTCTGGTGTGAAAGCAGGACGAACAATATTTGAGACGAAAAAGTCGCCTGATTGTTCAGTGAATTCAAATTAGACGAACAAATGTACAGACGATTTGTCGGTCGAGACGACATGTTCATCTTCTAGTGTGGAAAGGCCAATGATTTTTACTGTCAGGGCTGTTTAAAGCCTTCTGGGTCCTAAAATCGCCGTAATTTTAGGCGATTTTAACAAAAAGCTCCTAAAATCTAAGGCGATCATAGGCGATTTTAGACGATTTTGGAAGATCTTAGGCGATATATTTTAGACGATCTTATGCGATTTTAGGCGATTATGAGCGATCTTGGGCCGGGCGATCTAATGACCTGGAGTAGGCCTTGTTTGCCAGTTCATTTTTGCAAGGGTAATAGCTAGTTTATAGTTCTTTGTAAAGATATCCAATACAATTTTAATGCGTTTTTATATATGGCTTGAAAAAGACCTACTCGACAAGACATTCTTTTCAATATGTGTTTTTAGTATATGGATAATATTGTGTTTTACCGGAAACTAAAACACTTGTATTTTCCATATTTTCACTAGTGAAGATATGAAAAAATTATGTACCAAATGTCCCGTATGTACGCCCGTATAATACCTTATATATATTGATGTGAAATAGCGGATAACTTTAGCTATCGCAGTTAAGTCTAATTGCTTTTCACGGCAAAATTTCAATAAAAGTAACACTAATGGTAAATAAATAAATAAATAGTTATAATAAACAACAAAAATAATAATATACTATATTTAAACTAATACAAATGTATGTCATAACACGCTTACATCGATCGATAAAATTCTCTTAAATAAAACTAATAATGACAGTAAAGACATCATTAATAATAATAATATTAATAATAGCTAGGTTCTGCGTTTACAAAATTAAAAACAAAACTATTAAATATCAAATATAAAAAGCCAGTATTTACAAATTATGTTTAAGAAACATATATATGACTTAAAAATAAATGTTTTCAATTCTGATTTACATGTACTTAAGGTGTCTGACATGCGGATTTATGTTTGGATGGAGTTCCATATCTTATAGGTGAGAATGTTTAAATTAAAATTACGATCGCCGCGTAGGTGATAGTACTTGAAGGTGGAGGAATAATAATAATGATAATAAATATATACAACGGACATAAAACTATACTATATATCTGTACTATGCAAAGAATATAAACGATGACCCACAACACACTTACCTATGTTGGTGTCTTGACCCAGTCTAGTAGTAGAGATTGGTCTGCAAGATTACAAACCCTACAGACACTATCATTACATAAGCTGTGTAAGGTGGTTGCATTGTGTCTGTGATTATCCATCCTTAAGCCTTATAAACCAACAATGAAACCTGCTAATAGAGACTACAAACACCTTCAAATACTGGTGTACATCTTAAAACATCTACTCAAACTACCAACCGACACTTTACAAACATCTATAAATAATAAATCAGTAGTTAAATGGAAACTAACGAGTAAACTAGTATAAGCAGCGTCGGTGTTTGATATAAACGATAGGTAATAGAATGGAATTTGTAACACCGTAAAAAATAGAAATAGAAACTAGCGAGTAAACTAGTATAGGCTGCGTCAGTGTTTGATATAAACGATAGGTAATAGAATGAAATTTGTAACACCGTAAAAAATAGAAGTAAAAAATGAAAACTAGGGAGTAAACTAGTATAGAATGTGTCGGTGTTTGATATAAACGATAGTTAATAGAATGAAATTTGTAACACCGTTAAACATGTTTAATTTAGTTAATTTTACTAACTTTTTGAGCTTTAGTCCTTCGTTCGAGTAACTCTTTTACTACTATTTTTTACGGTGTTACAAATTTCATTCTATTACCTATCGTTTATATCAAACACCGACGCAGCCTATACTAGTTTACTCGCTAGTTTCCATTTATGAAATGGTATTATATGTAAGGATAATACATGAACACTTGTTTCACAGTTCCATGATTGTTTATTTAATTGTCGAGCTAGTGCTTTTGTACTTCTTGTGCATTTTCGGGGTAAATTACAAGGATTCCATTAATCGAAGACATGGCGCGCGCTAAACGCGTTACATACGAATATATCGTATCGCAAATATGTCAGAAGTGTTGTATGCTAGAATATTTCTTATAGGGGTAGTGAGTGTGAGTATGTTGAATACTTAAACATTATCAAGTGCATGGGAGATTCGGTAACGACTCCCCATATTTCGACGTAAAACAGGCAATGATCTATTTATTTATTGTTAACGGCCAATCAGATAAACAAAGTTATTCACGCATACAGATGGTATTTTTTTGTTTCTCGGAAATTGATAAATGTATACACCCTTTCCGAGAAACTTTGTCACCCTTGAAGTGAAAAGCCTACAAGCTATAGTAGTAGCGCAGGGGATTATGGGTTACCTATGTATACTTTATTAGAACGCAGGGATTTATGATCATGGCCACATTGCTACACTTGTCAATATGTTATTGATAAATGTCCATTTTGACTTATCAAACCACAAGAAAGGCGTTCCGAATGCACATTTAGCTTTTTGAACTGATCCATGATCCTTTGCGTCACTAGCTTGTGTGCTTTTTACGGGTGACAAACTTTCTCGGAAAGGGTGTATGTATGGGAATGTTTCAATAGATCTTTTCAAGAAGAGCGGCAGCCATTTTGAATTTGACATGGAAGTGAGGCTGGGGTTTATATCCAACCTGTAGAGACACAGTAAAAATCACAGTTCTTGTGGATAGTTCAACGTGGTCAGAGTAAACAAGGACAGATATTAAAAAAATGTGAAATGATTTTACCTTTCCCGTTCCCCGTTCCCCGTTCCCCGTTCCCCGTTCCCCGTTCCCCGTTCCCCGTTCCCCGTTCCCCGTTCCCCGTTCCCCGTTCCCCGTTCCCCGTTCCCCGTTCCCCGTTCCCCGTTCTCCGTTCCCTTTCTTGTTGTCCGTAAAATTTGGGAGGAAGGAAAAATCAATCCGTGTTCCTCTCCCCTCCTATCACACGTAAACCGACGTGAGCTTGGAGTTTTTTTTATTATTAGATGTGTATATATTACTATTATCTAATATTTGTACTGATTGTAAACTTACACGTCTGTTGTAAGTATTGATGTAATATAATTTTTCATTGATCATTAAGTTATACATTGACATAGTAGTAAGATAGTAACACTGTTTTCATCTATAAACATGTTTAGTACAGATGATCGAAATACATTGCCCTTTATTTATCAGTGTGTGGTTGGAATTGTGCATCCGAATTAATATTAAGCTCAAACTTCTCCTTAATATATTCTTAATGAAATTCAGTTATATTTTATGATAAGGACGTTCTCTACACTTGTTTTGTATATTTCTAGGGTTGGATTCTTACAGATTACAACTGTATTGAAATGTAATTACGCAGGCAAATGCGGTCGTTCAATGTCATGCAACGTATGGAAAATACCATGAGCGATGGTGATTATTTATTTATTATTATTATTATTATTATTTTTGAACAATTTTTGAACATTTCAAAACGTTTTCGTAAATATTAATTAACCAATTTTTTTTTTCACATTCCTATTAGTGTCTCAGAATAGCTGCTGTTTTTGAAATTTTTTGAGAGAAATTAAGGTCATTTTAATTTATTTAACGTTAGCAAAATATCAAAACACCAAGCGGGCTAAGATATCAAAAATAGAGGACAACTCTGACTCTGGTGTCTCTTTCGCTTATATTTATTTGTTTCTATTTGTCTCAGGAAAGCTTTGAAAACGTATAACATGCCTGTGTTAGAGCGTTATCCGTTTGCTTATTATATACTGATCAGAATTGTATTCAGCTAGTGTCTATGGATATTTGTATCTAGCCCATCGAGTAAACGTTAGAAGAGAGTCTAGTAAACTCTAGTTACTAAATAATTAACCTATGTTAACAAAACAGCAGCTAAATTTTTATAACATATTAATGTTCGTGAAATAACATTCTTTACAATGTTAAAGTTAAATGAACACCACTCAGCCCGGGGATAGGGGGCTTCTCCCTAATAAAAGGGGGTGGGATCCTCGTCGTCCCTTTTAGAGTTTGAAATTAGTGTTTTGGTCCTGCTTAGGGTGATAATGACGAGAATGCCCACCAGCTGAGTTTTGTGGTTCCCTTTTAGGGTATAAGATTAACAACAATGCCTCTGTTCAAATATTGATTTTTATCGACGTTGTCATAAACTCATACGAGCAGACGGCATTTAATATCAAAATACACATAAAATTTAGAAACCGAACAAAAATGATACGTTATTGATTGGTCCCTCTTAGGGGTGAAGTTTCATCACTGCCACACCCATCATCTCAGAATACGGGTCCCTTTTAGAAGTCATTTTCAAAATTTCCGACGAGGACCCCCGCCCCCTTTTATAAAGGAGTCCCCCCCCCTTTTATAAAGGAGTCCCCCCCCCCCTTCCTGGGCCACTCAGCAAACGTCTATCCAACCAAACGTCGCTCAACATGTCTACAAGTTTTTAAAATAATACTTTTACTTGAAAATTAAATAAGTTTCTTCAAGTCTCTTGGCAAAGATCTTCCCGTCAGTGAAGGTTGAGTTATTCTTGATGGTTTCTAGAACTGCATCAACTATTTCTGGATTACTGTTGACCCGGAAATCCATTGTATGGGTGAAGAAATCGAGAAGCAAGTTTCCTTCGACGGAATGTTCATCAAAGACGTCAGTTACATCAGTTGTGTATTCTCGTGCATGTACCTCGTAGCGCCAGCCATTTTTAAGCGCAATACGACCAACCTCACTGCCAAAATAGCTTATATTGGACAGTCGGTGGTTTACTTGTGTCATTGTGTCCTTTCCTTCGAGAACTAACACGATGGTTCCTTTGTTGGCACGGCTCATTCTCATAGCATTAATGCCTCAATGTTCCTTGTGTATCGGTAATATGATAAGCCGAATGAATGAAATGCACAATGTCAAACGGTACGGGATCTTTCACTTCTTCTCTGTATTCTTCAAAGGTTTTCGCATCACCAATATCAAAGACTATCTTAGCATGATTCAGTTCTTTAGGTAGATTCAGAACTTTATTTGCATAGACTTTCAGATATTTTTCTTGAGGCTCAACCGCTCTATTAAACATTTTGATTGGGTTCAAGGTTGTAGCTTTTCTTTGAATCTCATTGTAGAGGATCTTGACTATTTCTATATCTATATCTCCTTCTCCACTACCGATGCTTAAAATGTTGATTCCATCAGTGAACGGTCGACACCAGGTTTGTTACATGGCGGATGGCAGATGACAAAGCAGTGAATTCCGAACCTGTTCGTCTTGTCCTGATTTCAGACGAAATGTCCTATCTGCCTTCATATAGTGTTCCTCCGTGCCTTTCCATGTCAATACCCTGCTAGAATCACTCATTCTGACAATGGTCTACTAATGTGAACAATAACTGTTTCGTCCGCTTTATAAGATCTGCGATGTTGTCAAACTTATTCTTGACTGGACAAGGGTCATGCGTACGCGTGCAGCCGAACATATTACCCCGACATTTTATGTACGGTTGCACGCAGGCTATACATGCAGATCAAATTCATACTCTTGCACACAATCATTTTAAAACACTATCCGGTGGTAACTGAGTATCTTCAGGAACAACTTGCAATTCCTCTTGATCTCTAACAAAAGAACGTTTTGGGGCCCCTTTATTCAGAGAGGAAATATAATACAGGTTGATCAGATGATACTATAGATCGAGATATAGGGTCATGCGAACTAATTGTAAAATGAAAGATAATATAGTGACATTTAAAACACCGAAAAATAAAAAGGTTTTATGAATTGAACTTGTAAACATGAACTCATAAAACCACAGGGAGCCCGACTTTATTGCTGCAAAGAGGGTTCTGAAGGGAGGGATCCGAATCCCATTTCCCAGTTGATATTTGGACCAGATCCCAGTCAAAAATCACATAATTCCATCAGTTTTGCTCAAGTTTTAAATCCCATTCCCGTTTCTATTGTTCTTTTATTTGTAAAACCCAGTCCCAGTGCATCCAATCCCATTTTCCCAGTCAAAAATAAGGCTAATCCCAGCTCCCTTTTTACACATCCCCACAGTTGGGATCGATGTTTTCGTATAATATAGATGATATGGTCAACGTTCTTTCGAAGTCGTTGCACTGAGCTCTTTTACTCTGAATTTAAAGATTCCTCCCGAATAATTAATTCGTTTTAGAAGTAGTTCAAAGGCCTCCAATTCGGACTGGACGGGGTTTCAAGTCCTTGGCTTCGCCTCGGACTTGAAACCCCGTCCAGTCCTCATTGTCGGCCTTTAAACATTTATTTACTTGACGAATAAATGTATGTACTTGGATTTTGATGGATTAAACATTGTTCATAGTTCAAATGCCAAGCTTGAAAATCCTTCAATAAACTGTGCCGAGGGAAGCGATTTGAAGACAGTTTTCATTACAAACAAGGTCGCTTCTTTATCAATTTTTTTAAATTGCTGTAGTCTTTAGATCTATTCTCCCGAGAAGGTATCTACAAATACGTTATCTTGATCTTTTGGAATATTAATCAGTCTTTTGCTTTTCTTTAGTATAATTTCTTCGTTTTTGTGTCCTTCAAGTTTATGTTCTTCTTCGGTCAAAACTCTCTTTATGTTCTTCGAAGTTCATCCGTTCATATTATGTATTAATGAAAGCTCTGCTATTAGCAATATTAATGCAAGTACTATTTTGTTGTTGTTTGTTTGACTTTTTTGTCGATAAAAGAACAACTTTGCTTTGTTGATCTAGTGCTATTTAGCGCGCGCGTCACTTTCGTTCCCATCATAACTTAGTAGCCAATCAGAATCGCGATGTACACGGACGGAAGGACGTACGGACAGCGTGGGCTTCCTGTGTCGGTCGACGAAAAATCAACTCGATGGGTTACCATTTTTTCTAAAGTATGGTGGTCCGCTTGACTCCGCTAATACCTATCGTTTATACAAAAAAAGGAACAAATGCTTTTATTACCATTACAATCTAGTAAAATTGTACTATTTGATTTGATTCGCGATTATATGATTATCTGATATATAGTGTTTTGTCCAACGAATTTAATTTGTATTTTATTAATATTATTACATGTAAATTGTCCTAATATGAAAAAAGTTTATAACTTAATTAGAAATACTTTAGACTTTAAACATTTTTAATGATTCTTCACTAGCATATATATTATTACTATTTCGTTAATTTTTTTCGGAGTCATGATGAGTGACAACATATTTTACAAGTAGTAACGCAATCCTACATTCTGTCACGCAAAATCCGGTAGTTTGACCACATTCTGTTCATCACAAAACCGAACATGGCGACTCAACTTAGATACCAAGGCAAAGTGGCTATAGTTACTGGCGGGTCTAAAGGAATCGGAGAAGGAATTGTACGAGAATTTGGTAAGTTAACTAATTCATCAATCAAATAAACCAACACTCAGTAGCATTCATTGCCAAGATATTCGCCAGTTGGCATTTGATTTATATTCGTTATATTCGCACGGTAAATGTAATTTGTCAGTAATTTGCAAGTAATTGTTTGTTAACATTTTGTATGTAAGTAAGAAATGTCTTTATTGAAATATGTAGCTAAAAGCTGATGAACTTGTGGCCCTAAATACTTTACAAGTAACACTACGATTATACAAAACACAGTAACTTATATGAATAAAAGAGATAATAAAAATTATATTTTCTAAAAGCAAAGCTGTAGGTTTAATTAATTTAGCAATTCACGAAAATAATAGTGAATATTGTGTAGCACATAAGCAAGATTTGCGTAAGCTATTGAACTTTATTTGTAGCGTTTTGGGTTAGTTTTAGAGCCGTTTTCGAGTAAGTAAACGCTGTTTATGTTCTTATAGTTGAACTCATGCATGTCACATGATGACAAATACACTGTTAGGGGAGGGGTGGGGAATTTGTGTCTACCATATTTTATGGTGTTATTCTAAATATTCTTTTCTTTTTATAGTGAAAGCTGGATCTAAAGTAGTGTTCTGTGCTAGAGGAGGTTTGCATTATTTGCTTTACATTATTATTAATACTACTATAATATTTTTAAATATACAGCTAATAATTTACACAAATGTATTCTGACAAAAGAAGATCACTCAAGCTGAGTTCTTTATTTTGTTAAATAAATTATTTTCTAATGTTATTTTTTATGTGACAACATTCTTTCAATTAGATGTCATATATACAAATCTAAAAAAGTATCAAACATAATTTGATACTTTTAAGCATGGTAACACTGTAATGTTTCAATTAAATCTGAATAATATGTATTTGAAGGCCCGCTGGGTTTAACATCTTGTTTAAATCTGGTAAATTATATTATCAAAATGATACTAAAACCTTGGCAAGTAAATTTATTGGAAGGATCTTGGGAAGATCAAATTTTGGCAAGAACATGGATTGAATGTTTATGCAAGATCATGCCAGGATCTTGCCAGGATCTAGCATGACCATACATGGATCTTGGGAAGATGTACGTTCAATCTGAGGGCCTTGGACAATACTTGGACAACCACTTTGTTTTCCTTTGAAAACAGGAAACAACAACAACATAGATTGAAATACCCATTTATCAAAATACTATGTGTGACTGCATGTTAAAAAGCTCTATAACATGGATATCCTAAGATAATACACAACATCTTTTGTGATACATGTAGATTAGTCAAGCCAATCTTTCTAATATTAAGTTTATTTTAGATGAAGCTGGCAAGAAGCTAGAAGCTGAGGTCAATGCTACAGGGCCAGGAGAGAGCATGTTTATAAGATGTGATGTCACTAAAGAAGATCAGCTAAAGGTTAGTGACAATTAGGACGAGATGCATGGTTAGGGACCAGCCATTGTTTATCAAGGGGGGGGGGGGGGTGGTTCAGGAGTATTTTTCTAGATGACTGGGTGCGGTTTATGATTTAATAAAATAATTAATAATTATAATATTTTGCACAATTATATAAAACGTTTAGTTAGTGTTTCACCTGTTCTATCAATTATTGAATTCTTGGAAATGCAGTTATGTATCCATAAATACCCAAAGCATTGGAACCACCAATAGGATTCATGTATAAGGAGACTTTTCATGGGGCCCAGAAATACATTTTCAAGGGGTGGGTCATGAATAAATAAAACATAAATAATGGCCAGTCCCTTAGCATGGTTTAATTAATATTTTATTTCAGAACTTGGTTGATAAGACAATAGAAAAGTATGGACAACTGGATTGCTTGATTAACAATGCCGGGTGGCGTAAGTATATATTGTTATATATAATTGTTTATCACACATTAGAAAGCCATAATTGTATATTCTTTGGTATATTCATGGTTAAACTCTTTTCTTTAGTATATACACCTACTTGCAGTAAGGTTGTCATACAAAATAGAACATTTGTCACAAAGAAAATAGAACATTTGTGATTTAGTGCGAAAGGAATTAATTAAAAGACAAAAGAGAGAGTTTAGCTTGAGTGATCTTCTTTTGTCTTTTAATCAATTCCTATCGTACTTAATCACAAATGTTCTATTTTCTTTATAACAAATGTATATTTTTGTATGACAACCTTCCTGCAAGTAGGTGTATATACTAAAAAATGAACATGTGAGCAGAGTTGTGTGCTAAAATATTTAACATAGAAGTGTTGAGTCTGTAGACTGCGAGCAGTCCCTACTTTTCCCTCCGAATTCAGAAAATTTTAACTTTAATAAAACGAGCGAGCGGGGATTGGGGGCGAGTTGGGGAGGGGAGGAGGGGAGAGGAAAAGTAGGGACTGCAGACAACACTGTAAAGGTTGAATTACCGCCCATTTTTCGCAGCTTGTCAAAACTATCATCGGCTCGTCATTATCGACTACATGAAATCAGATCCAATTAAAACTATCCAATTAGAAATCAGTAAAAAGTATAATTAAAGCATGTTTTCTGGGTCACTGGAAAGGTCAACTCTCTACATAAACTTCTAGTATAAAACTTCGCGAATAAGAATGATGCATGGAGACGCCTAAGACAAAAATTCCCTAACAAGAGAGGTCGGAAGGCCAGTCTTTCAACTGTAAACGATTTCTCTAGGGTTTGCAGTTATTCATTTAAGAACTTCTACGGTGATTTTGCCAAGAGTACAATGATTTCAACAGAGAATATATTTAACGTTCCAGGAAGATCTGGTGTAGGCAATCTCCCTCTTATATTCCTGTTTATTTGGCTATTCTATCGAACAGAAGACTCCTGGCTTTTCAGGAGACTTTCAACCATAGTTCTCTGCTCCGTCTCTAAATATATCTCACGTTTAGAAAATCCACTAAACTATTAAACTTCAATGGACCTTCGGCTATGTTTTCATACTGTGACCAGTCCCGATAAGCCAACCGAAGTGTTTGTCCCTTGATAGTTCTGATTGACAGGACGATGAGTGATCGTTAATTCTGACCAATGGGAATTTTCCGTTGTGTAGCCAACGGTGAATTCAACCTTTACAGTGTTGTCTGCAGTCCCTACTTTTCCTCTCCCATCGCTCCTCCTCCTTTTCGCCCCCAATCCCCGCTCGTCCGTGTTTTATTTAAATGCTCATTTTTCTCTCGTTTTCCTCGGAATCTGGAGGGAAAAGAAGGGACTGTTCGCAGTCTATGAGTCTGAGTCTCCCCATTTAGCCACTGGCTAAATACATTGAGACGTTTTGTGATTTTTTTTGTATTATTTTGTATTTTCTATGATGTACTTGTCGCTTCTCCTTTCATAGTTAGATATACATTGCATAATTGCCCTCCTAGTCTATAATTATTATCAAAGCTATATAATGTATCTTCTTCGTCTTTTTCTTGTTAATTAAGCCCACATTCTGCATTGACAGACATTGGGTGTTTAAGCTGGCATCAGCCAACCATACGTATCCATATCCAAATTACTTTTATAGTAATTGTTTGTAGAATTCATCAGCAGTCACGTATGCACAGCTTTTTAGGCATATGCAATTCAACATTGTAATGCTGTATTTTAGATCCACCAGAGAAAACTATTGATGACACAAGCATACAAGATTTCAAGAACTTGTTGGATTTAAATTTAGTTAATTATTTTATATTGTGTAAGGTAGGCAACTAATACATATATATTAATTTTGATTTGCTTTATTAATTATAGTCATATTGCAGCTGTATATCCATGTAATATTTGTTTTATGTCAAGAAACAGGTAGTCATTATACGAAGTATATCCACATACTCTGAACTCCTGAATAACAGTATAATTTATTTAGTATATATATATATATATATATATATATATATATATATATATATATATATATATATATATGTTTATTTTATTTGAGGGAAATTTTCCACTTTATACAGCTTTATTGGGGTCTGTACGATTATTAATTATTTAAATAAATTTAAACTTATCCGTGTCTAGCTATTTGAGACACCTTAAGGTAAAACTAAGACCAGAAGCTCAAAATACATGGGAGCTACCCCAACCCTAAAAAAATGAAAATATATGATATTGAAACATATATATATATGTGCTTATAGATGTAAGTCTATCTCCACAGCGGAAAGAGATTTGATTTATTGTATATATTGGGAAATTATTGAGTCAAATGAATCGAATTAGGTATAATTCCCATTTGTGTTGCATAATAATTTTTTTGAGAAAACATTAAGGCATATTAGGTGCATGAATATATAAGCACTTAGGCCTGATCTTGATCAACTCAGGAAGATTGTGTAAAAACATTGAATAAATTTTACTACAGATACTATATTGCTCTCCTAATTGCATACTAAAAAGTCTAATAATATCTATTTTTCAGCTGTCATTACCTCATCTACGTAAAACAAAGGGCAACATTATCAATGTATCTAGTCTTGTAGGACAAATAGGACAGGCTAATGCTGTAGCATATGTGGCAACAAAGGTACTCAAAACTAACATATAATATATAATATATACACCATGGAAATGGAAACTTTACAGAGTAAACTACTGTAGAGACTGCGTCGGTGTATATAATATCAATGATAGCTAGCAATAAAATGAAGTTTGATTGTCAAAAAATGAAACCCACTATATCTATACTATGTACAGCTATTTCAAAAAACGTTGAATACTAAAGGGGTCTATAAAGGGGGGTTCTGGTGTTGCTTTGTGGCTAATTTGAAACACCATTGTCGCCTTTATAGTATTTATTTTGTATGTCACTGTCGCATTTTTTTAATTCTATGTCGGATGTCAGTTTTACACAATGCCAATGTCGCCGCTTTTTTGGGCCATGTCACGTGTCACAAGAAACCCTTTATAGGCCCCACTAAATGAAGTACATTCCAAGACCAAAGGGCACCCTGGGGCAATATTTACTACCCTTTATTAGCTTGTATAGCTGTTTTGAATAGAATACACTAAGAATAAATTACTAATCATCATTCATTTTACTTTAAACAATATTACATGTCCCAAAATGCATTTCAGTCTTGCAATGCACTATTCAGTATTTTTTAATGTTTTTTGAAATAGCTGTAAATAATACACTGTGCAAGTTTCTCAGCAGCTTACTGCGGTTTTCCACTTTCTGCGAACTCAGACATTCCCACGGCTTCATGTGGAACACGTTTTTAGCTGCCGTCAATCAAAACCAATTAGTCGGTACCTTTTAAATCCTTGATTGACGGCAGCTAAAAAGGTATTTCACAACGAGCCGTTGAAATGTGAGAGTTCGCAGAAAGTCGAAAACCGCAGTAATATTTGTCTCATAATGTTTTCAAAATGTGGTTTTAACATACAGGGTGCCATCACATCTATGACTAAAGCCCTTGCAGTGGATGAAGCCAAATATGGTGTTCGTGTTAATACGTGAGTATTTAAGAAATACTATGCTATCGCCATTATGTGTTTAATTCCACACATCATCCCTACTTCCTGAGTAATGATATTTGTTTGTTAATTAGGAAATCACCCCTCCCCACTGAGCAAGGATATTTGTTTGTTTCCTTATTATAACCTCTTTCTTGATATTTGTACTTTTATGTTTGTCAACCATCACCCCTGCCCTGAGTAGTGATAGATGTTTATTTGTACATTTTTGTTTGGTGACCATCACCCCTCCCCTGAATAATTTGATATTGGTTTGTTTGTTGACCATCACCCCTCCCCTGAGTAATAATACATGTTTATTTGTACTTTTTTGTTTGTTGACCATCACCCCTCCCCTCATGAGTAATGATATTTGTTTGTCTGTTGACCATCACCCCCCCCCCCCCCTGAGTAACAATATTGTTTTTTTTTCTGTACTTTTTTGTTTGTTGATCATCACCCCTCCCCTGAGTAATGATATTTGTTTGTTTGTCGACCATCACCACTTCCCTGAATAATGCTATTGGTTTGTTTGTTGACCATCACCCCTCCCCTGAGTAATGATATTTGTCTGTTTGTTGACCATCACCCCTCCCCTGAGTAATCATACTTGTTTGTTTGTTGACCATCACCCCTCCCCTAGGTAATGATATTGGTTTGTTTGTTGACCCGCATCACCACTCTCCTGAGTAATGATATTGGTTTATTTGTTGACCATCTACCCTCTCCTGAGTAATGATATTGGTTTGTTTGGTTACCATCTACCCTCCCCTGAGTAATGATATTGGTTTGTTTGGTGACCATCTACCCTCCCCTGAGTAATGATATTGTTTTGTTTGTTGACCATCAGATGGCCACTTTTCTTTTCCACGAGAATTTAGCTTTCATTATTCCCTTCCCGTTTTACCTAATTGATATTTGTTTGTTTATAGTCTGTCACCTGGCAACGTATGGACGCCACTGTGGGACGAGCTTGCGCAGAAGACTGAAGACTTCCAAAAATGTAAACGCGATGGCGAGGAAGCTCAGGTCAGCGGTAACACATCTTTAGAACTCACTTTAATTTAGAGTTGAAACACTTGGTTATTTCAAATGCAGCTTAACTATTCTATCTCAGGATTTTTCTTAAATAAAAATATTGTTTTCATACTCATTTTGAAATACCGATGTTTTATTCAGTGGTTTCGCTTGTGTTTTACAAATCGCGTTCAAAAAGGCACAAGAAACCCCATCCGCGCACCAAAAAAAATATTTATGTATAATTGTTTTGTTTAGATATTCCAATTAACGACGTCGAAAAAAGAAAGATAAATTGATTTAAACAAAAGAAAAAAATACCATAAGTCAACAAATATTGCTATTCATTGGGTACCATAAGTCAACAAATATTGCTATTCATTGGGCTTGATATCTCAAAAGAAAGCAAACTGACCATTTTATTATTTATTATTTTCATTTATTGACTTAGTTAATTAGACATTATAATGTAGGTTCCAAAAGTTTTATGTGTTGGAAGGTTATGTATTTTGAGGGACTGAACGTTTTCACTCCATCACATTTTTATTCACCAAGCCTTCGAGCAAAAAATAAAAATAACAAGAAAATCACGTAATTTTTTCCTTTTTTTGTCATGACCGTCAACCCTTATATGAATATGATGAAGAGAAAAATGTTTGAAATCTCGTTGTGTATAATTATTGTAGGGTTGATCGAGAAAAAGTGTATTGGGTTTATTCATACTAATTGATTACTAATTACTTGTATATCTGTATTGGCATTAGTTATTTGTAAATATCCATTTCTATCTTCCTATATTTATATCAACTTATATTTTTTTATATTAATTTGTAAGGGCATTGAGAATGATTAGGATGCACTAGAAATAAATTATTATTTAAGGGAGGCGTAATTGTCTTGTGGTCAGGGGATCGAATTCCCGGCCTAATGGTCTGGGTCGGGTGATTACGTTGTCCTTTGGCAAGACACGGAGGTCCCGTCTGCCTTCACTCTTATTCCTACATAATGAGAACGTAAAATATCCTATTGTGGTCTTCGAAAAGAGCAGGGGATTGTCTCCCAGCACAACAGTCAGGTCTCAGATATACTACAGGGTCTACTGTCAATAGCTGTTATTACAGTTATATGCAAATGATTTCAAACAATGGATTCAAATTGAGGCTTTCGGGCAAACCTATTGTTTTCTCCCGAAAGCCTCGACTTCAACCCATTGTTCAAAATCATTTGCATATAACTGTAATAACAGCTATTGGCGTCGTACGCCGTTGTGGTGTCCCTGCCTTCGTATGAAGGAAAAAGCAATAAACAATAAACAATTATTATTATTATTATTCTAATATTTATATTTTCTTTCAGTTACTGGGTCGCATGGGCACATTAGAGGAATCAGGAAAATCCTGTTTGTTCCTGGCTGCTGATGCCACCTTCACAACCGGTATTGACCTGTTTTTATCCGGTGGTGCCGAGCTGAATTATGGGAGAAAAACTAGGCTGGATCCAAAATAACGAGAGCAAGATATATATATTATGACAATGATTCGGGGATCTGGTTTATGAATGAAAGAGGAATTTTCTGAAATAAAAAATAATAATTTTTTTGTATACAATGTACTCGCTATCTAGAATCTGATTGGCTAAGATTATTTTTACAATCAGACAATCTGCAGATTTAAAAATGTTGAATTTGCAGCCAGGATTCATATTACAGTGCTGCTATTTCAACTGGGGCCACCTCGAGTTTATTAGCCAATCACGTTTGAGCTTAAGAACAAAAGATATCTACTTTGTCTCCTTATCAGCCAATCAAATTATAGGCGCGAATTGACTTGACGGATCGTCTATGTCTGGTTCTTTTGTTCTTAAGCTCAAACGTGATTGGCTAAAAAACTCGGGGTGGCCCCGGTTGAATTAGCAGCACTAATTGAATACAAATTGGTTTGACTCTGGCCTGATTGTGGTTTAATTTATTCAGACGTTTCGATCTACACTTAGACCTTCATCAGCTAGTGATCGTTACAAACTGAGCTAGTGATTCGTTATAATGTGTCGCGCGCGGATTTTAATATTGTTTAAAGGCCCAGTATCGACCGGGATGCTTTGCGTGCCTCGCCCTAATTTCGTGTATCACGAAATTATCAAAGTTCATAATGCCTTCTCAATCCAAATAATCCTAAGTAATCCTGCTAATATCTCAATACATTTCACTGTATTTAAGTTCTCTATGTATTTTACAACATCTGTGCCGCAATATTTTGTATATTTTCCGTAAATAGATGTAAATAACAAGCTTTGATGTTTGAGTAGATTACAATCAACTCGGCCGCTTCGCAGGCATCTCATTCCGATCCACGGACTAGCAGTTCAAATATGCCATAGAGATGCTCAGACGAGACGATAATATACTATGGACATTAAAAATACTTATTAACTTTATATTTGGAGCTCAACGTTCTTAAACATATTTTTACTACAACGATTGCTTAATTATAACAAAGCGGACAAATCGAGTTGATCAATATCGTTACTTTGATAATACAACAGAAATACACATAACATACCATGCCCAATCCTTTATTATATTCACCGCATACTATTACACGATAGTTTTCTTCTCAGGGATGCATTTAAGGATATTCAGAAACACTCAAAAGCTCAAAGGTTCGTCGAAAGAGTTCGCTACTTTCATGTATGTTGATATGTGATATTTTTCGTATCTCCGTACGGCCATGGACTTTGAACTTACGCGGTTTTTGGCCAATTAGAGAGCGCCATTTAACAATAACGCTATTTCAAAACAAAAACAAACGGCCGCAAAGCATCCCGGTCGATACTGGGCCTTTAAGCGCGCACTATTCTAGAATTTAAAAAAAATGCCTCAATTTATAATATATAGCTCTCTATATCTCTCAGCTCAGCTTTACAGTCTACTAATGTGTATATGGCGGATTTATCGGACTTCTGTAAACCAGTAGTTTTCAATCATGAGTGTTGTTAGTAAATGCCTCCGAGGCCTGACTGTTATATAATTATTTGATCATTTACAATTATTTTATATATTTTAGGTATAGCAATATGATCATTTCCTGAATTTTCTGAATAAATTAAACCAAAATTAGGCCAGAGTCAAACCAATTTGTATTTAAATCTACAGATAAGTGAAAAATAATTGGCTAGACTATTATTTTTGGCTTATCTGTAGGTTGCACCTGCAATGCATTATTCGCCAAAAATATCACTTTACTGTCCACTTTTGTTGTTTTCTTGCTCACAAACATGCATTGTATATACGATCAACGTGAAATAATTTTGTTGCTTAATTTTCTCTCAAAACAATGTATAATAAAACAATTATTGAATTCGGTTTTTGAGATATCAGAATAATCAAAGTCTCGACATGTATAATCAGGCTCGTCCTCCGGCCTCGACCTTGATTATTCTGGATATCAAAAACCTCATCCAATAATTGTTTATGGTAGATTGGTTTCATTAGGCATAAGTTCCTAACTTTATTTCTTTCACACGTACGCCAAAACGACAAATTAAATTTTCAGTGGAAACTTGAGCGCTTGTTTATTATCAAATTAGTGAAATAACCTGAATATGTGCATGCGGTGCCCCGGTGATTCACAATTCATTTACAAATGTCAAATGCATGAGTGCTATAAAGTTTCAACTATGTAAAGTTTCAAAATTATGTCTGATACAATAAATAGCTATTTTCTTGTAACTATTTTGTTGATGCCTATATCTATATCTTACATATAAAGGGCTCTTACATACGGTGTTAGGGGGTGTCCCATACATATATGTCTTAAATAAGATTTGTGTAATTGCGGCGCTAGGGGAGTGTCGAGCTAGTGCCTGAAGGGACACCCCCTAGATCCGCCCTGATAGCTTCCTCAGCAGTCGCTTTTATGTTCTGGTATCTAGTTCCTTCTTGTTGGGTAGGGAACTCGGAAAACAATTACACTGTTGTGAACATTCATAAGCAAAAATATTAATACTTTCAGCATTCATTTTTACCAAGAAAAGTACAATTTTAGAATATAGTCTTCCAGGAACTTTTAAAACATCACATTTAAAGTAACGGGTATGCTGGTCATATATCAGAGGTAAAAATCAGCGATTTGATATCTTTAGGGTCTTAAATTAGGGTGTTGAAAAGGGAATTAGCCTATCGCATAATAACGTAATATGTATGCCTGCGTAAACTCAGAATATTATTAAAGGAAAACTATGTCAAAAGATTTTTAATCCAATATATAAAATTGAACAAACATTGGGTTTTAAGAGTATTGACATTTACAGTGCGACTCGCCGTACCGTAGTTACCTACACAAACATTTGATGAATTTTTGACATTTTTTTTGACATTTTTTCATCTCAATTGGACCAATTACAGACATGAAAGTATCTTAAGTCTCCGCCTCTGATCGATATTAACTCCGCCTCTCGATATAAACTCCGCCTCTCGATATAAACGTGTATCTGATTGGTCCGATTGAGATGAAAAAATGTCAAAATAATGTCAAAAATTCATCAAATGTTTTTGTAAGTGACTACGGTACGGCGAGTCGCACTGTAAATCAAGAGCAACAATAACACTATACTTTGTATATGAATACATGAGAAAAATATCATACGCCCTTCAGGGCGGGAATTGAAGCCCACAGTTTTGGCTTTCTAGACCGACGTGTTACCACTGCATTACAAGGACGACCACGCTGGATAAGCAGCCGGATGATGTAGTATAGGGCAAATGTTGGGGTCCCAGGGCGATATTTATCTCTTAGGTAAATTTGAACACCATAAATGGAAACGTAGAAGTGAAGTGAACAATGAATTGAAATTTGTTCGGTGTACTGAGTGAATCCGATTACCATTTCCCAGTTTATATTTGCACCAAATGCCAGTCAAAAATCACATAATCCCATCAGTTTTCCTCAAGTTTCCAATCCCATTCCCATTTTCTATTGTTCTTTTATTTGTAAATCCCAGTCCCAGTGCATTCAATCCCATTTTCCCAGTCAAAAATAAGGCCAATCCCAGCTCTCATTTTAGCCCTTCAGGACCCTCTTCAAGCTTGCATCTTCTTTATCTTGTAAAATGTACCTTTGAGCTCATACTTCTGATTTTGCTTCGTCGTCTTTGTTTTATTTAAGAACTGAAACTGTCTGATGAAAATAGAGAAAAATTAAAATCCTCTCTTTTTTCAGCAAACAGTTTCAGTAATTTAATTCTTGTATACTTCAAGCAGTTTATTCAGCTCATCTTTTTCTTTTCCGACGAGTCGTTTAGCTTGTTCAGTTGCCTCCTCGATATAGTCGATCTTGTCGTGAGAGCTATGAGGCACATTTATAACAAATATATTTCTTATAATACTAAAAATGTTGAATTTGCAGCCAATTTGACTCTGGCCTGATTTTGTTCAAATTTATTCAGACGTTTCGATCTACACTTAGACCTTCATCAGTGATCGTTACTGATGAAGGTCTAAGTGTAGATAAAAAGAAGAAAAATCTCGCGCGCTAATCAAAGTCTTTTGTTGTTTCTCATCTACAATACCATATATGGTAATGGCATTGTTTTCAAGATTGCATATGGTATCTTTGATACGGAAACGTCTTAATAAATTTCACCCATGCAAATCATTCCAGAGTCAAACCAATATGTATTTTAACATTTCTTATAAGTTTGTGACTATGTTTTGACAAAAAAATTCGAGGCGAATTTTTCTCGTCGTTCTCTTTTGACCAAACTCCTTTTGATCGATGTAATTGTTCATATGTTATTTTTTAAATTCGTTCCACAGCGTGGCTTCGTGGTTGTTTTTCAGTGGATTCATCGTCGTGACAGACAGTGGACGCTCATGCAATCATTACATAGCATTCCTTAGCATTGAAAACAAACTCCCACTGCAACACAATGTTAAAACAACCAGAATATCCCTGCAACTGCTGCTGGTCACTAGTCCTGTTTTTGACGACGTATGACTGAATCAGCGAGTAAACTTGAAACGAAGTGGTAAGGTTTACAACATCGCCTTCTTGTACACTTCGGTGACATTTTCTCTGTCTCGCTAGTTTGGTTCAAGCTTTAAATACATGAAAAGCTGAATATATGTGTCTTGGGTTGAGTTAGTGTATTACTACAAATAGGACAGGTTACCAGCTTCTCCAAGTCTTCAGCGAAATAATTAGAACTGCCTTTGTGGTTCACAGATCGATTTCTGTTTACTCGTACAAGTTCCGAGAAGAAACGGCTGAATAGCTATCACCATAGAAACCATGACATAATAAAAGCAAAAACTATTTCAAACATCTGAACTCTGAACTTTCTGAAAACAAAATTATTGCATCGTGACAACTGCTAACTTACTTAAATGTCGACAATGCCAGGGGTTTTTCCCAGGATCATATTTGAGTTGAGTTGAACCGAATAAAATAAATATTTTGAAAATATATAAGAACAAAAGTCTCTCAGCTCTTGCCAAAAAAAAATTATAAGGGTTTATTACATGACCGTGTATCTTGGAGTCTGGACACTAGTAAATTGAGCAATCTGATTGGTTGACCGGTCCGAAAGTGATATTGATATTTGAAAAATCGTCTACAAAGTCAACAACGTTTTTTGAAGTCAGGAAGTGTTCTTGTCTTTCTTTCTCTGCATAAAAACAAGTTCAAAAATCTTGAAAAAGGCCGTTTTTCTCGATTCAAAGTTATCTCAGCGATCATCATGCTTTCATCTTCTTCATTCTTGAAAGTACGACACAGACAAATTAATTCCTTCAACAGTTGACGGTGATTTCGCTTAAAGTTGTTATTAATATTTATTGAGTTTTTTCATGTAAAGAAACATTTTATAAATATTTGTTTTTTTTTTTACCGTTTTATCTACTTCTTCATTTTTTTTTTTATTAATTACTATTTCTTTTTCATTTATTTATTTATTTTATTTATTTTCTTATTTTCATATTTTGTTTTTTAATATATTTTTATTTATTTATTTATTTATTTATTTATTTATTATTTTTTTTGGTCCGTGTTTTCCCAAATGGTCCGTCGACGGACCGGTCCGTCGATCCGCGGTCCGCCGGTCCGTTGGTCCGCCGACGGACGGTCCGAATCCATTTTTTCCCGACACTTGATATTCTAGATATTCAACCGATTTGTACATATTTGTAAATATATATGTCATGTTGATATGGATGTCAACCTGAACGAAACCACCAACGTACTGAATATTGAAATCGTCTGGATATGTTGATATATAATACAGAAGAAGTCATCAATTTGTTGATATTGGTGTGTGTATTGTGTATTAACTAGTACCATGTCCTGTGTCTTGTGTCTTACTATCTATGGATTCCTTGGTCTGTCCTCGTTACCATGACATAATAAAAGCAAAAACTATTTCAAACATCTGAACTCTGAACTTTCTGAAAACAAAATTATTGCATCTTGACAACTGCTAACTTACTTAAATGTCGACAATGCCAGGGGTTTTTCCCAGGATCATATTTGAGTTGAGTTGAACCGAATGAAATAAATATTTTGAAAATATATAAGAACAAAAGTCACTCAGCTCTTGCCAAAAAAAAATTATTTAACAATTATTCGCCGAAGGCGAAGTGATTATCGGTGAATATTTACCGAGCGGTGAGTCTTCGAGCTGCGAGGTAAATATTCACCGATAATCACTTTGCCTGAGGTGAATAATCGTTTTAGTATAAATACAAAGGTGATTATTTCAAAAAAGAAAGAAGGAAACAGCATTGAAAGTGAAAATATTTTATTTTTTAAAAGCGCGACCGTTACGCGTAAAAATTATAAACTTTGTCTCGCATATAATGACAAAAAAAAAAAAAACCGTGAAAATTTACTATGATACCTTTAAATAACTTGACACCAAACTTAGTAGCTTCTTTTGTCGTTTTTTGGACAGCATTTTCTTTAAAGTTTTCAATTTCATCTTCGCTAACAGTGACAAAACAACTACTGGCAGCCATTTTGTCCGGAAAGGTGATTATCGGCTGATAATCCGAGATAGCAAACCAATCAGAGCGCGCGATTTTGTATAATCACCTTTGTATTTATACTAAAAGGGTTTATTACATGACCGTGTATCTTGGAGTCTGGACACTAGTAAATTGAGCAATCTGATTGGTTGAATTCGATTTCGCTCCGGTCTAGATTTTCCTAGGTAGACCGGTCCGAAAGTGATATTGATATTTGAAAAAATTGAAAAATCTTCTTAGGTAATTGTTTATTACGGTAATTTATCAAACAAAAATAGCAGGAGAAACGTTTGTACGATCCTGAATTGACCAAAACATTGACAGAATGCAATAAGATAAAGAAAAACTCACTGAGAGAGAAATTCAAAGGCTATAGGTGGCGAGCATTGGTTGTTTTTACATACATTTTAACAAGCAAAAGTTGAGAAAATCAAATCAAATTGCAAAAACTCACGAGAAAATACACAAAAGGATTTTATTTTAATTCTCTAAAGAATATAAAGCTCGTTCACATACCTCAATAATAGTTGAAAAGTGTACTTTTAGTTTTTGTCTTTCCTTGTAAACAACACGGCGTTGAGTTGAGCTTTCTTTTGTTGAGAAATATCGCTGCTTTTCAGTTACTTTTAAAAAGCTGTAAAATTCACGATAAGTTTGTCTACAAAGTCAACAACGTTTTTTGAAGTCAGGAAGTGTTCTTGTCTTTCTTTCTCTGCATAAAAACAAGTTCAAAAATCTTGAAAAAGGCCGTTTTTCTCGATTCAAAGTTCTCTCAGCGATCATCATGCTTTCATCTTCTTCATTCTAGAAAGTACGACACAGACAAATTAATTCCTTCAACAGTTGACGGCGATTTCGCTTAAAGTTGTTATTAATATTTATTGAGTTTTTTCATGTAAAGAAACATTTTATAAATATATTTTTTTTTTTTACCGTTTTATCTACTTCTTCATTTTTTTTTTATTAATTACTATTTTTTTCTCATTTATTTTTTTATTTTTTATTTTCATATATTTTTATTTATTTATTTATTTATTTATTTATTTATTATTTTTTTTTGGTCCGTGTTTTCCCAAATGGTCCGTCGACGGACCGGTCCGTCGATCCGCGGTCCGCCGGTCCGTTGGTCCGCCGACGGACGGTCCGTATCCATTTTTTCCCGACACTTGATATTCTAGATATTCAACCGATTTGTACATATTTGTACATATATATGTCGTGTTGATATGGATGTCAACCTGAACGAAACCACCAACTGAATATTGAAATCGTCTGGATATGTTGATATATAATACAGAAGAAGTCATCAATTTGTTGATATTGGTGTGTGTATTGTGTATTAACTAGTACCATGTCCTGTGTCTTGTGTCTTACTATCTATGGATTCCTTGGTCTGTCCTCGTTACTTCCGCCATTAGGTAAGCTTCCACGATAAAGAAATACTGCTGACACGATAACCACACATTACATACATACATTATATATCAACATGCACCCTATTGTGCTGTTTGCACAGTTGATCAACGAGTTATTTTGTAACTTTCAAACATTAAAACTAAACTTTAAACGCTCAAACCATTGTTGTATTGTTCATCATTTCCATCGCACAGAATCCTATTAGACCTTTTTGCTTTACCACTATTTTCGACTTCTTGTGCTTTAAAAACAATAGGTGAGATAAAAGATTGTACGGAATGTGAACATCTTTAGAAGTTGAACAAAAGATGCTTGTATTTCATTATTAAACATTTGATAGTGCAAACGTTTAGTCAATATTTCATCTTTGATTTGCACCCCCTACCTATCGGACATAATTTTAATTGATTATTACGAAATATAAGTTTTAGCCTTGAATCCAATATTAGCCTTTAAAGTCATTTTCTAACAAAATGCTTCATGCTGCTTACACCTTGAATGTTTGCCCCCAGTTGTGGAAAGTTTTATCAAAATTTAAAAAGGCGGATTGCAAGATATCGAGGATTGTTTAAATAAAGCGGATAATTTACGCAAAATTTAAACAATAGATTTTGCATCGATATATTTACTATTTCTTGGGTATCTGTTAGCAAACATCATCGTTCGTTCTTTTCTCCTATATCTCTTGCTCACTTTATGGCAATTAGATAGCAATTGAGCCATACGATCTTCTCAAAACGTAAAATATATGAGCCGGAACAAAAGTCCAATGTTTACTTTTTTTCGCGTTTTTGTATACAATTTCACAAAAATGCAAACATCGTAAAACTCGTCTTTTTGTTTTTAATAAAACTTTATGAGTGCTTCAAGCTATTAATGTTTCGTAAAGTCTCTGATTTTCATGTCCATTGGGTAGTTTTAAAGGTATCTAATGTAGACGCAAAGTTGAGTAATATTGAGATACTGCTCAAAGATGTGGTGCTCGGGGAGTTCTATTGTTTGATGTTTGGCAAAACAAGACAATCCTTCACACCATTTGCATGATTTCACCGCGCTTGGCTGCCCTACGAATAATTTCCGAAGTATGGTAATGTGCTTTTGAAACGCGCACGGTAACGTTAACGAAGCATCTGTATATTACCATACTTCGGAAATGATTCGTAGGGCAGCCAAGTGCGGTGAAATCATGCAAATGGTGTGAAGGAATGTCTTGTTGTGCCAAACATCAAACAATAGGACTCCACGAGTTATATGTAACTAAAATATAATTGAAATTTGTACGTTCCTAAGAAAAAAGTCAGTAAATTTGGGTACTGATTAATTGTAATTGCATGACACAAATTCAAAATGGCTCAAAATTATTTCTGGAGATTTATGTCACTGGGCTCAAAAATGTTTTTTGGAAATTTCTTAAAGGTGGCTGACTACTATACAAAAACTAGAAAACTGCGCATGACTTCGCGCACATACGACATCGAGTCACGGTAGAGATACAGGGAATCCAAACATTCATTTTTGTGCCGTATATTTTAAAGCGTTAAGCAATTTAACAGCCATTATCATGATTTAGATATGCTGTCATTTGAAATGGATCTGTTTCACCTTGATATGTGAATTTATAAAAGTAAAAGGAACTTCAAAGGTGGCCGAACTAGCGATTATTTTAATTACAAAAATCACATTTCACGAAAAACGGCAAAATAGGACTCAAAACTTATCCAAATAACAATTGCACAACATTAGTGAAATAAAACGAAAACATAAGCATTATGTAAAAGGCATTTTCTGTCGAAAAGACAATTTTTTAGCACGTTTTTGTTGGAAAAAATAATGGATATGAAAGTTGAAATATGTCAAAAAGACGATGGAAAATTAGTTAAAACAAAACAATGAACACATGAAATGATACATAGCGACATTTATTATACCTTCTACTTACAGAAAAGTGAATTGCCTTTGAGAAATAATCCATAAACCTGTTTTAAGGGACGTTTTTGAAAAAGAAATACTTCGAGTAGATGACAAACTTTCCCTCAACATCGCACGAGTGTTGCGTGACAAGATGGCGTAAGTTCAAAAGGAACAGCTCATTGGATTGGGTAAAATGTATCCAATCAGAAATAACGTTGTAAGTCTCCCGTTCCCAGGACTGGCAGAGTAGTCAAAATGGTTGAAAAAGCTGATTTTAGGCTCGTTTTTCTCTTAAAACTCAAAACTTCGCCCGGGACCCTATGATTTGTTTTTGATATTCAGGAAGAACAGGTAAAAATCGTTGTTTTGACAAACTTTAAGAAAGTTGTCATTTCTACAACTATAAAAAAAATACTGTGTCTGCTAATACAAATGCTCGTTTACGCTCGATTTGGGACTTTATGAGCATACATATTACATATTTGTTCACCTTACTCGGACATATTTCCTATTAATTATTTAACAGATCTCGAGAACAATCCTCACATAAGATTTTCTGAAGAAAATACGTCCACGGCTTTTTTAGTTTTTATGTTGTGGATTATTTGGTTCCAAGCGCAGTTTTTGCCATTTTTCGTTCGAAAACTTGCAGAGTGGGCACTATTCGAGGTCCAATATCTCAGAAACGAGCTCGGGACACCCCATTTTTCTCTTTTTCATCTGAATCACCATTAAATTTCCTATGAAATACCTTTCTAATAATAAATTCTGATTTGTTTTTCGTATAGTAGTCAGCCACCTTAAACCAAATATTGTATAAATTTTGAGTTTTAGATGACGTCACATGCACATGAAAGCCAGTAATACAATAATAAAAATAATAGTGCATGGACATTGACATTTCAACTGCTGATAACAAAATAGACAAAGAATCACGTGTTAATCTGTACATTGCAGGAGTAAAGCAGTAATATGCTTTTTTTTTTCATTAATTCTAAATCTTTGATTTCGCTATTTTTGATGAATAGTGAAATTGACGCGAACTTTCAACAAGCACTTGAAAGGGCATGTTGGGAAATAAAGTCCATTTCAATTTTCTCCTCATCATTCGCTGTTGTGTGCTCCACAACGTACTATGGTTCGCGTCTTCTTTATTTTTCTTATAAATTGTATTGATGATCAAAAATATATGTATGTCACTTTTGTGGTTAATAGTTGCTGTAGTTGCGGTTTATGAATGAACGGTTGGATGGTCTGCGTTTATCTTCCATTTGGTTGGTAAAGGATATAAAGACAATGAGTTTGAAAGACCCTGTTACGTTACCTATGTTTTTATGCCCTTGGGTCACAACCAACATAGAGACAAGCCAATGCGTGTTCTGATATGCTACATAAACATCATAATAATTTCAATCAGTGTTGGATGTATATATTAAACATATCATAGTATCAGCCGGTCATCATTCACTTTCTGCCTGCTTACCAAAGCCTTTACATATCACAACAACAACCAAGGTTTAAGAAATAATATGAAAGGTAAAAATGCAACTTCTATTGATCCATTTTTCTACCGATTGGCGTAAATAAATACGAGGCCAATTAATACTCTTCTGCTGGCTTAGTATTCAAAACTGCATTAAATATACGTATATACATTTATTTTTATAGAAGTCAAAGTGAAGTAGCTCAATATAACATTAGGTATTAGAGATAAGTTATCTTGTTATTCAAATCAGTACTGCCTAGCTAGCAAAGTTAACCTTTATATTGAAACTTGATATTATGGATGTCAGTCAACTCTTTATGCATATATTTCGTATTGACAATGATTTGGATAACATCTTGATCGAATCCAACCAACTGAATTTTGAAATCGTCTGTATATAGGTTGATATCACAGAAGAAAACATCAATTGGTTGATATTTGGTGTGTGTATTGTGCACTGTAACCTAGTAAGCACCATGTTCTGTGTCTTGTTTCTTACTATCTATGACAGTTCGGTTACTTGCCAGATTTGGCAATATGTGTCACGTGACAAAATGGCGTCCCCAAATAATCATCAGGGTTTCTTGTTGTCATGGATTTTTTTGTAGTAAAATCAAATCAATCCAACAATTCACTGTAATAGGAGCAATCTATTGACATTTAAGTAGCAGTAGATGCCCATATTTGGATACTACACGACCTTTTATGACCTTTTATGATAAGTTATTGTTGAATTTTTGATGATCGTTGGTGTTTACAGAGCTATTTAAAAGTATCATTTTGATGTTTTTTTTGCAAAATTTGACCATGGTTGAAAGAAATCGGCTCGACTAGATCAAAAGTATTTGAGTTTTCCTTTTTAGCAGTATAATTTTTGTGTTGGCGCACAGCGAAAAAGTGATGGCGCATTTACAATGAAACGGCACACTGCAGTGAAACAGCATGGGCGCCATTTTACATCTCAGCAGTGGAGGCTCGTACGAAGAAGTATCTGGACAACGATCGTAGGGTTTGTTGTAACTACTTTGGGCGAAGGGTCAAAAGCATAAGAAACGTTTCGAAATTATTATTCAAATAGGAGGCGTTACAGCTTTGGAAGGAATGTTTCAGTATCGAACGAGAAGATGTGTTCACGCGAACCCGTGCCGGCCGGAGGTATATCTGATCGCGCGCGTTGACAAAGATCCGACCTCGCATCAATTTGACGCAACATTGTAGAGTTAAGTAGAGACAAAGACTTTGATTTTGTATCCTAAATGTGTATTTGGTTATCATAAACATTGTAAAAGTGATTCGTTGCTTATTTAATAGCATATTATTTCGGATGTTATGCCCCCTACCACGACAAGGTCACCACGCGTACCCAGTAAACCAGCAATGGAACTACAGCCAAGAAGTAGGTAGGGCTATCATCCCATTTGAAAGGGTTATTCCTTTTTAATAAGTGTATGTGGCTTCTATTGCGATCAATAAAATAGAAGATACCACTCGCCAACATTGAGTTTGTTAGCGTAATATTAATCACTTGATCATTTGAATGATAAAGGGTAATAAATCCATAAACTTTTACAGATTTGTATGAGTACTAAGTATCTAATATTCATAGAAATAAATATATATTTTTTAAATGCGTTTGTGGCTATTCTTTGTAAGTCGTTTAATTTAGGTTCTTATTATTGATCGCTCACACATTTCAACATCTTTTGGTTGTTATGCTATTTGATACTGTTCTTGTGAATTCTCGAACGTGATTGGACAAAAGCAATGTCCAAAATATTGCCAAATCTGGCAAGTAACCGAACTGTATGAATTCCTTGGTCTGTCATTGTTACTTCCGCCATTAGGTAAGCTACCACGATAAAGAAATACTGCTGACACGATAAATACTTCTAAATAAAATTAAAATTGTATTGTATTGATTATTATATGTATGATATTTAATTAATTGTTATATTTATGATTAGAGTATTAGTAAATGTTATTAGATAGAGCGAAAACACTATATCCATGAAACAAAATCAAATTGTTAGTGTGTAATAGTTCTTATTTAGCGACTATTAGTTACTATAAAAGACAAGTAAAGTTGTAGTGAGGTATTCTTTCCTTTTGCATTTAATTTGATGTTTCTGGTTGAGTGATACTGACTAAATAGTCACTAAATAAAAACTATTATAGTTAGTAACTATTTTGTTTTTATTTCATGGTTCTAGTGTTTTCGCTCTATTTATTTAATTAAAAGGAAACTTATAAGACCACCGCGAATACAACTGAATAATTATTTCATGGTATTCGTACTATTACTTCCTATAAACATTCTTGTGATTTCACAGTCAGTACTGTCAATGTCATATTCTTGGCTTTCACCTATCACGTGACCATATTAAAAGTTCTTAAATGGTCGCTTAAACTGTAAACAATAACTGAATTCATGAGGCACATACTTTACTTAGCATTGTTAGCAAATATGAGGTCAGAAGAATGAATATTAGCAGAGTTAAAGTCAAGCTATTACTAAAGATTTTTAGTAAGAAATGTATGGCAAAATCATTTCTGGTTGTGTTGATTATATCATTAACTAGATCTTTTCTGCGATACAAATAGCAATTTAGACCACATCAGCTTAAACAAGATGACCAATAATAAACATTCATTCACCTGTGTTCAGACCATTCAATTCAATAAGATGACCAATGTATGATTTGCCAAAATTTAAGCGTAAATGGACTAATTGTAACCGAATACGGAGCCAGTGAATATGCGCCTTGATTACAGTGAAATGCATAGCGCCGCTATGTTGGTGTACAGCTTGTGGAGCAAATGGAGGTCGTGGACTTGTTGGAGTTGAAGATTGTGTACGTACAGAAGAAAAGGCCCTTGCAAGCTACATTGCTAATAATACAGACACATTGATGATAGCATGCAGGAATGAAAGAGTGTTACAGGAAGATGACGGCGAAAACCTTAAAGTGTACAAAGGAAAGAGAATAAAAAAAAGAATGGACAAGTGGCAAAGTAAAGCTTTGCATGGACAAATACTACGACAGACTGAAGGCATCCGTGACAACGCTTCGTGGGATTGGATGCGCAAAGGCGAACGTAAGAAAGAGACTGAAGGATTAATAACTGCTGCTCAAGATCAATCACTAAGAACAAACGCTATTAAAGCTAAGATTGACAAGCAGAACGTGTCACCTTTGTGCAGGATGTGTGGAAAGAAAGATGAGACGGTGAGTCATATAATTTGTGAATGTTCTAAGCTAGCACAAATTGAGTATAAGCGACGCCATGACAATGTTGCAAGGATAGTGCATTGGGAGTTATCAAAAATGCATCAGCTTCCACACGCTAACAAGTGGTACGAGCATGTCCCAGATGCAGTTTCGGAGACAGCAGATGTAAAGATCTTGTGGGACTTTATGACATTCAAACTGACAAAGTCATTGAGCATCGTAGACCCGATATCGTTGTAATCAATTACAAAAACAAGCAGTGTCATATCATAGACGTTGCTGTACCAGGAGATGCAAGAGTGAAGGATAAAGAGCTAGAGAAGATAGTTAAATATCAAGATTTAAAGAGAGAACTTGTAAAGGCATGGAATGTTAAAGTGTCAGTAATACCAATAGTAATAGGTGCACTAGGTGTTGTGACAAGCAGCTTAAAATATATGAAGCAAGCTAGTTGATGTGAATATAAAAATTGACCTACTACAAAAAGCTGCTTTGTTAGGAACAGCCAGAATTTTAAGGAAAGTTATGGACATTAAAGACTGTTAGAGGACTATAAATAAGAAGAGTGACATAAATGTATACATGTAAGTTTTAAGTGAAGTCTGAGGCTATAGGCAATAGCTTGACTAGTATATAACCAGGAAACTATGTAAATAAAAATGATCCTGTGATTCAATAAAAAAAAAAAAAAATAAAAAAAAAAAAAAAATAAATAATAATAATAATAATAATAATAATAATAATAATAATAATAATAATAATAATAATAATAATAATAATAATAATAATAATAATAATAATAATAATAATAATAATAATAATAATAATAATAATAATAATAATAATAATAATAATAATAATAAAAGCCAACCATTACTTCGATCAAGACCAAGGAAAGTTTTATAGTCGCCTACGAAAGATACTTGAACAAGACACGGATATTGAAGAACCAAAATACACCGAACCTTTACACCAACAAGATCATCACAACAAAACGATAACACACTCACTAAAGACGACTTCGCCCAATTTTGGGTCCCTATATGGCAAACTACAGACACAGAGAACCTAACATCACAATGGATAACTGACATCCGCAACGCCCTTAAACAAGCGAGTCCAGCCCAAGAAGATCAACCTATCATCGTTAATACAGAAATTATTTATAATTCCTTAAAGAAAAAGAAAAACTGGTCGTCACCAGGCCTAGATCGTAATATACAAATTAGGTAATACCTAATAGCGGAGCTCCCAGTTTAATTTTTTCTTACAACATCAATATGTGCATGTAAATACCACTTATTAGATATTTTCTTGGGTATAATATACGTGCTGATATTTTACGAGTTGCGTACGTTTAATCAGCAAGCAATGAGTAAAATGCCAGCCCGTAATACCCAAGAAAATATCTAATAAGGGATTTATTATACAACTTACTGTTTATTGTAATTTATATAGCATTTTTCATCGAAAAATATAACCTTTCGGAGATTCAGCGCGCGGAGAGAGAATCAAAACAAAGCCCTGGAAAAGCCAGTAAAATGTAAGATATTTCTCGCTCTCTTTTTGATTGACATAATGTCAAAAACCTCATTGGCTATCAATGTAGATGACGCCATCATGTAACGCAACGCACGAAAGGAAAGTTTGTCATTTACACGAGGGACGGAGATTTCTCATTGAAAAAAGTCCCATAAAAGCATGTTAATGGACAATTCATGAATGGAAATTGATTTAATGTAAGTAAAAAAATTGTAATAAATTCCACTGCTTTTTCTTAGGTTGGTTATCGTTTTCATTCTATGCACTTTTTCATCTTTTTCTCAAATTTTCAACTGTCACTTCAGTCAATAGTGTTGTTCAGACAAAAAAGTGTTCAGAAATGTTTTGATGGAAAATACGATTCCCAAACGATAGTGTGAATAGCCTTATTATTATCCCTTTTATTTTTAAGTCATTAAGCTTATTTTGCTTTTGACAACGCCTTTAAAAAGTGCTTTGGCTGAACAGTCGTTTTACGGCCGCTTTTTACCTTCTTTTATTTTCCAAAGTTAGTTATTCATCGTATTAGATTTATTAAAAAGTAGTCATGGCAAATCATAAAACAAAACAAAAAGTTCTTTTGAAATGGAATTAAACGCGTCAAGAATAAGTTCTACCAACACAAGATCGATTTGAAAAGACAAGGATTTTAAAACAAGGTATTTTATTATGAAAAACTTTGTGTAAAACATCATTTTGTTCTGTAAAAAAAACTTTAACGACTTTGAAGTAAAAACTACTAAAAAAGCTCGTTTAGTAAGCATAAAATAGTTAATATTGCTAAATAAACAGAAGTTATTCAACCAATTTTAAATTATGTTTGTATTTCAATTCATCTTTGATGTTTTCCGTTTCCTTTTACACGAAAACTACGACGAAACGAGTTGAAGATTGAACTAATTGTTGAGTTTTGTCTTTCAAAAACTTGAAACAAATGATAATCTTGAACCATGGATAAAAAAAACACTTGAACTTACTTTATCGGTGATTATTTTCTTGAGGTTTTCTTTCTTCAATGACATTGATCATATTTTGACGAATAGATGTAAGCTTATGTACTTGAATTTTGATGGATTAAACATTGTTCATAGTTCAACTGCCAAGCTTGAAAATCCTTCAATAAACTGTGCCGAGGGAAGCAATTTGAAGACAGTTTTCATAACAAACAAGGTCGCTTCTTTATCAATTTGTTTTGAATTGCTGTAGTCTTTTAATATTCTTCCACGAAGGTATCTACAAATACGTTTTCTTGATCTTTTGGAATCAGTCTTTTGCTTTTCTTTAGTATAATTTCTTCGTTTTTGTGTCCTTCAAGTTTATGTTCTTCTTCGGTCACAACTCTCTTTATGTTCTTCGAAGTTCATCTTTCTCCGTTGTTATTTTGAATTAATGAACTGAGCTCTGCTATTAGCAAGTAGTATTTTGTTGTTGTTTGTTTGCCTTTTTTAGATAAAAGAAAACTTTGCTTTGTTGGTCTAGTGCTATTTGGTGCGCGCGTCACTTTTGTTCCCGCCGAAATGTAACAGCCAATCAGCATCGCGATGGGCGCGGACGTCGGACGTCGGACGTCGGACGTCGGACGTCGGACGTCGGACGTACGCTTGGGATACCTGTGTAAAAACCATCGAAAATAGACTCGATGCATTACCATTTTTTCTTAAGTATGGTGCTCCGCTCGCGCGGGCCTTCGGCCCGCGCGGGAGCTCCGCTATAACCAACTACTGACTGAAGTATTTTAATGCTCTTCATACGCAGCTTGCCTATGCATTTACAAGCCTTATTAACCAAGCTCGTGACATACCTGATTGGTTTGCAGAAGGTAGAACAGTCCTTATACCAAAGAAGGCAAACCCAACACCACAAGACTTTAGACCGATTACCTGCCTTAACACCATATATAAGTTGATCACATCAGTCATCAACAGGGAACTTGAAATACACGAATCTAAACATCAACTAATGCAAATTGACCAAAGAGGAGGAGTGAAGGGGACAATGGGGTGTGTAGACAATTTGCTTATCGACAAGACCATCCTAGATGACGCCACGAAGAATAAAAAGAACATTTCTTGCGTGTGGATCGATGTCAAAAAAGCTTTTGATAGTGTTTCGCACAAGTGGCTAATCACTGCTCTCGAAGATCACGGTATAAACAATAGATTAATTACCTTTATAAAGAACATTATTCACAAATGGAAAATCACTTTGTTTGCCCCAACAACTAATGGAAAAGAATCGATAGGGCCATTTAGCATCCAACGAGGTATATTACAAGGTGACTCTTTTTGTGTAAACTTGTTTACACTATGTTTAAATCCCATTGCATGGTACTTACATACAACAGAAGGATACACAATGACCCACGAGAGAAGAATCAAAATCACGCACTGTCTATTTGTAGACGACCTCAAATCATACCACAAGAGTGCGGTTAAAGCAGCAACAATCAAAAACAAGCTACAACAGATGTTTAAGGACATCGGCCTTACATGGGGACTCAATAAATGTGCTGCCATCCATCTGAGAAGAGGTAAACGGGAATAAAAGAGATGATCTGCCCCTTGGCAACGATGAAAGTATTCCAGTACTTGGAGAGGAAGATTACTACAAGTACCTTGGAAAGTTTGAAAACACGACACAACTTGAGAAAGAAGTACAGAAAACAGCAAGCAAAGAATACATTAGACGAGTCTCATTAATTTGGTCGTCCCCTCTTTCTATACCACAGAAAGTCAAAGCTACACAAACCTTTGCCATTCCTGTCTTACTATACCACATGTGGACCACTGATTGGCCTATAGACATCTTGAAAGAACTTGACAGACGAACTCGTCGAGTTATAAATGACAACAGCTGCAAACACAAGCATGAGTCGCTACCACTCCTTTACCTCCCACCCTCTAAGGGGGGCAAAGGTTTGATGGAAATCGAAAGCCTTTACAAAACCATAAAGATAAAGCTAGCCCACTACATCACATGCAGTGTCGACCCACACGTCCAACTTGTAAGATCCTACCAAGATGCCAAAGAAAAGAAAGCCCAAAGATCTATCATTAAGGATGCAAAAACATTCGCAACCCAATTTAATCTAGACATAACCTATGATACGGAAAACAAAAGAACAGTCATTAAATCTGACAACACAGTTATAGAAGTAAATAACTGCCAGCCAAAAAGTATCAAGCACATCTTGAAGAAGGAAGTTATAAGAAAGTACGAACACGAAGTTGAACAACAGCCTTGGGTAGGTCAGTTTATGGTTAAACAGTGGCAAAACAAAGACCTACACAAAGAATGTACACACGAAGTTGAACAACAGCCTTGGGTAGGTCAGTTTATGGTTAAACAGTGGCAAAACAAAGACCTACACAAAGAATGGTGCGATATTACAAAAGTCTGGAAAAACATCCCAACAGTAGTTTACAGTATCCATACAAGTATCATCCAGCAACTATTAACAACGAAAGTATATAAAGTAAAGAAACTGCAAGGAGAGAATGATGATCTTAAATGCAGATTTTGCCACGATAAACACGAAAATATTACTCATATCATGTGCAGCTGCCCTGCCATAGCTCAATCGCTCTACAAATCTAGACATGATCACATGCTTAGGCCTGTATACTATGCAGTCCTAAAGAAGTTTAGATTGATCGATGATGAAGACAAAACAACACCCTGGCACAAAGAACCACCACCAAAGAGCTGCATCGAAAACGAAAACGCAAAAGTGCTATGGGATATCCCCATTTATCAAGACACAGCACCAAGCAACGGAGCAAACAAACCCGACATTATCGTGTGTGACAAAGCGTGCAAGAAATGGATAATATTAGAAGGATTTATCTGCAATGTAGGAACAATACAACGTAACAAAGAGATGAAATGAAAACTGCTAAATATACCGACCTAAGATCAAGTATCAAAAGACTGTATCCTGGCTATAAGATCACACAGGTCAACATTGTGTTTGACTTTTTATCAGGATATCACGAAAATTTGATAAACAAACTCTCTAGCATAGGACTAACAGAAGGACTAACTATTATAAGAAAGTGCCAGAAATGGGTTATCTCACAGAACTGTGAGATTGTTAAACGTTTATACAATTATTAGATATGATCATGTACATCTTTATAAGTTTAGACACACAGATATTTGCTTAGGCAATCTATGCCCGCAATATTTGTTTACAGCATGTAAAAACATAGTCTGAAGTTTAAATAAACAATAATAATAATAATAATAATAATAATAATAATAATAATAATAATAATAATAATAATAATAATAATAATAATAATAATAATAATAATAATAATAATAATAATAATAATAATAATAATAATAATAATAATAATAATAATAATAATAATAATAATAATAATAATAATAATAATAATAATAACTTCGCAAACAAACATCACAAATAACCGAAGAAATACGGAGACTAACGACAAACGGAAAACTAACAGCAAAACTACGAAAGAACAGGAGATGGATGAGATTTGAAGTAAAGAACAAACTAACAAAACAACGACTCCAAGAACTTAAAGAGAAAAAGATCAACCAGTTGAGAGTTAAGAACATTGAAAGAAAGAAAAAGCTACTATCACACATCCGCAGAATGTCAAATAAGCAATTTGACCGCAACGAAGGCAAATTCTACGACCACTGTAAGAACATAATAAAACGTGATCAAAACAACGAAAGACCAACATACACTGACAAAATACCACAACAAACAACTACAGACGACACACCTAACCTGACAGCAAACGACTTTAACGACTTTTGGAGACCGATATGGGAGACGGAAAGTGAAACAAACCTGAAAGCGGAATGGATACCTACAGTAACAGAAGCACTTAAATCTACAATGACAACACCAGTAGAGGAAATAGTGAATATCGAAGAAAAAGACATCTACACAAGCATACGAAAGAAAAGAAACTGGAGCTCGCCGGGTAATGACAAGATAACTAATTACTGGATTAAGACACTACCAACTACACACAAAGGATTTGCAAAGGCTGTAAACACAATTATCAATAACGACATATCACTACCAGACTGGTTAGTAGAAGGAAAATGCATTATGATCCCGAAGAAGGAAAATCCTCAAGCCAAAGACCATCGCCCAATCACGTTACTCAACACAATGTATAAGACAATTACATCAGTCATTGACAACAAACTTAAAGAACGCCAAGAAAAACATCAGTACATGCAGATAGATCAGAGAGGGTGCACTACAAACTCTATGGGATGCATAGACAATCTAATAATCGACAAAACAACGCTAGAAGAAGCAAAAGACAGAAAGAAAAATCTCTCTTGTGTATGGGTTGATGTGAAGAAAGCATTTGACTCAATCAATCATGAATGGCTGACACTCAGCTTACAAATGCACAACATTCCAACAAAGATCACCAATTTTATCAAGAACACAATGAAGAAATGGTCCATCACACTAGAGGTCAAGATCGAAGACAAGAAAGAAAAAATTGGCCCAATACGACTAAAACAAGGAATTCTACAGGGAGACTCGTTTTGCGTCAGATTGTTTACACTCTGCCTAAACCCAATAGCCTGGTGGCTAAGAAGCACAGAAGGATATACATACTCACATAACAAACAGGAGAAATTGACACACTTACTATACGTAGATGATCTAAAGACCTATCACAAGTCAGCACAAAAAGCACTACTGATTACAAAGACAGCAAAGAGTATGTTTGAGAACATTGGACTTTTCTGGGGTTTGGACAAATGTGCAACAGTCAATATCGTACGAGGTAAAATGAAACGAAGTGAAGAAAGTGTGCAAATATCGGACACTGAAGAACTGAAGATACTTGATTCTAACGACTACTACAAATTCCTCGGAAAATACGAAAACTCAAGACAACTAGAAGAACAAGTTTACAACGAGGCAAATAAAGAATACCTTAAACGCATTTCTGTTATCTGGTCAAGCAACATCTCTATCCCAAGAAATGTACACGCAACCAAGACCTTTGCTCTACCTGGCCTTCAATACCACATGTGGACAAGCGACTGGACAGTAAACCAACTAAAGGATATAGACAGACGCACAAGAGAGATCATCAGAAAAGAAAAAGGAATGCACCATCACGAATCCATCAAACTACTCTACCTACCAGAAGAACTAGGGGGAAGTGGTATGAAAAGCATAGAGGACACCTACAAATTAACAACAATTAAGATGGCCAACTACCTCAACAACAGTGAAGACAAAAGGATCAAGCATACAAGAACACTCGAAATGGAAAAAATCACACAAGGTAGAAGATCGATCTTTAAACAAGCCACCAAGCACGCATCAGATTACAACTTAACATGCAGCTTCGACGAAACAGGAACTACAATATCATCTACGAGTGAGACCAAGCTAATAACCACATCGTCCCCTCAAGCAATAAAGGAGATGCTAAGATCAAAGATTATAGAGAAATATGTCAACGAAGTAGAACAGCAATCATAGCTGGGAAAATACACCAACCAACAGCTTCAAGATAAACAAATGTCACCTACAGCCAACCAGATCCTGAAGAAATGGAAAAATATTCCCGATATCGTTTACAGCGTAAACAAGAGCATACGCCAACAACTACTACCAACAAAGACATACCAACAAAGCAAAGTACAGATGACTATCACAGACATCAAATGCAGAATGTGCCATATGGCGACAGAATCAACAACACATGTAATGTGCGCCTGCTCAAAGATTGCACAAAGCCTCTACAAGGCTAGACATGATAGAATGCTAAGACCAATATACCACTGTTTGCTGGAAAAGTACAACTTCCAAGAGAGCGATAACGGAAAGCCATGGCATCAGCAACGCCCACCACCTGCAGTACTCGAAAACGAAAAGGCGAAAATATACTGGGATGTACCTTTCCAACTCCAGAAAGCACCAGAAAACGGAGCAAATAAGGTCGACATGATAGTACACGATAAAGAAACTAATTACTGGACACTACTTGAAGGCACAGTCTGCCAGGTCGGTGCAATTGCAGACAGAATAAAAACAAAACAAGAAAAATATACAGAGCTTCGCGCAGGCATAAAACAACTATACAAAAGCCCAAGCGTAAAACAAATCAATGTTGTTTTCGACTTTCTCGGAGGTTTCCACGAAGAACTTAAGAAAGATCTAAGAAATTTAACAAACACTGACAAAGAACTGACCTTCCTTATTGAACGTTGTCAGAAATGATTTATCTGCCAGAACGCAAATATCGTGAAAACGTTTTATGAATATACATAAGCGGATTAAACGTTTGTAAACGAAAAAGATCTAAGAAATTTAACAAACACTGACAAAGAACTGACCTTCCTTATTGAACGTTGTCAGAAATGGATTATCTGCCAGAACGCAAATATCGTGAAAACGTTTTATGAATATACATAAGCGGATTAAACGTTTGTAAACTTAAGAAAAATGTACTTAATTAGCCCAGACGTAATTGTCCGCTTGTTAATGTAACTATGACACACCAAAGAAAATAAAACTTGCCATAATAATAATAATAATAATAATAATAATAATAATAATAATAATAATAATAATAATAATAACAACATTTAGTGAGTGAGTGGAGCGTAACGGAGTAAGACGTCCGTTTTTAGCTCTCCAACTTTTCGATTCTTAACGCTCATATAATGCGTTCTCGCTCATTCCTGACATTAATCCTGCTAACTAACATCATGAGCAATGTTCAAACGTCAACAGTCGAGCCAAACCACACTCAAAACGAACCAAATACTTCAATTGAAGGTGAAATAATGAGTGATGAAGGAAACCATCTTAGAGGCCGACTCAAATGGACCGAGAAGATGTGTGTTGACCTAATGGTATGTAAAGAGAAAGCAGAAGAATTATACCTATCTGAAAATTGCCCTAGAAAAGAAAATAGACGAAAAGAAGGAAAGATGAATCTTACACTAAACTACTGGAATTGTATGGGATATAGACATTTGAAGAGAACTGCTCAAAACCTACGAGATAAAATATCACATATTGAGAAAACAACAAAAGTTACATCAACTCAGATATCAGAAGAAATTGAGCAACAACGATCACAAATGAATAAAACTCCACAAGAAATAAGAACAGAACAGAATTCAAATATAGATCCCGAAGACCAAACTCAGTATGCAAATTACGTACAACAAAATCAAGAACATGTAAACATTGAAGCCACCGACGAAATCCAAAGCCAGGACTATGCTGAGCTACTACAAACTGCAGAGGAAACTTACCGAAAAATCGTCAACCAACCAGGAACCTGGAACAGCAGAGAGGAGAACACTTTCACAAGGAAAACACCAAATAAAAAACAGCTAAACCAACTACGAACTATTGCAAACAGTTTAATCAAAACAAGCCCAACCGAAAACCCAACGCTATTCCTATGGGAATGTAACTGCTCAATTTACGCTACGGCGATTTCCTTTAAAAAGAGCACAATGAACAGCAAAACAAACAAAGCAAGACAAAGAAAAGATCAAAAACCAAAACCAAGATGGCTAATTACTTTAGAACAAGAGATTACGAAACTAAGAAGGCAAACGTCTCAAGTGAC
Source organism: Metridium senile (assembly GCA_949775045.1). Taxonomy (NCBI): domain Eukaryota; kingdom Metazoa; phylum Cnidaria; class Anthozoa; order Actiniaria; family Metridiidae; genus Metridium; species Metridium senile. The sequence goes on from OX459106.1 coordinate 4,658,400, forward strand.
GGAGGAAATCAACCGAGTGAAAAACAACAAGAAAATGACAAAAAAGCTTAGGAGAAACAGACATTGGATAAGTAAAGAAATTAAAGGTAAAATAAACATGAAGGAACTGGTGACACTTAAAGAGAAGAAAATAAACATGCTTAGAAAGTTGAAGAACGAGAGAAAGAATAAAATAGAAACAGCAAAAAGAAGAAAAATTAACAATTTATACGATCAAGACCAGGGAAAGTTCTACGGACACTTGAGAACAATACTAAACCGTGATACTACTACAGAATGCCCAAAATTCACTGATTACGAGATGACTGAAAAAAGAAACGAAAACACCTTGAAGAAAGAAGACTTTGAAGAATTTTGGATACCAATATGGCAAAATGCACATGATGAAAACCTAGATAATCGTAAATGGCTGACAGAAGTGCGTAAGGCATTAACAGCAACTGGACCAGAACAACATGAAGCCCCAATAATAGTCACAAAAGAAACAATCTACAACTGCCTACGAAAGAAAAAGAACTGGTCTTCTCCGGGCCTTGATAAAATTACTAACTTCTGGTTAAAACAACTCTCATCATTACATCTACCAATAGCTATTGCAATCACTAGCTTAATCAACAGCAAGCCTAACAGAATTCCCGATTGGATATCAGAAGGACGCACAGTAATGATACCAAAGAATGAAAACCCTAAAGTACAAGAATTTAGACCTATCACGTGCCTTAACACAATGTATAAACTCGTCACTTCAGTCGTCAACGTCGAGTTGGAGAATCACCTGTCCAAATACCACCTCATGCAGCTAGACCAAAGAGGCGGCGTTAAAGGATCTATGGGATGTGTTGACAACCTGTTAATAGATAAAGCAATCATGGAAGACGCTACTAAAAACAAGAAGAACATCTCATGCCTTTGGGTCGATGTGAAAAAAGCATTTGACAGCGTGTCCCACACATGGCTATCAACGGTGCTAAGAGATCATGGAATAAACAAGACATTGTCTTCGTTTATTGATAACATCGTCAAAACCTGGAAAACAACAATGTATGTGCAAACAGCCGAAGGCCAAACATCAATAGGCCCAATAAAGATCAACCGTGGAATACTACAAGGAGACTCATTTTGCGTTACACTATTCACACTCTGCCTAAATCCAATAGCGTGGTACTTACGTACTACAGAAGGCTACAAACTCTCTCATGATAAGACCATCAAGATAACACACAGTCTCTTTGTAGACGACCTGAAATCATACCATAAGAATAGCACCAAAGCCGCCACAGTCGGAAGCACACTCGAAGGTATGTTCAAGGACATCGGCCTTCACTGGGGTATCAACAAATGCGCAGCTGTCCACATCAACAGAGGCATCTATCAACCGAGCGAGGGACTCCCCCTGGGTAGTGGACAGCAAATACCCATACTCGGTGAAGATGACTACTATAAGTTCCTAGGAAAGTATGAAAATATCACCCAGCTCGAAAAGGAAGTTCAAAAGGTAGCAGGTAAAGAATACACTAGAAGACTATCTGTTATATGGTCATCACCGCTGTCAATTCCGCGAAAGATAGCTGCAACAAACACCTTTGCAATTCCTGTACTCTCATATCACATGTGGACAACTGATTGGAACATTCAACACCTACAACAACTTGATAGGAAAACACGCCAAATAATGAATGAGAACACTTGTAAACACAGACATGAGTCGAACGCTATACTCTATCTCCCATTCCACAAAGGAGGTAAAGGTCTTCAGCAATTAGAGATGCTGTATAAAACCACTAAGATCAAGACAGCACACTACTTAACAACGAGTGCTGACCCACATGTCCAACTTGTCTCATCTTTCCAATTGTACAAGGAAAAGAAGTCTCTAAAGTCCATAATAAAGGATGCAAAAACGTATGCACACCAACTAAACCTGGACATAAGATATGACTCCAAAGAAAAAACAACCACCATCACTTCAAGTAGCGCTAGTGCAGAAGTATCTAAATGCCAGCCAAGATACATTAAATCAATACTTAGGAAAGAAACAGAGAACAAACTGGAGGAGGAGGTAAAGCAACAACCGTGGGTTGGACAGTACCTTACTACGCAATGGAAAGACCAAGATCTAGAGAAAGAAAGCTACAATATAAACAAGATATGGAAAAACATCCCTGATGTTGTCTACAGTGTATATACCAGTATCTTTCAACAACTAATAACAACAAAGACTTACCAACGAAAGAAACTAAACAATAGAGAAGGCGATTTAATCTGCAGACTATGCCATCAAAAAGAAGAAACAATTCCACACCTATTCTCAAACTGCTCAGGTATCGCTCAATCTTTATACACGGCAAGGCATGACCGTATGCTTCGCCCTGTGTACCATCAAATCCTATCACATTTTGGGTTTACAGAACAAGACGACAATACACCGTGGCACAAACAATCACTCCCAAAAAGCTGCATAGAAAATGACGAAGCCAAAATACTGTGGAACATCCCAATACATCTAGACATTGCCCCAAAAAATGGCGCAAACAAACCAGACATTACAATAATGGACAAGAAGACCAAGACGTGGCTGATCATCGAAGGAACCGTATGCAACATCGGTCGCATAACTGAAAGAGATCTTCAGAAAACAGAAAAGTATATAGACTTAAGAACAGGATTAAAGAGACTCTATCCTAACTATAACGTAGTGCAAGTAAACGTCGTCCTAGACTTCCTAGCAGGCTACCAAAAACAACTGGTAACTGAGCTAAGTAAAATAGGACTCGAAAAAGTAAACCAACTAGCCAAAAAGTGCCAGAAATGGATAATTTCGCAAAATTGTGAAATCGTGAAGGCCTTATATACCCGTTCATAAGTTAACACTGTTGTAATCGGCACCAAAACTGAATATTGCCTAGAAAATTTCCGCAATACTCATTACATGTAAACCAAGAAAAGTTTAAATAAACGATACAATAACAACAACAACAACAATAATAATAATAATAATAATAATAATAATAATAATAATAATAATAATAATAATAATAATAATAATAATAATAATAATAATAATAATAATAATAATAATAATAATGATAATAATAATAGTATTTATTTATACACGATATATGTGTTTACATCATAGCTGATGTGGTCGTGTTTTGTATTCACGCTCTCTCTCTCACTTTACATTTCACACTTTTACACTTATTATTTTACATTTTACACAATATATTTATTTTTATCATAATAAATAATATCTTTCAATCACATCTACAAAATAAAAGAGGACCAGCCTTCCTCAATTGACTGTTTAGATTTTGCATTTTGATGACGTCACATGAAAACCGATAATTGAACATATACAATTATAACATAGATACATTCTAACACGCGCTATGATTGGTTAAAAAACTGTGGTCTATCAGAGTATAAACCACGCTTCTCTGTAGTCAGTGACTTTGAAAGAAAACTTACCGAAGTTCGAGAAAAAAAGCAAAGAAAGACGAGACGTTTTTAAGACGAAAACATCGTTTTAATTCATGACTTTGCTATTATATTCTTACACAAATAATGATATCAAGTAAATATGATTTCTCGATAATTTAAAAACTCACATGCATTTCTAATAATAGACAAAAAAATTTAACGTTCTTGGGATTCGCTTTCAAATGTTCAGGTTATGACTGACAAATTAAAAAAGTTCATATTTCAAGTAAGAACCGCAAATCAAAAGACAGTTCAGAGAAAATACATATTTTTGATAAATGTCTTTTTGCATGTGGCTAAAATGTTTTCTTTTTGTCATAAAATAACTTCATATTAATCCTACCGTGAATCCTCGCTAGTAGTAGCGGCCTCGTGGTTGACTCCTTTGATGTCATTTTGATAATAATAATAATAATAAAAAAAAAAAACAGAGTAGCATCTTTGTAGCTATTCCTTAGTAGAGGAGCAGGTTCTTGAGTTTGACTGTGAGGATTTAATTTGTCTTAGTTTCCCTGTTTTCTTACTCCATTTTTTTTTCCACGGTTAATTTGTTGATCTTTTCTTAGTCAATCGTTGGCTGTTTTGTTTCTCTTGTCGCTGTTTTTTGTCGCTTCTCTTCTATCAACGGATGAAGCTTTGGCTTTTGTAAACAAGATTGATTCCTTTTACAGTTTAAATATTTAGGTTTTGAGCTTTAAAACGGATTTAACTGTAAAACTGACAGAGATTTCAAAGATTGTAAAATTTTTAGTCGGCCGGCTTTCCGTTCTTGGCATTGAAAAAAGCTGCTTGAATGTTGGCTGTCACATTTTTGAACAATCAGAGAAGAGTGTTACTATTTTTGAGCCAATCAAAATTAGCGTTATATCGCGATAGCATCAGAGCGAACATTTGCAAGAACAAAATAGATTTTTGCAAGAAAACATTTCGCTCGTAAATCTATGTAATAAACAATATAACTAAGCTCAGCCGTGGTTTATACTCTGCATGATAACTGCACTCTTTCAGCTCGTGCTTTTTGACATTTTCTCGTGTTTTCAACTGCCCATCGTGAAGTTATCAGAATATAAACCATGCACGGCTGAGCCTTAGTTATTTGTTAAATAACCATTTATCAAAAGACCTAAGGCTAAAATATACTTGACCAAAACTACAAGAAAGATTACAGACGATCACAAATGAACATAAATAAACTCAAACCGTTTCCTTATACAACAAATATAGCGATAGTTTTCTTCGCTCAATTAGATGTGCACTGTATATACTTATAAACATTCTGCCACTTATTCTTGTCAATAGATGCTGCAGCTCGATTCACTCGATCCCCTCCCAGTAAACTGTACGTCGTGAAAGGACAAACCGCCAGGTTCGTGTGGGATTACCATGTTGATAACAAAAACACAGAGTTTGATTCACTTTCACCACAATGGTCATTTTATCAATCTGGAAGTCATACGATTATCGGCTTTGATGTCAAACGCAATTCATGGGAATTTTCTGTTAGTACAATAACCTGTCCATCCCGGTTACTCAAGCCGTCAGTACGAGTGAGTAGGGAGTCAAATGCTACGTTAGTTATTACTAATTCAACCGCTGCTGATAATGGTGAATATGGATGTGTCCTGGTTTTATCAAGTGGATCACCCAGTATTTTTCCTACGAGTAAAGCACAGCTTATCGTTACAGGTTAGTATTCTGATAACGAAAAAAAAAAAAACTTCGGAAAGCTATTTTATTAAATCACTTCTAAAAAATATATCAAAATACAACTTAAGACAATACATCAAAAGACAAGTTTTGACTAATTAAAATTAGTAAAAAATGCCAGTCATAATAAAAGAAGGCCATAAAATGTTTTTGAAACTCATAGTTTGGAAATAAAGCGATTTTTTGACACAAAACGAGAAAATAAATACCTTTTTTGGAGAAAAAGACCGTACGTCTCGAACAAAATGGTCGCTTTTTGTCGTTTTCGAGGCCTTAAAAAAACTGGTAAAAGCCGATTTTCTGTGGGTTAAAAAAATGTCATTTTTTTTCAAAAACTAAACGAAGACTTATTTTTAATAGTTATTTCGATGTATAAGATAAAAATGGGGGTCACCGTTCGTTTTTTTCAATTATTGTGCTTCAAACATCGAAAATGGGCTCGTTTGCTCGTTTTTCTTATAGTAGCAAAATCACCCAGGCGTTCCTCACCGCGCGTTGTCGTGCGTAGTAGGATGCGCGCGAGCATTCTCCGCAAACGTCCTTAATAATTGAAAAAAAAAATCATTGATAAATTCTCTGACAAAGAGTTGAGTATAAATGATGTACTTGATTCTAAATAGCCTCCTCTGCAGGCATATCTCTTATATATCTCCTTTCAACGGGCTTCCTGTGGTGAGGAAAAAATCGAGCGGGGGAGGGGGAGGGGCAAAGAGAAAGCAGAACAAAGAGGATATTTTTCTCGCCTAACTAGCGCTTAGTCCCTCTCTATTAGCAGCACAGGAAAACCAAATCCAAATAAGATCACAGAGACGCCTGTGAAGGAGGCTAAATTTTAACAATCTCTCAATATTTTAGAAAAACATTGTTAACACTTTTCTTGCTTAAGGTGACTGGCTACTTTGAACGCTTTTTGAACGTTCGATTCGAGCCTACGGTGTGTACGCTATTTCCAAAGTAGCCAGTCATGATCACCTTAAGAATGTTTTATTTCCAGTAAAAAGGATCTGTTTTAGCTGCGATTGACATCTTATTTATGATTATTTTAGAAACTCCAAAGTTTACCGTACGTGCAAATCCAACAACAATAACAACTGAACACTCGAACTTGACTATCAGCTGTACAGCGGTTGGTCTTCCAACACCATACATCACGTGGGTGCGAGAACGAGGCGTTACCAGGGTTACTATGCAACAAGGACTTGGTAGTGCCAGCTTAGTTTTTCAAAACACTTCCAGACATGATAGTGGGAAATACGAGTGCCAGGCAACGAATAACCCAAACCAAAGTCCAGTCACAGCTAGTACAATGATTACGGTCTATTGTAAGTACACTAAAATAATTAGTTCATAATAATAATAATAATAATAATTTGACATTTATATAGCGCAAATATCTATGTACATATTCAAATGCGCTTGTATCAGAGTGAGGCAGTCACTGAGGGTGGTCACGGCCAGAGATTTGTTTACGTCCTCAGTGGTTCGAGAAGACGAGGCACTGAGAGAGTAAAGTATCTTGCCTAAGGACACAACGTAATCGCCCGGGTCAGGAATCGAACTCAGACCATTAGGCCCGGAGTCCGACACGCTGACTGCTAGGCCACCACGTCTCTCATAGAACAACAGATACATAGCCATTTCTAAAATGTCAAGGCTGGCCTGTTTAGATGCATGTTTATAGCATTCCTACTAGGAACTTTGCAAAATGTGCCTCGATTTTGCCAGTAAGGTTTTTCTTGCGAAAGTCACACATGATTAAAAGAACCGCCGTACACCACATAATCTAACACCCCACTTTTGGGTGAAGAGTTTTCTTTGTAAATTAATTACAAACATTATTTTATTTTCTCTTCAGACAGGCCTACGATCGACAAATTTTTGTCTACTACTAATATCAGTTCCTGGAATGATAACATGGTAACACTAAGGTGTAAATATTCCAGTGCACTACCTGGTCCTACCTGGAAATGGTACCGAACCAATGGTGACCTTATAACGTCTAATATACACAGTATCACTGATGGTAGTGAGGTGACAGTGATGACTGGACAAGATAGTGGTGACTATGGTCGTTATAGATGTAAAGCAACTAATGTAGCTGGTAGTGATGAACACAGTATTACTGTTACTCAGCTTTGTAAGTAGTACGGTGTATCATTATATTAATTCACTCAATTATTAATTCATTCATTAATCCGTTTATTCATTCTTCCATTCCTTCATGTGGTTATTTATTCAATTAATATTATATTATCCTTCCATTAATAAAATATTAATAATAATAGTAATTTCTTGTTTTTCTCCATTCATTCATTTATTTTTTCTCTTCTTCATTTACTGATCACAATCCATTCGTTTAATCGTTCGTACATAAGCTGTTGATAATTGATTATTTTGTCATGTCTATAGACATCAGCAATGATAACCTGGTCTTGACAATATATTTATTACGTTTTGTTTTATAGATCCTCCACAAGGACCACCCGTTATATATGTTGTATCTATTCAACCATCATCAGCAGTCATTATCTGGACAAGACCAGTGTATAATGGTGGTAGTCCAGTCACTGGATACAAGGTATTGGTTAATTCTACCACCATTCAAATCAATACATCAAACGTTCTTCATCATAAAGAAATCACAGGTCTACATGATGATACAGTGTATGAAGTTAAAGTATTGGCCAGGAATATAGCAGGATATGGTGATGCCTCTAGTAAGGTCTTCCAAACTACCAAAAAAGGTACATTTGACATATTCTATGTCTATTCACTGATATCAATTAGCTTTGGTATCCAGCTTTTTGATTAGGGGATTAATTTAAAAGCAGAAATGCCTGAAAGGATCGAGCCGAGGCTCGAGTAATAAACTTTCGCATTGCTGAAAAGATGTGTGTTTGAACATATTACACTAGGCTGATGTATGTAACTGCTAGGCTGTAATGTACCAGCCAAATCAAATATAAAGATATTTTTGAGAATTGAGCCATGTTGGTCAATTTTCTTCAATCAGTTCGTATAAGATACATGGACTTTGGTAATAAAAAAAGGAATGCAGGTCTGATTAGATTCCTGGATATATAATATTACCAGCAAAATTGATATAGCAAAATAAGGAGTGGAGTAATACCAATATTGTAAATAAGCTTTGTAAGATATCAGCTAGTTATTAAATTATGGCTGATATCGATTTAATTTTGTTATATCGCTGTTTTTATGTCAAACCTTACCAAACTTGGTATAATCCCATAACTTAACGACCTTAACATTTTGAAGGGGAACATTTTTTATGAAAAACGGTCACGTGACCTTGACATATATATACTTCGACAGACCCAAAGTTTCTGAATCAAAATGGGCTGACGGAGATTATTAAAAATTTGTGCAAAATTATTTGTAGTGTAGTTTCACTTTACTTTATAAGAGGTGTAAGGATCCGCCTTCATACCTGAACTACCATTGCAAGTTAGGAGATATTTGCCAATGGTTTATTGAACAAACTGGTCACTTGACCTGCTTTGCTAAATATCCCCTAAACGACTAAAGGTGGCTCAGGTTTTAAGGCGGAGTTGTATAGTACCTATGGAAACAATTAGAAACATATAATTAAGTTTCATGCTAAGATGATAACCGTCTCCCCATAATGTTAAGGTCGTAGTTATGTGACTGTACCAAGTTTGGTTAGGTTTGGGGTAATTAAAAAAAACGAAATAACAAAAAAAAAAAACGATTTCAGCCATAATTTGGGGTTTTCCAGGTCTTAACTAGCCTGGGTTTTGACTGCGTACGACTGCTCTTGACCAACATTAATTTATTCTATATATCTAGGAATCAACACCAATTCACCATCAACATCATGTGACTCGTGTTACGGTAGGTAATATATAGAGGACGGTATAACAATGAAAGTGACCACGACAGTAATATTAAATATTACTAAAATATATCGGTAATTGTAAGATTTCCACTCGGTACCCGACAACTGGCGATGGCAGTTGAATCTGCCAAAACAACAGTCTTGCAAAATATTAAAGGTACATTGTCTAATATTAAATAATATTAACAATAAGGACCACAGAAATATAAATATTAAAATCATGTTTGCATGAAGGTAATGATAAAGAAAACTATGACGGCGACATTGACAATAACGATGATGATAGCAATAGTGATAAGATTAGCGATGACGATAATACGGAGGAATGGAACGATAAGCCGATGGTCACAATACCCTATTATAATGATGGTGACGGTGAGAGGATTATCCTGAACGATATTGGCCACAATAACGATAACCACGATAACGTGGCAATAGTGGTGTAGTGGTTTACTGCGCGCGCTCCTCTCACCGTTGTGATCCAGGTTCGAGCCCAAGGTCCGGTATTGTTTATATTTGAGTTGCGTTTGCTTGATCTGTCCTTCTCTTGTTTTTTTTTCTCAGCTGGGTTATCCGTTTCTCCTTCCTCCGTAAAAATGAACATGTGAGCAGAGTTGTGTGCAAAATTATTTAACGTTGACGTTGGGTGTGAGTGTGAGTCTCCCAAATTAGTAGGGCACTTTTAAAGTGGGCGCTAAATTGTGAGGTGAAGGAATTGATTTATTATAGCGATAATGATAGGGATAAGGAGTATCGATAACCATAACAGACACAACCATAACGATAACGAAAACAAAAATGAAAATGAAGATGATAACGACGATGAATGTGTTTTTGTAGGTGCTGCAGTAGTTGGTGTGTTAGCATTCTTTCTCTCTGTGTCTTTACTGGTGATCATCATGTATGTTGTGTACACCATATGGACACGTAACAAGACGAACTTAGAGCAAGAGAATACATCAGTTGAGATGACGTCACCGATATCTTATTCAGTACCAAATAATCCACAAAACGGGCTGACAAGAGATGAGAACAGACGATCTCCTACAATACCAGACGTACCTAACACACCAGCTGAGTATGCTATACCAGGAAATCCAGACAATAGGGAGACCAGTCAAGAACATTATCGGCAGCTGAACCCTGCGACATTACAACACGATCCAACAGCACAGTACGAACCTTTACGTACTAAACATGTTACTAATACTGATCAACGTAATGACACGTATATGCCGTTACGTAACCGACCTGCGGAATATCAATCCCTACAAACGCGTTCTTATCAAAACTGTGCTTCTTTCATCTAAGTTTAGTTGCATAGTTATCAACAGTCACTTATAGAGATTCGATGATCGCAAATGTAGTCTAAGGTGAACAATATCAATTGTACTTCGCAAGGGACGTAGCACTATCAAATCGTTACCCATGCGACTTATGGGAAACAAAACACAGTCTAACTGGATATGTCGACTTTTAGTTCAGCAATGGTTACACAGTGATCAAGAAGTATAATATAAACAACACATCTTATAGTTTGCAATGGTCGTAGTTTTATCATCTTACAAAATCACTTATTAATTAATCGCGCAAATCAAACGATAGGGTGCTTATAATTTATAAGATTTACATTATGTTGCCATTGTAAACTCCAACTAGAATACTTTTAAGTTTGTTTGTTTGGATCCAGAACCAACGCTTAGGATTCCTGGTAAACCCATGTTGCGGCGCCATATTTTCATAGCCTGCGTTACATTCGGTTTATTCCCCGTAATAACCGTCTGCGAAATAACGAACATATTCGTGTTCTGAGACCCCCAGCGAATAGCAGGAAAATATATAATAGATGCTGATTGGCTGTTGATCTTCCAAATTCTAACGAGTTCTCCCATTGGTTCGATTACTCGCCTCAGTCTTTCCCGTTTACAAACCTAACATGGCGTCGAACGAAAAGAATGTTCATAGTGAAAGCGTGTGGAATGAATGTTTCCGCGTTGCATCAAATGTTCACTATAAACATTCTTTTCGTTCGACGAAATGTTAGATTTGTAAACGGGAAAGACTGAGGCGAGTAATCGAACCAATGGGAGGACTTGTTAGAATTTGAAAGGTCAACAGCCAATCAGCATCTATTATATATTTCCCTGCTATTCGCTGGGGGTCTCAGAACACGAATATGTTCGTTATTTCGCAGACGGTTATTACGGGGAATAAACCGGATGTAACGCAGGCTATATTTTCACGACCACGACCATTTTCACGAGTGTTAGGGTACTCCCTTTGTACATGACTTAATTTTAACTAGACGCTCTGTGAGCGATTACTCGGGCTGCTGAACGTTAACAGAAGGGATTCTGAGGGATTGAAATTCATAATGTATCATACATAGATCATACAGTGACTTGGTGATACCTCTATTAAGCAGTCACCAATTAAGTGGTCACCCTCTATTAGGCGGTCACAATAAAAAGTCCCAAATCTATTCCTATACCTATTCTATACCTCTATTCTGCGGCCAACCTCTATTAAGCAGCCACTTTGGAAAGCCCCGAGGGTGACCGCTTAATAGAGGTACCACTGTATACATTATAGACACTAACTGAAGCAAATTCATTTAGTCATGAGCAAACTGATAACGCTCTAATGCAGGCATATTATAAGTATAGAAACCTATTCTGTGACACAAATAGGAAAAATGTTATTATGTCCAAGGAGATGACAGAGCCAGAGCCAGAGTTGTGTTTTATTTTAGGCACTTTAGCCCGCTTGCTGTTTTGATGCATTGGTTGGAATTTTTAAAACAGCATTACAAATGTTTCGTAAATTCGCATATTTACACAAAGCTATCCTGAGGCACTAATGAGAAAATGTGAAGAACTTAATTGGTTGATTAATGTTTAAAATGTTTAAAATGTGCACAAGAATAAACAAATAATCATTTATGACTAATTTTAGGTTATTTTAGTGAGAAATGTCCTTATCCCAAAATTTCATGTTTTTATTGAGAAAATGAAAACTAAGTCTCAGAAACATTATTATAAAGATTAAAATTTTGAGAAATAAACGTCACGAAAATAAAGATGGACAGTTTTTGAGGCATTTGTGTTTTTTTTTTGGGCTGTATGAATCTGCTCGACTTATTTTTCTATGTACCGGGATGCCTGTGTTACAAAGTGTTGACATTTCACCCCGTCACCTCCCCCTAAAGCGCCGCAACGAAGACCCAGATTAGAGTTCGAAAACTTGAAATCTTCGAAAACTTGAAGTTGTTTTTGAAAATTGAACGTCAGAACAAGAAAGATAGATAGTTACTAGTACTAATTAAAAGCAATTTGTGTAATTTTTGAGGCGAATTGGGCTGTTGAGAGTGGTTTTCAGACAGGCTGATTTGAATGTTTTCATGCCGTGTTACACCCGATTTCAAAAGAGTGCGAACTTTCGGAAAATTTGTTTTCGTCGCCGAACATTCGCTCGACCGACATTCACTCGACGGCTTAGTAGCCAGGCACCAGCAATCCTTTCTTACTTCTACGAAGAAAATACTATTTACTCATTGTTTTTCGAATTTGATAAGTTTTCTGATTTTTTGAATGTTTTCTTTTAGGTTTTGTCACGCTGTTCTCCGCGTCACACTTGTCACGGATTTAGCACTCGATTTATCCTCAATAAATTATATCTTTTTGCTCGAAAAATTGAACTGGGAACTCCGCTTAGACAGTGTCTGAATGTATATTATACTTCCAAATACATAGTTTGAACTGACCTTCTTGTAAGTGAAACCAAGACGGATAATTGCCCTGCACAAAGTTGAAACACTGACTGATTTACCCGTCAGCTCAGCGAACCAGACTTGGTATTCATCTAAGTAGAGTTCTGGTTTTGACAGAACCATGGACTTGAGAGTTTCATTTTCTGCATCTTGAATGAATATATATCATCAACAAACTGTACATTATCATTACTTTGGGAACGAACAAAATGACTATAAAAATTCGTTCAGTTGGCTACATGTGAGTAATTGAGGCCTTCCACGTCTTGCACGAACAGAAATGTCTCCCAGACGTTTGTATAATTTTCGAATTTTCCAAACAAATGTCTTGCCAACAAATAGAGCACGACACGTTTCTTTGATGCTGGAGCCATACATAAATTGATGATAGATGACCCTCCATCGAAGATCTTTCGAAAAAGTCTTCATGTTTGTTTACTAAACTGCCCAGTCTGACGCTGGTGCCTGGTTACTAAGCCGTCGAGTGAATGTCGGTCGAGCGAATGTTCGGCGACGAAAACAAATTCCGAAAGTTCGCACTCTTTTGAAATCGGGTGTAAAGACCACAGAATTATTAAATAGTATTTAAAGTAACATTTTGAAGGCTTTTATGAACTTTCATAAAATCCTTCTATTTTAAATAAATTTATTTTTAGGGGACACTTTTAACCTCTCTAAAAAAAGGGTGAATATAATCAAACTTTTTTCCATGTGCTACGCAAAACTTTTACCAAAAAAACACATCAAGGGTAAGTTTAAATAATGGCCTTTACGAAACAAGTAAAATTGGTTTGGGGAAATGTACTTTTCGTGTTGTATTACACTCTCGAAGTTGTAGAAAAGTTGTAAATTTCATGTATCGGCATGATTAATGTAATTTGCATATATTAACGTATTTCGAATTTAAAGCGTCTTCGTGTTAACTTCCAAGAAAGAAAACGATTTTGAAGACTAACAAGAAGTTTATACTGCCATTTTAAAATAAATGATACGTATTATTAATAAAATAGAAGCCAAGAAGTGATTTTATTCAAATCATATCCGTCCGTCAATTCTCTGCTCTCGAATCACATATTGTTATAAAAAAAAAAAAACAGCAGGAAAAATGCTATAAACATTAGGTTTCGGCTTGTAATTCTAACCTAGATGAAGTTTAGAAACTGTTGTATTATTATTATTAATATTATTATCGATGCTGTCATAATATATTTTAACAATTGTACATTTTAATAGCGCTTGACGCCGTATGAAATTGACAAGTAATTGTTTGCTATTAGCCGCTTTGATTGTGTTCGCATCGTTGCCAACTTTATCGATCATATTTTGATAAAAAACGTGCTTAAAACAACATCATGATGGTCAAAAATCATAACCAGTGGAAAGACAAAAGAATAATCTGTCACATGAAGCAGATGAAGAGGAGTTGAAGTCATTTTCTGCAACTGAACAAGATATGTCGACACACCATCTTCGTCACAAGTAAGAACTAGCAACGGAGAAAAATGTTCTTAATGATCATATCAAAATGACATCGGATCTTTGCTGGACATTGAGTTACATGGACATAATTAGTTCAAATCAAACTACATGTTTTAATAGTACAAATAAATATTGTATTATTCTTTAATACTCTGTTGTTTTAAGGCTTTTTAATTTTGTATCGGAATTAAACTTGCACGGTATTACTCATTGAACTCCTCCTAGATGTATTCCTAATTATATTCTGCTATACTTTATGATTCGGACGCTTTCTACACATGTTTTCAGTTGTTTCTAGCGTTTAGTTCGTACGAAATACGACTATGTTGAAATCTAATTACGCATGCAAATTCAAAGGTCACGCAACATCTTGCGTTACTCGTATTTAAAAGATACACCACAAACGATAGTTTATAAGCTTAGTTTATTTATTTGTCAGAAATATTGCTAGTAAAAACGTTTAAAAACTATATATAGATGTGACAGGAGAAAGAAACAGCTAGAACTTACGTCCCAATTGAATATCCTACTCCTGGTTATATGTAAATATATAATGTACAAAAATACTATCAAATGCAGCAAAATATTTAGTTATTAAATCAAGAAATACTGTAAAAAAAAAAAAACTATTGGAAAAGTTTATTTTGGGTTTATTTTTGTGCACTTCGTCTAGATCTTTGAAAGCATTAGCGCGAGTTAATTAAACATTACTTGTCAATTTCATACGGCGTCAAGCGCTATTAAAATGTACACTTGTTAAAATACATAATGACAGCATCGATGATAGTGTTAATAATAAATAATACAACAGCTTCTAAACTTCATCTAGGTTAGAATTACAAGTGAAACCTAATGTTTATAGCATTTTTCCTGCTGTTTTAAAAAAAAAAAAAAATAACAATATGTGATTCGAGAGCAGAGAATTGACGGACGGATATGATTTGAATAAATTCACTTCTTGGTTCCTGTTTTATTAATAATACGTATCATTTCTTTTAAAATGGCAGCATAAACTTCTTGTTAGTCTTCAAAATCGTTTTCTTTCTTGGAAGTTAACACGAAGACGCTTTAAATTCGAAATAAGTTTAATATATGCAAATTACATTAATCATGCCGATACATGAAATTTACAACTTTTCTACAACTTCGAGAGTGTAATACAACACGAAAAGTACATTTCCCCAAACCAATTTTACTTGTTTCGTAAAGGCCATTATTTAAACTTACCCTTGAGGTGTTTTTTTGGGTAAAAGTTTTGCGTAGCACATGGAAAAAAGTTTGATTATATTCACCCTATTTTTAGAGAGGTTAAAAGTGTCCCCTAAAAATAAATTTATTTAAAATAGAAGGATTTTATGAAAGTTCATAAAAGCCTTCAAAATGTTACTTTAAATACTATTTAATAATTTTGTGGTCTTTAAACAACGATACATTATTTAGTTTGCTTGCGACAAGCTTTTAAAACTGGTATAAATTATCGGTCGCAAATTAGCGAATTTAGCCGAAAACCTATTTTTTCGAATATCTCGAAAACTAAGCGATATTTTACAAAACTAAATACATAGCAATTCTTCTTACATCAGGGCCTACCTATGGTTAAAATATGAGCGAAATCTAATTTTCAAGTCTTGCCGCGTTATATTTGATTTTTGCTGACTATCACTCTTAACCTTTTCTATCCGGAATCCTAACTAACTTTGGAAAATAAAAAGTAAAAAGCGGCCGTAAAACGACTGTTCAGCCACAGCACTTTTTCAAGGCGTTATCAAAAGCAAAATAAGCTTAATGACTTAAAAATAAAAGGGATAATATTAAGGCTATTCACACTATCGTTTGGGAATGGTATTTTCCATCAAAAACATTTCTGAACACTTTTTTGTCTGAATAAAACTATTGACTGATGTGACAGTTGAAAATTTGAGAAAAAGATGAAAAAGTGCATAGAATGAAAACGATAACCAACCTAAGAAAAGGCAGTGAGATTTATTACAATTTTTTACTTACATTAAATCAATTTCCATTCATGAATTGTCCATTAACATGCTTTTATGGGACTTTTTTCAATGAGAAATCTCCGCCCCTCGTGTAAATGACAAACTTTCCTTTTGTGCGTTGCGTTACATGATGGCGTCATCTACATCGATAGCCAATGAGGTTTTTGACATTATGTCAATCAAAAAGAGAGCAATAAATATCTTACATTTAACTGGCTTTTCCAGGGCTTTGTTTTGATTCTCTCTCCGCGCGCTGAATCTTCTAAAAGTTATATTTTTCGATTAAAGATGCTATAGAAATTACAATAAACAGTTAACAGTTATCAGTTTTTTTTATATATTTTATTGATTTTTTGATAGTTTTTTACACTTACATAAACACAATTACAAAAGACTGAAAAAGTACATAAATTAAATATAACGTTTTTTGGCTAATTCGTTATTAAATTATATTGACTAAATTATGAATTAAGCTTTGGATTTTCTCATATTTTTTCAAATGAGTGTATAGCTTGTTGTTATTTTTTGCAATGATGTATTCGATTTTTTCATAGTCTATTAGATTTATTTGATAATATTTAATGACAGGAAGTAACTGTTTTTGTTTGCTATTATAAAGTACATATTTGTATAGTAAAAATAAGAAACCTTCCATAGTGTCTTCAGAACTCCCTATTAATGAGAACATTTTTAAAACTTAGCTCTGGTATTAACTTTACATTTGCGCTCCTTAGACATTGGTTAATGTTAAAGTATAGGTCCTTTGATTTTACACATTCGACAAAAAATGTTCCATAGATTCGTTTGATGTTTTACAAAATGTGCATAAAGGCGAGTCCACTATTTAAAATTTATATAACTTCATGTTTAAGAATAAGCAGTTATTCAGTATCTTATATTGGAATTCTCTTAACCTAAAATTATTTGTTAAGCTATACACTCTTTGATAGACTGATACCCACTCAATGTCCTTATTGCCCGGCAAAATACGTAAGCAACTCTTAAAATATCAGCCCGTAATACCCAAGAAAATATCTAATAAGTGGTATTTACATGCACATATTGATGTTGTAAGAAAAAAATAAACTGGGAGCTCCGCTATTAGGTATTACCTAATTTGTATATTAATATATTTGTAATGTATTATAGCGGAGCTCCGCGCGGGCCCAAGGCCCGCGCCAGCGGAGCACCATACTTAAGAAAAATGGTATCCCATCTAGTTGATTTTTCGTCGACCGACACAGGTAGCCCGATTCTGTCCGTCCTTCCGTGTACATCGCGATTCTGATTGGCTGTTACATTTCGGTGGGAACGAAAGTGACGCGCGCGCTAAATAGCACTAGATCTACAAAGCAAAGTTGTTCTTTTATCGACAAAAAAGTCAAACAAACAACAACAAAAAAGTACTTGCTAATAGCAGGGCTTTCATTAATACAAAATATGAACGGAGAAAGATGAACTTCGAAGAACATAAAGAGAGTTTTGATCGAAGAAGAACATAAACTTGAAGGACACAAAAACGAAGAAATGATACTAAAGAAAAGCAAAGGACTGATTACAAAAGATCAAGAAAACGTATTTTCCTTCGCGGAAGAATAGTTCTGACAGCAATATAAAAAAAATTGATAAAGAAGCGACCTTGTTTGTTATGAAAACTGTCTTCAAATCGCTTCCCGATCGGCACAGTTTATTGAAGGATTTTCAAGCTTGGCAGTTGAACTATGAACAATGTTTAATCCATCAAAATCCAAGTACATTACATCTATTGGTCAAAATATGATCAATGTCATTGAAGAAAGAAAACCTCAAGAAAATAATCACCGATAAAGTAAGTTCAAGATTATCATTTGTTTCAAGTTTTTGAGAGACAAAACTCAAAACTTAGTTCAATCTTCAACTCGTTTCGTCGTAGTTTTCGTGCAAAAGTAGGGTCTGTTTTGCAGCCTAAATTAGTTCAATATTCAACGTGTTTTGTAATAGTTTTTGTGTAAAAGTAGGGACTGTTTTGCAGTCTAAATTAGTTCAATCTTCAACTCGTTTTGTCATAGTTTTTTCTCATAAACGGAAAACATCAAAGATAATTAATAAGTTTATTACCATAATTATACCAAATTACAAATTACAAGGAAACAAATTTAAAACAAATTTTGGTAATAGCTACTCAGAATAGAAAACTAATCGAGCTGAGTAGCTGCAAATATTAATTAAGAATTTAAAGGTCGTGATGAATAAATGGTAACAAATAGTACATAAAATTTAACATATAGAAAATGAAAAGGTAAGTACAAATGTATAATTTACAATTCAGTGTCAGAGCAATAGAAAAACTGTTTGAATACAAATTAATCATAATTATAAATGAAAGTAATAAGTGTATAATATGGATATAATTTGATTAATATAGAAATGGGAAATAATAATAATAAATAATATGGGAAATAATTGAATCTATTTATATAAAGATGAATTGAAATACAAACATAATTTAAAATTGGTTGAATAACTTCTGTTTATTTTGCAATATTGACTATTTTATGGCTACTAAACGAGCTTTTTTTAGTAGTTTTTACTTCAAAGTCGTTAAATTTTTGTTTACAGAACAAAATGATGTTTTACGAAGTTTTTCACAATAAAAAAAAATTGATAAAGAAGCGACCTTGTTTGTTATGAAAACTGTCTTCAAATCTTCCCTCGGCACAGTTTATTGAAGGATTTTCAAGCTTGGCAGTTGAACTATGAACAATGTTTAATCCATCAAAATCCAAGTACATTACATCTATTGGTCAAAATATGATCAATGTCATTGAGGAAAGAAAACCTCAAGAAAATAATCACCGATAAAGTAAGTTCAAGATTATCATTTGTTTCAAGTTTTTGAGAGACAAAACTCAAAACTTAGTTCAATCTTCAACTCGTTTCGTCGTAGTTTTCGTGCAAAAGTAGGGTCTGTTTTGCAGCCTAAATTAGTTCAATATTCAACGTGTTTTGTAATAGTTTTTGTGTAAAAGTAGGGACTGTTTTGCAGTCTAAATTAGTTCAATCTTCAACTCGTTTTGTCATAGTTTTTTCTCATAAACGGAAAACATCAAAGATGAATTGAAATACAAACATAATTTAAAATTGGTTGAATAACTTCTGTTTATTTTGCAATATTGACTATTTTATGGCTACTAAACGAGCTTTTTTTAGTAGTTTTTACTTCAAAGTCGTTAAATTTTTGTTTACAGAACAAAATGATGTTTTACGAAGTTTTTCACAATAAAAAAAAATTGATAAAGAAGCGACCTTGTTTGTTATGAAAACTGTCTTCAAATCTTCCCTCGGCACAGTTTATTGAAGGATTTTCAAGCTTGGCAGTTGAACTATGAACAATGTTTAAACCATCATGATCAAAATTCAAGTTCATACATTTATTCGTCAAAATATGATCAATGTCATTGAAGAGAAGAAAACCTCAGGAAAATAATCACCGATAAAGTAAGTTCAAGATATATTATTATGTGTCTCAAGTTTTTGAGAGAGAAAAAAAACTGCTTAAGCTTAATTTGATATACCGAGCGTGAAAAAGAAAACACCTCAAAACTTGTAATAATTAAGCCTCAAAAGAAAAATCCGTTCTCTGTTTTATTATAGAAAGAAAAGAGAAAAGGTTTATCTCCATTTTATTTACTTTTTGGAGAAAAAAACCGTACATGAAACGATGTTTGTGCATGTGTAAATTGTACTTTGGTCGATTGAAAGGTGTTTATTTATGTACTTTTTAAACCTCATAAACGGAAAACATCAAAGATAGATTGAAATACAAACACAATTTAAAATTGGTTGAATAAGTTCTGTTTATTTAGCAATATTGACTATTTTATGCTTACTAAACGAGCTTTTTTTAGTAGTTTTTACTTCAAAGTAGGAAATGATGTTTTACACAAAGTTTTTCATAATAAAATAGCTTGTCTTAAAATCCTTGTCTTTTCAAATCGATCTTGTGTAATTGGTAGAACTTATTCTTGAGGCTTTTAATTCCACTTGAAAATAACTTTTTGTTTTGGTTTGAAGATTTGCCATGTTGGTTTTTTTTTTTACAAAGAAATGCTTTAAAATTTCCTTTTTTCCTTTTAATACATAGTTACCATTCTATTAAGGTCTAGTTCAAATAATGTTTTTGTCAACTTGAAGCTCAAAATCTTGATTTTTCTCAGCGTTTTGTCTTGCTTTTGAAGCAAAAAGGTGCCTTGGCATTGCTGAAACGCGCCAAAAATAGAACTTGTTAAGTTGATTTGAAAAGACTGAAAAAACGCATAAAATTAAAACGACAACAACTCCATGGCCATTACAGCATAGTTACATTTACTACAATTTTCTACTTACCGAAAAGTAATATCCATTGATAGTTTATCCATAAACTTGTTTTTAAAATCCTTTTTTTATGAAAAAACTTTGTGTCGATGCATGACAACTTTCCTTGCTATAAACGCTAGCTAGCCGTGGATATTCTTGTACTTTTCATTTTGTAATTTCAGTCTTGAGGGGAATTGAAACCTGAGGAAGATCCTCAGATTTCAGGGTTTTTTTGCCAGGTTTTTTGTTCTTTAACTTTTTTTTCGGCGAAGATCGTCCTTTTACTAATATTTTGATCGGAAGTTTACGGAAATGTTCGGAAGTTACAAAATCCAACGCACGGGAGTATAGCTGGGGAAGCCAATTTTTACGCTAAGGAGAAGGGTAAGGTTTTTTGGTGTTACTAAAAATAGCTCGGATGTGAATTTACATGGCGCGCGGGCTAGTATAGGAGTTTCCCTCTCTTATTTATCCTCTCTTGATATATCCCAGAATGATATTTCTCGTTTTTTTCTTAAGTAATCTTGAACAGTAAGAAATAGTATTTCTTTCAAATACGAACAAATACGTCTACATCATCATGTACAGTTTTTATGACCCATGCACAAAAACTATTTACATGCGCATGTTGATGTTGTAAGAAAAAAAAAACTGAGAGCTCCGCTATTAGATATTACCTAATTTGTATATTATATATATTTGATATGAGCTCCCTAATTAAGCTGTTACCGCTGAATATGTTTAAATAAATAAATAAAAACAATTCCCGTACATAAAACAGTACGTATCTAACTTTATTATAATCTACCATTAACAAATTTATCGAGGCTAAAACTAATCAAAGACTAGAGAAAATTGCTGAAGATAGTATTATAATCATAATTGTAGAAACGGTAAGGCGTTTAGATTTGCTGTTACTTTATTCGAACGTCGAAAAGAGCGACAATTACGACATGATTATAATTATCTACATTTAAGCAATAGAAGCCAGTTCCTATGACTCTACTGGTGAAATAAAGTACGCGGGATGTTGGGAGAAACACGAGAAAAGTTATAAAATCACGAGCTGAAAGCGAGTGATTTTATAACTTTTTCGAGTGTTTCTAACAACATCCCAAGTGCTCTATTTCACTGGTAGAGTCATAGGAACTGGCTTCTATTGCTTTTATAATATAGCAATGCTGGTTTTCCGTAAAAACGTAGTTTTATTTGCTGATTAAAATTGTAATTCTCAAAACTAACACCAGTGCCCAATGAACCAATCATAATCAGTGTACTATTGAGCAATCTTGACCAAAAAGGACCAAGGTGCTGTTCACTTTCTTCCCGGGTATTTTTGCTAGCTAAAAAGAAGGAATTTCATTTATAAAACCGTTAAAACATAGCTTCGGTTGACTTCTGTGGCTAAAAACAAAAACCTTTAGCTGAACTCTTGCATGAGACTGACATATATACAGCAATTCAAGCGAATTTGAGTGGTGAAAGCCGTGCCGACTGACAGCAATTTATCACACTGAGAAAAAAACAGTTTGAACAAGACAAGCTTGCTGTGTACAACGTTTTGAAGTTAAAAAGAACAAAGACCACATCTACAAGATTACTTAGGCTGCTGAAAGTATGTATTTATTTACTTTTAATCAAACGTTTGCAGGTTTAAGGTTTATCAGTTTCTGTTTTCATTTTGACGAGACAATTGAAAGATAATTGTAAATCTGCCTTTTTGTTCACATTGCTTGTTTTCAAACATGGTTTATTTATAAGAATAAAAAACTTGAAAGCACATTTATAATTCTGTAATTGATTGTGTGTTTGTTTGTTTTTATGAAACAAAATATAATATTTTGCCGTCGATAAATTCAACGAACATGCAAGTTATTTGTTCAAGATTAATCGAGTTCAATTGCAAAAAAATCTCACTTATTCACTATGAAATTATCTTCATATGTCAAGGATAAAATGAAGTAAAAATTATTGCCACTTTGAAGCGCTGTTTTCCTTTTGTTTTTGTTTGTTTTGATCAAATTCAACTTTTGACTTCCAACTTTACAGTTTGTCTAAAGGCGGCGTATTTTCAAAGCCATGTCTCTGATTTTTGTCGCCTTTGAATTGCGTTTCATTGCACCGTAGGCTTCAGGGTTTAGGTTACCAGAAAGTTCACAAGATGGAAAGTCTTTTTACATTTTAATAGCCGTTTTTAGTAGATGTAGTAGCTTATAACAGAACAACTCTTATTAAAATTGTGAGCTGTCAATCAAAAACCATATCTCTACCGGTGAAATAGAGCATAGCTTTTTTGAGTGAATCAACCAATCAGAGCTTACGTACTATCTAAGCTATATTATAATATAAAATAGAGTATGCAGTATATACTATCCAAACTTACATCTAGCTCTTCATTGGAATAATCGATACCATTTACTTCGTCCACCATCTTGAAATTTTGTTCCCAGTACCTGCTCGGTTTTATCATCTCACTTGGGATCCGCGCCTTGGTTTTGAAAGTTGGTTAAGCTTCACTTTTCGAAGGGCGTGCTACCTCGCCCTTGGGTCAAAACCAACATAGAGACAAGCCAATGCGTGCTATGATATGCTACGTAAACATCATCTATCAGAACAATGGTTTTAATAGCATGGCATCGTTGGATGTTTATAATATACAAATTAGGTAATACCTAATAGCGGAGCTCCCAGTTTAATTTTTTCTTACAACATCAATATGTGCATGTAAATACCACTTATTAGATATTTTCTTGGGTATAATATATGATATTTTACGAGTTGCTTACGTTTAATCTGCAAGCAATGAGTAAAATGCCAGCCCGTAATACCCAAGAAAATATCTAATAAGGGATTTATTATACAACTTACTGTTTATTGTAATTTATATAGCATTTTTCATCGAAAAATATAACCTTTCACAGATTCAGCGCGCGGAGAGAAAATCAAAACAAAGCCCTGGAAAAGCCAGTAAAATGTAAGATATTTCTCGCTCTCTTTTTGATTGACATAATGTCAAAAACCTCATTGGCTATCGATGTAGATGACGCCATCATGTAACGCAACGCACGAAAGGAAAGTTTGTCATTTACACGAGGGACGGAGATTTCTCATTGAAAAAAGTCCGATAAAAGCATGTTAATGGACAATTCATGAATGGAAATTGATTTAATGTAAGTAAAAAATTGTAATAAATTCCACTGCTTTTTCTTAGGTTGGTTATCGTTTTCATTCTATGCACTTTTTCATCTTTTTCTCAAATTTTCAACTGTCACTTCAGTCAATAGTGTTGTTCAGACAAAAAAGTGTTCAGAAATGTTTTTGATGGAAAATACGATTCCCAAACGATAGTGTGAATAGCCTTATTATTATCCCTTTTATTTTTAAGTCATTAAGCTTATTTTGCTTTTGATAACGCCTTGAAAAAGTGCTTTGGCTGAACAGTCGTTTTACGGCCGCTTTTTACCTTCTTTTATTTTCCAAAGTTAGTTAGGATTCCGGATAGAAAAGGTTAAACCTTTTCATCTTATTAGATTTATTAAAAAGTAGTCATGGCAAATCATCAAACAAAACAAAAGTTATTTTGAAATGGAATTAAACTCCTCAAGAATTATAAGTTCTACCAACACAAGATCGATTTGAAAAGACAAGGATTTTAAAACAAGGTATTTTATTATTAAAAACTTTGTGTAAAACATAATTTTGTTTTGTAAAAAAAACTTTAACGACTTTGAAGTAAAAACTACTAAAAAAGCTCGTTTAGTAAGCATAAAATAGTTAATATTTCTAAATAAACAGAAGTTATTCAACCAATTTTAAATTATGTTTGTATTTCAATTCATCTTTGATGTTTTCCGTTTATGAGGAAAAACTATCACAAAACGAGTTGAAGATTGAACTAATTTAGGCTGCAAAACATACCCTACTTTTACACAAAAACTATGACAAATCGAGTTGAAGATTGAACTAATTTAGACTGCAAAACAGTCCCTACTTTTACACGAAAACTACGACGAAACGAGTTGAAGATTGAACTAATTTTTGAGTTTTGTCTCTCAAAAACTTGAAACAAATGATAATCTTGAACCATGGATAATAAAAACACTTGAACTTACTTTATCGGTGATTATTTTCTTGAGGTTTTCTTTCTTCAATGACATTGATCATATTTTGACCAATAGATGTAAGCTGATGTACTGGAATTTTGATGGATTAAACATTGTTCATAGTTCAACTGCCAAGCTTGAAAATCCTTCAATAAACTGTGCCGAGGGAAGCAATTTGAAGACAGTTTTCATAACAAACAAGGTCGCTTCTTTATCAATTTTTTTTAATTGCTGTCAGATCTATCCTTCCGCGAAGGAAAATACGTTTTCTTGATCTTTTGTAATCAGTCTTTTGCTTTTCTTTAGTATCATTTCTTCGTTTTTGTGTCCTTCAAGTTTATGTTCTTCTTCGATCAAAACTCTCTTAATGTTCTTCGAAGTTCATCTTTTTCCGTTCATATTTTGTATTAATGAAAGCTCTGCTATTAGCAAGTACTATTATGTTGTTGTTTGTTTGACTTTTTTGTCGATAAAAGAACAACTTTGCTTTGTTGATCTAGTGCTATTTAGCGCGCGCGTCACTTTCGTTCCCGCCGAAATGTAACAGCCAACCAGAATCGCGATGTACACGGACGGACGGACAGAATAGGGATACCTGTGTCGGTCGACGAAAAATCAACTAGATGGGTTACCATTTTTTCTTAAGTATGGTGCTCTGCTTGCGCGGGCCTTGGGCCCGCGCGGAGCTCCGCTATTAAACATATCATAGTATCAGCCGGTCATCATTCATTTTCTGCCTGCATACCAAAGCCTTTACATATTACAACAACAACCAAGGTTTAAGAAATATATAATGTTAGAGGTAACTTCTATCGATCAATTTTTCTAGCGATTGGCGTAAACAAATACGAGGGCAATTACTTTTCTACTGGCTTAGTATTCAAAACTACATTAAATAGACATTTATTTTGATGGAAGTCAAAGTGAAGCAGCTCAATGACATGAGGTAAGATAATTAGCATAATTAACCTTTATATTGAAACTGGATATTCTAGATGTTCAACCGATTTGTACATACATTTCGTGTTGATATGGATGTCAACCTGATCGAAACCACCAATTAACTGAATATTGAAATCGTCTAGATAGGTTGGTATCACAGAAGAAACCATCAATTTGATGATATTGGTGTGTATATTGTATACAGTAACTTAGTACTATGCCCTGTGTCTTGTGTCTTATTATCATCTATGGATTTCTTGGTTTGTGCTCGTTACTTCCGCCATTAGGTAAGCTGTAACGATGAAGGAATACTACTGACACAATATAGAAAAAAACACAACAAAATCAAACATAATAGAAAAAGTTTTTTCTGTACTTATCAAAAACATCTTAATCATAAGACCACCGCGACTAAAGTTGAATAACTACGTATTGCTCACATTGTTGTCATCTCACAGCCAATGGCATTATTGAATACTACAAATAAACATTTAACGCTATATCTAAGGCCAAAAAAAAAACTGTTGATAAAAACTTCAAGATAGAATACAGATCGTCATCAACAAAGACAAACCAATATTACTTACACAATAAGTTTTATCTGTCCGTTTACATAATTATGCATTGTATACTTTACACATGCTGTTTCGTATTTTTGACAATTCATTTATTCCGAATATTTTAGAAAATCCAAAGTTAACCGTACGTCCAAATCCAACCACAATATAAATAGCATCTGAACACTCGCACTTGACTATCAGCTGTACAGCAGTTGGTCCTCCAACACCAAACATTATGTGGGTGAGAGAACGAGGTGTTACCCAGGTAACCAGACTAAAGGTGTTGGAAGTGCTACATTATCTTTCGCGAACATTTCCAGGCATGATAGTGGGAAGTACCATTGTCTAGCAGAGAATAACCCCAACCAAAGTCCAGTTACAGCTAGTACAGTGATTACGGTCTATTGTAAGTACACTGAAGTAAATAGTCCATTTTATTATATGGCTGGCCGGTCCGAAGAAAAAAGGAAAAATCTGATTGGTTCTCCGAGCGGTCGGAATCCTACAGTCCGGACCGATATTTTGGCCCGGTCGGACCGCTCAGGACTTGCACTTTTTTATCTTAGTTTTTCGGTTGTTATTTTGTTATTCTTCTTTTTACTGTAGCATTTTCGTTTGATGCAACTAAAAGTAGGCATAAGGGAACAAAAAAAAAACAGAATAATATTTAAGATCACAGTACGTATAGACTTTTCTAGAGAAAAGCTAGAAGAAATAGCTGTTACTAAACTTTAAACATCTTACGAGAAATGGGCATCTTGAAAGGAAAAATATATAATATATAGCCGAAAAAGTACAGAAAAAATATATAAAAATAGACATACTAGCCT
The DNA here is from genome assembly GCA_949775045.1 of Metridium senile. Taxonomy (NCBI): domain Eukaryota; kingdom Metazoa; phylum Cnidaria; class Anthozoa; order Actiniaria; family Metridiidae; genus Metridium; species Metridium senile. The sequence goes on from OX459106.1 coordinate 4,685,476, forward strand.
GTCAAATATTGTTCTGCCTGAAATGAGAGAAACAAAGCATACCTTGAAATTATCGAGGGCCGAACCTTTTTCTTTGTCAAAGGAAGAAAAATAATAACACTCGTCCAGTATATCCCACTTTATTACAGAAAAAGCATACAGAAAGACTGAAATATCCATGTTTCCAACACTAACATTTTTAAACGAGATGAGTTTAAGTCGTCTGAAGAGTTTTCATGCATAGAAATCAACTTTATCTGAAGTATATCAACGAAGCGGGAACTAGCTTGTCTTCGGTCGAGTCGCTCGCCATGAACGATTCGGCAATCAATCACACCGGTCTGTTTTTAACATTTGAAGCCATGATCAAGCCAATCAATCCTTTTAATAGGCATCAAGCTGTTTTCCATGGAGTCAAGCACAAAAAATGTATGGTAAACTTATAGCTTGTGCAGAAATGGATCATTCAATGAAAGCACATGGCCGCCAAATAGACAACCACTTCGCATACAACGACCAATAGTGAGCGATGGAGAAGATGATATAGTTTGTCACTTCTCAGGTCTTTTGCTAATCTCCTCCTTGATCGAATTTTGTCTTTTCCTACGAGTTATTTTGTAAGCAGACTCCATATTTTATCTTTTTACAATAACTTTACTTGTGAACTTCACTGAAAATCCTGCTGAAAATGATCTTTCTAAACAGTGACAGCTCAGCTCATGTCAAAGTTTAAGCCAATCAAATTTAGCAGTCCAAACTGGACAACCAATCAGATAGCGAATTTCAAATTGTTTTTGACATGTGTGACAGATAAGTGGCTTTTTGATGTAAACAAACGATCGTCAACATGTTTTCAGACTGTATACAAAAGCCTGTATACAAACAGTGATGACTGGACAAGATAGTGGTGACTATGGTCGCTATAGATGTAAAGCAACTAATGTAGCTGGTAGCGATCTCAGGTGTGTTAAGGCCTGTTTTTTTTGCAAATTACGATTTTTTTTGTTTCTTTTCTAAAACAGTGGGTTTTAGACATATCGTAATCATTCGTTTATGGAAGATGTAGTTCCAGATTGTAAACCCTTTGATATGAAATTTTTTTCATTTTGTTGGTCACGTGACTTTAAGGCAGCAAAAAGCTGAAATTCGCATGGTTTTTAGATATTAATCGAAGGCATATGACACCGCCTTTTAATCGTGTCTATCTTCATGGAGCAAAAAGATATTAAGGAAAAACCTAAATGCAAAATAGGTCACGTGACCTTTTTTCTAAAATAACTCTCTACATAAGGTATTTTTCCAAACGCAAAAGGCGTAGTTGTAAAGACCTCTATAACAGAAACAAAATAACACATTGCTCGTTAAAATCGAAGAATTATTTGTGTTCCCCATTTTTAATCAAAATTTCTAAGCTAATAATTTGGTGTACCTTGTCACGTGACATCCCTTCCAATGTGAACATGTAGCAGAAAGTTTCACTTAAAGTATATTTGACAAAATATACCAACCTATTAAAGATTCCTACTAAGAAAAGGCCACGATTCTCTTTAAACCTATTTTCATATGCAAAATAGGCTCAAACCAGGCCTTAAGAGGCTGTCTCGGTAAGAGCGGACCAGTGGACTTCGGTTTAAAAAATATATTTCCTTCATTTTCTGCCTGTGAGAAGTACTTTATAGGCGATTCACAAAATCGGCAATTTTTAAGCGATATCTATTAAAATGATTTTTTTAGACGCGTTTGAAGTTTGGACTCATTTGTCGGCTTTTTCGCATAATTTTCGAGGGAATTTTGGGCAACTTCACAAATTCGTCACTCAGCAACGTGCACGTATTTTGATTATTTTTTAACATAGCTAGAAAGGACATCATTAGAACATCTAATTGACACAATATCATAGCAATTGCTTTTTTATTCGCGAAAACAAATTATTCCAAACACACCATAGTTGAATGGTTTACAAAAAAGGTGCGAAGTGGCTCCTGTTTAAAGGTAAAAAACTCAAACTTCCGGGAAAGAACCACTCTAAACAAGTAGATATTTGCAAATTCCATACCTTAACAAATAATAAAATGCAAAAATATCGTGCGGTTATGATCTTCTTCATTTAGCTATGTGCAAGCAAACATTGACGTTTTCACGGGTTCGTCTAATTTCGTCGACTTCAAAGGCGGCATTGAATAAACATTGAATTATAGAATCCATACTTCTAAATACAGATATATATAATTTAAACACTTTGTATAAGTTAAGAAAATGTTTTAGCTACGAAGAAGTCTTTGAGATATCGATATTTGATTTTTCTATTAACTTGGTATAGCGTGACTTTGATGTTTACATGTATACATTTCACGACGTCGTGTCTGTGTCACTCGGTCAGCATTTTCTAGTGAATTTTACTATCCTTTAGTCCGCTTAGTTTTGCTTTAATAATTATAGGAATACAAACTGTCAATAGCATCAACTCTTGAAATTGATACTGTCAAACTAAAAATAATCTTCGTAAAGTTAAGCTTTTCCAAGTAAAGTGACTGATTGAATAATGTGATAACAACTAATTAGCTAATTAGCTGGATGTTTATAGTACTTTATAATATAGCTTAGATAGTACGTAAGCTCTGATTGGTTTATTCACTCAAAAACGCTATGCTCTATTTCACCAGTAGAGACATGGTTTTTGATTGACAGCTCACAATTTTAATAAGACTATTTCTGTAAGCCACTACATTTACTAAAAACGGTTATTAAAATGTAAAAAGACTTTCCATCTTATGACCTTTCTGTTAACCTATAAAACCCTAAAGCCTACGGTGCAATGAAAATACGCCGCCTTTAGACAAACTGTAAAGTTGGAAGTCAAACGTTGAATTTGATCAAAGCAAACAAAAACAAAAGGAAAACAGCGTTTCAAAGTGCAATAATTTTTACTTCAGTTTATCCTTGAAATATGAAGATAATTTTTAAGATAATTTCATAGTGAAGAAGTGAGATATTTTTGCAATTGAACTCGATTAATCTTGAACAAATACATGTTGAATTTATCGACGGCAAAATATTATATTTTGTTTTAAAACAAACAAACACACAATCAAGTACAGAATTATATATGTGTTTTCTTGTTTTTTTATTCTTATAAATAAACCACGTTTGAAAACACGCAATGTGAACAAAGACAAAAAGGCAGATTTACAATTGTCTTTCAATAGATTGTCTCGTCAAAATGAAAACAGAAACTGATCAACTTTAAACCTACAAACGTTTGATTAAAAGTAAATAAATACATACTTTCAGCAGCCTAAGCTATCTTGTAGATGTGGTCTTTGTTCTTTTTAACTTGAAAACGTTGTACTTGTCTTGTTCAAACTGCATGTTTTTTTTCTCAGTACTCTCAGTGAATAAATTGCTGTCAGTCGGCTCGGCTTTCACCACTTAAGGTAGTTCGGGCGTCATAGATTCTATCGTTAGATCTTTTTGAAACTTCTCATGTAAAAAGAGCTAACTAAGTTAAGTTCAAAACTAAAATAAAAATAATGGGTCACCGTGCTCGTTTCGGAGATAAGGGCGGTAGACTGGGGCCCATTTTGGTCATTTCTTGTGACAAAAATTGTTGGAATTTGAAACATAAAACGCTATTTATTGTATTTTTCGCGATAACAAACTTTTTAACAAGCATTTACAAAAGAAAGACACTTTCCTAACAAACATATTATTTGCCATGTTTTACTCAAGAAAATCCTTTGGGCAAAAAAAAACTGCGAAAAGTACGTGCATGTCGAGAATTTTGATGCAAAAATAAACTCAAAATGTGAAAAATACCACATTTTGCGCTCGAAAACCATATCATTTTTATTTCACGGAGTGAAGAGTTTTGATAAGGGAAATCCATCTATAAAATAAAAATGGGGTGACACCGCGCTCTTTTCCGAGTTATAGCACGAAAACCTTTTAAAATGTATATTTCGTGAACCTGTTTTTTGTCCGTGCGGGACTGGTAACTAGTTCCCTATAAGATTATCGAAACAAACTTTAACATTTTTTGGTCCGCTAGTATCTCTAGAATCGATGTAAAGCTAATTATGACCAGTTTAATTCGTTATTCTTGCCCAAAACACTAATTTATGTGACGCATTATAGTTCCAAAAATCGACACTAAAACGATGCGGATTTAACGCGAAAAAATCATGAATTTAACGAAAAATCTTGATTTCTCGTGAATGCGGGCCTAAATTCAGGAGAGTTTTTGCAGAGATGAAGTGCTTGTCTTGTGAATGCATAACGTTCCTATGGTTTTCAAATCGGAAAATAATAAAAGGTAAAAAACGAAATTATGTGATTACGGCTGGGTCCCGAACTACCTTAAATAAAGTTCAAATTCGCTTGAATTGCTGTATATATGTCAGTCTCATGCAAGAGTTCAGCTAAAGGTTTTTGTTTTTAGGCACAGAAATCAGCCAAAGCTATATTTTAACGGTTTTTTTTAGTAAAATTCCTTCTTTTTAGCTAGCAAAAATAAACCGGGAAGAAAGTGAACAGCACCTCGGTCTCTTTTGGTCAAGATTGCTTAATAGTACACTGATTGTGATTGGTTCATTTGGCACTGGTGTTAGTTTTGAGAATTACAATTTTAATCAGCAAATAAAACTACGTTTTTACGAGAAAACCTGCATTGCTATATTATAAAAGCAATAGAAGCCAGTTCCTATGACTCTACCAGTGAAACAGAGCACTTGGGATGTTGTTAGAAACACTCGAAAAAGTTATAAAATCACTCGCTTTCAGCTCGTGATTTTATAACTTTTCTCGTGTTTCTCCCAACATCCCGCGTGCTCTATTTCACCGGTAGAGTCACAGGAACTGGCTTCTATTGCTTAAATAAATAGAACTAGTAAGGAACGGATATTTGATTGGGGTATGTTAAATCCCAAAAATTTGGACTTCGAGTAAGGTTTCGATCCTTAAAAAACCTGAAAAGTCAAATACGGCAAAAGGGCAAAAAAAATATCGAGCAAACTGGCCCAGCCTCCCTATGAAATATGAAATGGTCCTATCCTAATCAGAAAAAAAGAACCAGTTCTATAATACCTTTTAGAATCATATGTCCTTTAGAAAAAAAAAGAAAACCTGAAAACTTTGTGTCTGATATATTGAAATATTGGATATAATGTGAATTACAGTCAAATAAAATTTAAACTAATGTCCGAATTTTCGAGGTCATCGTGACTCCATTATGAAGGATGAATTTAAGTGAATATAGATAGGACAAAGTCAGAAAATAGTGGCTAACTAACACAGGAATGTACGTGTTAAGTAAACCTTTTGTTTTTCTGTTTAAATCTTCGTGTGTTTTGGGGCTTTGAAATCGGCCTGCCACGCCCTTTTTGAAAGGCATTTTAGGGACCGTGGTATTCGCAATGCATGCATGGGCAAACCTAACACTTGAATGAGTCGCCGTGTTAGTAGGTAAGACTTGATAGCAACAATCGGCACCGATTGCAGTAGCACAGCGATCTTCAGTGGCGATTACTTTCCACTGAAAGCGTGAATTAACTTTTTTTCGTTAGAAGGATAAAATATAGGCAAGGTGTATGAACTTGTAATATAAATATCTATTTATATATTTAAATATCTTTTGTTTTTCATATTCCCTAAATAAAGGCTTGAGTGCAGGCCATATATCTCTGGGGCCGGTTGTACGAAGGGTGGATAAAGTTATCCGTGGACAAAAGTTATCCACTGCATAGGTTTTTTATAGATTTTATCCGCTGGATAAGGATTTATCCGGTGGATAGCGCTATTCACCCTTCGTACAACCGGCCCCAGACCGTTACCGTACGTAAACTTTACTAATTGAAATAAGTGACATCCGTATTTTTCGAGTTGCTTGACATTTTTAAACCAAAATAAAGACACTACGCTTTTCTAAAATTACAAAACTGCCGTGGAACTCCGTTGATGTGATGGTTACTCTAAAAAAAAATTTATTGATCCCATTTTATGCAAACTCTCGACCGAATCGTCTACAACTAAGTTACTTTATGAAAAATCGCTTTACATAAGCTTATTAGTTGTTATCACATCAGTTCAATCAGTCACTTTACATGGAAAAACTAAACTTTACGAAGATTATTTTTAGTTTGACAGTATCAATTTTAAGAGATTGATGCTATTGACAATCTGAATTCTTGTAATTATTAAAGCAAAACTAAGCGGACTAAAGGATGGATGATTTTTTTTTAACATATTTAAATTATTTTTAAACGTATTTGTAAGAGTTTCGAGACTTTGTTTGAAACTCTTAATAAAGTTATCATTATTATTATGGTAAAATTCGCTAGAAAATGATGACCGAGTGACACAGACACGACGTCGTGAAATGTACATGTAAACATCAAAGTCACGCTATACCAAGTTAATAGAAAAATCAAATATCGATATCTCAAAGACTACTTCGTAGCTAAAACATTTTCTTAACTTATACAAAGTGTTTAAATTATATATATCTGTATTTAGAAGTATGGATTCTATAATTCAATGTTTATTCAATGCCGCCTTTGAAGTCGACGAAATTAGACGAACCCGTGAAAACGTCAATGTTTGCTTGCACATAGCTAAATGAGGAAGATCATAACCGCACGATATTTTTGCATTTTATTATTCGCTAAGGTATGGAATTTGCAAATATCTACTTGTTTAGAGTGGTTCTTTCCCGGAAGTTTGAGTTTGTTACCTTTAAACAGGAGCCACTTCGCACCTTTTTTGTAAACCATTCAACTATGGTGTGTTTGGAATAATTTGTTTTCGCGAATAAAAAAGCAATTGCTATGATATTGTGTCAATTAGATGTTCTAATGATGTCCTTTCTAGCTATGTTAAAAAATAATCAAAATACGTGCACGTTGCTGAGTGACGAATTTGTGAAGTTGCCCAAAATTCCCTCGAAAATTATGCGAAAAAGCCGACAAATGAGTCCCAAACTTCAAACGCGTCTAAAAAAATCATTTTAATAGATATCGCTTAAAAATTGCCGATTTTGTGAATCGCCTATAAAGTACTTCTCACAGGCAGAAAATGAAGGAAATATATTTTTTAAACCGAAGTCCACTGGTCCGCTCTTACCGAGACAGCCTCTTAACACACCTGAGATGAACACAGTATTACAGTTACTCAGCTTTGTAAGTAGTTCGGTGTATCATTCATTCAATCATTCATGGTGATTCTTACATTCGTTCAACCATCCATTCATTCATCCATCCTTAAATTCATGCATAATGACGTTTTGAGGGCTATTGACGAACAACGATCTGTTATCCTCGTACTATTAGATCTTTCAGCGGCTTTCGATGCGGTCAATCACTCCATTTTGTTACGACGAATGAACAAAAGATTCGGTGTCAGGGGTTCAGTACTAAACTGGTTCCAGTCTTATCTATGTAATAGGCGTTTTAATGTTAAGGTTCGGGGTGGTACTTCAACAAGTAGAGAGTCACAATACGGTGTACCCCAAGGCTCTGTATTAGGACCAATCGTGTTCCTAATATATACCTCTCCAATCGGGGACATCCTGCGTAGCAGTGGCATAGATTTCCATCTTTATGCTGATGATACCCAGCTGTATATTTCATTTGATACCTTATCTTTACATGAAATGGATACTGCTGTCCATAAGATCGAGTCCTGTGTTAGAGATATTGATGTCAGGATGAGTAACAAGTTGAAATTGAATGCTGATAAAACTCAAGTTCTTGTATTTTCAAATCCTTATCAGTCCCGTCCATCTATTAGTTTGCTCAATTTCTCTGGGCATGATATTCATCTTTCTTCAAATTAAATTTTCGTAATATTGCAGTTATTTTTGATCAGAAAATGTCTCTAAACGATCACATAACCTCCACTTGTAAGTCTTGCTTTTTCACATTAGAAACATATGGAAAATTCGTAAATACATTTCTGTTGAAGCATGTCAGACTCTTGTTCATGTTCTTATCACTTCTAGACTTGATTTTTGTAATTCCTTGTTGTATGGTCTCTCCAAATGTTTACTGCAAAAACTACAGCATATTCAGAATGCTGCTGCTCGACTTGTATCTAGAAGTCACAAGTATGATCACATCAGTCCGATACTCTATCGCTTGCACTGGTTTCCAATTGAACAGCGTATTGAGTTTAATATCTTTTTATTTACTTTCAAGGCTTTGAACAATGTTGTTCCCTCTTATATTTCTGAATTACTTGAGCCATACAAGCCAGTCCGTTCTTTGCGATCTGCTTCTTCAAATCTACTGACCAAGAAATCCTATCGCCTTCAAAACTATGGAAAGAGAGCTTTTTCAACTGTGGCACCTGAACTCTGGAATAACCTACCCTGTGATATAAAATCTGCTTCTTCTCTTTCAAATGTTAAATCTAAACTTAAAACGTGGCTCTTTAAGAGAGCATACCATTCGCAATAATTGTCTTTTCTTTTTAACTAATAAACTATAAATTATTTCTTAAACAAACAGTTTTATATTGGTTTTAAATTTATAAAAGTTATATTATTTCAAATTGATGATAGTTGTTATATAGTTGTTAATAGATAGATTGTTATTAATATTAAATTTATCTTAGATTTTAAACTTTTTACATTGTAAAGCGTTGTTGAAACTAGTGATATTGACGCTATATAAAATATTACATTATTATTATTATTCATACATTCACCCATCCATCCATTCATTCATTCGTTCGTTTGACTATTCGTGTATTCAATCAAGAAATAATGAAATAATTGAATTAACTGGATCACTTTTATATTCATTTGTCTTAATTCATTCATTCGAACATAAACTGTTTTATATTTAATATTTTGTCATGTCTTGAGGAAACAGAATAAAATCCTGGTCATGTCATCTTTATAATTATACATTTTGTTTTATAGATCCTCCACAAGGACCACCTGTTATGGATGTTGCCTTTATTCAACCATCATCAGCAGTCATTATCTGCACAAGACCAGATTATAATGGTGGTAGTCTAGTTACTGGATACAAGGTATTGGTTAATTCTACCACCATTCACATCAATACATAAAACGTTCTTCATCATAAAGAAAACCACAGGTCTACATTATGATACAGTGTATGAAGTTAAAGTATTGGCCAGGAATATAGCAGGATATGGTGATGCCTCTAATAAGGTCTTCAAAACATATAAACAAGGTACATATTTTATATATATTTACTGACATACATTTTTAGCTTTTAACGGGATTAAGATAAAAGCAGAAATGCCTGAAAGGATATCGAGCCCAGGTTTGAGTAGTGGACTTTCACCTTACTGAAAAGTTTTGTTTTTAAACATATTATACTAGGTTGATGAATGTAACTGCTAGGATGTGATGTACTAGCAAAATCAATTACAAAGATAACAAATATTGAGAATTGATCCATATTCTTTTTTTTTCCCAATTAATTCGTATCAGTTACATGGCCTTTGGTAACAAAAAAATAACCTTACCATACTTGGTATAATTCCATAACTTTACAACCCTAACATTTTGAAGGGGCACATTTTTTATGAAAAATCGGTCACGTGACCTTGATCCATACTTCGACAGACCCAAAGTTTCTGAATCAAAATGGGCTGACGGAGATTATTTGTGCAAAATTATTTTTAGTGTAGTTTCACTTTACATTATAAGAGGTGTAAGGATCCGCCTTCATACCTGAACTACCATTGCAAGTTTAGGAAATATTTGCTAATGTTTTATTGAACAAACTTGTCACGTGACCTGACCAACATTTATTTTATATATCTAGGAATCAACGTCAACCCACCATCAACATCATGTGACTCGTGTTACGGTAGGTAAAATATAGAGGTCGGTATAACAAAGAAAGTGACAAAAAATAGTAATATTAAATATTACCAAAATATCTCAGGAATTGTAAGATTTCTACTCGGTACACGACAACTGGCGATGGCAGTTGAATCTGCCAAAACAACAGCCTTGCAAAAATATGAAAAGTAAATTGTCTAATATTAAATAATATTAACAGTAATGACCAAATAAATATCAATATTGAAATCATGTGTTGACTCAAATGGTAGATTAGGCACCAAGTGAAGAAACACTGATTTGCAACTTACTCGTTTAAAACTTGTTATAATTGATCACACCAAGTTTAGTGCTCAGCCTGCTTGCTCAGAAAAGACTTTCCTTAGTAGGTGTGGTTGGTAGAAGGAATTCCTTACAAAACCACTATCCTAACTCAGGTCCGTACTTTCTAGTACAATTCAGACTACAGTCCTAGTCCCGTGTACTAGTTACAAGAGTTGTATTGTGCAAAGTTACATTGTCAATCTTTGGTTTTATAATGATCTGTACTAACGGAATATCCTGTTATCGAGCTACTTACTAGTCACAACATACTTATGGCGATACCTATCTCAAGAGGGTTCATCTCGCACGATAATAATAATATACAATAATAATAATAATAACTAAATAACTAAATTTCACTTTCTAACATTCCCCCCTTCTTAAATAAGTGCATCTCCTGATGCACAGTTCGGCTAGAACATGCATAAAACTACAAAAAATTACTAACGATAAAACTGTCCATGATGACTACTACTGAAATGTCTATTACTGTAAGTACATGATTCTAATTGTTCTATTAAGTTCCTGATCTTCCTTTCGCATCTTCGGATTCTGTTCCAAGCGTAATTCAAATCATCTTCATCTTGGTTGGCGGCTTCTTCAAGTTCATTCTGCTGTAATTCAATCACTTGCTGTTTTTTATCAATTATGTTTTGAAGATCAAAAAGTTTACTGTCTCTTTTCTGTTTAGTTTCGTTGAATAGTCCAACATAATAAATTTTCATTTTGTAAAGGCGATTTTCTAAAGCAACATTTTCGTTTAACGCCATGTCCAATTTTTCAAATAGACTACAGTTTTCCATTTCCACTTTTCTAATAAGAGACTCGTCTTCAGTTTTAACTTGAGGGAGTAGAGCTTGCAATCTTTTCTTTCTGTTGAATTATTTCATTCTTTGAGCATTTCTTCTTTGACACGCAGACGATTTCTTCTTCTTTGCTGGCGCTGGTATGTCCAGATTTTCAAACTTCATCTTGTACGAGGAAAGTCAGATCAGTTGATTAATGTTCGTCAAGTCCGGTGGAAACGAGCGTACAAACCAGTTACGGTCTTCAGGAGGATCGATTACGCGGAATCTCCACTAATGTTAAACTTCAACAAGAGGCACCAATGTTCTGGGATCTTTGTCTTTATTTGCAACTACAACTTCGGGACTTCAACTAACTAATGCATCTCAGCCACCCCTTTTATAGTGAAACACCGTGGGAAATATAACGGGAAATACCGTGGGAAATACTTCATATTTCCTGTTATGGCTAAGAAGCACGAGAGAGATGGGTACTAGTTTCCTTCTACAAGTATAAAGTTTTCGTAAATACAATTATATATATATATAGAAATAGTTATAGGCACTTTCTAACACATGTAACGATGAAGGTAATGATAAAAGACTATGACGGCGACATTGACGATAACGATGATGATAGCAATAGTGATAAGATTAGCGATTACGATAACACGGAGAAAGCGAACGATAAGCCGAGGATCACAATACCCAATGATAACGATGGTAATAGTGAGAGGATTATAGCGATAACGATAACACGGAGAAATGGAACGATAAGCCGAGGCCAGTAAAGACCATTATCAGCAGCTAAACCCTGCAACATTACAACACGATCCAACAGCACAGTACGAACCTTTACGTACTAAACACGTTACTGATACTGGTCAACGTAATGACACGTATAAGCCGTTACGTAACCGACCTGCGGAATATCAATCGCTACAAACGCGCGTTCTTATCAAAACAGTGCTTCTTTCATCTAAGTTTAGTTGCATAGTTATTAACAGTCACTTATAGAGATTCAATGATCGCAAATGTAGTTTAATGTAAACAATACCAATTGTAGTTCGCAAGGGACGTATCACTATCAAATCGTTACCCAAGCGACTTATGGGAAACAAAACGCAGTCTAACTGGATATGTCTTTTTGTCCACTGGCAATGGTCACACAGTCATCACTCTTTACGTAACAGAATTGAGAAGATGCAGTGAACGCATATGAAGTATAAAATAAACAATACATCTTAATATAGTTTGTAATGGTTGTAGTTTTATCAGCTTAAAAATCACTTATTAAATCACAAATCAAACAATAGGGTGTCTATAATTGCAACTATTGCAATTATTTATAAGATTTACATTATGTTACCACCGTTATACTCCAACTAGAATACTTTCTTTGGGTCCAAAACAATCCCTTAGGAATCATCTAAAACCCATGTTGCAGCTCTATATTTTCACGACCAAACTTAGCAGCGAGTACCCTATGATGGGCTTGAGAAACACCTTTTATCACTATATTATCTAGGCTCCTCCGCAGGCTACTCTATAGGGATTCCTTTGTTGACACGATCGAGATTTCTTTGTTGAGATATTTGTCAGGGAAGAACTGAAGAACTGGAGACAAGTGAGGGGGAGAGAAAAACAACGGAGGAGTAGTCTGTCAAAAACTGAAGGTCATGGACGACCATATTTACCCTATGGATACCCAATTTCACCCCGGGACTAATGGTAGTTTTCTGTTTGACAAAATCACCTCTCTAGTGTAGCTTTAGTGCGTATTTCAATACGATGTCGTTGAGCGGAGGTAATTTTAAGTCTACAATACTAATTTATAAACATAGCAAGATTCCTGTTTCTAGTCTCGAATACAAATAACTTCAAAACGAAGTTAAAGAAAAGCGACTGAAGATAGAAATTAAGTCCAGCGTAAAAGGTGATGATTATGTATGAACCAATCGAGTGTTTTGGACCAACGAAGAAATACCAGTGTTGACTCCAAAAACCGGCGCCAAAATCATGTTCGCTTTTGTATGAGCTTGTTATCTATATCTCCGGGTATTTATAGTTATAAACGGTACCGCTTCTGATACCAGATATACTAATATTACGAGATTGAAATAGGTTAACAGTACTAGTATAAATATACAGAGATTACAACATACGCCTCTTGCGGGAATAACTGACATTCTCTCGTAGCTCTCATTGACACTGTATCACCAACTACAGACGTTATAACTTCACTTCTTTGAACGTTGATATAGCCAGGAATTATTTGTGTCTCGTCCGACCGAAATTAATTAGAACAAACGAAGCCTTCAGGTCTATTTCATAACAACAACACCCTTCGATTTGTGTTTCAAAAACTACCAGCCTTCACAGTATTCTTATTGAATTTTTGATTATATCAGGTTGAAACGGAGTAGAAAGTAAACATTTACTGTGTTTTCAGTGTTCTCAAAGGCACAGGCATGAATTTCGTCATATTTCATGCGATGACTGGAGGAAAGACGTTTACGACCTCATAAAATGCACTCAAAAGTGGTTTTGGACATGACCGCATGCCTTGCAAGCAATGTTTTTCGTTCAAGTGTTCATTTTAAGAGAGAAACGTGCTTCTTTTAAGGCACGATGCGCGAAACAAATAGATTTTTCTTCTATATCAGCATGCGATGTAAAAATTAATGCCCATAATGGAAGGAAAAGGAACAGCGCGTTATAAGTAGAAGATTATTTGGAATTATGGGTAGAACAGCATGACCCATTAAATTTCATGCCCTAGCTATCTCTATTTCAAGGCGAACAGGTAATATAATTTCCGAGTGTAGACTGGGCAACTTCATGCCGGGCATGAAAAATCACAACAGTTCTAGAACAAGTGCAAAGATAGTTCTAGAACACGTGCAAAATTAGTTATAGAACACGTGCAATGTGTTCATGCCCAGCATGAAAAACACAGAAGGCAGTTCATTACCGGCATGAAAAATTACAATAGTTCTAGAACACGTGCAAACATAGTTCTAGAACAAGATCAATGTTGGCATGCCCGGCATGAAAAACATTTCTACAACATGAATATACACATGGCCAGCATTAAAGAATCCTAGTCAACCACAATGCATTGCGCGCTTGACATTGCCAATTAATCGCTAGTCGCCATTTTGTTGACCATGGACGTTTGGGTTTGTGAAGTGAATCCATTTCCATCGGCCTTTGAATTACTGCAAGATGGGTCATAAATATCGCGAAAAGTTCACCAGTGGTACTTCTCAAAGTTTTTCGATGGTTTGGAAAAAGTTTGATCCTTTATTGATATATTATTTGAATTCAATGGTCGCTACTGATCTCCCCATCTGACAATGGCCAAAAAGTCGAGATTTTGTGAAGAGAATGTCTCTAAAACATTCAACCTACTTACTCTGGAATCAAAGGATGGAGAATTTAGACAGTTAGTGACTATCCAGCCACTTAACGCTATTTATTGTGATGGTTTTAGAAGGTCAATAGAAGTTATTGTTTCCGTTGTCACTCTCGACACATGACAAGTCAACTCCAGCATATTCGCTCAACATATAACAGAGCCTATCAAACCCTTCTCTACCCAGATGGAAAGCGGTTAATTTCAAGAACAGATTTAATACATCCTGAAGTCTGAAAAGCAACTCAGAACACGTTTAGACAATTTTCTATTACTAAAACGTCCATATTAGTAAGTAGATTTGTTATCGTAACTTTTATCGTGAATTTAATTATGAATTTATTGTAAAAATAACTGTATTTGAACTGTAATTTATGAATATGTAATTCAGCTTTGTATGGTATCAGTTATTATCAATATTAACTATCTTTTTATCCATAAAATCTACAGATTGTTGCGGCACGCGTGACTTAATCTGTTGCATAACCCGCATGTAAACAATAATATAGGAGCGCAAAGCATTGTGGTTGACTTGGATTCTTTAATACAGTTATTTTAAAATAGTTATATCAACTCACAACATATAAAGATAAATGTATATCAACGTTTTATTATTATTATTATTATTATTATTATTATTATTATTATTATTATTATTATTATTATTATTATTATTATTATTATTATTATTATTATTATTATTATTATTATTATTATTTACATCACTGATTGTGGCTAAACTTGTTGATACCTGCTGCAAAACACACATGTATTTATCAGTCTTTAAGGTGGCTCCCAGTAGTTTACTTTTGTCACACTTTCCATGATTTTAATTAATCTATTTCTTTTAATTTATTTATTTTGGTTTAAAAAACACGTATGACGTCACAGTCATTAAACGATAGGTAATATAATGAAATTTGTAACACCGTAAAAAAGTTGACTTAATTTTACTGACGTTTCGAGCTTTAGCTATTTTTTTCGAAACGTCAGTAAAGTTAAGTCAACATTTTTACGGTGTAACAAATTTCATTATATTACTTATCGTTTATATCAAACACTGTGCTATGATGTTCTACTTACTGTTGTAATGAACTCCAATGGGCGCCTCCATGAAGTGGGATGAAGATTTCAAGCAAAACATACAGGGTAGCAAGTTTAGTTTCACTGAAAAAAGCCCAAAAATAACGGTTTTTGAAAAAGTGGATATCACGCAAACATTGCGCCACATCTGACGCAAGAAATTTTCCGTCCAAGCTTCGGATGCTTCGGTTGTTTCTAGATCTTTCCATTAAATTTTCAAATCTAGGAAGAATTGGAAGAATTATATGAGTTAGTTTCGGGACTCCTTCGCTCTCCGCTCGTTCTCGATGACGTTCTCGATCGTGTTCTTTAGGCCATCACACCATCACTATCACGCATTTTTGTCATTTTATACATGACAAATGATGACAAACGGGACAAAAGCGAAGTAAAACATTTTCACGCACAGAAAATTACGTTTAAAACGGAAGATCTCATTCTTTGTTATGGCTACAAAATTCACTAGGAAAGTCGACACCATGGTAAATGCAAAATATCATAATTTGTCGTGTGTCACACAAGCAGAAAGAAAGAAAGAAAGCTTGGTTTGTTTTTAATAAACATTAACTTATATCCACAATTAATATTCACAATTGATTTCTTTTCGATATTCAGGACACAAATGGTACTTAAAATCTATTAACATGAACAACTTCAAAAACGACTTGACTTCTAGTCCACTTTATGATATTAACGATATTAACAGTTCAAACGAGTTAGATAGCTATGTTAAACAATACTGCACGACACTTTCTGCAACTATTGATGTACATGCACCACAAAGATTGCGTACTCGTATCGTAAGGCCAGTCGTACCTTGGTACAACGAAACGATAGACACTGCAAAAAGGGCTAGGAGGAAGGCTGAAAGAAAATGGCGAAGAAGTCAGCTAGACTGCGACTTGTCTGACTACAAAAGTAAGAAAAACCATGTAACTTATCTAACAAACAAAGCTAGACGCGAGTTTTATTCTAACTTTATGGATGAAAATAGCTATGACCAAAGAAAACTTTTTGGTGCAGCAAAACAACTTCTTGGCATGAATACGAGTCTGACTTTTCCACAACATCTAAATAAGACGGTGCTTGCTAATGATATCAGCAAATTTTTTCTCCATAAAATTGAAAACATCCGTAAAGACATTGACGAAATTACTGTAAGTCCTGCTGAGCAAGATCTTGTTCCCTCTGACAAATCTTTGCCAAATGGTATTCAATGTCTTAGCTCCTTCAAGACTTTGAATGAGTCTGAAGTGCAAGATCTAATTAAGAATTCTTCAAAAAAGTCATGCAGTTTGGATCCAATACCAACCTCTCTTCTTCATGAATGTCTTGATGTCCTTCTTCCAATTGTAACCAAGATAGTGAATACATCCTTGTCAATGTCACACTTTCCTTCGGACTGGAAGGAAGCACTTGTTAAGCCACTTCTGAAAAAAGGTGCGAAAGATCTAACTAACAAGAACTTACGTCCAGTCAGCAATCTGCAATTTCTATCAAAGATTACGGAAAGAGCCGTGTTTGATCAGATTTCTCAACACATAGCTAACAATGAGCTGGCTCCTGTATTACAGTCAGCTTACAGGCCATCGCACAGTACAGAAACTGCTCTTCTGCGTATTGTTAATGACATACTGTTTGATATGAACAAACAACACGTATCGCTGTTAGTTATGCTGGACTTGAGTGCGGCGTTCGATACGATCGACCATACCATTTTATTACGTCGCCTTCAAACTTCATTTGGGATTACAGGATCTCCATTGCAATGGATCTCTTCCTATTTACATGGTCGATCGCAGCGCGTTATGATTGATGAGGTTCTGTCTGATAGTCGTCCACTACATTTTGGAATTCCTCAAGGCTCATGTTTGGGTCCGCTTCTGTTTTCTATCTATTCAAGCAAGCTATTCGATGTCATCAAAGCTCATCTTCCAAATGCACATGCTTACGCTGATGACACCCAGTTATATCTGTCATTCAAACCTGGCAGATCAACTAATGAACAAGATGCATGGAAAGCAATGGAACATTGTATCAAGGCTGTTAGAGCATGGATGATCACAGATAAGTTAAAACTGAACGAGTCAAAAACCGAGTTTATGATCATAGGGACATGGCAGCAAATAAACAAAGTTAATAACAATGAGATACTGGTGGGTGATGCGTGCGTTGCAGCTGTAAAGGAGGCTAGAAATCTTGGCGTATGGCTGGATTGCAATCTCAATTTTGATACACATATAACTAAAACTTGCAAGCTTTCATTTCATTCGCTACATAATATTAGACATATAAGAAAATATCTTACTCGAGAAGCCACACAAACTCTCGTGCATGCATTGGTGACCAGCCGATTAGATTATTGTAATGGTATACTTTTTGGACTTCCAGAATGTCGCATTAAGAAGCTCCAACGCGTACAAAACGCAGCAGCGAGATTGATATCAAACGCTTCACGTTTTTGTCACATTACTCCAGTATTATACCAGCTTCACTGGATACCAATTAAGTATAGAGTTATTTTTAAGATAGTTTTAATAACTTTTAAAATTTTAAGGGCAAATGCCCCTTCTTATTTAAGTACCCTTATTAATATTAAACGTCCTGAACGTTATAATTTACGATCCAATAACAATGGTCTTTTACTAGAGCCTGCACAAGGGATTACTAAGAAAACTACGGGCGATAGATGTTTCAAAGTAGCTGCACCTGTTTTATGGAACAATCTTCCGTGCAATCTTAGAAACGAGATAAACATTATTAAGTTTAAAAAGTCTTTAAAAACATATCTTTTTCAATTATCATATGATCATTAGTTAGTATTATTAGTTTCTACTAGTAGATATTATATATAATGGATTTGTATAATTATTTTTTAGTTTTTATTAGTTTTAATATTTCTTCGTTTCAACTTATATTGATATCACCATATTTTATTGTATACATCATAATCATATTTCATTATATTTTATATTAGTACATTTACTTTATATACACATGTTACGCGCATTTGATCATATGCACATGTTAATTTGCGCGAAACAAATATTAAATTATTATTATTATTATTATTATTATTATTATTATTATTATTACTTACTTAACTTAACGTCAATGCATGGCTGAAGTGAAAGGTTTTAATGTCAGCAAAAAGTCCCAAAAGAAGAGGTTGTGTGTTCCGCTGGTTGTTTGTTGTAGTCGTCCTCGAATATTGCAGCATTTTCGATACACTCATCAATGAAAATCCATGTATATTTCTTCAATCAAGTCTTGTAGTAGGTAATGGCCGATCCTAGGACAAATTACACCTAGACCACCCTACCTATACCAAACACCATACGTAACCACCCCATAACTATCAAAAAATGCGATTTTAGATTTTCAAAAAAGGGGCGGCAAAATTTTATGTCCTGGGAATACCACGTGACCAAAAAAAAAGTTGGATGTAGGAATATCCAAAATATTATTATAAATTATAATTATATTATTATATATTATTCAAAGTAATGCTGAATCCAACATGGTCTGAATCGACGCACCATTTAACTCCTAGCGCTCTTTCAATACGTAAAACGACGCCTTTGGTGAGATCAAATTCTCTGATTCCTTTTGCACGTTCTTCTTGAGGTATGGACTCGAGATCTTCTACGTTATTGCTAATCCACTTTGTCAGCCTGAAGCCTCCTCGCGAAAGTATGTTTGTTACTTCTTTTACGTTGGCTATTGTATCTTCTACTGTGGGACACGATTTCAGGCAGTCGTCTACGTAGAAGTTCCTTCTTATGGTTTCGATGGCGTCATCACTAAAGTCATCTTGTTTATCTTCAGCTGATCGTCTAAGGGCGTAATTGGCGGTGCTTGGTGAAGAAACAGCGCCAAAAATATGCACATTCATGTGATAGGTCCTGGTTGAGGTCTCCATTTGGCCACCAAAGGAAGCGGAATACGTCTCGATCGATTTCTGTTACTCTTACTTGGTGGAACATAGACTCTATGTCGGACATCACGGCAATGGGATATTGGGAAAATCTTGTCAGTACACCCACTAAACTGTTTGTCAGGTCAGGTCCCTTTAGCAATTTGTCGTTAAATGAGATTCCCTGATATTTCGCAGAGCAGTCGAAGACTACACGAATTTTATCTGGCTTGTGCGGATAGATGATAGATGGATGGTAGACGCCATGATGCGGAAGATACCATACTTTATTATCTTCTCTTTCCAACTGATCTTGTGCAATTTCCTCTGCAAAGCCTTTTACCATAAGGTCGTTGATGAAGATTTTGTAGTCGCGTAGAAACCTTTCGTCTTTGAGGAGTTTCTTTTTTAACCATTTTGTGCGTAGCAATACTTGTTCTTTGTTGTCTGGGAAGTTTGGTGTTTTTTCTTTGAATGGTAACGACACAGAGTAATGACCATTGATAAGTCTACAGGAGTCATTTGCGTTGGTAATAAAGTGATGATCATCCACTGACATGGTTGGATTGTCTAGCGCGGTGTCGCTGAAATCTGTATTATAATATTTCTCTATCATATGCATCTAGCTCAGCGTCTAGTTCCTCAGCAGTCTTATTGTTCTGTTTGTAACCTCCTCCTCCAGCACTTCTTCCACGGCCTCGTCCACGACCTCTTCCTCGCCCTCTTCCATCACCACCGCCTCCACCACTATTTCGGCTGTTAAATCCACCACTACCTCGGCTGCCAACTCCACCACCACCACCACTTCGTCTGTCTGACCTTTGGGCAACACCAACCCTGTCTGCGACTACTAATTCTATTTTCATGGCTCGGCCATCCAGTGGTACTCCATTATACTGGTCGGAGACTTTCTGTGCATCTTCTCGGCGTACAAACACTACTTCAGCGGTTCCAAGAGATCGTCCAGATGCGTCATAATGAACACAACATTTCTTTAACTTGCCAAATTCACTGAATAACTCCGTTATATCAGAATCAGAGACGCCCAAATCGAGGTTCGAAATGCTAAGCTTGCTGCCAATTGACAATCCACCACCGCCAAAATTTCGCCGTCCACCGCGGTTCCACCTCCAGAAAACCCACCATCTTCAAATTTATCGTGCTGCCATCTATCAGGAACATTTTGAGGTCGTGTGTAAGGATTTGAACGACCTCTTCCTCGGCCTCCGCGTCTCATTGCAGCACCACCGCCACCACTACTTCTTCCTCGTCTTCCCCCAGCAGCACCTCCTCCTCTTCTTCGACCTCTGTTGGGTTTTTTGTTCTTCTTTATAATGTCGTCATTCAACATATCAACTTCATCTTCAGCAATTTTGGATCGATAAACCGCGTGGGAGCGAGTGGGTGCTAAGCTGAACTGAACGAGACACCGGCCGATAAATTGGCTAATATTCACGCTCACGTCGAGTACAATACCACACTAATGCAATGTTCATCGACAAACAACGAGGACGCTCATCAAGGAGATCGAATGTCTCGCATCATTCTTCTAGCAGGTTCTCAAGAACGTCGGTGTCTACCTCTAGTTCACTATCTGCAGCACGTGTCAAGGAACTTACATGGATAGCCGAATTACGCGTTGAGTCTGACGCCTTTGAAAGATAATCAAGTGTTGGAGCAAGAAGAATTCCGACTGAAACAACTTAGAAGACGCCATGAACTTGATATCCAGCTTGCCAAAGCAAAATCCAAGGAGCATGCCCTGGCTTCACTACAAGAAGATATGGACGTAGATTCAAGTATAACAAACAAAGTAAGTGTGACGCGGTCCTATAAACCCCCCCCCCCCCCCCCCCAAGTATTCCCACCCACAGTATTCATCTTCCTCCCGGTACACAATTACAAGAAAACGACAACAATTTATACGAGAATACTTTTACTAAACAACTAAATTAAAGGACTTGTACACTATTCATAAAGTTCGAATTAGAGTTCAGTTACACAGTTCTTATACTATTTCCACTACGTACTTAACAGTTACGGGAGTTCATATCAGTTTCACCTGGCTTAGCTTTGTCTTTATCTTGTCTCTTTCCCTTGTCTTCGATCCACTAGTTTCAACCCACGGACTTGATTCAGTACGTTGAAGAGGTACTAGGATCTTTCGCACTCCAGAACACAACTCCTTTTCTTTTGAACTCAACTGTTGACTCCAACTGTTCACCGTGTATACTCCAACCGTTTTCCGTGTATGCTGAATAGCGTTACATTTATTACTTAACTTGCATTTGAATATCTATTGTGTCTATACTAGGTTATGTAACGTACATTGTTCATACTTTGCTTAGTATTCTCTTGGGTCTTATTATATATTATTTTTTTTCGGTCCGGTATCCTGTGATTCACGCGCTGTGATTGGCTAGCGTGCGGGCCAGTTTTTCACGATCTGCCCGGTCCGCGGTATCCTGTTCGTTGGTTTTTGAAAAATTTGAAAAATCTTCTTTAATAGGTAATTGTTAATTATGGTAATATTTATCGATCAAAATAGTAGGAGATCTAGAATTCTGAATTCACCAAATGACACTGACAGAATTGAATGCGATAACCGACTGAGAGAAAATTAAAAGCTACGTGGCGAGCATTGTTTTTGCAAACATTTTGACAAGCAAAAGTTGAGAAAATCAAATCAATATTGCAAAAACTCACGAGAGAATACACAAAGTTTTTTTTAATTTTCTAAAGAATATAAAGCTCGTTCACTTACCTCAATAGTAGTTGAAAAATATCCTTGTACTTTTAATCATTCCTTGTAAAACGTAAACAACACGGCGGTGAATTGAGCTATCTTTTGATGAGATATGTCGTTGCTTTTCAGTCACTTTTAAAATGCTATAAATTCACGAGAAGTTTATGTACAAATTATACAATGTTTTTGAAGTAAGGAAGTGTACGTTCTTGTCTTTCTTTTTCTGCACACAAAAGGATAAACAATCTTGAAAAAGGCCGATTTGCTTGATTCAAAGTCCTGTCAGCGATCCTAATGCTTTCAACTTTCATCTTCTTCATAAATTACGACACAGACAAATTAATTCCTTCAACAGTTGTCGGTGACTTCGACTAAATTTCTTAATTCTTATCATTTATCGAAAAATAAGCTTCAGTAGGCTTTTTTCTTGATGCAAACGTCCACAAGAACGACGAATTTCAACTCGTTTCAACATCCATCTTGGTTTACTCAGTGTTCGTGTCAGCTAAAATCCTTTGTAAAACTTGTTTTTTGTTTCTTGACTTTCTTTGATGTTGAGATATAAACAAAACCCTTTCTCTTTAAACGATATTTGATTTGGAATGATGGAGAAAGCTGCAGTAATTTAAAATATGTTGGCATTAAAATTTCTGCAAGTTTGTCGAGGCGCCGTCACACTGAATGAAAACCGGTTTCTGACAACCCGCTCTTTTTCAGTAAAACTACTGGGAAGCCATTTGAAAGCAACGCGCGTCGTAAAATATCAAAAACATTAATTTAATATAGAGAGAGAATAAAAAAAAAAAATAAGTTATTTACCGACTAGAGGTCGGTCCGTATAGTGAAAAACTGCCCTCGGTCTTGGATCCAAGACCTCGGGCAGTTTTTCACTATACGGACCTCCCAGCCGGTAAATAACATATATACACCTAATCCAAAAAACGTTGTCAGGTCCGCCGCACAGTCCTCGCGCCAAGACAATGAAGGAAAACACAGTGAATATTTTGATGAGAGTGATAAAACAAGAAAATAAAAGTAGGCACAACACTATTTCGTTGAAAAAAGTACCACACTAGAGTGTGAACATGCAAATAAATTAATTACTGATTAGATATAACCAATATATTTCACAGTCTTGGCGCGAGGACTGTGCGGCGGACCAGACAACGTTTTTTGGATTAGGTGTATATTTAAGGAGGTTATATAACCTACATTGTTACTGTTGTTAACATTGAACTCTCTGGGGTATTTCTATCGTCACAGTAAGTCCATTTAGTCTTCACTTTCTATTAGACACTCCAGTTAGTCAAGTTAGAGAAACGTCGCAAGACAGTCGCGTCACGCCAGTTAGTCAAGTTGGAGAAACGTGGGAAGACAGTCGCGTTACGCAAGTTAGTCAAGTCACAGAAACGTCGCAAGACAGTCGCATCACACCAGTTAGCCAAGACAGAGAATCGTCGCAAGACAGTCGCGTTACGCAAGTTAGCCAAGCCAGAGAAACGTCGCAAGACAGTCGCGTTACGCAAGTTAGTCAAGTCAGAGAAACGTCGCAAGACAGTCGCGTCACGCCAGCTAGTCAAGACAGAGAAACGTCGCAAGACAGTCGCGTTACTCAAGTTAGCCAAGCCAGAGAAACGTCGCAAGACAGTCGCGTTACGCAAGTTAGTCAAGTCAGAGAAACGTCGCAAGACAGTCGCGTTACGCAAGTTAGTCAAGTCAGAGAAACGTCGCAAGACAGTCTCGTCACACCAGTTAGTCAAGACAGAGAATCGTCGCAAGACAGTCGCGTTACGCAAGTTAGCCAAGCCAGAGAAAAGTCGCAAGACAGTCGCGTTACGCAAGTTAGTCAAGTCAGAGAAACGTCGCAAGACAGTCGCGTCACGCCAGCTAGTCAAGACAGAGAATCGTCGCAAGACAGTCGCGTTACGCAAGTTAATCAAGTCAAAGAAACGTCGCAAGACAGTCGCGTTACGCAAGTTAGCCAAGCCAGAGAAACGTCGCAAGACAGTCGCGTTACGCAAGTTAGCCAAGCCAGAGAAACGTCGCAAGACAGTCGCGTTACGCAAGTTAGTCAAGTCAGAGAATCGTCGCAAGACAGTCGCGTCACGCCAGCTAGTCAAGACAGAGAATCGTTGCAAGACAGTCGCTTTACGCAAGTTAATGAAGTCAGAGAAACGTCCCAAGACAGTCGCGTTACGCAGGTTAGTCAAGACAGAGAAACGTCGCAGGACAGTCGCGTCACGCCAGCTAATCAAGACAGAGAATCGTCGCAAGACAGTTGCGTTACGCAAGTTAGCCAAGCCAGAGAAACGTCGCAAGACAGTCGCGTTACGCAAGTTAGTCAAGTCAGAGAAACGTCGCAAGACAGTCGCGTTACGCAGGTTAGTGAAGTCAGAGAAACGTCGCAAGACAGTCGCGTCACACCAGTTAGTCAAGACAGAGAATCGTTGCAAGACAGTCGCGTTACGCAAGTTAGTCAAGTCAGAGAAACGTCGCAAGACAGTCGCGTTACGCAAGTTAGTCAAGTCAGAGAATCGTTGCAAGACAGTCGCGTTACGCAAGTTAATCAAGTCAGAGAAACGTCGCTAGACAGTCGTGTTACGCAGGTTAGACAAGACAGAGAAACGTCGCAGGACAGTCGCGTTACGCAAATTAGTGAAGTCAAAGAAACGTCGCAAGACAGTCGCGTCACGCCAGCTAATCAAGACAGAGAATCGTTGCAAGACAGTCGCGTTACGCAAGTTAGCCAAGCCAGAGAAACGTCGCAAGACAGTCGCGTTACGCAAGTTAGTCAAGTCAGAGAAACGTTGCAAGACAGTCGCGTTACGCAGGTTAGTCAAGACAGAGAATCGTCGCAAGACAGTCGCGTTACGCAAGTTAGTCAAGTCAGAGAAACGTCGCAAGACAGTCGCGTCACACCAGTTAGTCAAGACAGAGAATCGTCGCAAGACAGTAGCTTTACGCAAGTTAACAAGTCAGAGAAACGTCGCAAGACAGTCGCGTCACGCCAGCTAGTCAAGTAAGAGAAACGTCGCTAGACAGTCGCGTCACGCCAGCTAATCAAGACAGAGAATCGTCGCAAGACAGTTGCGTTACGCAAGTTAGCCAAGCCAGAGAAACGTCGAAAGACAGTCGCGTTACGCAAGTTAGTCAAGTCAGAGAAACGTCGCAAGACAGTCGCGTCACGCCAGCTAGTCAAGACAGAGAATCGTCGCAAGACAGTAGCGTTACGCAAGTTAACAAGTCAGAGAATCGTTGCAAGACAGTCGCGTTACGCAAGTTAATCAAGTCAGAGAAATGTCGCAAGACAGTCGCGTTACGCAGATTAGTCAAGACAGAGAAACGTCGCAGGACAGTCGCGTTACGCAAGTTAGTGAAGTCAGAGAAACGTCGCAAGACAGTCGCGTCACACCAGTTAGTCAAGACAGAGAATCGTTGCAAGACAGTCGCGTTACGCAAGTTAGGCAAGCCAGAGAAACGTCGCAAGACAGTCGCGTTACGCAAGTTAGTCAAGTCAGGGAATCGTTGCAAGACAGTCGCGTCACACCAGTTAGTCAAGACAGAGAATCGTTGCAAGACAGTCGCGTTACGCAAGTTAATCAAGTCAGAGAAACGTCGCAAGACAGTCGTGTTACGCAGGTTAGTCAAGACAGAGAAACGTCGCAGGACAGTCGTGTTACGCAAATTAGTGAAGTCAGAGAAACGTCGCAAGACAGTCGCGTCACGCCAGCTAATCAATACAGAGAATCGTCGCAAGACAGTCGCGTTACGCAAGTTAGTCAAGTCAGAGAATCGTTGCAAGACAGTCGCGTCACACCAGTTAGTCAAGACAGAGAATCGTTGCAAGACAGTCGCGTTACGCAAGTTAATCAAGTCAGAGAATCGTTGCAAGACAGTCGCGTTACGCAAGTTAGGCAAGCCAGAGAAACGTCGCAAGACAGTCGCGTTACGCAAGTTAGTCAAGTCAGAGAATCGTTGCAAGACAGTCGCGTCACACCAGATAGTCAAGACAGAGAATCGTTGCAAGACAGTCGCGTTACGCAAGTTAATCAAGTCAGAGAAACGTCGCAAGACAGTCGTGTTACGCAGGTTAGTCAAGACAGAGAAACGTCGCAGGACAGTCGCGTTACGCAAATTAGTGAAGTCAGAGAAACGTCGCAAGACAGTCGCGTCACGCCAGCTAATCAATACAGAGAATCGTCGCAAGACAGTCGCGTTACGCAAGTTAGTCAAGTCAGAGAAACGTTGCAAGACAGTCGTGTTACGCAGGTTAGTCAAGACAGAGAAACGTCGCAGGACCGTCGCGTTACGCAAGTTAGTCAAGTCAGAGAAACGTCGCAAGACAGTCGCGTTACGCAGGTTAGTGAAGTCAGAGAAACATCGCAAGACAGTCGCGTCACACCAGTTAGTCAAGACAGAGAATCGTTGCAAGACAGTCGCGTTACGCAAGTTAGGCAAGCCAGAGAAACGTCGCAAGACAGTCGCGTTACGCAAGTTAGTCAAGTCAGAGAATCGTTGCAAGACAGTCGCGTTACGCAAGTTAATCAAGTCAGAGAAACGTCGCAAGACAGTCGTGTTACGCAGGTTAGACAAGACAGACAAACGTCGCAGGACAGTCGCGTTACGCAAATTAATGAAGTCAGAAAAACGTCGCAAGACAGTCGCGTCACGCCAGCTAATCAAGACAGAGAATCGTTGCAAGACAGTCGCGTTACGCAAGTTAGCCAAGCCAGAGAAACGTCGTAAGACAGTCGCGTTACGCAAGTTAGTCAAGTCAGAGAAACGTTGCAAGACAGTCGCGTTACGCAGGTTAGTCAAGACAGAGAATCGTCGCAAGACAGTCGCGTTACGCAAGTTAGTCAAGTCAGAGAAACGTCGCAAGACAGTCGCGTCACACCAGTTAGTCAAGACAGAGAATCGTCGCAAGACAGTAGCGTTACGCAAGTTAGCCAAGTCAGAGAATCGTTGCAAGACAGTCGCGTTACGCAAGTTAATCAAGTCAGAGAAATGTCGCAAGACAGTCGCGTTACGCAAATTAGTGAAGTCAGAGAAACGTCGCAAGACAGTCGCGTCACGCCAGCTAATCAAGACAGAGAATCGTTGCAAGACAGTCGCGTTACGCAAGTTAGCCAAGCCAGAGAAACGTCGCAAGACAGTCGCGTTACGCAAGTTAGTCAAGTCAGAGAAACGTTGCAAGACAGTCGCGTTACGCAGGTTAGTCAAGACAGAGAAACGTCGCAGGACCGTCGCGTTACGCAAGTTAGTCAAGTCAGAGAAACGTCGCAAGACAGTCGCGTTACGCAGGTTAGTGAAGTCAGAGAAACGTCGC
The DNA here is from genome assembly GCA_949775045.1 of Metridium senile. Lineage (NCBI taxonomy): Eukaryota > Metazoa > Cnidaria > Anthozoa > Actiniaria > Metridiidae > Metridium > Metridium senile. The sequence goes on from OX459106.1 coordinate 4,712,873, forward strand.
AAGACAGTCGCGTCACACCAGTTAGTCAAGACAGAGAATCGTTGCAAGACTGTCGCGTTACGCAAGTTAGGCAAGCCAGAGAAACGTTGCAAGACAGTCGCGTTACGCAAGTTAGTCAAGTCAGAGAATCGTTGCAAGACAGTCGCGTTACGCAAGTTAGTCAAGTCAGAGAAACGTCGCAAGACAGTCGCGTCACACCAGTTAGTCAAGACAGAGAATCGTCGCAAGACAGTAGCGTTACGCAAGTTAGCCAAGTCAGAGAATCGTTGCAAGACAGTCGCGTTACGCAAGTTAATCAAGTCAGAGAAATGTCGCAAGACAGTCGCGTTACGCAAATTAGTGAAGTCAGAGAAACGTCGCAAGACAGTCGCGTCACGCCAGCTAATCAAGACAGAGAATCGTTGCAAGACAGTCGCGTTACGCAAGTTAGCCAAGCCAGAGAAACGTCGCAAGACAGTCGCGTTACGCAAGTTAGTCAAGTCAGAGAAACGTTGCAAGACAGTCGCGTTACGCAGGTTAGTCAAGACAGAGAAACGTCGCAGGACCGTCGCGTTACGCAAGTTAGTCAAGTCAGAGAAACGTCGCAAGACAGTCGCGTTACGCAGGTTAGTGAAGTCAGAGAAACGTCGCAAGACAGTCGCGTCACACCAGTTAGTCAAGACAGAGAATCGTTGCAAGACTGTCGCGTTACGCAAGTTAGGCAAGCCAGAGAAACGTTGCAAGACAGTCGCGTTACGCAAGTTAGTCAAGTCAGAGAATCGTTGCAAGACAGTCGCGTTACGCAAGTTAGCCAAGCCAGAGAAACGTCGCAAGACAGTCGCGTTACGCAAGTTAGTCAAGTCAGAGAAACGTCGCAAGACAGTCGCGTCACGCCAGCTAGTCAAGACAGAGAATCGTCGCAAGACAGTAGCGTTACGCAAGTTAACAAGTCAGAGAATCGTTGCAAGACAGTCGCGTTACGCAAGTTAATCAAGTCAGAGAAATGTCGCAAGACAGTCGCGTTACGCAGATTAGTCAAGACAGAGAAACGTCGCAGGACAGTCGCGTTACGCAAGTTAGTGAAGTCAGAGAAACGTCGCAAGACAGTCGCGTCACACCAGTTAGTCAAGACAGAGAATCGTTGCAAGACAGTCGCGTTACGCAAGTTAGGCAAGCCAGAGAAACGTCGCAAGACAGTCGCGTTACGCAAGTTAGTCAAGTCAGAGAATCGTTGCAAGACAGTCGCGTCACACCAGTTAGTCAAGACAGAGAATCGTTGCAAGACAGTCGCGTTACGCAAGTTAATCAAGTCAGAGAAACGTCGCAAGACAGTCGTGTTACGCAGGTTAGTCAAGACAGAGAAACGTCGCAGGACAGTCGCGTTACGCAAATTAGTGAAGTCAGAGAAACGTCGCAAGACAGTCGCGTCACGCCAGCTAATCAATACAGAGAATCGTCGCAAGACAGTCGCGTTACGCAAGTTAGTCAAGTCAGAGAATCGTTGCAAGACAGTCGCGTTACGCAAGTTAATCAAGTCAGAGAAACGTCGCAAGACAGTCGTGTTACGCAGGTTAGACAAGACAGAGAAACGTCGCAGGACAGTCGCGTTACGCAAATTAGTCAAGTCAGAGAATCGTTGCAAGACAGTCGCGTCACACCAGTTAGTCAAGACAGAGAATCGTTGCAAGACAGTCGCGTTACGAAAGTTAATCAAGTCAGAGAAACGTCGCAAGACAGTCGTGTTACGCAGGTTAGTCAAGACAGAGAAACGTCGCAGGACAGTCGCGTTACGCAAATTAGTGAAGTCAGAGAAACGTCGCAAGACAGTCGCGTCACGCCAGCTAATCAATACAGAGAATCGTCGCAAGACAGTCGCGTTACGCAAGTTAGTCAAGTCAGAGAATCGTTGCAAGACAGTCGCGTTACGCAAGTTAATCAAGTCAGAGAAACGTCGCAAGACAGTCGTGTTACGCAGGTTAGACAAGACAGAGAAACGTCGCAGGACAGTCGCGTTACGCAAATTAGTGAAGTCAGAGAAACGTCGCAAGACAGTCGCGTCACGCCAGCTAATCAAGACAGAGAATCGTTGCAAGACAGTCGCGTTACGCAAGTTAGCCAAGCCAGAGAAACGTCGCAAGACAGTCGCGTTACGCAAGTTAGTCAAGTCAGAGAAACGTTGCAAGACAGTCGCGTTACGCAGGTTAGTCAAGACAGAGAATCGTCGCAAGACAGTCGCGTTACGCAAGTTAGTCAAGTCAGAGAAACGTCGCAAGACAGTCGCGTCACACCAGTTAGTCAAGACAGAGAATCGTCGCAAGACAGTAGCTTTACGCAAGTTAACAAGTCAGAGAAACGTCGCAAGACAGTCGCGTCACGCCAGCTAGTCAAGTCAGAGAAACGTCGCTAGACAGTCGCGTCACGCCAGCTAATCAAGACAGAGAATCGTCGCAAGACAGTTGCGTTACGCAAGTTAGCCAAGCCAGAGAAACGTCGCAAGACAGTCGCGTTACGCAAGTTAGTCAAGTCAGAGAATCGTTGCAAGACAGTCGCGTCACACCAGTTAGTCAAGACAGAGAATCGTTGCAAGACAGTCGCGTTACGCAAGTTAATCAAGTCAGAGAAACGTCGCAAGACAGTCGTGTTACGCAGGTTAGTCAAGACAGAGAAACGTCGCAGGACAGTCGCGTTACGCAAACTAGTGAAGTCAGAGAAACGTCGCAAGACAGTCGCGTCACGCCAGCTAATCAATACAGAGAATCGTCGCAAGACAGTCGCGTTACGCAAGTTAGCCAAGCCAGAGAAACGTCGCAAGACAGTCGCGTTACGCAAGTTAGTCAAGTCAGAGAAACGTTGCAAGACAGTCGCGTTACGCAGGTTAGTCAAGACAGAGAAACGTCGCAGGACCGTCGCGTTACGCAAGTTAGTCAAGTCAGAGAAACGTCGCAAGACAGTCGCGTTACGCAGGTTAGTGAAGTCAGAGAAACATCGCAAGACAGTCGCGTCACACCAGTTAGTCAAGACAGAGAATCGTTGCAAGACAGTCGCGTTACGCAAGTTAGGCAAGCCAGAGAAACGTCGCAAGACAGTCGCGTTACGCAAGTTAGTCAAGTCAGAGAATCGTTGCAAGACAGTCGCGTTACGCAAGTTAATCAAGTCAGAGAAACGTCGCAAGACAGTCGTGTTACGCAGGTTAGACAAGACAGAGAAACGTCGCAGGACAGTCGCGTTACGCAAATTAGTGAAGTCAGAGAAACGTCGCAAGACAGTCGCGTCACGCCAGCTAATCAAGACAGAGAATCGTTGCAAGACAGTCGCGTTACGCAAGTTAGCCAAGCCAGAGAAACGTCGTAAGACAGTCGCGTTACGCAAGTTAGTCAAGTCAGAGAAACGTTGCAAGACAGTCGCGTTACGCAGGTTAGTCAAGACAGAGAATCGTCGCAAGACAGTCGCGTTACGCAAGTTAGTCAAGTCAGAGAAACGTCGCAAGACAGTCGCGTCACACCAGTTAGTCAAGACAGAGAATCGTCGCAAGACAGTAGCGTTACGCAAGTTAACAAGTCAGAGAATCGTTGCAAGACAGTCGCGTTACGCAAGTTAATCAAGTCAGAGAAATGTCGCAAGACAGTCGCGTTACGCAAATTAGTGAAGTCAGAGAAACGTCGCAAGACAGTCGCGTCACGCCAGCTAATCAAGACAGAGAATCGTTGCAAGACAGTCGCGTTACGCAAGTTAGCCAAGCCAGAGAAACGTCGCAAGACAGTCGCGTTACGCAAGTTAGTCAAGTCAGAGAAACGTTGCAAGACAGTCGCGTTACGCAGGTTAGTCAAGACAGAGAATCGTCGCAAGACAGTCGCGTTACGCAAGTTAGTCAAGTCAGAGAAACGTCGCAAGACAGTCGCGTCACACCAGTTAGTCAAGACAGAGAATCGTCGCAAGACAGTAGCTTTACGCAAGTTAACAAGTCAGAGAAACGTCGCAAGACAGTCGCGTCACGCCAGCTAGTCAAGTCAGAGAAACGTCGCTAGACAGTCGCGTCACGCCAGCTAATCAAGACAGAGAATCGTCGCAAGACAGTTGCGTTACGCAAGTTAGCCAAGCCAGAGAAACGTCGCAAGACAGTCGCGTTACGCAAGTTAGTCAAGTCAGAGAAACGTTGCAAGACAGTCGCGTTACGCAGGTTAGTCAAGACAGAGAAACGTCGCAGGACCGTCGCGTTACGCAAGTTAGTCAAGTCAGAGAAACGTTGCAAGACAGTCGCGTTACGCAGGTTAGTCAAGACAGAGAATCGTCGCAAGACAGTCGCGTTACGCAAGTTAGTCAAGTCAGAGAAACGTCGCAAGACAGTCGCGTTACGCAAGTTAGGCAAGCCAGAGAAACGTCGCAAGACAGTCGCGTTACGCAAGTTAGTCAAGTCAGAGAATCGTTGCAAGACAGTCGCGTTACGCAAGTTAATCAAGTCAGAGAAACGTCGCAAGACAGTCGTGTTACGCAGGTTAGACAAGACAGAGAAACGTCGCAGGACAGTCGCGTTACGCAAATTAGTGAAGTCAGAGAAACGTCGCAAGACAGTCGCGTCACGCCAGCTAATCAAGACAGAGAATCGTTGCAAGACAGTCGCGTTACGCAAGTTAGCCAAGCCAGAGAAACGTCGTAAGACAGTCGCGTTACGCAAGTTAGTCAAGTCAGAGAAACGTTGCAAGACAGTCGCGTTACGCAGGTTAGTCAAGACAGAGAATCGTCGCAAGACAGTCGCGTTACGCAAGTTAGTCAAGTCAGAGAAACGTCGCAAGACAGTCGCGTCACACCAGTTAGTCAAGACAGAGAATCGTCGCAAGACAGTAGCGTTACGCAAGTTAACAAGTCAGAGAATCGTTGCAAGACAGTCGCGTTACGCAAGTTAATCAAGTCAGAGAAATGTCGCAAGACAGTCGCGTTACGCAAATTAGTGAAGTCAGAGAAACGTCGCAAGACAGTCGCGTCACGCCAGCTAATCAAGAAAGAGAATCGTTGCAAGACAGTCGCGTTACGCAAGTTAGCCAAGCCAGAGAAACGTCGCAAGACAGTCGCGTTACGCAAGTTAGTCAAGTCAGAGAAACGTTGCAAGACAGTCGCGTTACGCAGGTTAGTCAAGACAGAGAAACGTCGCAGGACCGTCGCGTTACGCAAGTTAGTCAAGTCAGAGAAACGTCGCAAGACAGTCGCGTTACGCAGGTTAGTGAAGTCAGAGAAACGTCGCAAGACAGTCGCGTCACACCAGTTAGTCAAGACAGAGAATCGTTGCAAGACAGTCGCGTTACGCAAGTTAGGCAAGCCAGAGAAACGTTGCAAGACAGTCGCGTTACGCAAGTTAGTCAAGTCAGAGAATCGTTGCAAGACAGTCGCGTTACGCAAGTTAGCCAAGCCAGAGAAACGTCGCAAGACAGTCGCGTTACGCAAGTTAGTCAAGTCAGAGAAACGTCGCAAGACAGTCGCGTCACGCCAGCTAGTCAAGACAGAGAATCGTCGCAAGACAGTAGCGTTACGCAAGTTAACAAGTCAGAGAATCGTTGCAAGACAGTCGCGTTACGCAAGTTAATCAAGTCAGAGAAATGTCGCAAGACAGTCGCGTTACGCAGATTAGTCAAGACAGAGAAACGTCGCAGGACAGTCGCGTTACGCAAGTTAGTGAAGTCAGAGAAACGTCGCAAGACAGTCGCGTCACACCAGTTAGTCAAGACAGAGAATCGTTGCAAGACAGTCGCGTTACGCAAGTTAGGCAAGCCAGAGAAACGTCGCAAGACAGTCGCGTTACGCAAGTTAGTCAAGTCAGAGAATCGTTGCAAGACAGTCGCGTCACACCAGTTAGTCAAGACAGAGAATCGTTGCAAGACAGTCGCGTTACGCAAGTTAATCAAGTCAGAGAAACGTCGCAAGACAGTCGTGTTACGCAGGTTAGTCAAGACAGAGAAACGTCGCAGGACAGTCGCGTTACGCAAATTAGTGAAGTCAGAGAAACGTCGCAAGACAGTCGCGTCACGCCAGCTAATCAATACAGAGAATCGTCGCAAGACAGTCGCGTTACGCAAGTTAGTCAAGTCAGAGAATCGTTGCAAGACAGTCGCGTTACGCAAGTTAATCAAGTCAGAGAAACGTCGCAAGACAGTCGTGTTACGCAGGTTAGACAAGACAGAGAAACGTCGCAGGACAGTCGCGTTACGCAAATTAGTGAAGTCAGAGAAACGTCGCAAGACAGTCGCGTCACGCCAGCTAATCAAGACAGAGAATCGTTGCAAGACAGTCGCGTTACGCAAGTTAGCCAAGCCAGAGAAACGTCGCAAGACAGTCGCGTTACGCAAGTTAGTCAAGTCAGAGAAACGTTGCAAGACAGTCGCGTTACGCAGGTTAGTCAAGACAGAGAATCGTCGCAAGACAGTCGCGTTACGCAAGTTAGTCAAGTCAGAGAAACGTCGCAAGACAGTCGCGTCACACCAGTTAGTCAAGACAGAGAATCGTCGCAAGACAGTAGCTTTACGCAAGTTAACAAGTCAGAGAAACGTCGCAAGACAGTCGCGTCACGCCAGCTAGTCAAGTCAGAGAAACGTCGCTAGACAGTCGCGTCACGCCAGCTAATCAAGACAGAGAATCGTCGCAAGACAGTTGCGTTACGCAAGTTAGCCAAGCCAGAGAAACGTCGCAAGACAGTCGCGTTACGCAAGTTAGTCAAGTCAGAGAAACGTCGCAAGACAGTCGCGTCACGCCAGCTAGTCAAGTCAGAGAAACGTCGCAAGACAGTAGCGTTACGCAAGTTAACAAGTCAGAGAATCGTTGCAAGACAGTCGCGTTACGCAAGTTAATCAAGTCAGAGAAATGTCGCAAGACAGTCGCGTTACGCAGATTAGTCAAGACAGAGAAACGTCGCAGGACAGTCGCGTTACGCAAGTTAGTGAAGTCAGAGAAACATCGCAAGACAGTCGCGTCACACCAGTTAGTCAAGACAGAGAAACATCGCAAGACAGTCGCGTCACACCAGTTAGTCAAGACAGAGAATCGTTGCAAGACAGTCGCGTGACGCAAGTTAGGCAAGCCAGAGAAACGTCGCAAGACAGTCGCGTTACGCAAGTTAGTCAAGTCAGAGAATCGTTGCAAGACAGTCGCGTCACACCAGTTAGTCAAGACAGAGAATCGTTGCAAGACAGTCGCGTTACGCAAGTTAATCAAGTCAGAGAAACGTCGCAAGACAGTCGTGTTACGCAGGTTAGTCAAGACAGAGAAACGTCGCAGGACAGTCGCGTTACGCAAACTAGTGAAGTCAGAGAAACGTCGCAAGACAGTCGCGTCACGCCAGCTAATCAATACAGAGAATCGTCGCAAGACAGTCGCGTTACGCAAGTTAGTCAAGCCAGAGAAACGTCGCAAGACAGTCGCGTTACGCAAGTTAGTCAAGTCAGAGAAACGTTGCAAGACAGTCGCGTTACGCAGGTTAGTCAAGACAGAGAAACGTCGCAGGACCGTCGCGTTACGCAAGTTAGTCAAGTCAGAGAAACGTCGCAAGACAGTCGCGTTACGCAGGTTAGTGAAGTCAGAGAAACATCGCAAGACAGTCGCGTCACACCAGTTAGTCAAGACAGAGAATCGTTGCAAGACAGTCGCGTTACGCAAGTTAGGCAAGCCAGAGAAACGTCGCAAGACAGTCGCGTTACGCAAGTTAGTCAAGTCAGAGAATCGTTGCAAGACAGTCGCGTTACGCAAGTTAATCAAGTCAGAGAAACGTCGCAAGACAGTCGTGTTACGCAGGTTAGACAAGACAGACAAACGTCGCAGGACAGTCGCGTTACGCAAATTAGTGAAGTCAGAGAAACGTCGCAAGACAGTCGCGTCACGCCAGCTAATCAAGACAGAGAATCGTTGCAAGACAGTCGCGTTACGCAAGTTAGCCAAGCCAGAGAAACGTCGCAAGACAGTCGCGTTACGCAAGTTAGTCAAGTCAGAGAAACGTTGCAAGACAGTCGCGTTACGCAAGTTAGTCAAGTCAGAGAAACGTCGCAAGACAGTCGCGTCACACCAGTTAGTCAAGACAGAGAATCGTCGCAAGACAGTAGCTTTACGCAAGTTAACAAGTCAGAGAAACGTCGCAAGACAGTCGCGTCACGCCAGATAGTCAAGTCAGAGAAACGTCGCTAGACAGTCGCGTCACGCCAGCTAATCAAGACAGAGAATCGTCGCAAGACAGTCGCGTCACACCAGTTAGTCAAGACAGAGAATCGTTGCAAGACAGTCGCGTTACGCAAGTTAGGCAAGTCAGAGAAACGTCGCAAGACAGTCGCGTTACGCAAGTTAGTCAAGTCAGAGAATCGTTGCAAGACAGTCGCGTTACGCAAGTTAATCAAGTCAGAGAAACGTCGCAAGACAGTCGTGTTACGCAGGTTAGACAAGACAGACAAACGTCGCAGGACAGTCGCGTTACGCAAATTAATGAAGTCAGAAAAACGTCGCAAGACAGTCGCGTCACGCCAGCTAATCAAGACAGAGAATCGTTGCAAGACAGTCGCGTTACGCAAGTTAGCCAAGCCAGAGAAACGTCGTAAGACAGTCGCGTTACGCAAGTTAGTCAAGTCAGAGAAACGTTGCAAGACAGTCGCGTTACGCAGGTTAGTCAAGACAGAGAATCGTCGCAAGACAGTCGCGTTACGCAAGTTAGTCAAGTCAGAGAAACGTCGCAAGACAGTCGCGTCACACCAGTTAGTCAAGACAGAGAATCGTCGCAAGACAGTAGCGTTACGCAAGTTAACAAGTCAGAGAATCGTGGCAAGACAGTCGCGTTACGCAAGTTAATCAAGTCAGAGAAATGTCGCAAGACAGTCGCGTTACGCAAATTAGTGAAGTCAGAGAAACGTCGCAAGACAGTCGCGTCACGCCAGCTAATCAAGACAGAGAATCGTTGCAAGACAGTCGCGTTACGCAAGTTAGCCAAGCCAGAGAAACGTCGCAAGACAGTCGCGTTACGCAAGTTAGTCAAGTCAGAGAAACGTTGCAAGACAGTCGCGTTACGCAGGTTAGTCAAGACAGAGAAACGTCGCAGGACCGTCGCGTTACGCAAGTTAGTCAAGTCAGAGAAACGTCGCAAGACAGTCGCGTTACGCAGGTTAGTGAAGTCAGAGAAACGTCGCAAGACAGTCGCGTCACACCAGTTAGTCAAGACAGAGAATCGTTGCAAGACAGTCGCGTTACGCAAGTTAGGCAAGCCAGAGAAACGTTGCAAGACAGTCGCGTTACGCAAGTTAGTCAAGTCAGAGAATCGTTGCAAGACAGTCGCGTTACGCAAGTTAGCCAAGCCAGAGAAACGTCGCAAGACAGTCGCGTTACGCAAGTTAGTCAAGTCAGAGAAACGTCGCAAGACAGTCGCGTCACGCCAGCTAGTCAAGACAGAGAATCGTCGCAAGACAGTAGCGTTACGCAAGTTAACAAGTCAGAGAATCGTTGCAAGACAGTCGCGTTACGCAAGTTAATCAAGTCAGAGAAATGTCGCAAGACAGTCGCGTTACGCAGATTAGTCAAGACAGAGAAACGTCGCAGGACAGTCGCGTTACGCAAGTTAGTGAAGTCAGAGAAACGTCGCAAGACAGTCGCGTCACACCAGTTAGTCAAGACAGAGAATCGTTGCAAGACAGTCGCGTTACGCAAGTTAGGCAAGCCAGAGAAACGTCGCAAGACAGTCGCGTTACGCAAGTTAGTCAAGTCAGAGAATCGTTGCAAGACAGTCGCGTCACACCAGTTAGTCAAGACAGAGAATCGTTGCAAGACAGTCGCGTTACGCAAGTTAATCAAGTCAGAGAAACGTCGCAAGACAGTCGTGTTACGCAGGTTAGTCAAGACAGAGAAACGTCGCAGGACAGTCGCGTTACGCAAATTAGTGAAGTCAGAGAAACGTCGCAAGACAGTCGCGTCACGCCAGCTAATCAATACAGAGAATCGTCGCAAGACAGTCGCGTTACGCAAGTTAGTCAAGTCAGAGAATCGTTGCAAGACAGTCGCGTTACGCAAGTTAATCAAGTCAGAGAAACGTCGCAAGACAGTCGTGTTACGCAGGTTAGACAAGACAGAGAAACGTCGCAGGACAGTCGCGTTACGCAAATTAGTGAAGTCAGAGAAACGTCGCAAGACAGTCGCGTCACGCCAGCTAATCAAGACAGAGAATCGTTGCAAGACAGTCGCGTTACGCAAGTTAGCCAAGCCAGAGAAACGTCGCAAGACAGTCGCGTTACGCAAGTTAGTCAAGTCAGAGAAACGTTGCAAGACAGTCGCGTTACGCAGGTTAGTCAAGACAGAGAATCGTCGCAAGACAGTCGCGTTACGCAAGTTAGTCAAGTCAGAGAAACGTCGCAAGACAGTCGCGTCACACCAGTTAGTCAAGACAGAGAATCGTCGCAAGACAGTAGCTTTACGCAAGTTAACAAGTCAGAGAAACGTCGCAAGACAGTCGCGTCACGCCAGCTAGTCAAGTCAGAGAAACGTCGCTAGACAGTCGCGTCACGCCAGCTAATCAAGACAGAGAATCGTCGCAAGACAGTTGCGTTACGCAAGTTAGCCAAGCCAGAGAAACGTCGCAAGACAGTCGCGTTACGCAAGTTAGTCAAGTCAGAGAAACGTCGCAAGACAGTCGCGTCACGCCAGCTAGTCAAGTCAGAGAAACGTCGCAAGACAGTAGCGTTACGCAAGTTAACAAGTCAGAGAATCGTTGCAAGACAGTCGCGTAACGCAAGTTAATCAAGTCAGAGAAATGTCGCAAGACAGTCGCGTTACGCAGATTAGTCAAGACAGAGAAACGTCGCAGGACAGTCGCGTTACGCAAGTTAGTGAAGTCAGAGAAACATCGCAAGACAGTCGCGTCACACCAGTTAGTCAAGACAGAGAAACATCGCAAGACAGTCGCGTCACACCAGTTAGTCAAGACAGAGAATCGTTGCAAGACAGTCGCGTGACGCAAGTTAGGCAAGCCAGAGAAACGTCGCAAGACAGTCGCGTTACGCAAGTTAGTCAAGTCAGAGAATCGTTGCAAGACAGTCGCGTCACACCAGTTAGTCAAGACAGAGAATCGTTGCAAGACAGTCGCGTTACGCAAGTTAATCAAGTCAGAGAAACGTCGCAAGACAGTCGTGTTACGCAGGTTAGTCAAGACAGAGAAACGTCGCAGGACAGTCGCGTTACGCAAACTAGTGAAGTCAGAGAAACGTCGCAAGACAGTCGCGTCACGCCAGCTAATCAATACAGAGAATCGTCGCAAGACAGTCGCGTTACGCAAGTTAGCCAAGCCAGAGAAACGTCGCAAGACAGTCGCGTTACGCAAGTTAGTCAAGTCAGAGAAACGTTGCAAGACAGTCGCGTTACGCAGGTTAGTCAAGACAGAGAAACGTCGCAGGACCGTCGCGTTACGCAAGTTAGTCAAGTCAGAGAAACGTCGCAAGACAGTCGCGTTACGCAGGTTAGTGAAGTCAGAGAAACATCGCAAGACAGTCGCGTCACACCAGTTAGTCAAGACAGAGAATCGTTGCAAGACAGTCGCGTTACGCAAGTTAGGCAAGCCAGAGAAACGTCGCAAGACAGTCGCGTTACGCAAGTTAGTCAAGTCAGAGAATCGTTGCAAGACAGTCGCGTTACGCAAGTTAATCAAGTCAGAGAAACGTCGCAAGACAGTCGTGTTACGCAGGTTAGACAAGACAGACAAACGTCGCAGGACAGTCGCGTTACGCAAATTAGTGAAGTCAGAGAAACGTCGCAAGACAGTCGCGTCACGCCAGCTAATCAAGACAGAGAATCGTTGCAAGACAGTCGCGTTACGCAAGTTAGCCAAGCCAGAGAAACGTCGCAAGACAGTCGCGTCACACCAGTTAGTCAAGACAGAGAATCGTCGCAAGACAGTAGCTTTACGCAAGTTAACAAGTCAGAGAAACGTCGCAAGACAGTCGCGTCACGCCAGCTAGTCAAGTCAGAGAAACGTCGCTAGACAGTCGCGTCACGCCAGCTAATCAAGACAGAGAATCGTCGCAAGACAGTGGCGTCACACCAGTTAGTCAAGACAGAGAATCGTTGCAAGACAGTCGCGTTACGCAAGTTAGGCAAGCCAGAGAAACGTCGCAAGACAGTCGCGTTACGCAAGTTAGTCAAGTCAGAGAATCGTTGCAAGACAGTCGCGTTACGCAAGTTAATCAAGTCAGAGAAACGTCGCAAGACAGTCGTGTTACGCAGGTTAGACAAGACAGACAAACGTCGCAGGACAGTCGCGTTACGCAAATTAATGAAGTCAGAAAAACGTCGCAAGACAGTCGCGTCACGCCAGCTAATCAAGACAGAGAATCGTTGCAAGACAGTCGCGTTACGCAAGTTAGCCAAGCCAGAGAAACGTCGTAAGACAGTCGCGTTACGCAAGTTAGTCAAGTCAGAGAAACGTTGCAAGACAGTCGCGTTACGCAGGTTAGTCAAGACAGAGAATCGTCGCAAGACAGTCGCGTTACGCAAGTTAGTCAAGTCAGAGAAACGTCGCAAGACAGTCGCGTCACACCAGTTAGTCAAGACAGAGAATCGTCGCAAGACAGTAGCGTTACGCAAGTTAACAAGTCAGAGAATCGTTGCAAGACAGTCGCGTTACGCAAGTTAATCAAGTCAGAGAAATGTCGCAAGACAGTCGCGTTACGCAAATTAGTGAAGTCAGAGAAACGTCGCAAGACAGTCGCGTCACGCCAGCTAATCAAGACAGAGAATCGTTGCAAAACAGTCGCGTTACGCAAGTTAGCCAAGCCAGAGAAACGTCGCAAGACAGTCGCGTTACGCAAGTTAGTCAAGTCAGAGAAACGTTGCAAGACAGTCGCGTTACGCAGGTTAGTCAAGACAGAGAAACGTCGCAGGACCGTCGCGTTACGCAAGTTAGTCAAGTCAGAGAAACGTCGCAAGACAGTCGCGTTACGCAGATTAGTCAAGACAGAGAAACGTCGCAGGACAGTCGCGTTACGCAAGTTAGTGAAGTCAGAGAAACATCGCAAGACAGTCGCGTCACACCAGTTAGTCAAGACAGAGAAACATCGCAAGACAGTCGCGTCACACCAGTTAGTCAAGACAGAGAAACATCGCAAGACAGTCGCGTCACACCAGTTAGTCAAGACAGAGAATCGTTGCAAGACAGTCGCGTGACGCAAGTTAGGCAAGCCAGAGAAACGTCGCAAGACAGTCGTGTTACGCAAGTTAGTCAAGTCAGAGAATCGTTGCAAGACAGTCGCGTCACACCAGTTAGTCAAGACAGAGAATCGTTGCAAGACAGTCGCGTTACGCAAGTTAATCAAGTCAGAGAAACGTCGCAAGACAGTCGTGTTACGCAGGTTAGTCAAGACAGAGAAACGTCGCAGGACAGTCGCGTTACGCAAACTAGTGAAGTCAGAGAAACGTCGCAAGACAGTCGCGTCACGCCAGCTAATCAATACAGAGAATCGTCGCAAGACAGTCGCGTTACGCAAGTTAGCCAAGCCAGAGAAACGTCGCAAGACAGTCGCGTTACGCAAGTTAGTCAAGTCAGAGAAACGTTGCAAGACAGTCGCGTTACGCAGGTTAGTCAAGACAGAGAAACGTCGCAGGACCGTCGCGTTACGCAAGTTAGTCAAGTCAGAGAAACGTCGCAAGACAGTCGCGTTACGCAGGTTAGTGAAGTCAGAGAAACATCGCAAGACAGTCGCGTCACACCAGTTAGTCAAGACAGAGAATCGTTGCAAGACAGTCGCGTTACGCAAGTTAGGCAAGCCAGAGAAACGTCGCAAGACAGTCGCGTTACGCAAGTTAGTCAAGTCAGAGAATCGTTGCAAGACAGTCGCGTTACGCAAGTTAATCAAGTCAGAGAAACGTCGCAAGACAGTCGTGTTACGCAGGTTAGACAAGACAGACAAACGTCGCAGGACAGTCGCGTTACGCAAATTAGTGAAGTCAGAGAAACGTCGCAAGACAGTCGCGTCACGCCAGCTAATCAAGACAGAGAATCGTTGCAAGACAGTCGCGTTACGCAAGTTAGCCAAGCCAGAGAAACGTCGCAAGACAGTCGCGTCACACCAGTTAGTCAAGACAGAGAATCGTCGCAAGACAGTAGCTTTACGCAAGTTAACAAGTCAGAGAAACGTCGCAAGACAGTCGCGTCACGCCAGCTAGTCAAGTCAGAGAAACGTCGCTAGACAGTCGCGTCACGCCAGCTAATCAAGACAGAGAATCGTCGCAAGACAGTGGCGTCACACCAGTTAGTCAAGACAGAGAATCGTTGCAAGACAGTCGCGTTACGCAAGTTAGGCAAGCCAGAGAAACGTCGCAAGACAGTCGCGTTACGCAAGTTAGTCAAGTCAGAGAATCGTTGCAAGACAGTCGCGTTACGCAAGTTAATCAAGTCAGAGAAACGTCGCAAGACAGTCGTGTTACGCAGGTTAGACAAGACAGACAAACGTCGCAGGACAGTCGCGTTACGCAAATTAATGAAGTCAGAAAAACGTCGCAAGACAGTCGCGTCACGCCAGCTAATCAAGACAGAGAATCGTTGCAAGACAGTCGCGTTACGCAAGTTAGCCAAGCCAGAGAAACGTCGTAAGACAGTCGCGTTACGCAAGTTAGTCAAGTCAGAGAAACGTTGCAAGACAGTCGCGTTACGCAGGTTAGTCAAGACAGAGAATCGTCGCAAGACAGTCGCGTTACGCAAGTTAGTCAAGTCAGAGAAACGTCGCAAGACAGTCGCGTCACACCAGTTAGTCAAGACAGAGAATCGTCGCAAGACAGTAGCGTTACGCAAGTTAACAAGTCAGAGAATCGTTGCAAGACAGTCGCGTTACGCAAGTTAATCAAGTCAGAGAAATGTCGCAAGACAGTCGCGTTACGCAAATTAGTGAAGTCAGAGAAACGTCGCAAGACAGTCGCGTCACGCCAGCTAATCAAGACAGAGAATCGTTGCAAAACAGTCGCGTTACGCAAGTTAGCCAAGCCAGAGAAACGTCGCAAGACAGTCGCGTTACGCAAGTTAGTCAAGTCAGAGAAACGTTGCAAGACAGTCGCGTTACGCAGGTTAGTCAAGACAGAGAAACGTCGCAGGACCGTCGCGTTACGCAAGTTAGTCAAGTCAGAGAAACGTCGCAAGACAGTCGCGTTACGCAGATTAGTCAAGACAGAGAAACGTCGCAGGACAGTCGCGTTACGCAAGTTAGTGAAGTCAGAGAAACATCGCAAGACAGTCGCGTCACACCAGTTAGTCAAGACAGAGAAACATCGCAAGACAGTCGCGTCACACCAGTTAGTCAAGACAGAGAATCGTTGCAAGACAGTCGCGTGACGCAAGTTAGGCAAGCCAGAGAAACGTCGCAAGACAGTCGCGTTACGCAAGTTAGTCAAGTCAGAGAATCGTTGCAAGACAGTCGCGTCACACCAGTTAGTCAAGACAGAGAATCGTTGCAAGACAGTCGCGTTACGCAAGTTAATCAAGTCAGAGAAACGTCGCAAGACAGTCGTGTTACGCAGGTTAGTCAAGACAGAGAAACGTCGCAGGACAGTCGCGTTACGCAAACTAGTGAAGTCAGAGAAACGTCGCAAGACAGTCGCGTCACGCCAGCTAATCAATACAGAGAATCGTCGCAAGACAGTCGCGTTACGCAAGTTAGCCAAGCCAGAGAAACGTCGCAAGACAGTCGCGTTACGCAAGTTAGTCAAGTCAGAGAAACGTTGCAAGACAGTCGCGTTACGCAGGTTAGTCAAGACAGAGAAACGTCGCAGGACCGTCGCGTTACGCAAGTTAGTCAAGTCAGAGAAACGTCGCAAGACAGTCGCGTTACGCAGGTTAGTGAAGTCAGAGAAACATCGCAAGACAGTCGCGTCACACCAGTTAGTCAAGACAGAGAATCGTTGCAAGACAGTCGCGTTACGCAAGTTAGGCAAGCCAGAGAAACGTCGCAAGACAGTCGCGTTACGCAAGTTAGTCAAGTCAGAGAATCGTTGCAAGACAGTCGCGTTACGCAAGTTAATCAAGTCAGAGAAACGTCGCAAGACAGTCGTGTTACGCAGGTTAGACAAGACAGACAAACGTCGCAGGACAGTCGCGTTACGCAAATTAGTGAAGTCAGAGAAACGTCGCAAGACAGTCGCGTCACGCCAGCTAATCAAGACAGAGAATCGTTGCAAGACAGTCGCGTTACGCAAGTTAGCCAAGCCAGAGAAACGTCGCAAGACAGTCGCGTCACACCAGTTAGTCAAGACAGAGAATCGTCGCAAGACAGTAGCTTTACGCAAGTTAACAAGTCAGAGAAACGTCGCAAGACAGTCGCGTCACGCCAGCTAGTCAAGTCAGAGAAACGTCGCTAGACAGTCGCGTCACGCCAGCTAATCAAGACAGAGAATCGTTGCAAGACAGTCGCGTTACGCAAGTTAGGCAAGCCAGAGAAACGTCGCAAGACAGTCGCGTTACGCAAGTTAGTCAAGTCAGAGAATCGTTGCAAGACAGTCGCGTTACGCAAGTTAATCAAGTCAGAGAAACGTCGCAAGACAGTCGTGTTACGCAGGTTAGACAAGACAGACAAACGTCGCAGGACAGTCGCGTTACGCAAATTAATGAAGTCAGAAAAACGTCGCAAGACAGTCGCGTCACGCCAGCTAATCAAGACAGAGAATCGTTGCAAGACAGTCGCGTTACGCAAGTTAGCCAAGCCAGAGAAACGTCGTAAGACAGTCGCGTTACGCAAGTTAGTCAAGTCAGAGAAACGTTGCAAGACAGTCGCGTTACGCAGGTTAGTCAAGACAGAGAATCGTCGCAAGACAGTCGCGTTACGCAAGTTAGTCAAGTCAGAGAAACGTCGCAAGACAGTCGCGTCACACCAGTTAGTCAAGACAGAGAATCGTCGCAAGACAGTAGCGTTACGCAAGTTAACAAGTCAGAGAATCGTTGCAAGACAGTCGCGTTACGCAAGTTAATCAAGTCAGAGAAATGTCGCAAGACAGTCGCGTTACGCAAATTAGTGAAGTCAGAGAAACGTCGCAAGACAGTCGCGTCACGCCAGCTAATCAAGACAGAGAATTGTTGCAAGACAGTCGCGTTACGCAAGTTAGCCAAGCCAGAGAAACGTCGCAAGACAGTCGCGTTACGCAAGTTAGTCAAGTCAGAGAAACGTTGCAAGACAGTCGCGTTACGCAAGTTAGTCAAGTCAGAGAAACGTCGCAAGACAGTCGCGTCACACCAGTTAGTCAAGACAGAGAATCGTCGCAAGACAGTAGCTTTACGCAAGTTAACAAGTCAGAGAAACGTCGCAAGACAGTCGCGTCACGCCAGCTAGTCAAGTCAGAGAAACGTCGCTAGACAGTCGCGTCACGCCAGCTAATCAAGACAGAGAATCGTCGCAAGACAGTCGCGTCACACCAGTTAGTCAAGACAGAGAATCGTTGCAAGACAGTCGCGTTACGCAAGTTAGACAAGCCAGAGAAACGTCGCAAGACAGTCGCGTTACGCAAGTTAGTCAAGTCAGAGAATCGTTGCAAGACAGTCGCGTTACGCAAGTTAATCAAGTCAGAGAAACGTCGCAAGACAGTCGTGTTACGCAGGTTAGACAAGACAGACAAACGTCGCAGGACAGTCGCGTTACGCAAATTAGTGAAGTCAGAGAAACGTCGCAAGACAGTCGCGTCACGCCAGCTAATCAAGACAGAGAATCGTTGCAAGACAGTCGCGTTACGCAAGTTAGCCAAGCCAGAGAAACGTCGTAAGACAGTCGCGTTACGCAAGTTAGTCAAGTCAGAGAAACGTTGCAAGACAGTCGCGTTACGCAGGTTAGTCAAGACAGAGAATCGTCGCAAGACAGTCGCGTTACGCAAGTTAGTCAAGTCAGAGAAACGTCGCAAGACAGTCGCGTCACACCAGTTAGTCAAGACAGAGAATCGTCGCAAGACAGTAGCGTTACGCAAGTTAACAAGTCAGAGAATCGTTGCAAGACAGTCGCGTTACGCAAGTTAATCAAGTCAGAGAAATGTCGCAAGACAGTCGCGTTACGCAAATTAGTGAAGTCAGAGAAACGTCGCAAGACAGTCGCGTCACGCCAGCTAATCAAGACAGAGAATCGTTGCAAGACAGTCGCGTTACGCAAGTTAGCCAAGCCAGAGAAACGTCGCAAGACAGTCGCGTTACGCAAGTTAGTCAAGTCAGAGAAACGTTGCAAGACAGTCGCGTTACGCAGGTTAGTCAAGACAGAGAATCGTCGCAAGACAGTCGCGTTACGCAAGTTAGTCAAGTCAGAGAAACGTCGCAAGACAGTCGCGTCACACCAGTTAGTCAAGACAGAGAATCGTCGCAAGACAGTAGCTTTACGCAAGTTAACAAGTCAGAGAAACGTCGCAAGACAGTCGCGTCACGCCAGCTAGTCAAGTCAGAGAAACGTCGCAAGACAGTCGCGTCACGCCAGCTAGTCAAGACAGAGAATCGTCGCAAGACAGTAGAGTTACGCAAGTTAACAAGTCAGAGAATCGTTGCAAGACAGTCGCGTTACGCAAGTTAATCAAGTCAGAGAAATGTCGCAAGACTGTCGCGTTACGCAGATTAGTCAAGACAGAGAAACGTCGCAGGACAGTCGCGTTACGCAAGTTAGGCAAGCCAGAGAAACGTCGCAAGACAGTCGCGTTACGCAAGTTAGTCAAGTCAGAGAATCGTTGCAAGACAGTCGCGTCACACCAGTTAGTCAAGACAGAGAATCGTTGCAAGACAGTCGCGTTACGCAAGTTAATCAAGTCAGAGAAACGTCGCAAGACAGTCGTGTTACGCAGGTTAGTCAAGACAGAGAAACGTCGCAGGACAGTCGCGTTACGCAAATTAGTGAAGTCAGAGAAACGTCGCAAGACAGTCGCGTCACGCCAGCTAATCAATACAGAGAATCGTTGCAAGACAGTCGCGTTACGCAAGTTAGCCAAGCCAGAGAAACGTCGCAAGACAGTCGCGTTACGCAAGTTAGTCAAGTCAGAGAAACGTTGCAAGACAGTCGCGTTACGCAGGTTAGTCAAGACAGAGAAACGTCGCAGGACCGTCGCGTTACGCAAGTTAGTCAAGTCAGAGAAACGTCGCAAGACAGTCGCGTTACGCAGGTTAGTGAAGTCAGAGAAACGTCGCAAGACAGTCGCGTCACACCAGTTAGTCAAGACAGAGAATCGTTGCAAGACAGTCGCGTTACGCAAGTTAGGCAAGCCAGAGAAACGTCGCAAGACAGTCGCGTTACGCAAGTTAGTCAAGTCAGAGAATCGTTGCAAGACAGTCGCGTTACGCAAGTTAATCAAGTCAGAGAAACGTCGCAAGACAGTCGTGTTACGCAGGTTAGACAAGACAGACAAACGTCGCAGGACAGTCGCGTTACGCAAATTAGTGAAGTCAGAGAAACGTCGCAAGACAGTCGCGTCACGCCAGCTAATCAAGACAGAGAATCGTCGCAAGACAGTCGCGTTACGCAAGTTAGCCAAGCCAGAGAAACGTCGCAAGACAGTCGCGTTACGCAAGTTAGTCAAGTCAGAGAAACGTTGCAAGACAGTCGCGTTACGCAGGTTAGTCAAGACAGAGAATCGTCGCAAGACAGTCGCGTTACGCAAGTTAGTCAAGTCAGAGAATCGTTGCAAGACAGTCGCGTCACACCAGTTAGTCAAGACAGAGAATCGTTGCAAGACAGTCGCGTTACGCAAGTTAATCAAGTCAGAGAAACGTCGCAAGACAGTCGTGTTACGCAGGTTAGTCAAGACAGAGAAACGTCGCAGGACAGTCGCGTTACGCAAATTAGTGAAGTCAGAGAAACGTCGCAAGACAGTCGCGTCACGCCAGCTAATCAATACAGAGAATCGTTGCAAGACAGTCGCGTTACGCAAGTTAGCCAAGCCAGAGAAACGTCGCAAGACAGTCGCGTTACGCAAGTTAGTCAAGTCAGAGAAACGTTGCAAGACAGTCGCGTTACGCAGGTTAGTCAAGACAGAGAAACGTCGCAGGACCGTCGCGTTACGCAAGTTAGTCAAGTCAGAGAAACGTCGCAAGACAGTCGCGTTACGCAGGTTAGTGAAGTCAGAGAAACGTCGCAAGACAGTCGCGTCACACCAGTTAGTCAAGACAGAGAATCGTTGCAAGACAGTCGCGTTACGCAAGTTAGGCAAGCCAGAGAAACGTCGCAAGACAGTCGCGTTACGCAAGTTAGTCAAGTCAGAGAATCGTTGCAAGACAGTCGCGTTACGCAAGTTAATCAAGTCAGAGAAACGTCGCAAGACAGTCGTGTTACGCAGGTTAGACAAGACAGACAAACGTCGCAGGACAGTCGCGTTACGCAAATTAGTGAAGTCAGAGAAACGTCGCAAGACAGTCGCGTCACGCCAGCTAATCAAGACAGAGAATCGTCGCAAGACAGTCGCGTTACGCAAGTTAGCCAAGCCAGAGAAACGTCGCAAGACAGTCGCGTTACGCAAGTTAGTCAAGTCAGAGAAACGTTGCAAGACAGTCGCGTTACGCAGGTTAGTCAAGACAGAGAATCGTCGCAAGACAGTCGCGTTACGCAAGTTAGTCAAGTCAGAGAAACGTCGCAAGACAGTCGCGTCACACCAGTTAGTCAAGACAGAGAATCGTCGCAAGACAGTAGCTTTACGCAAGTTAACAAGTCAGAGAAACGTCGCAAGACAGTCGCGTCACGCCAGCTAGTCAAGTCAGAGAAACGTCGCTAGACAGTCGCGTCACGCCAGCTAATCAAGACAGAGAATCGTCGCAAGACAGTCGCGTCACACCAGTTAGTCAAGACAGAGAATCGTTGCAAGACAGTCGCGTTACGCAAGTTAGGCAAGCCAGAGAAACGTCGCAAGACAGTCGCGTTACGCAAGTTAGTCAAGTCAGAGAATCGTTGCAAGACAGTCGCGTTACGCAAGTTAATCAAGTCAGAGAAACGTCGCAAGACAGTCGTGTTACGCAGGTTAGACAAGACAGACAAACGTCGCAGGACAGTCGCGTTACGCAAATTAGTGAAGTCAGAGAAACGTCGCAAGACAGTCGCGTCACGCCAGCTAATCAAGACAGAGAATCGTTGCAAGACAGTCGCGTTACGCAAGTTAGCCAAGCCAGAGAAACGTCGCAAGACAGTCGCGTTACGCAAGTTAGTCAAGTCAGAGAAACGTTGCAAGACAGTCGCGTTACGCAAGTTAGTCAAGTCAGAGAAACGTCGCAAGACAGTCGCGTCACACCAGTTAGTCAAGACAGAGAATCGTCGCAAGACAGTAGCTTTACGCAAGTTAACAAGTCAGAGAAACGTCGCAAGACAGTCGCGTCACGCCAGCTAGTCAAGTCAGAGAAACGTCGCTAGACAGTCGCGTCACGCCAGCTAATCAAGACAGAGAATCGTTGCAAGACAGTCGCGTTACGCAAGTTAGCCAAGCCAGAGAAACGTCGCAAGACAGTCGCGTTACGCAAGTTAGTCAAGTCAGAGAAACGTTGCAAGACAGTCGCGTTACGCAGGTTAGTCAAGACAGAGAATCGTCGCAAGACAGTCGCGTTACGCAAGTTAGTCAAGTCAGAGAAACGTCGCAAGACAGTCGCGTCACACCAGTTAGTCAAGACAGAGAATCGTCGCAAGACAGTAGCGTTACGCAAGTTAACAAGTCAGAGAATCGTTGCAAGACAGTCGCGTTACGCAAGTTAATCAAGTCAGAGAAATGTCGCAAGACAGTCGCGTTACGCAAATTAGTGAAGTCAGAGAAACGTCGCAAGACAGTCGCGTCACGCCAGCTAATCAAGACAGAGAATCGTTGCAAGACAGTCGCGTTACGCAAGTTAGCCAAGCCAGAGAAACGTCGCAAGACAGTCGCGTTACGCAAGTTAGTCAAGTCAGAGAAACGTTGCAAGACAGTCGCGTTACGCAGGTTAGTCAAGACAGAGAATCGTCGCAAGACAGTCGCGTTACGCAAGTTAGTCAAGTCAGAGAAACGTCGCAAGACAGTCGCGTCACACCAGTTAGTCAAGACAGAGAATCGTCGCAAGACAGTCGCGTCACGCCAGCTAATCAAGACAGAGAATCGTTGCAAGACAGTCGCGTTACGCAAGTTAGCCAAGCCAGAGAAACGTCGCAAGACAGTCGCGTTACGCAAGTTAGTCAAGTCAGAGAAACGTTGCAAGACAGTCGCGTTACGCAGGTTAGTCAAGACAGAGAATCGTCGCAAGACAGTCGCGTTACGCAAGTTAGTCAAGTCAGAGAAACGTCGCAAGACAGTCGCGTCACACCAGTTAGTCAAGACAGAGAATCGTCGCAAGACAGTAGCTTTACGCAAGTTAACAAGTCAGAGAAACGTCGCAAGACAGTCGCGTCACGCCAGCTAGTCAAGTCAGAGAAACGTCGCTAGACAGTCGCGTCACGCCAGCTAATCAAGACAGAGAATCGTCGCAAGACAGTTGCGTTACGCAAGTTAGCCAAGCCAGAGAAACGTCGCAAGACAGTCGCGTTACGCAAGTTAGTCAAGTCAGAGAAACGTTGCAAGACAGTCGCGTTACGCAGGTTAGTCAAGACAGAGAAACGTCGCAGGACCGTCGCGTTACGCAAGTTAGTCAAGTCAGAGAAACGTTGCAAGACAGTCGCGTTACGCAGGTTAGTCAAGACAGAGAATCGTCGCAAGACAGTCGCGTTACGCAAGTTAGTCAAGTCAGAGAAACGTCGCAAGACAGTCGCGTCACACCAGTTAGTCAAGACAGAGAATCGTCGCAAGACAGTAGCTTTACGCAAGTTAGTCAAGTCAGAGAAACGTCGCAAGACAGTCGCGTCACACCAGTTAGTCAAGACAGAGAATCGTCGCAAGACAGTAGCTTTACGCAAGTTAACAAGTCAGAGAAACGTCGCAAGACAGTCGCGTCACGCCAGCTAGTCAAGACAGAGAATCGTTGCAAGACAGTCGCGTTACGCAGGTTAGTCAAGACAGAGAAACGTCGCAGGACCGTCGCGTTACGCAAGTTAGTCAAGTCAGAGAAACGTCGCAAGACAGTCGCGTTACGCAGGTTAGTGAAGTCAGAGAAACGTCGCAAGACAGTCGTGTCACACCAGTTAGTCAAGACAGAGAATCGTTGCAAGACAGTCGCGTTACGCAAGTTAGGCAAGCCAGAGAAACGTCGCAAGACAGTCGCGTTACGCAAGTTAGTCAAGTCAGAGAATCGTTGCAAGACAGTCGCGTTACGCAAGTTAATCAAGTCAGAGAAACGTCGCAAGACAGTCGTGTTACGCAGGTTAGACAAGACAGACAAACGTCGCAGGACAGTCGCGTTACGCAAATTAGTGAAGTCAGAGAAACGTCGCAAGACAGTCGCGTCACGCCAGCTAATCAAGACAGAGAATCGTTGCAAGACAGTCGTGTTACGCAAGTTAGCCAAGCCAGAGAAACGTCGCAAGACAGTCGCGTTACGCAAGTTAGTCAAGTCAGAGAAACGTTGCAAGACAGTCGCGTTACGCAGGTTAGTCAAGACAGAGAATCGTCGCAAGACAGTCGCGTTACGCAAGTTAGTCAAGTCAGAGAAACGTCGCAAGACAGTCGCGTCACACCAGTTAGTCAAGACAGAGAATCGTCGCAAGACAGTAGCTTTACGCAAGTTAACAAGTCAGAGAAACGTCGCAAGACAGTCGCGTCACGCCAGCTAGTCAAGTCAGAGAAACGTCGCTAGACAGTCGCGTCACGCCAGCTAATCAAGACAGAGAATCGTCGCAAGACAGTTGCGTTACGCAAGTTAGCCAAGCCAGAGAAACGTCGCAAGACAGTCGCGTTACGCAAGTTAGTCAAGTCAGAGAAACGTCGCAAGACAGTCGCGTCACGCCAGCTAGTCAAGACAGAGAATCGTCGCAAGACAGTAGCGTTACGCAAGTTAACAAGTCAGAGAATCGTTGCAAGACAGTCGCGTTACGCAAGTTAATCAAGTAAGAGAAATGTCGCAAGACAGTCGCGTTACGCAGATTAGTCAAGACAGAGAAACGTCGCAGGACAGTCGCGTTACGCAAGTTAGTCAAGTCAGAGAAACGTTGCAAGACAGTCGCGTTACGCAGGTTAGTCAAGACAGAGAATCGTCGCAAGACAGTCGCGTTACGCAAGTTAGTCAAGTCAGAGAAACGTCGCAAGACAGTCGCGTCACACCAGTTAGTCAAGACAGAGAATCGTCGCAAGACAGTAGCTTTACGCAAGTTAGTCAAGTCAGAGAAACGTCGCAAGACAGTCGCGTCACACCAGTTAGTCAAGACAGAGAATCGTCGCAAGACAGTAGCTTTACGCAAGTTAACAAGTCAGAGAAACGTCGCAAGACAGTCGCGTCACGCCAGCTAGTCAAGACAGAGAATCGTTGCAAGACAGTCGCGTTACGCAGGTTAGTCAAGACAGAGAAACGTCGCAGGACCGTCGCGTTACGCAAGTTAGTCAAGTCAGAGAAACGTCGCAAGACAGTCGCGTTACGCAGGTTAGTGAAGTCAGAGAAACGTCGCAAGACAGTCGTGTCACACCAGTTAGTCAAGACAGAGAATCGTTGCAAGACAGTCGCGTTACGCAAGTTAGGCAAGCCAGAGAAACGTCGCAAGACAGTCGCGTTACGCAAGTTAGTCAAGTCAGAGAATCGTTGCAAGACAGTCGCGTTACGCAAGTTAATCAAGTCAGAGAAACGTCGCAAGACAGTCGTGTTACGCAGGTTAGACAAGACAGACAAACGTCGCAGGACAGTCGCGTTACGCAAATTAGTGAAGTCAGAGAAACGTCGCAAGACAGTCGCGTCACGCCAGCTAATCAAGACAGAGAATCGTTGCAAGACAGTCGTGTTACGCAAGTTAGCCAAGCCAGAGAAACGTCGCAAGACAGTCGCGTTACGCAAGTTAGTCAAGTCAGAGAAACGTTGCAAGACAGTCGCGTTACGCAGGTTAGTCAAGACAGAGAATCGTCGCAAGACAGTCGCGTTACGCAAGTTAGTCAAGTCAGAGAAACGTCGCAAGACAGTCGCGTCACACCAGTTAGTCAAGACAGAGAATCGTCGCAAGACAGTAGCTTTACGCAAGTTAACAAGTCAGAGAAACGTCGCAAGACAGTCGCGTCACGCCAGCTAGTCAAGTCAGAGAAACGTCGCTAGACAGTCGCGTCACGCCAGCTAATCAAGACAGAGAATCGTCGCAAGACAGTTGCGTTACGCAAGTTAGCCAAGCCAGAGAAACGTCGCAAGACAGTCGCGTTACGCAAGTTAGTCAAGTCAGAGAAACGTCGCAAGACAGTCGCGTCACGCCAGCTAGTCAAGACAGAGAATCGTCGCAAGACAGTAGCGTTACGCAAGTTAACAAGTCAGAGAATCGTTGCAAGACAGTCGCGTTACGCAAGTTAATCAAGTAAGAGAAATGTCGCAAGACAGTCGCGTTACGCAGATTAGTCAAGACAGAGAAACGTCGCAGGACAGTCGCGTTACGCAAGTTAGCCAAGCCAGAGAAACGTCGCAAGACAGTCGCGTTACGCAAGTTAGTCAAGTCAGAGAAACGTTGCAAGACAGTCGCGTTACGCAGGTTAGTCAAGACAGAGAAACGTCGCAGGACCGTCGCGTTACGCAAGTTAGTCAAGTCAGAGAAACGTCGCAAGACAGTCGCGTTACGCAGGTTAGTGAAGTCAGAGAAACGTCGCAAGACAGTCGCGTCACACCAGTTAGTCAAGACAGAGAATCGTTGCAAGACAGTCGCGTTACGCAAGTTAGGCAAGCCAGAGAAACGTCGCAAGACAGTCGCGTTACGCAAGTTAGTCAAGTCAGAGAATCGTTGCAAGACAGTCGCGTTACGCAAGTTAATCAAGTCAGAGAAACGTCGCAAGACAGTCGTGTTACGCAGGTTAGACAAGACAGACAAACGTCGCAGGACAGTCGCGTTACGCAAATTAGTGAAGTCAGAGAAACGTCGCAAGGCAGTCGCGTTACGCAAGTTAGTCAAGTCAGAGAAACGTCGCAAGACAGTCGCGTCACGCCAGCTAGTCAAGACAGAGAATCGTCGCAAGACAGTAGCGTTACGCAAGTTAACAAGTCAGAGAATCGTTGCAAGACAGTCGCGTTACGCAAGTTAATCAAGTCAGAGAAATGTCGCAAGACAGTCGCGTTACGCAGATTAGTCAAGACAGAGAAACGTCGCAGGACAGTCGCGTTACGCAAGTTAGCCAAGCCAGAGAAACGTCGCAAGACAGTCGCGTTACGCAAGTTAGTCAAGTCAGAGAAACGTTGCAAGACAGTCGCGTTACGCAGGTTAGTCAAGACAGAGAAACGTCGCAGGACCGTCGCGTTACGCAAGTTAGTCAAGTCAGAGAAACGTCGCAAGACAGTCGCGTTACGCAGGTTAGTGAAGTCAGAGAAACGTCGCAAGACAGTCGCGTCACACCAGTTAGTCAAGACAGAGAATCGTTGCAAGACAGTCGCGTTACGCAAGTTAGGCAAGCCAGAGAAACGTCGCAAGACAGTCGCGTTACGCAAGTTAGTCAAGTCAGAGAATCGTTGCAAGACAGTCGCGTTACGCAAGTTAATCAAGTCAGAGAAACGTCGCAAGACAGTCGTGTTACGCAGGTTAGACAAGACAGACAAACGTCGCAGGACAGTCGCGTTACGCAAATTAGTGAAGTCAGAGAAACGTCGCAAGGCAGTCGCGTTACGCCAGCTAATCAAGACAGAGAATCGTTGCAAGACAGTCGCGTTACGCAAGTTAGCCAAGCCAGAGAAACGTCGCAAGACAGTCGCGTTACGCAAGTTAGTCAAGTCAGAGAAACGTTGCAAGACAGTCGCGTTACGCAGGTTAGTCAAGACAGAGAATCGTCGCAAGACAGTCGCGTTACGCAAGTTAGTCAAGTCAGAGAAACGTCGCAAGACAGTCGCGTCACACCAGTTAGTCAAGACAGAGAATCGTCGCAAGACAGTAGCTTTACGCAAGTTAACAAGTCAGAGAAACGTCGCAAGACAGTCGCGTCACGCCAGCTAGTCAAGTCAGAGAAACGTCGCTAGACAGTCGCGTCACGCCAGCTAATCAAGACAGAGAATCGTCGCAAGACAGTTGCGTTACGCAAGTTAGCCAAGCCAGAGAAACGTCGCAAGACAGTCGCGTTACGCAAGTTAGTCAAGTCAGAGAAACGTCGCAAGACAGTCGCGTCACGCCAGCTAGTCAAGACAGAGAATCGTCGCAAGACAGTAGCGTTACGCAAGTTAACAAGTCAGAGAATCGTTGCAAGACAGTCGCGTTACGCAAGTTAATCAAGTCAGAGAAATGTCGCAAGACAGTCGCGTTACGCAGATTAGTCAAGACAGAGAAACGTCGCAGGACAGTCGCGTTACGCAAGTTAGTGAAGTCAGAGAAACGTCGCAAGACAGTCGCGTCACACCAGTTAGTCAAGACAGAGAATCGTTGCAAGACAGTCGCGTTACGCAAGTTAGGCAAGCCAGAGAAACGTCGCAAGACAGTCGCGTTACGCAAGTTAGTCAAGTCAGAGAATCGTTGCAAGACAGTCGCGTCACACCAGTTAGTCAAGACAGAGAATCGTTGCAAGACAGTCGCGTTACGCAAGTTAATCAAGTCAGAGAAACGTCGCAAGACAGTCGTGTTACGCAGGTTAGTCAAGACAGAGAAACGTCGCAGGACAGTCGCGTTACGCAAATTAGTGAAGTCAGAGAAACGTCGCAAGACAGTCGCGTCACGCCAGCTAATCAATACAGAGAATCGTCGCAAGACAGTCGCGTTACGCAAGTTAGCCAAGCCAGAGAAACGTCGCAAGACAGTCGCGTTACGCAAGTTAGTCAAGTCAGAGAAACGTTGCAAGACAGTCGCGTTACGCAGGTTAGTCAAGACAGAGAAACGTCGCAGGACAGTCGCGTTACGCAAGTTAGTGAAGTCAGAGAAACGTCGCAAGACAGTCGCGTCACACCAGTTAGTCAAGACAGAGAATCGTTGCAAGACAGTCGCGTTACGCAAGTTAGCCAAGCCAGAGAAACGTCGCAAGACAGTTGCGTTACGCAAGTTAGTCAAGTCAGAGAAACGTCGCAAGACAGTCGCGTCACGCCAGCTAGTCAAGACAGAGAATCGTCGCAAGACAGTAGCGTTACGCAAGTTAACAAGTCAGAGAATCGTTGCAAGACAGTCGCGTTACGTAAGTTAATCAAGTCAGAGAAACGTCGCAAGACAGTCGCGTTACGCAGGTTAGTCAAGACAGAGAAACGTCTCAGGACAGTCGCGTTACGCAAGTAAGTGAAGTCAGAGAAACGTCGCAAGACAGTCGCGTCACGCCAGCTAGTCAAGACAGAGAATCGTCGCAAGACAGTCGCGTTACGCAAGTTAATCAAGACAGAGAAACGTCGCAAGACAGTGGCGTTACGCAAGTTAGCCAAGCCAGAGAAACGTCGCAAGACAGTTGCGTTACGCAAGTTAGTCAAATCAGAGAAACGTCGCAAGACAGTCGCGTTACGCAAGTTAGTCAAGGCAGAGAAACGTCGCAAGACATTCGCGTTACGCAGGTTAGCGAAGTCAGAGAAACGTCGCAAGACAGTCGCGTCACACCAGTTAGTCAAGACAGAGAATCGTTGCAAGACAGTCGCGTTACGCAAGTTAGGCAAGCCAGAGAAACGTCGCAAGACAGTCGCGTTACGCAAGTTAGTCAAGTCAGAGAATCGTCGCAAGACAGTCGCGTTACGCAAGTTAGCCAAGCCAGAGAAACGTCGCAAGACAGTCGCGTTACGCCAGCTAATCAAGACAGAGAATCGTCGCAAGACAGTAGCTTTACGCAAGTTAACAAGTCAGAGAAACGTCGCAAGACAGTCGCGTCACGCCAGCTAGTCAAGTCAGAGAAACGTCGCTAGACAGTCGCGTCACGCCAGCTAATCAAGACAGAGAATCGTCGCAAGACAGTTGCGTTACGCAAGTTAGCCAAGCCAGAGAAACGTCGCAAGACAGTCGCGTTACGCAAGTTAGTCAAGTCAGAGAAACGTCGCAAGACAGTCGCGTCACGACAGCTAGTCAAGACAGAGAATCGTCGCAAGACAGTAGCGTTACGCAAGTTAACAAGTCAGAGAATCGTTGCAAGACAGTCGCGTTACGCAAGTTAATCAAGTCAGAGAAATGTCGCAAGACAGTCGCGTTACGCAGATTAGTCAAGACAGAGAAACGTCGCAGGACAGTCGCGTTACGCAAGTTAGTGAAGTCAGAGAAACGTCGCAAGACAGTCGCGTCACACCAGTTAGTCAAGACAGAGAATCGTTGCAAGACAGTCGCGTTACGCAAGTTAGGCAAGCCAGAGAAACGTCGCAAGACAGTCGCGTTACGCAAGTTAGTCAAGTCAGAGAATCGTTGCAAGACAGTCGCGTCACACCAGTTAGTCAAGACAGAGAATCGTTGCAAGACAGTCGCGTTACGCAAGTTAATCAAGTCAGAGAAACGTCGCAAGACAGTCGTGTTACGCAGGTTAGTCAAGACAGAGAAACGTCGCAGGACAGTCGCGTTACGCAAATTAGTGAAGTCAGAGAAACGTCGCAAGACAGTCGCGTCACGCCAGCTAATCAATACAGAGAATCGTCGCAAGACAGTCGCGTTACGCAAGTTAGCCAAGCCAGAGAAACGTCGCAAGACAGTCGCGTTACGCAAGTTAGTCAAGTCAGAGAAACGTTGCAAGACAGTCGCGTTACGCAGGTTAGTCAAGACAGAGAAACGTCGCAGGACAGTCGCGTTACGCAAGTTAGTGAAGTCAGAGAAACGTCGCAAGACAGTCGCGTCACACCAGTTAGTCAAGACAGAGAATCGTTGCAAGACAGTCGCGTTACGCAAGTTAGCCAAGCCAGAGAAACGTCGCAAGACAGTTGCGTTACGCAAGTTAGTCAAGTCAGAGAAACGTCGCAAGACAGTCGCGTCACGCCAGCTAGTCAAGACAGAGAATCGTCGCAAGACAGTAGCGTTACGCAAGTTAACAAGTCAGAGAATCGTTGCAAGACAGTCGCGTTACGTAAGTTAATCAAGTCAGAGAAACGTCGCAAGACAGTCGCGTTACGCAGGTTAGTCAAGACAGAGAAACGTCTCAGGACAGTCGCGTTACGCAAGTAAGTGAAGTCAGAGAAACGTCGCAAGACAGTCGCGTCACGCCAGCTAGTCAAGACAGAGAATCGTCGCAAGACAGTCGCGTTACGCAAGTTAATCAAGACAGAGAAACGTCGCAAGACAGTGGCGTTACGCAAGTTAGCCAAGCCAGAGAAACGTCGCAAGACAGTCGCGTTACGCAAGTTAGTCAAATCAGAGAAACGTCGCAAGACAGTCGCGTTACGCAAGTTAGTCAAGGCAGAGAAACGTCGCAAGACATTCGCGTTACGCAGGTTAGCGAAGTCAGAGAAACGTCGCAAGACAGTCGCGTCACACCAGTTAGTCAAGACAGAGAATCGTTGCAAGACAGTCGCGTTACGCAAGTTAGGCAAGCCAGAGAAACGTCGCAAGACAGTCGCGTTACGCAAGTTAGTCAAGTCAGAGAATCGTCGCAAGACAGTCGCGTTACGCAAGTTAGCCAAGCCAGAGAAACGTCGCAAGACAGTCGCGTTACGCCAGCTAATCAAGACAGAGAATCGTCGCAAGACAGTCGCGTTACGCAAGTTAGCCAAACCAGAGAAGCGTCGCAAGACAGTCGCGTTACGCAAGTTAGTCAAGTCAGAGAAACGTCGCTAGACAGTCGCGTCACGCCAGCTAATCAAGACAGAGAATCGTCGCAAGACAGTTGCGTTACGCAAGTTAGCCAAGCCAGAGAAACGTCGCAAGACAGTCGCGTTACGCAAGTTAGTCAAGTCAGAGAAACGTCGCAAGACAGTCGCGTTACGCAGGTTAGTGAAGTCAGAGAAACGTCGCAAGACAGTCGCGTCACACCAGTTAGTCAAGACAGAGAATCGTTGCAAGACAGTCGCGTTACGCAAGTTAGGCAAGCCAGAGAAACGTCGCAAGACAGTCGCGTTACGCAAGTTAGTCAAGTCAGAGAATCGTTGCAAGACAGTCGCGTTACGCAAGTTAATCAAGTCAGAGAAACGTCGCAAGACAGTCGTGTTACGCAGGTTAGACAAGACAGAGAAACGTCGCAAGACAGTCGCGTTACGCCAGCTAATCAAGACAGGGAATCGTCGCAAGACAGTCGCGTTACGCAAGTTAGCCAAACCAGAGAAGCGTCGCAAGACAGTCGCGTTACGCAAGTTAGTCAAGTCAGAGAAACGTCGCTAGACAGTCGCGTCACGCCAGCTAATCAAGACAGAGAATCGTCGCAAGACAGTTGCGTTACGCAAGTTAGCCAAGCCAGAGAAACGTCGCAAGACAGTCGCGTTACGCAAGTTAGTCAAGTCAGAGAATCGTCGCAAGACAGTCGCGTTACGCAAGTTAGCCAAGCCAGAGAAACGTCGCAAGACAGTCGCGTTACGCCAGCTAATCAAGACAGAGAATCGTCGCAAGACAGTCGCGTTACGCAAGTTAGCCAAACCAGAGAAGCGTCGCAAGACAGTCGCGTTACGCAAGTTAGTCAAGTCAGAGAAACGTCGCTAGACAGTCGCGTCACGCCAGCTAATCAAGACAGAGAATCGTCGCAAGACAGTTGCGTTACGCAAGTTAGCCAAGCCAGAGAAACGTCGCAAGACAGTCGCGTTACGCAAGTTAGTCAAGTCAGAGAAACGTCGCAAGACAGTCGCGTTACGCAGGTTAGTGAAGTCAGAGAAACGTCGCAAGACAGTCGCGTCACACCAGTTAGTCAAGACAGAGAATCGTTGCAAGACAGTCGCGTTACGCAAGTTAGG
This sequence comes from Metridium senile, assembly GCA_949775045.1. Lineage (NCBI taxonomy): Eukaryota > Metazoa > Cnidaria > Anthozoa > Actiniaria > Metridiidae > Metridium > Metridium senile. The sequence goes on from OX459106.1 coordinate 4,744,629, forward strand.
CAAGCCAGAGAAACGTCGCAAGACAGTCGCGTTACGCAAGTTAGTCAAGTCAGAGAATCGTTGCAAGACAGTCGCGTTACGCAAGTTAATCAAGTCAGAGAAACGTCGCAAGACAGTCGTGTTACGCAGGTTAGACAAGACAGAGAAACGTCGCAGGACAGTCGCGTTACGCAAATTAGTGAAGTCAGAGAAACGTCGCAAGACAGTCGCGTCACGCCAGCTAATCAAGACAGAGAATCGTTGCAAGAAAGTCGCGTTACGCAAGTTAGCCAAGCCAGAGAAACGTCGCAAGACAGTCGCGTTACGCAAGTTAGTCAAGTCAGAGAAACGTTGCAAGACAGTCGCGTTACGCAGGTTAGTCAAGACAGAGAATCGTCGCAAGACAGTCGCGTTACGCAAGTTAGTCAAGTCAGAGAAACGTCGCAAGACAGTCGCGTCACGCCAGCTAGTCAAGTCAGAGAAACGTCGCTAGACAGTCGCGTCACGCCAGCTAATCAAGACAGAGAATCGTCGCAAGACAGTTGCATTACGCAAGTTTGCCAAGCCAGAGAAACGTCGCAAGACAGTCGCGTTACGCAAGTTAGTCAAGTCAGAGAAACGTCGCAAGACAGTCGCGTCACGGTAGCTAGTCAAGACAGAGAATCGTCGCAAGACAGTAGCGTTACGCAAGTTAACATGTCAGAGAATCGTTGCAAGACAGTCGCGTTACGCAAGTTAATCAAGTCAGAGAAACGTCGCAAGACAGTCGCGTTACGCAGATTAGTCAAGACAGAGAAACGTCGCAGGACAGTCGCGTTACGCAAGTTAGTGAAGTCAGAGAAACGTCGCAAGACAGTCGCGTTACGCCAGCTAATCAAGACAGAGAATCGTTGCAAGACAGTCGCGTTACGCAAGTTAGCCAAGCCAGAGAAACGTCGCAAGACAGTCGCGTTACGCAAGTTAGTCAAGTCAGAGAAACGTTGCAAGACAGTCGCGTTACGCAGGTTAGTCAAGACAGAGAAACGTCGCAAGACAGTCGCGTTACGCAAGTTAGTCAAGGCAGAGAAACGTCGCAAGACATTCGCGTTACGCAGGTTAGCGAAGTCAGAGAAACGTCGCAAGACAGTCGCGTCACACCAGTTAGTCAAGACAGAGAATCGTTGCAAGACAGTCGCGTTACGCAAGTTAGGCAAGCCAGAGAAACGTCGCAAGACAGTCGCGTTACGCAAGTTAGTCAAGTCAGAGAATCGTCGCAAGACAGTCGCGTTACGCAAGTTAGCCAAGCCAGAGAAACGTCGCAAGACAGTCGCGTTACGCCAGCTAATCAAGACAGAGAATCGTCGCAAGACAGTCGCGTTACGCAAGTTAGCCAAACCAGAGAAGCGTCGCAAGACAGTCGCGTTACGCAAGTTAGTCAAGTCAGAGAAACGTCGCTAGACAGTCGCGTCACGCCAGCTAATCAAGACAGAGAATCGTCGCAAGACAGTTGCGTTACGCAAGTTAGCCAAGCCAGAGAAACGTCGCAAGACAGTCGCGTTACGCAAGTTAGTCAAGTCAGAGAAACGTCGCAAGACAGTCGCGTTACGCAGGTTAGTCAAGTCAGAGAAACGTCGCAAGACAGTCGCGTCACACCAGTTAGTCAAGACAGAGAATCGTTGCAAGACAGTCGCGTTACGCAAGTTAGGCAAGCCAGAGAAACGTCGCAAGACAGTCGCGTTACGCAAGTTAGTCAAGTCAGAGAATCGTTGCAAGACAGTCGCGTTACGCAAGTTAATCAAGTCAGAGAAACGTCGCAAGACAGTCGTGTTACGCAGGTTAGACAAGACAGAGAAACGTCGCAGGACAGTCGCGTTACGCAAATTAGTGAAGTCAGAGAAACGTCGCAAGACAGTCGCGTCACGCCAGCTAATCAAGACAGAGAATCGTTGCAAGACAGTCGCGTTACGCAAGTTAGCCAAGCCAGAGAAACGTCGCAAGACAGTCGCGTTACGCAAGTTAGTCAAGTCAGAGAAACGTTGCAAGACAGTCGCGTTACGCAGGTTAGTCAAGACAGAGAATCGTCGCAAGACAGTCGCGTTACGCAAGTTAGTCAAGTCAGAGAAACGTCGCAAGACAGTCGCGTCACGCCAGCTAGTCAAGTCAGAGAAACGTCGCTAGACAGTCGCGTCACGCCAGCTAATCAAGACAGAGAATCGTCGCAAGACAGTTGCATTACGCAAGTTTGCCAAGCCAGAGAAACGTCGCAAGACAGTCGCGTTACGCAAGTTAGTCAAGTCAGAGAAACGTCGCAAGACAGTCGCGTCACGCCAGCTAGTCAAGACAGAGAATCGTCGCAAGACAGTAGCGTTACGCAAGTTAACATGTCAGAGAATCGTTGCAAGACAGTCGCGTTACGCAAGTTAATCAAGTCAGAGAAACGTCGCAAGACAGTCGCGTTACGCAGATTAGTCAAGACAGAGAAACGTCGCAGGACAGTCGCGTTACGCAAGTTAGTGAAGTCAGAGAAACGTCGCAAGACAGTCGCGTTACGCCAGCTAATCAAGACAGAGAATCGTTGCAAGACAGTCGCGTTACGCAAGTTAGCCAAGCCAGAGAAACGTCGCAAGACAGTCGCGTCACGCAAGTTAGTCAAGTCAGAGAAACGTTGCAAGACAGTCGCGTTACGCAGGTTAGTCAAGACAGAGAATCGTCGCAGGACAGTCGCGTTACGCAAGTTAGTGAAGTCAGAGAAACGTCGCAAGACAGTCGCGTTACGCCAGCTAATCAAGACAGAGAATCGTCGCAAGACAGTAGCTTTACGCAAGTTAACAAGTCAGAGAAACGTCGCAAGACAGTCGCGTCACGCCAGCTAGTCAAGTCAGAGAAACGTCGCTAGACAGTCGCGTCACGCCAGCTAATCAAGACAGAGAATCGTCGCAAGACAGTTGCGTTACGCAAGTTAGCCAAGCCAGAGAAACGTCGCAAGACAGTCGCGTTACGCAAGTTAGTCAAGTCAGAGAAACGTCGCAAGACAGTCGCGTCACGCCAGCTAGTCAAGACAGAGAATCGTCGCAAGACAGTAGCGTTACGCAAGTTAACAAGTCAGAGAATCGTTGCAAGACAGTCGCGTTACGCAAGTTAATCAAGTCAGAGAAATGTCGCAAGACAGTCGCGTTACGCAGATTAGTCAAGACAGAGAAACGTCGCAGGACAGTCGCGTTACGCAAGTTAGTGAAGTCAGAGAAACGTCGCAAGACAGTCGCGTCACACCAGTTAGTCAAGACAGAGAATCGTTGCAAGACAGTCGCGTTACGCAAGTTAGGCAAGCCAGAGAAACGTCGCAAGACAGTCGCGTTACGCAAGTTAGTCAAGTCAGAGAATCGTTGCAAGACAGTCGCGTCACACCAGTTAGTCAAGACAGAGAATCGTTGCAAGACAGTCGCGTTACGCAAGTTAATCAAGTCAGAGAAACGTCGCAAGACAGTCGTGTTACGCAGGTTAGTCAAGACAGAGAAACGTCGCAGGACAGTCGCGTTACGCAAATTAGTGAAGTCAGAGAAACGTCGCAAGACAGTCGCGTCACGCCAGCTAATCAATACAGAGAATCGTCGCAAGACAGTCGCGTTACGCAAGTTAGCCAAGCCAGAGAAACGTCGCAAGACAGTCGCGTTACGCAAGTTAGTCAAGTCAGAGAAACGTTGCAAGACAGTCGCGTTACGCAGGTTAGTCAAGACAGAGAAACGTCGCAGGACAGTCGTGTTACGCAAGTTAGTGAAGTCAGAGAAACGTCGCAAGACAGTCGCGTCACACCAGTTAGTCAAGACAGAGAATCGTTGCAAGACAGTCGCGTTACGCAAGTTAGCCAAGCCAGAGAAACGTCGCAAGACAGTTGCGTTACGCAAGTTAGTCAAGTCAGAGAAACGTCGCAAGACAGTCGCGTCACGCCAGCTAGTCAAGACAGAGAATCGTCGCAAGACAGTAGAGTTACGCAAGTTAACAAGTCAGAGAATCGTTGCAAGACAGTCGCGTTACGTAAGTTAATCAAGTCAGAGAAACGTCGCAAGACAGTCGCGTTACGCAGGTTAGTCAAGACAGAGAAACGTCTCAGGACAGTCGCGTTACGCAAGTAAGTGAAGTCAGAGAAACGTCGCAAGACAGTCGCGTCACGCCAGCTAGTCAAGACAGAGAATCGTCGCAAGACAGTCGCGTTACGCAAGTTAATCAAGACAGAGAAACGTCGCAAGACAGTGGCGTTACGCAAGTTAGCCAAGCCAGAGAAACGTCGCAAGACAGTCGCGTTACGCAAGTTAGTCAAATCAGAGAAACGTCGCAAGACAGTCGCGTTACGCAAGTTAGTCAAGTCAGAGAAACGTCGCAAGACATTCGCGTTACGCAGGTTAGCGAAGTCAGAGAAACGTCGCAAGACAGTCGCGTCACACCAGTTAGTCAAGACAGAGAATCGTTGCAAGACAGTCGCGTTACGCAAGTTAGGCAAGCCAGAGAAACGTCGCAAGACAGTCGCGTTACGCAAGTTAGTCAAGTCAGAGAATCGTCGCAAGACAGTCGCGTTACGCAAGTTAGCCAAGCCAGAGAAACGTCGCAAGACAGTCGCGTTACGCCAGCTAATCAAGACAGAGAATCGTCGCAAGACAGTCGCGTTACGCAAGTTAGCCAAACCAGAGAAGCGTCGCAAGACAGTCGCGTTACGCAAGTTAGTCAAGTCAGAGAAACGTCGCTAGACAGTCGCGTCACGCCAGCTAATCAAGACAGAGAATCGTCGCAAGACAGTTGCGTTACGCAAGTTAGCCAAGCCAGAGAAACGTCGCAAGACAGTCGCGTTACGCAAGTTAGTCAAGTCAGAGAAACGTCGCAAGACAGTCGCGTTACGCAGGTTAGTGAAGTCAGAGAAACGTCGCAAGACAGTCGCGTCACACCAGTTAGTCAAGACAGAGAATCGTTGCAAGACAGTCGCGTTACGCAAGTTAGGCAAGCCAGAGAAACGTCGCAAGACAGTCGCGTTACGCAAGTTAGTCAAGTCAGAGAATCGTTGCAAGACAGTCGCGTTACGCAAGTTAATCAAGTCAGAGAAACGTCGCAAGACAGTCGTGTTACGCAGGTTAGACAAGACAGAGAAACGTCGCAGGACAGTCGCGTTACGCAAATTAGTGAAGTCAGAGAAACGTCGCAAGACAGTCGCGTCACGCCAGCTAATCAAGACAGAGAATCGTTGCAAGACAGTCGCGTTACGCAAGTTAGCCAAGCCAGAGAAACGTCGCAAGACAGTCGCGTTACGCAAGTTAGTCAAGTCAGAGAAACGTTGCAAGACAGTCGCGTTACGCAGGTTAGTCAAGACAGAGAAACGTCGCAGGACAGTCGCGTTACGCAAGTTAGTGAAGTCAGAGAAACGTCGCAAGACAGTCGCGTCACACCAGTTAGTCAAGACAGAGAATCGTTGCAAGACAGTCGCGTTACGCAAGTTAGCCAAGCCAGAGAAACGTCGCAAGACAGTTGCGTTACGCAAGTTAGTCAAGTCAGAGAAACGTCGCAAGACAGTCGCGTCACGCCAGCTAGTCAAGACAGAGAATCGTCGCAAGACAGTAGCGTTACGCAAGTTAACAAGTCAGAGAATCGTTGCAAGACAGTCGCGTTACGTAAGTTAATCAAGTCAGAGAAACGTCGCAAGACAGTCGCGTTACGCAGGTTAGTCAAGACAGAGAAACGTCTCAGGACAGTCGCGTTACGCAAGTAAGTGAAGTCAGAGAAACGTCGCAAGACAGTGGCGTCACGCCAGCTAGTCAAGACAGAGAATCGTCGCAAGACAGTCGCGTTACGCAAGTTAATCAAGACAGAGAAACGTCGCAAGACAGTGGCGTTACGCAAGTTAGCCAAGCCAGAGAAACGTCGCAAGACAGTCGCGTTACGCAAGTTAGTCAAATCAGAGAAACGTCGCAAGACAGTCGCGTTACGCAAGTTAGTCAAGTCAGAGAAACGTCGCAAGACATTCGCGTTACGCAGGTTAGCGAAGTCAGAGAAACGTCGCAAGACAGTCGCGTCACACCAGTTAGTCAAGACAGAGAATCGTTGCAAGACAGTCGCGTTACGCAAGTTAGGCAAGCCAGAGAAACGTCGCAAGACAGTCGCGTTACGCAAGTTAGTCAAGTCAGAGAATCGTCGCAAGACAGTCGCGTTACGCAAGTTAGCCAAGCCAGAGAAACGTCGCAAGACAGTCGCGTTACGCCAGCTAATCAAGACAGAGAATCGTCGCAAGACAGTCGCGTTACGCAAGTTAGCCAAACCAGAGAAGCGTCGCAAGACAGTCGCGTTACGCAAGTTAGTCAAGTCAGAGAAACGTCGCTAGACAGTCGCGTCACGCCAGCTAATCAAGACAGAGAATCGTCGCAAGACAGTTGCGTTACGCAAGTTAGCCAAGCCAGAGAAACGTCGCAAGACAGTCGCGTTACGCAAGTTAGTCAAGTCAGAGAAACGTCGCAAGACAGTTGCGTTACGCAGGTTAGTGAAGTCAGAGAAACGTCGCAAGACAGTCGCGTCACACCAGTTAGTCAAGACAGAGAATCGTTGCAAGACAGTCGCGTTACGCAAGTTAGGCAAGCCAGAGAAACGTCGCAAGACAGTCGCGTTACGCAAGTTAGTCAAGTCAGAGAATCGTTGCAAGACAGTCGCGTTACGCAAGTTAATCAAGTCAGAGAAACGTCGCAAGACAGTCGTGTTACGCAGGTTAGACAAGACAGAGAAACGTCGCAGGACAGTCGCGTTACGCAAATTAGTGAAGTCAGAGAAACGTCGCAAGACAGTCGCGTCACGCCAGCTAATCAAGACAGAGAATCGTTGCAAGACAGTCGCGTTACGCAAGTTAGCCAAGCCAGAGAAACGTCGCAAGACAGTCGCGTTACGCAAGTTAGTCAAGTCAGAGAAACGTTGCAAGACAGTCGCGTTACGCAGGTTAGTCAAGACAGAGAATCGTCGCAAGACAGTCGCGTTACGCAAGTTAGTCAAGTCAGAGAAACGTCGCAAGACAGTCGCGTCACGCCAGCTAGTCAAGTCAGAGAAACGTCGCTAGACAGTCGCGTCACGCCAGCTAATCAAGACAGAGAATCGTCGCAAGACAGTTGCGTTACGCAAGTTTGCCAAGCCAGAGAAACGTCGCAAGACAGTCGCGTTACGCAAGTTAGTCAAGTCAGAGAAACGTCGCAAGACAGTCGCGTCACGCCAGCTAGTCAAGACAGAGAATCGTCGAAAGACAGTAGCGTTACGCAAGTTAACATATCAGAGAATCGTTGCAAGACAGTCGCGTTACGCAAGTTAATCAAGTCAGAGAAACGTCGCAAGACAGTCGCGTTACGCAGATTAGTCAAGACAGAGAAACGTCGCAGGACAGTCGCGTTACGCAAGTTAGTGAAGTCAGAGAAACGTCGCAAGACAGTCGCGTCACACCAGTTAGTCAAGACAGAGAATCGTTGCAAGACAGTCGCGTCACACCAGTTAGTCAAGTCAGAGAATCGTCGCAGGACAGTCGCGTTACGCAAATTAGTGAAGTCAGAGAAACGTCGCAAGACAGTCGCGTCACGCCAGCTAATCAATACAGAGAATCGTCGCAAGACAGTCGCGTTACGCAAGTTAGCCAAGCCAGAGAAACGTCGCAAGACAGTCGCGTTACGCAAGTTAGTCAAGTCAGAGAAACGTTGCAAGACAGTCGCGTTACGCAGGTTAGTCAAGACAGAGAAACGTCGCAAGACAGTCGCGTCACGCCAGCTAGTCAAGACAGAGAATCGTCGCAAGACAGTCGCGTTACGCAAGTTAATCAAGACAGAGAAACGTCGCAAGACAGTGGCGTTACGCAAGTTAGCCAAGCCAGAGAAACGTCGCAAGACAGTCGCGTTACGCAAGTTAGTCAAATCAGAGAAACGTCGCAAGACAGTCGCGTTACGCAAGTTAGTCAAGCCAGAGAAACGTCGCAAGACAGTCGCGTTACGCCAGCTAATCAAGACAGAGAATCGTCGCAAGACAGTCGCGTTACGCAAGTTAGCCAAACCAGAGAAGCGTCGCAAGACAGTCGCGTTACGCAAGTTAGTCAAGTCAGAGAAACGTCGCTAGACAGTCGCGTCACGCCAGCTAATCAAGACAGAGAATCGTCGCAAGACAGTTGCGTTACGCAAGTTAGCCAAGCCAGAGAAACGTCGCAAGACAGTCGCGTTACGCAAGTTAGTCAAGTCAGAGAAACGTCGCAAGACAGTCGCGTTACGCAGGTTAGTGAAGTCAGAGAAACGTCGCAAGACAGTCGCGTCACACCAGTTAGTCAAGACAGAGAATCGTTGCAAGACAGTCGCGTTACGCAAGTTAGGCAAGCCAGAGAAACATCGCAAGACAGTCGCGTTACGCAAGTTAGTCAAGTCAGAGAATCGTTGCAAGACAGTCGCGTTACGCAAGTTAATCAAGTCAGAGAAACGTCGCAAGACAGTCGTGTTACGCAGGTTAGACAAGACAGAGAAACGTCGCAGGACAGTCGCGTTACGCAAATTAGTGAAGTCAGAGAAACGTCGCAAGACAGTCGCGTCACGCCAGCTAATCAAGACAGAGAATCGTTGCAAGACAGTCGCGTTACGCAAGTTAGCCAAGCCAGAGAAACGTCGCAAGACAGTCGCGTTACGCAAGTTAGTCAAGTCAGAGAAACGTTGCAAGACAGTCGCGTTACGCAGGTTAGTCAAGACAGAGAATCGTCGCAAGACAGTCGCGTTACGCAAGTTAGTCAAGTCAGAGAAACGTCGCAAGACAGTCGCGTCACGCCAGCTAGTCAAGTCAGAGAAACGTCGCTAGACAGTCGCGTCACGCCAGCTAATCAAGACAGAGAATCGTCGCAAGACAGTTGCGTTACGCAAGTTTGCCAAGCCAGAGAAACGTCGCAAGACAGTCGCGTTACGCAAGTTAGTCAAGTCAGAGAAACGTCGCAAGACAGTCGCGTCACGCCAGCTAGTCAAGACAGAGAATCGTCGCAAGACAGTAGCGTTACGCAAGTTAACATGTCAGAGAATCGTTGCAAGACAGTCGCGTTACGCAAGTTAATCAAGTCAGAGAAACGTCGCAAGACAGTCGCGTTACGCAGATTAGTCAAGACAGAGAAACGTCGCAGGACAGTCGCGTTACGCAAGTTAGTGAAGTCAGAGAAACGTCGCAAGACAGTCGCGTCACACCAGTTAGTCAAGACAGAGAATCGTTGCAAGACAGTCGCGTCACACCAGTTAGTCAAGTCAGAGAATCGTTGCAAGACAGTCGCGTTACGCAAGTTAATCAAGTCAGAGAAACGTCGCAAGACAGTCGTGTTACGCAGGTTAGACAAGACAGAGAAACGTCGCAGGACAGTCGCGTTACGCAAATTAGTGAAGTCAGAGAAACGTCGCAAGACAGTCGCGTCACGCCAGCTAATCAATACAGAGAATCGTCGCAAGACAGTCGCGTTACGCAAGTTAGCCAAGCCAGAGAAACGTCGCAAGACAGTCGCGTTACGCAAGTTAGTCAAGTCAGAGAAACGTTGCAAGACAGTCGCGTTACGCAGGTTAGTCAAGACAGAGAAACGTCGCAGGACAGTCGCGTTACGCAAGTTAGTGAAGTCAGAGAAACGTCGCAAGACAGTCGCGTCACACCAGTTAGTCAAGACAGAGAATCGTTGCAAGACAGTCGCGTTACGCAAGTTAGCCAAGCCAGAGAAACGTCGCAAGACAGTTGCGTTACGCAAGTTAGTTAAGTCAGAGAAACGTCGCAAGACAGTCGCGTCACGCCAGCTAGTCAAGACAGAGAATCGTCGCAAGACAGTAGCGTTACGCAAGTTAACAAGTCAGAGAAACGTCGCAAGACAGTCGCGTCACGCCAGCTAGTCAAGACAGAGAATCGTCGCAAGACAGTAGCGTTACGCAAGTTAACAAGTCAGAGAATCGTTGCAAGACAGTCGCGTTACGTAAGTTAATCAAGTCAGAGAAACGTCGCAAGACAGTCGCGTTACGCAGGTTAGTCAAAACAGAGAAACGTCTCAGGACAGTCGCGTTACGCAAGTAAGTGAAGTCAGAGAAACGTCGCAAGACAGTCGCGTCACGCCAGCTAGTCAAGACAGAGAATCGTCGCAAGACAGTCGCGTTACGCAAGTTAATCAAGACAGAGAAACGTCGCAAGACAGTCGCGTTACGCAAGTTAGCCAAGCCAGAGAAACGTCGCAAGACAGTCGCGTTACGCAAGCTAGTTAGTCAAGTCAGAGAAACGTCGCAAGACAGTCGCGTCACGCCAGCTAGTCAAGACAGAGAATCGTCGCAAGACAGTCGCATTACGCAAGTAAATCAAGTCAGAGAAACGTCGCAAGACAGTCGCGTTACGCAAGTTAGCCAAGCCAGAGAAACGTCGCAAGACAGTCGCGTTACGCAAGCTAGTTAGTCAAGTCAGAGAAACGTCGCAAGACAGTCGCGTCACGCCAGCTTGTCAAGACAGAGAATCGTTGCAAGACAGTCGCGTTACGCAAGCTAGTTAGTCAAGTCAGAGAAACGTCGCAAGACAGTCGCGTCACGCCAGCTTGTCAAGACAGAGAATCGTTGCAAGACAGTCGCGTTACGCAAGTTAACAAGTCAGAGAAACGTCGCAAGACAGTCGCGTTACGCAAGTTAGTCAAGTCAGAGAAACGTCGCAAGACAGTCGCGTCACGCCAGCTAGTCAAGTCAGAGAAACGTCACAAGACAGTCGCGTCACGCCAGCTAGTCAAAACAGAGAATCATCGCAAGACAGTCGCGTTACGCAAGTTAATCAAGTCAGAGAAACGTCGCAAGACAGTCGCGTCAAACCAGCTAGTCAAGACAGAGAATCGTCGCAAGATAGTCGCGTTACGCAAGTTAATCAACAGCAAATTACGCCGCAAGACCAGTACGTCAGGTATGCTAATCAGCGTCAAGGAACGTCGCTAGACAAGTACGCCACGTGTACCACCAACCAACAGCAAAGTACGCCGCTAGACCAGTACGTCACGTACGCTAATCAGCGTCAAGGAACGTCGCAAGACCAGTACACCACGTTTATCGCCAACCAGCATCAAGATACTCCGCTAGACCAGTACGTCACGTATGCAAATCAGAGTAAAAAAACGTCGCAAGAACAGTACGCCACGTGTACAACAAACCAACAGCAAATTATGCCGCAAGACCAGTACACCACCTTTACCACCAACCAACAGCAAAGTACGCCGCAAGACCAGTATGCCACGTATGCTAATCAGCATCAAAGCCAGTCGCAAGACGGATATGCCATGTATGTCAACCAACGTCAGTTAACGCAGCAAGAAGGCTATGTCACGCATCCAAGCCAACGTAAAATATTACCGCAAACTTACTGTGTAAGTACAAGTCATTATCCAGAAACTTCACAAGAGAGTCATCGTCCACCAGTACCAGAACGCAGTGAAGATAAAAGCAATGCTCCGGAACCTACCAAACTTCTCGAGCAACAAAATCAAGTATTTCAGATGTTTGCCTCTCGCTTACAGCGAAGTACTCTTCCTTCACCTACGATATCCAACTTTGGTGGCGACCCATTAGAATACAACTCCTTCATTAGAGCATTCAAAAGTCTGATAGAAGCAAAGATCACTTGTGCAAAAGGCAGAATTTACTACTTGGAACAACACACTACTGGAGAAGTCAGAGAATTAGTGAGATCTTGTCACTTCCTGCCACCTGAGGAGGGATACGAAGAAGCCAAGAAACGTCTAAAGAAAAAATATGGTAACGAATACAAAATCGCAACTGCCTTTGTCAACAAGGCTCTTCTCTGGCCAGCGTTAAAACCTGAAGACTCCAAATCTTTTCACAAGTTCGCAGTCTACCTAATTTCGTGCAAGAATGCCATGTCTAACAACGAAGATATGACAAAGTTTGATCTTTTAGAAACCCTCCGTTCACTTATGATGAAGCTGCCTTTCAGTTTAAGATATCGATGGAGACGAATAGTTGACAATGCAATGGAGGAACGCTGTAAGCCTGTGAAATTCAGTCAGTTTGTCGACTTCGTCAACCAAGAATCAGGAACAGCAAGCAATCCCGTTTTTGGCAATATATCTACAGCACCTGAATCAAGGCCTGTTAAAGCTCGAAGACCTGGTGAAGGATTCGCTCAAGCTAACCGCAGCACTTCAATGTTCGCATCTACAGCAGCCAGTCCAACCATTCAAGTAACACCTTCAACGCAACAGACTCTAAAGACCAACAAAGAAGAAGACAAAGTTCAAGCGACACGTACATGTTATTTCTGCGAAGGAAACCACATCCTCGAAGGCTGTCCTGTTCTAAGGAAGAAACCATATCAAGAAAGAATAAATTACTTATCAAGGAAACGCTTGTGTTTTGGATGCCTCAAGTCCACCACCACTTCGTCTGTCTGACCTTTGGGTAACACCAACCCTGTCTGCGAATACTAATTCTATTTTCATGGCTCGGCCATCCAGTTGTATTCCATTATATACTGGTCGGAGGCTTTCTGTGCATCTTCTCGGGGTACAAACACTACTTCAGCTGTTCCAAGAGATCGTCCAGATGCATCATAATGAACACAAGATTTCTTTAACTTGCCAAATTCACTGAATAACTCCGTTATATCAGAATCAGAGACGCCAAAGTCGAGGTTCGAAATGCTAAGTTTGCTGCCAGTTGACAATCCACCACCGCCAAAATGTCGCCGTCCACCGCGGTTCCACCTCCAGAAAACCCACCATCTTCAAATGTATCGTGCTGCCATCTATCAGGAACATTTTGAGGTCGTGTGTAAGGATTTGAACGACCTCTTCCTCGGCCTCCGCGTCTCATTGCAGCACCACCGCCACCACTACTTCTTCCTCGTCTTCCCCCAGCAGCACCTCCTCCTCCTCACTGACCTCTGTTTTTTTTTTTGTTCTTCTTTATAATGTCGTCAAGCGACATATCAACTTCGTCTTCAGCCATTTTGGATCGATAAACCGCGTGGGAGCGAGTGGGTGCTAAGCTGAACTGAACGAGACACCGGCCGATAAATTGGCTAAGATTCACAAAAGCTCACGAAGAGTACAATACCACACTAATGCAATGTTCATCGAAAAACAACGAGGACCTCCATGAAAGTGATGAGTATTTCGCGAGAGAAGAAAAAGTCGTGGATTGTTTTAATGAAAAGGTTCAGGCATGGATCATTTCTACCGAGTCTTTACCACATGTTGATCCCGACGACTCAGTAAGTCAAATAGGCTCTAAGTCATCGAAGAGAAAACGCTCATCAAGGAGATCGAATGTCTCTCTAGCAGGTTCTCAAGAACGTCGGTGTCTACCTCTAGTTCACTATCTGCAGCACGTGTCAAGGAACTTACATGGATAGCCGAATTACGCGTTGAGTCTGACGCCTTTGAAAGACATTAAGTGTTGGAGCAAGAAGAATTCCGACTGAAACAACTTAGAAGAAGCCATGAACTTGATATCCAGCTAGCCAAAGCAAAAGCCAAGGAGCATGCCCTTGCTTCACTACAAGAAGATATGGACGTACATTCAAGTATAACAAACAAAGTAAGTCTATTTAGTCTTCACTTTCTATTAGACACTCCAGTTAGCCAAGCCAGAGAAACGTCGCAAGACAGTCGCGTTACGCAAGTTAGCCAAGCCAGAGAAACGTCGCAAGACAGTCGCGTTACGCAAGCTAAGTTAGTCAAGTCAGAGAAACGTCGCAAGACAGTCGCGTCACGACAGCTAGTCAAGACAGAGAATCGTTGCAAGACAGTCGCGTTACGCAAGTTAATCAAGTCAGAGAAACGTCGCAAGACAGTCGCGTCAAACTAGCTAGTCAAGACAGAGAATCGTCGCAAGACAGTCGCGTTACGCAAGTTAGCCAAGCCAGAGAAACGTCGCAAGACAGTCGTGTTACGCAAGTTATCCAAGCCAGAGAAACGTCGCAAGACAGTCGCGTCACGCCAGCTAGTCAAGTCAGAGAAACGTCACAAGACAGTCGCGTCACGCCAGCTAGTCAAGTCAGAGAAACGGCACAAGACAGTCGCGTCACGCCAGCTAGTCAAAACAGAGAATCATCGCAAGACAGTCGCGTTACGCAAGTTAATCAAGTCAGAGAAACGTCGCAAGACAGTCGCGTCAAACTAGCTAGTCAAGACAGAGAATCGTCGCAAGACAGTCGCGTTACGCAAGTTAGCCAAGCCAGAGAAACGTCGCAAGACAGTCGTGTTACGCAAGTTATCCAAGCCAGAGAAACGTCGCAAGACAGTCGCGTCACGCCAGCTAATCAAGACAGAGAATCGTCGCAAGACAGTCGCGTTACGCAAGTTAGCCAAGCCAGAGAAACGTTGCAGGACAGTCGCCTTACGCAAGTTAGTGAAGTCAGAGAAACGTCGCAAGACAGTCGCATCACGCCAGCTAATCAAGATAGAGAATCGTCGCAAGACAGTCGCGTTACGCAAGTTAGTCAAGTCAGAGAAACGTCGCAAGACAGTCGCGTCACGCCAGCTAGTCAAGTCAGAGAAACGTCACAAGACAGTCGCGTCACGCCAGCTAGTCAAGTCAGAGAAACGGCACAAGACAGTCGCGTCACGCCAGCTAGTCAAAACAGAGAATCATCGCAAGACAGTCGCGTTACGCAAGTTAATCAAGTCAGAGAAACGTCGCAAGACAGTCGCGTCAAACTAGCTAGTCAAGACAGAGAATCGTCGCAAGTCAGTCGCGTTACGCAAGTTAATCAACAGCAAATTACGCCGAAAGACCAGTACGTGAGGTATGCTAATCAGCGTCAAGGAACGTCGCTAGACAAGTACGCCACGTGTACCACCAACCAACAGCAAAGTACGCCGCTAGACCAGTACGTCACGTACGCTAATCAGCGTCAAGGAACGTCGCAAGACCAGTACACCACGTTTATCACCAACTAGCATCAAGATACTCCGCTAGACCAGTACGTCACGTATGCAAATCAGAGTAAAAAAACGTCGCAAGAACAGTACGCCACGTGTACAACAAACCAACAGCAAATTATGCCGCAAGACCAGTACACCACCTTTACCACCAACCAACAGCAAAGTACACCGCAAGACCAGTATGCCACGTATGCTAATCAGCGTCAAAGCCAGTCGCAAGACGGATATGCCATGTATGTCAACCAACGTCAGTTAACGCCGCAAGAAGACTATGTCACGCATCCAAGCCAACGTAAAATATCACCGCAAACTTACTCTGTAAGTACAAGTCATTATCCAGAAACTTCACAAGAGAGTCATCGTCCACCAGTACCAGAACGCAGTGAAGATAAAAGCAATGCTCCGGAACCTACCAAACTTCTCGAGCAACAAAATCAAGTATTTCAGATGTTTGCCTCTCGCTTACAGCGAAGTACTCTTCCTTCACCTACGATATCCAACTTTGGTGGCGACCCATTAGAATACAACTCCTTCATTAGAGCATTCGAAAGTCTGATAGAAGCAAAGACAACTTGTGCAAAAGACAGAATGTACTACTTGGAACAACACACTACTGGAGAAGTCAGAGAATTAGTGAGATCTTGTCACTTCCTGCCACCTGAGGAGGGATACGAAGAAGCAAAGAAACGTCTAAAGAAAAAATATGGTAACGAATACAAAATCGCAACTGCCTTTGTCAACAAGGCTCTTCTCTGGCCAGCGTTAAAACCTGAAGACTCCAAATCTTTTCACAAGTTCGCAGTCTACCTAATTTCGTGCAAGAATGCCATGTCTAACAACGAATATATGACAAAGTTTGATCACTCAGAAACCCTCCGTTCACTACTGATGAAGCTGCATTTCAGTTTAAGATCTCGATGGAGACGAATAGTTGACAATGCAATGGAGGAACGCTGTAAGCCTGTGAAATTCAGTCAGTTGTCAAGAATAGCAAGCAATCCCGTTTTTGGCAATATATCTACAGCACATTGAATCAAGGCCTGTTAAAGCTCGAAGACCTGGTGAAGGAATCGCTCAAGCTAACCGCAGGACTTCAACGTTCGCATCTACAGCAGCCAGTCCAACCATGAATAGCTCCCAGTAAGTAACACCTTCAACGCAACAGACTCTAAAGACCAACAAAGAAAAAGACAAAGTTCAAGCGACACGTACATGTTATTTCTGCGAAGGAAACCACATCCTCGAAAGCTGTCCTGTTCTAAGGAAGAAACCATATTGAGAAAGAATGAATTACTTGTCAAGGAAACGCTTGTGTTTTGGATGCCTCAAGTCTACACATCAAGCGAAAAACTGCCCCAACCGCAGACATTGCAACATTAAGGATTGTAACAAGAGACACCCAACAGTTCTTCACACGAGTTCGGACAATAACAAAGAGGACAATAAAGAACTTTCTACTAGTAGTATGCGCTCTGGATACACAAACGCAAACATCGTGAAAACAGCTTTGGCAATCTTACCAGTTAAAGTTTGGACTAAACATGGTCAAAATCCTGTATGCACCTAAGCTTTCCTGGACAATGGTAGTACTTCCTCTTTCTGTACCGTAAAATTGCTCAATATTCTTGGCATTCAAGGAAAGGATACACAAATTTCACTCACTACTATGGAAATGCAAACAGCCTGATCAAGAGTCAAGCCGTTTTAGATCTCAAAGTTTCTGATATGGATGAGAACACCTTTGTCAACCTTCCTGTGGTCTTTTCAAGACCAGCGATCCCAGTCAGTAATAACGATATTCCAACTTAGGATGATGTCGATCAGTGGCTACACCTTGAAGGAATCAAGATAACCAACATCGACGCCGAAGTCGGTCTACTCATTGCATGTGACGTTCCCGAGGCACTGGACCCACAAGAAGTGCGTCATAGTGTAAATGGAGGTCCCTATGCATCAAAGACAGTCTTTGGTTCGACTATCAACGGCCCCCTTTGGAGTCCACAAGAACAACACAAGTCATTCAGCACAAAAACAGATCCAGAGTCTTTGATGCATATGATAGAGAAATATTATAATACAGATTTCAGAGACACCGCGCTAGACAATCCAACCATGTCAGTGGATGATCATCACTTTATTGCCAACGCAAATGACTCATGTAGACTTATCAACGGTCATTGCTCTGTGTCGTTACCATTCAAAGAAAAAACACCAAACTTCCCAGACAACAAAGAACAAGTATTGCTACGCGCAAAATGGTTAAAAAAGAAACTCCTCAAAGACGAAAGGTTTCTACGCGACTACAAAATCTTCATCAACGACCTTATGGTAAAAGGCTTTGCAGAGGAAATTGCACAAGATCAGTTGGAAAGAGAAGATAATAAAGTATGGTATCTTCCGCATCATGGCGTCTACCATCCGCACAAGCCAGATAAAATTCCTGTAGTCTTCGACTGCTCTGCGAAATATCAGGGAATCTCACTTAACGACAAATTGCTAAAGGGACCTGACCTGACAAACAGTTTAGTGGGTGTACTGACAAGATTTTGCCAATATCCCATTGCCGTGATGTCCGACATAGAGTCTATGTTCCACCAAGTAAGAGTAACAGAAATCGATCGAGACTTATTCCGCTTCCTTTGGTGGCCAAATGGAGACCTCAACCAGGACCTAAAGACCTATCACATGAAGGTGCTATATTATCTTTCGCGAGCATTTCCAGGCATGATAATGGGAAGTACGAGTGCCAGGCAGTGAATAACCCCAACGAAAGTCCAGTTACAGCTAGTACAGCTAGTACAGTGATTACGGTCTATTGTAAGTACACTGAAGAACATAGACGTCTTTGAAAGTGCGGACACTCCAACTGATGTTATGAGCATGAGAACACTATAATTTGATTGGCTTATGCTGTTCTCAGTTCAATCCCTGTCAGGTTTAAATGTTTTTTGATTGGACGATTTTGTCTAAGTGGTTCCGGTTGGCGTGTAAATAATACAAAAACAAGGCGGTAATCCAGAAAACCAAGGCTAGCCTGTTTAGATGCATGTATATAGTATTCCTACTGGGAACATTAATTGCATCATGATTTTTTGCCAGTGAGATTTTCCTTCAGAAAGTCCCATGTGATAGAATTAAAAAAAATACAATCCCCTCAGCTAACCATCCAAACTATCTTAGTAATTTTCTCCAAACGTTCTTTTGTTTTCTCTTCAGACAAGCCTACGCTCAACACACTATTGTCTACTAGTATTATCAGTTCCTGGCATGATAATATGGTAACATTAAGGTGTAAATACTTCAGCGTACTACCTGGAAATGGTACCGACCCAATGGTGACCTTATAACTTCTAATATACACAGTATTACTGATGGTAGTGAGATGACAGTGGTGACTGAACAAGATAGTGGTGACTATGGTCGTTATAGATGTATAAAGCAACTAATGTAACTGGTAGCGATGAACATAGTATTACTGTTACTCAGCTTTGTATGTAGTACGATACGTCGTGTATCATTTTATTAATTCACTCATTTTTTAATTTATTCATTAATCCGTTTATTCATTCTTCCGCTGCTTCTTTTTGTTATTTATTCAATTATCATTTATTATTAAAATAATTAACTCAAAAATTTTCATTGTCATAACATTGTAATTGCTTGTTTTTCTCCATCCATCCATTTAATTTTTTTCTCTTCTTCATTTACTGATCACAATAGGCCCTTTGCAGTTAGAGGTCACGTGACCCAACCTACCTTAAATCCAACAGCTGTGCCAAAATAATGTCCATAAATGTAAAGAGCATGCTGACATTAGCAAAAATTTGAAATGTCAGCTCTTGGTTCTAAATAAATGTAAAATGGCAAAAACATAAAATGGGGCATTTTCTAAGGGTTCGTATGTGAAAATATAACTGGTGAGCAAAACTGGTGAGCAAGCTAGCATATCCCATTTTATATTCCTTGCTATTTCTTATGTATTTAGAATCAAAAGTTGAAATTTTGACATTATTGCTAATGTCGACATGCTCGTTCCATTTCCGGACATCATTTTGGCATTGCTGATTAATTATATGTAGGTGGGTCACGTGACCTCTAGCTGCGAAGGGCCTATTTATTCATTCAATTCAATCGTTCGTACACAAGCTGTTGCTAATTAATTATTTTGTCATGTCTACAGACATCAGCAATGATAACCTGGTCTCGATAATATATTTATTATACGTTTTGTTTTTTAGATCCTCCACAAGGACCACCCAGCATGGATGTTGCCTATATTCAACCATCATCAGCAGTCATTATCTGGACAAGACCAGCGTATATTGGTGGTAGTCCATTCATTGGATACAAGGTATTGGTTAATTCTACCACCATTCACATCAATACATCAAACGTTCTTCATCATAAAGAAATCAGAGGTCTACATGATGATACATTTTATGAAGTTAAAGTGCTGGCCAGGAATATAGTAGGATATGGTGATGCCTCTAGTAAGGTCTTCAAAACTCATAAACAAGGTACATTTGACATATTCTAAATGTATTCACTGATATACATTCTTAGCTTTTCACGGGATTAGGTTAAAAAGAGAAATGCCTGAATGGATCGAGCCATATCGGGAAGTAGGTGTCTCGAAACCCCGCCACTATGGTAAAAGAGCTTTGTAAGATTAGCAATTGATCGTGTCTTACTTTTGATCAATCTTTAATTAATCATTTATTTAATCTATAGGAATCAGCGTCAATTCTCAATCAACATCCTGCGAGTCATGTTACAGTAGGTAACATATAGCGTTTGTAAAAAAGATCTTAGTAATTGTAACCAGGTGATCTCGATTCGAAGCTCGCAAAGGATTGTTTGTCAAAACGAATATTTCCAAAATGGTGCCTCGAGACAGCAAACGATTTCGGTCACTGAGTTTATGAGTTTAGTTTATTTGATCGTCACTTTTAGCCGTATACATTTTCTATTTCTTCCTCCTCTTCTTCTTCTTCTTCTTCTTCTTCTTCTTTGCTGATAAAGTAGAGAGATCATTTGTTAGCCATAGTACATATATTTTTTATTGTAAAGTTTTGTTAAAAACGTGTTTATATAGGGTAAACACTGTAAATAACTTTTTAAAACGACGCCCGCATTTTGAAACTGTTGTCGATGAACATGATGAACATAGTATTACTGTTACTCAGCTTTGTATGTAGTACGATACGTCGTGTATCATTTTATTAATTCACTCATTTTTTAATTTATTCATTAATCCGTTTATTCATTCTTCCGCTGCTTCTTTTTGTTATTTATTCAATTATCATTTATTATTAAAATAATTAACTCAAAAATTTTCATTGTCATAACATTGTAATTGCTTGTTTTTCTCCATCCATCCATTTAATTTTTTTCTCTTCTTCATTTACTGATCACAATAGGCCCTTTGCAGTTAGAGGTCACGTGACCCAACCTACCTTAAATCCAACAGCTGTGCCAAAATAATGTCCATAAATGTAAAGAGCATGCTGACATTAGCAAAAATTTGAAATGTCAGCTCTTGGTTCTAAATAAATGTAAAATGGCAAAAACATAAAATGGGGCATTTTCTAAGGGTTCGTATGTGAAAATATAACTGGTGAGCAAAACTGGTGAGCAAGCTAGCATATCCCATTTTATATTCCTTGCTATTTCTTATGTATTTAGAATCAAAAGTTGAAATTTTGACATTATTGCTAATGTCGACATGCTCGTTCCATTTCCGGACATCATTTTGGCATTGCTGATTAATTATATGTAGGTGGGTCACGTGACCTCTAGCTGCGAAGGGCCTATTTATTCATTCAATTCAATCGTTCGTACACAAGCTGTTGCTAATTAATTATTTTGTCATGTCTACAGACATCAGCAATGATAACCTGGTCTCGATAATATATTTATTATACGTTTTGTTTTTTAGATCCTCCACAAGGACCACCCAGCATGGATGTTGCCTATATTCAACCATCATCAGCAGTCATTATCTGGACAAGACCAGCGTATATTGGTGGTAGTCCATTCATTGGATACAAGGTATTGGTTAATTCTACCACCATTCACATCAATACATCAAACGTTCTTCATCATAAAGAAATCAGAGGTCTACATGATGATACATTTTATGAAGTTAAAGTGCTGGCCAGGAATATAGTAGGATATGGTGATGCCTCTAGTAAGGTCTTCAAAACTCATAAACAAGGTACATTTGACATATTCTAAATGTATTCACTGATATACATTCTTAGCTTTTCACGGGATTAGGTTAAAAAGAGAAATGCCTGAATGGATCGAGCCATATCGGGAAGTAGGTGTCTCGAAACCCCGCCACTATGGTAAAAGAGCTTTGTAAGATTAGCAATTGATCGTGTCTTACTTTTGATCAATCTTTAATTAATCATTTATTTAATCTATAGGAATCAGCGTCAATTCTCAATCAACATCCTGCGAGTCATGTTACAGTAGGTAACATATAGCGTTTGTAAAAAAGATCTTAGTAATTGTAACCAGGTGATCTCGATTCGAAGCTCGCAAAGGATTGTTTGTCAAAACGAATATTTCCAAAATGGTGCCTCGAGACAGCAAACGATTTCGGTCACTGAGTTTATGAGTTTAGTTTATTTGATCGTCACTTTTAGCCGTATACATTTTCTATTTCTTCCTCCTCTTCTTCTTCTTCTTCTTCTTCTTCTTCTTTGCTGATAAAGTAGAGAGATCATTTGTTAGCCATAGTACATATATTTTTTATTGTAAAGTTTTGTTAAAAACGTGTTTATATAGGGTAAACACTGTAAATAACTTTTTAAAACGACGCCCGCATTTTGAAACTGTTGTCGATGCGACAAAATTGCTTCTGATTGGCTTATACTAGCCGGAAGTGCGCGCGCGAAATCACCTGGAAGATTTACACGCTGTACCCAACAACTGACGATGACAGTTAAATATGTTAAAACAACAGTGCTGTAGACATATTTTAAGTGTATTGTCTAATATTAAGAGGTTATTTACCGAGCGTGAGGTCTGCACGGGAAAATATTAGACTGAGGTTTTAACAGTACGGTCCAATGGCAGCGAAGTCTATACAAAAAAGACCGAGGTCTTATATTTTTCCGTACAGACCGAACAAGCGAGGTTAATAAATCGTTTATTATATGGCTTTTTTTCTTAGCGATGTAGGAAATCCCAAATATTTTATCGCCGAATCTGTCATTATTAATTGAATAAAAATACATCTTCCATCGAATCATAGTGATCGAATCTTCCCACGGCTTCATTTATACTAGATAATCTTTGCCTTCAACGTATATATACGGAGAATCTTTGCCTTCAACGTATAAGCGCTAAACAAAAGTAGTATTTCAAGTACTAGTATAAATGAAGCCGTGGGAAGATTCGATCACTATGATTCGATCGAAGTTCGTATGTGAACCCGCGCCAAACGAAAAATGTTGTTCACGTGGTACAGAAGAATATCATCACGTGGTACATAAAAAGTCCATCACGTGATCAATTTTTCGTATCGACGGGTCGCGATAAAATTTCGAGGTTGTCACGGTCTACTGGGATGCATAGTATATATTATTGTGTTGTTTCGGTGTTTCGTTGTTTCGTTTCGGTGTTTCGGTGTTTCGTTCCGGTGTTTCGTTGTTTAGTAACGCCCAATAATAATACATGGTTATAACAAAAATGATGACAGAAAGACCAAGATAGAAACAAAGTAACGATGAAGTTAATACTAAAGAAAACTATAACGACGACATTTAATTGTTAATAATGGTAAGGATAGCGATACTGATAAGATTAGTGATAACGATAACGATCACTATAACGATTACATGGATAAAGATAACGATAAGGATCACAATAGCCAACGATAAAGGTAGTGATAACGATATTAATCGCAAAAGCGATAACATTGCATGATAAAGTGGAAATGGTGGGTTAATAAGTTACCGTGTTCCTCTATTCGCTGTGTTCCAGGGTCGAGCTACGTACGTACTGCTCCGGCATGGATTATATTTGACTTAAGTTTGCTGGCTTTATGTGGACTTCTCTGGGTTTGTGTGCGGGCAATCCGGTTCTCGTAATTCGCAATATGAACAGTGTGAGCAGAGGTCTGTGCTAAAATATTAAGCGCTCAGGTATTGAGTGTACATGAGTGTGAGTGTCCTCAATTAATTTCAGGCTCGTAACATGGTATATGGGATCAGAGATCAAGCCCAAAAATTAGGCCCTGATCAGGGATCAGAGGCCAGGGCACAGTGATCGAAGGGCTTGGATCGAGGATCAGTGGGATCACTGAATTTTCAAAACGGGATCAAGGATCAAAACTTGGGAAAAAACTTGGTCTCGAGATAGCTTGAGACGTTAAAAAAGTTTATTTAAAGCGATAAAGATAGCGATATAAGGAGTATCGATAACCACAACAATCACAACGATAACGAAAAATAATTAATACAAAATTTAAAGATAACGATTACGATAACCATAACGAAAAAAAGAGGATGATAAGGATGATTCTATGTTTGTAGGTGCTGCAGTAGTTGGTGTGTTAGCATTCTTTCTCTCTGTGTCTTTACTGGTGATCATCATGTTTGTTGTGTACAACATATGGACACGTAACAAGACAAACTCAGAGCAAGAGAATGCATCTGTTGAGATGACGTCACCGACATCTTATTCAGCACCAAATAAGGCACGAATCGGGCTGACAATAGATGA
This sequence comes from Metridium senile, assembly GCA_949775045.1. Taxonomy (NCBI): domain Eukaryota; kingdom Metazoa; phylum Cnidaria; class Anthozoa; order Actiniaria; family Metridiidae; genus Metridium; species Metridium senile. The sequence goes on from OX459106.1 coordinate 4,768,243, forward strand.
GAACAGACGACCTTTTACCATGCAAGTCGTACCCAACACACCAGCTGAGTATGAAATACCAGGAAATCCAGACAAGAGAGAGACCAGCCAAGACCATTATCAGCAGCTGAACCCTGCAACATTACAATACGATCCAACAGTTCAGTACGAGCCTCTACGTTACTAGTACGGATAAACGTAATGACACGTATGAGCCGTTACGTAAGCGATCTACAAATATCAATCACTACAAACGCGGTCTAATCTAAACAATACTTATTTCAGTTACAGTGCGAATCACAAAACCGTGGGCACCCAGAAATATTTTAGAAATCGTTTATTATTCGTTGAACAACTCAAAAACAACTCTAACTACAAAAAGTTAATCATACTACACATCAGTCAAACTTCTTGCGGTGATATCGTTGTTTCTGAGTTGTTCAACGAACAAAAAACGATTTCTAAAATATTTCTAGGTGCCCACGGTTTTGTGATTCGCACTGTAAGTTTAGTCGCATAGTTATCAACCATAACTTATTGATACCCAATGACCGCAAAGGAAGTCTCATGTAAACAATACCTCTAAGCTTTACGCTCCACTAGAATAAGCGCTTTCAATTGTATTTTAAAATAATGAATGAATTGTTTCGTTTGTTACAAAATTTGGATTTCATTCACAAGCAATTGCCTATTTTAGGATTACGTTTGGGGCTGTTGCAATTTTACAACGTGGATGTTAATATTTCTTAAACAACGTAATTTTTCATGGTATTTGAAATTTTCCTCTCCTGTACGTGTTGTGCATTATTAAAACTATTAGTTATCTTCTTGTGTTTTTCTTAAGTTAAAACATAATTTATGACAGTATGTATTTAAAGCAGGCAAGCAGGCAAGCAGGCAAGCAGGCAAGCAGGCAAGCAGGCAAGCAGGCAAGCAGGCAAGCAGGCAAGCAGGCAAGCAGGCAAGCAGGCAAGCAGGCAAGCAGGCAAGCAGGCAAGCAGGCAAGCAGGCAAGCAGGCAAGCAGGCAAGCAGGCAAGCAGGCAAGCAGGCAAGCAGGCAAGCAGGCAAGCAGGCAAGCAGGCAAGCAGGCAAGCAGGCATACGGATACACTTACTATTGTAGACAATTTATTATTGATAATATTGATGATCAGAAATCATGTCTTCACTTAAGTAATTAATAGCTGCTAAAGTAGTACTAGTAGGATAGTGGCGGTTTGCGGATGAATGGTTAGTCTATTTCTTTCGTGCATTTATATGGTTGGTGAGTACATACAATCTTGGCCATGCCCTTGCATGATTGATTTTGCTCGACCCAGTTGCGTTACTGTAATGACGTAGCTATATCACGTGACTATGTTGAAGCACACGCTCGAGTGGTAGCTTGTACCTCGGTGTGTTTGTGATTAAATTCAGTTCAGCCGATCGTGTGGTTTCAGTATCTTTTAAGATATTACATTGGCGACGAGGATAAAGTAAAGATACGTCAACATTCTGTTAAATCAGGGAAGAGAATTATGGCGACAATTGCGAATTTTGGCGGAGAAATTGAGCATTTCGACATGGACGCCGATAAGTCAAGTTTAGCGGCAAGATGGCTTGAATGGAAATCGTCCGCTAGTTATATGATAAAGGCAAAAGGAATTACGACTCCAGCACAAAAAGAGGCGACACTGTTACACACAGCTGGAAGGAAGCTGCAAAAAGTCTACGAAACTCTACCAGAACCGACCGGATTGCCGGATGATGCAAATGTTTTCGATAAAGCAATAGCAAAGTTGGATCGCTACTTCGCGGTAAACGTCAACCAGCCCTTCGAACGGCATAAATTTCGTTCAATGCGTCAAGAATCATCTGAGTCAATAGCCCATTTTGTGTCCAGATTGAGGAGACAGGCAGATTTTTGTGGTTTCGGCGATACAAGAAATACACATGTGCGAGACCAACTCATCGAAGGTTGTTTATCGCCGAAACTCCGATTAAAGCTTCTAGAGAAAGGCAACGAGTTATCTTTAGATGTTGCTCTACAGATGTCTAGCTGTTATGAGGCCGTAACTCAGCAAGCCAACGAAATGCAAGCCGATAATGTCAACAAAATTGATGTGAAATTTAGTAGGAATCGTGCAAAGATGGCCGACCGACCACGTGACACAACTCACCACAGGCAACCCAACAAAAAGGGAAAAGAGAGAAAATGCTGGAAATGCGGAAGAGAAGGACATTTATCCAAAGATTATTGTTGCCCTGCAAAGAAGGAAAAGTGCAGAAAGTGTGGTCGCATTGGTCATTTTGCTAAAGTGTGCAGAAGTAAAGACAGCCAGCAATCAAAGGTCTTCAGCCTAGAGAATAAAGAAAGCCCAGACGATGAAATCTTTGCGATAAATCTAACCCCTGAGGAAGAACCAGAAGTGAAAGTCATTGTGGGAGGTCAAGAAGTCCATGTGTTAATCGACTCGGGTGCTTCATGCAATGTTATTGATCATCAACTTTGGAGGCAACTCCAAACGAATGGAATTATTTGCAGAAGCCAGTCTGAAAACAGGTCACTAAGGTCTTATGCAACAGCTAACAAAGTTAAAGTTGAAACAAAGTTCTGGTCTACAGTTGAGCTTGGTGGCAAGTCTTTAACCGACGTTGAATTCCTGGTGATTGCAGACAAAGGCAGACCCATCCTCGGGAGAAAAACAGCAATGGAACTTGGAGTGCTAGAGATCAAGTTACCCGAATCTGAAGTGAATCTCGTAGAGAGTGAGTTCCCGGAACTGTTTAGCGACAAAGTTGGAAAGTTGACAAATTATTCTGTTGAACTGCATCTCAAACCTGATGCAAAGTTTGTAGCACAGCCGTGTAGACGTGTACCATATAGTCTTCGAGACAAAGTAGAGAAGAAACTGATGGAGTTGGAGGATATGGATATCATCGAGAAAGTGGAAGGCCCAACGCCATGCTTTAGCCCGATAGTTGTTGTTCCTAAGCAGAATGGAGACATCAGAATATGTGTCGATATGAGAATGGCTAATACAGCTATTGAGCGTTCAAGACACCCCATACCTACTATCGATGATGTGCTGAGTGAGCTCAGTGGCAACACTGTGTTTACAAAATTAGATCTAACCATGGGATTCCATCAACTAGAGCTGAAAGAAGGTATCTCAAGAGAAGTCACAACCTTCACAACACATGCAGGCCTTTTCAGATACAAACGTCTAATGTTTGGCTTCTGCTCAGCGCCGGAATTGTACCAACATGTTATCAATCAAGTTCTTCATGGAGCGGGATGTGTGGGATGTCAAAACATATCTGACGATATTGTGGTCTATGGTAAAGATGTAGCAGAACATGATGAAAGGCTGAAAAAGGTCCTACACACCCAGAGGTTTGACCCTGAACAAGAAGAAATGTGTCTTCCGGATGAATGAGATTGAGTTTATGGGACATTTGCTGTCTGAGAAAGGCATAGGCCCTACAGAGTCCCGAGTGAAAGCACTACAAGAAGCAAGGGAGCCAAAGGACAGCTCAGAAGTCAGAAGTTTCCTAGGCTTAGTGAATTTCAGCGCACGATATATCAGCAACCTGTCCACAAAAGCAGAACCATTGAGGAGATTAACACAGAAGAATACACCCTTTGTGTGGGAAAGGGATCAAAAGAAAGCCTTCACTGAGTTGAAGAATAGCCTCACAGATGTGGATACACTTGCCTGCTTTAACCCTGCAATGAAGACGAGAGTTGTTGCTGATGCCAGCCCTGTAGGACTAGGGGCAGTGTTATTACAGGAACATGAGAAAGGAGTGTGGAAAACTGTTTGTTATGCAAGCAAGAGCTTATCTGATGTCGAAAGAAGGTACTCGCAAACCGAAAAGGAGGCGTTAGCTTTAGTCTGGTCAGTCGAGAGATTTCAAGTTTACCTCCTGGGTAGAGAGTTTGAGCTGGTCACCGACCATAAGCCTCTTGAAATTATCTATTCGCCCAAGTCAAAGCCAAGTGCACGTATTGAGAGGTGGGTACTTCGGTTACAGCCCTATCATTTCAATGTGGTCTACAAACCTGGTAAGGAGAACATTGCTGACACTCTATCAAGATTGCCTCACAGGAGTGAGGGAAAGGACTTTGATGATACTGTGAATTATGTGAATTTCATAACTGTGAAAGCTGTTCCTAAGGCAATGACCGCAGCAGAAATTGAGAAAGTGGCCCTGAATGACAAATAAATGGAGCAGTTAAGACAAGCTATTCAAACTGGAAGATGGGAAGGAACTGGATGTTCAGAGTATCTACATGTAGCCAATGAATTGTGTGTCGTGGGTGGCATAGTTATGAGAGGAACCCGTATGCTGATCCCAAAGAGTCTCAGAGCGACAGTGTTGACCATTGGACATGAAGGACACCTAGGCGTAGTAAGCATGAAACAGAGACTGCGTACTAAGGTGTGGTGGCCGAAGATGGAGAAAGATGTTGAGAAGTTTGTAAAGCTCTGTGATGCATGTCAACTAGTGAGCAGACCTGATCCTCCAGAACCTCTGGCAAGCACAGAGCTACCAGAAGGACCTTGGCGTGCAGTTGCAATTGATTACCTGGGACCGTTACCCTCAGGTGAGAACATACTAGTAGCTGTAGACTACTATAGCAGATACTACGAGACAGCAGTTGTAAGGACGGTTACATCTGAGAAGACAATAGAATGCTTGGAGGCCATATTTGCAAGGCATGGACTGCCCGAAGTAATCGTTAGTGATAATGGTCCAAACCTTGTCTCAGAGAAGTTTGAAGCATACATGACAGAAAATGGAATTAAGCATCGACGTGTAACCGCTCGATATGCGCAAGCAAATGGTGAAGTAGAAAGGCAGAATAGGTCAATTCTGAAACGATTGCAGTTGGCACAGGCAGAAGGGAAGGACTGGAGAAGAGAACTAGTCAGGTACATGGCTGCGTACAGAACAACGCCTCACCAGACAACTGGACAGACACCAGCATTCCTTCTGATGGGCCGACATCCAAGAACAAAATTACCTGAACTGTCACAACCAGTGCTGGGTGATGAAGAAACAAGAGACAGAGACCAACTGATGAAATTCAAGTGCAAACAGTATGCAGATGCTGCAAGAAATGCCAAGATGAGTGAGGTAGAACAAGGTGATCTTGTACTCATGAAGCAAGATAAGAAAAACAAACTGACTACTACATTTGAACCTCATCTGTACAAGGTAAAGAATAAGAAAGGAAATCAAGTTGTTGTGTCTGATAGCGACAATCCCGCAAGGGTGTTATACAGAAACACAACTCAAGTTAAACGATATCAATCAGCTGATGAACAACCAAACAACCTAAGTGCTAAGCAAGAAGAAGATGTTACTCCTACTTCCATTGAGAATGACACAGCAGATAACTCAGGAAGTACTGATACCCAAACCGAAGATGTATCAAGGCGTTATCCACAGAGGATTCGCAAGGCACCAGATAGACTGAACCTTTAAGGACTTTGAACATCAACGTTGATATTGAACATTTCAAAAAACTGTTTATATGAACTTGAGATATGTTATGTACCTTTATACTAAGGACTCTCAGGAACATTTTGTTTTGTATTTGTTAATAGTTATCCAGTAATTTAATTGCTTATGAGTATTCACTCTTTAGAAGGAAAAAAGGGATGTAATGACGTAGCTATATCACGTGACTATGTTGAAGCACACGCTCGAGTGGTAGCTTGTACCTCGGTGTGTTTGTGATTAAATTCAGTTCAGCCGATCGTGTGGTTTCAGTATCTTTTAAGATATTACAGTTACCATAGTTGTTATTCCTATGCCTTTTCTCGAGCCAACAATTTAAAGTTTGCAGTCTAATAGTTTGCTGTCCAATATCGCCAAATAATGGATATCTACATGACAATAACACGGAGATTGAAGGATGTTTTGGGTATAATAATTGGTGTTACGTAGACATCGTATCATATCAGACCAGTTGTTTTAATAGTGATGCTTGATGTAAATTATAGCGGAGCTCCGCGCGGGCCGAAGGCCCGCGCAAGCGGAGCACCATAGTTAAGAAAAAATGGTAACCCATCGAGTTGATTTTTCATGGACACCACATAGGATCGCGGGCGCGGGCGCGCACGTCCGTACAACGGCGTCCGTGCCCATCGCGATGCTGATTGGCTGTTACATTTCGGCGGGAAAGAGAGAGCCCGATCGAAAGCAGGTTGTTCTTTTATCGACAAAAAAAGTCAAACAAACAACAACAAAATACAATATTTAAAATAACAACTGAGAAAGATGAACATCGAAGAAAACAAAGATAGTTTTGGCCGAAGAAGAAAATAAACTTGGAAATTTAACAGTAGAAAAGAAAACGACTGAAAGGCCAAGAAAACGTCTGTAGCTTCTTGGATGAATAAAGAAGAAAATAAACTTGAAGGAGACAAAAATGAGGAAACTTAACTAAAGAAAAGGAAAATAATGAAAGGCCAAGAACACGTGTCTGTGGATACAATTTCGTAGAAGAATAAAGACTACAGCAACGTAAAAGATTTGAAAAAGAAGCGACTTTATTCGCGTTATGAAAACTATCTTCAAAATGCTTCCTTCAGCTCACAGTTTATTTATGGATTTTCAAGCTTGGCAGTTTAACTATGACCCATGTTTAATTCATCAAAACTGATTCAAGTACATACATGTATTTGTCAAAATATTATCGATGTCATTGAGAAGAAGAAAACCTCAGGAAAATAATCACCGATAAAGTAAGTTCAACGAATTATTTTTTCAAGTCAGTTTTTTGAGAGAAAAATTGTTTGATAACGAGCGGGAAAAAACACCTAAAAACTTGAAATAATTAAGCTTCAAGAAAGGAAAAATCCTTTCTCTTTTTTATTATATACGATTATATAAAAAAAAAGTTTTATCTCCTAGCTTTAGATTTACTTTTATTTCGTTGCCTTTGGTCGATTCAAAAAGAGATTTATTCATTACGTACTTTTTACAAACTCATAAACGGTAAACATTAAAGATTAATTAAAATACAAACATAATTCAAAATTGGTTGAATATTGTTGTTTATTTAGCAATATTGACTATTTTACTAAACGAGCCTGTTTTTTTACAGAACAAAATTATGTTTAATTTTACACAAACTTTTTCATAATAAAATACCTTGTTTTAAGATCATTTTCTTTTCAAATTGATCCTGTGTTGGTTGATACTTGAGGTCTTTAATTCCACTTCAAAAGCACTTTCAGGTCGTTTGTGTTTTGTTTGAATTTTGAAGATTTGCCATAACTACTTTTTTAAATAGTAAATCTAATGCGATGAAAAGGGTTTTTTTTATATAGAAATGTTCTAGAAATCCGTTTTATTCCTTTTAATACATAGTTACCAATTTTCAATTTTCTCATCAGTTATTTCAAGACCCCCCTTTTTTGTCAATATGAAGCTCAAAATCTTGATTTTTCTCAGCGTTTTGTCTTGTGTTTGAATCGAATTTGAAGGTGCCATGGCGTTCGCAAACACGCCAATGTACGCGTGTCGTGACACAAAGTCACGCTGTCACGAAGTTTTCTGTGATTTGAACTCAAAAAGTAAAATCTAAAAATTCATTTCTTTCAAAAACGCGTGAATACCCCTAATTTTGTTTCTCTAGAAAAGTTATAGTGATATCGAAGTTTTTTTCTAGGCTCATATTTTATAAACAAAAATTGTTTGGTTTGGATTTTTAGTCAATAATTCATCATGCACATAAAATACCTTATTATTGAAAAATATAGTACGTTGTATGCGTGATAAATAAGATTTTTGAGTTTTTATCGAAAATATATATATCGCAGATTATTATTTGCTCATAAAGTAAATAAAATTAAAAGTCCGTTCCACCTCTATCTATGATTTTGTAGTTGTCTTTTGCGGTACTGATAACTAAAAAAATTACAGTTAAGATTGGGCATGGCACAAAAACTATTTACACTCACATATTGATGTTGTAATAACAATTTAAACTGGGAGCTCCGCTATTAGGTATTACCTAATTTGTATATTAATTTAAGATGTCATACTCTTAACCGGTCATCATTCACTTTCTGCCAGCTGCATACCAAAGCCGTTCAAAATATCACAACAACATCCAAGGTTTTCCAAATATAGGTAATTTCTTTGATAAACGTCTCTTGCGATCTGTTTACATATTCTAAGCATGTTAAAATTGATTACCATTTCAAATTCATTGAGTTATTTCTGCTGGATGAGTATTCAAAACTAAACTAAATCATTCTGTTGTCTTATAGAGTGTAGGAACTCGATTACATTAGGTATGATAAGTTATATTTTTATTGAAAGTACAAATTAACTGTATAGTATAATCAGATAATATTATTTAGTTTAACAGTTGATATATATTGTGCGACAGTTATACATATATTTCGTGTTGGAAATTTGTATTTAAATGGTCTGGATAGGTTGGTATCACAGAAGAAAACATCAATTTGCTGATATTGATGTGTGTATTGAGTACTATAGTACAGTAAACTAACAGCATGTCCTGTGTCTTGTGTCTTACTATCTATGGATTCCTTGGTCTGTGCTCGTTACTTCCGCCATTAGGTAAGTTGTAACGATGAAGAAATACTGCTTAATCGATAAATAAACTGAATAGAAAAAAATATATAATGAAATTGTAAATAATATTTACTAACGCAATAACTAAAAAAATAGAAAAATAAAAAAATATATATTATTAATTGAATTATAGATAGTTATTATTGCTGTGATTTATCCCAAAAAAAAAGCTTAAGAGACACCGCGAATAAAATTAATTAATTACTTTGTGGTATTCGTAGTATTAATTCCTTACAGGGAATGACATAATAAATTGATAAAATCTCCAAGAATTGAAAGAATACAGATGGTCACAAACCAACATCAAGAAACTCAAACCATTTCCTTATACAACATATATAGCGATAGTTTTCTTCGTTCAAATTAGGTGTGCACTCTGTATTCACACAATTCTGCCTTGTATTCTTGTCAATAGATGCTGTGGCTCGATTCACTCGAGTTCCTCCAAGTAAACTGTACGTCGTGAAAGGACAAACCGCCAGGTTCGTGTGGGATTACCATGTTGATGACAGAAATAAAGAATTTTATTCACGGTCACCAAGATGGTTCTTTTATGACACCGTAAGTCATAAATATATAGGATATGATAACAGATCTAATTCATGGAAATTTACAATTGATAATGAATGTCCACGCCGGTTACTTAAGCCCACAGTACGAGTAAGTAGAGAGTCAACAGCTACGTTGCTTATTACTAATGTAACTAAGGCTGATAATGGTAACTATGGATGTGTCCTGGTTTTACCAAATGGAAGATTTCATAAGAGTACAGCACAGCTTATTGTTACAGGTACGTATATTTTTGATGATAAGACGGAAAATATATTAACAAAATTATTTAAATAAATACATAAAATGATCTTGAATTCTCAAAATTTACCTTAATTATTAAATAACTTTTATATCAAAAAATAAAACTAATCATCAAAATAGTAATCACTAATTGGTTGATTTTTAATGACTTACTTTTTTTTATTGATTTGATTTTATCTATTACACTTTTTTGCATGGAGTACCTTATAAAAATACCGAATAAATATTCTTGATAAACATTTAAAACATTTTTCTCCATTAATAGTGTATTTTCCCCGGTAAAGAAATAACTATTTTAACTACGATAGTCATTTCATTTATGATAGAAACTCAAAACGTTTCCGTACGGTAACACGGCTTAAAAACCGCTGATTGAAGTGCGCGTGCGCATCATTTTAATCCACAGTTTTGGTGGGCTCAAATAAGCCACGAAGTGCGCAATATTTTGTCAAGAACTATGTTTTTTTGAGTTATTTCACTGTTTTTACTGTTAATTCATTAATTCACTAATTCACTGTTTTCACTGTTTCGAATCCAAAAATTTTCTTTAACTTTCGTTTATGAAAGCTATGGATGTAAGTCATGATTCTCATCCGGAATGTTCATCAATAATACAATAAATTCTAGTGATCATGATGATGACTGATGTGAAGAGCTTGGTTGAGTAAACGTACGGCACAGGTTAGCTTAAATTGCTTTTAACAAATAGTACAAATAGATATTGAACATTAGTTACTTCTTTTAGACGGATATGAAGTAGCAATCAAAATGAAAACATTTGGATAGTTCAATATTGGCCATTTCACAGCCTTCTATGGCACGAGCGTCCGCTATTTTGTATTTCAAATGTTCGCAAATGCACCGCGGTTTTTAAGCTATCTATGGATTAATTTGGTAGTCTGTGCCACAGGGAGCCCGGCTTTGTTTCGCTTTTATATGAAATAAATTGGCAATGAAATAAAATCTATTATAATCATGAGAGCCTTTGGGTTTCCTGTGCTGTATTTAATCCTTAGAGTTTCCGGTAATCAGTATAGTGTGTAGCCGTTGGTAACTTGAGAGCACTTTGAAATTCAATCCTAACGTATTAGTGTAACGCACACCCAATAAACACACAGAAATAGAGAAGGGATGAAACAGAGCGAGTTTGTCGTTAGATGTGCCCCAGCAGTTGATGGGACCAGTGTTAATTGGCTGTACAGAGTGGGGGGAAATATCATCCCATCGTTTCGACTCAAATGCATATTCATTTATGAATATGCATCATAATTATTGTGCACAAGGGGCAGTTGATGAAAATCTCTAATGCCAATGACTTGCAGGCCTCCAAAAACTAAATAATTTCCTCTAATCTTCCTCGTTATGTACTCTAGTGACTCAATTATATGTTTACTAAGCATGGAAATCTCGTCAATAACCAGCGTTTCTGCATCTATCCACCTTTCACAGGCCAAATCCTTATTAGACTTTACGAGTCCAAGAAGACTCGTAAAAGACCCGCAAAAGAATGGAGAGTTGTTGTGCAAGCAATTCCAGTACTACATGCCGGACTTTGATAAACTTTAAACTGATATCGATTTATATAATTATCAGCGCTGAATAGCGGCAAGCGATTAAACATATTAAATACGGTATTTTTATTTTAAACTGTCAGAAATCTGTCGAAATCTATTGTTTGTAAAGTGATATTCAACAGACAAGACACGCTTCAAGAGCCAACTGGTCCCATCAACTGCTGGTCCACATATTTTTAAAGCGCATCTTATATATATTACTGTTTTGTGTCTCCCAGACGATATATTTAAACAAACAAACCATGCTGTCGTTAAATTTGATTATCATACAATCCTTTAGTCATTAATTTGAAGAAGAATTACGCGGGTGGATTTTTTAAGGCCGGATTTAAAAAAGGTACTCAAATCTGTTTCATCCCTTCTCTATTTCTGTGTGTATATTGGGTGTGCGTTACTCTAATACGTTACGCTAATGCGCTCTCAAGTTACCAACGGCACACACAGGTCAGTAACGCTAATCCATTACCGGAAACTCTAAGTATTAAATACAGCACAGGAAACCCAAAGGCTCTCATGATTATAATAGATTTTATTTCATTGTATAATTTATTTCATATCAAAGCGACACAAAGCCGGGCTCCCTGTGTCTGTGCTCGTTACTTCCGCCATGAGGTAAGCTGTAACGATGAGGGAATACTACTGAAACGATCAATAAAAAAATTGAAAAAATTAGAAAAATATAATAAACTTTTATATAAAATTAAACAAAGCAATAATTTATTAAGTTAATTCTTTATGTAATTAAAACGAATCGTATAAGACCACTGCGAAAACAACTGAATGATTACTTTGTGGTATTCATAATATTACTTTCTAACATTGTTGGTATTTCACAGCTCAGTCATGAGATATTGAAGTAACCATTTAACACTGATATATCTTAAAGGCCAAAATATAGTTGATAAAAATTTCATCAACAAACTCAAACCGTTTCCTTAGCTTATACAATAAATACAACGATAGTTTTCTTCATCTTGTTATATATGCACTATATACTTACAAAATCTGTTTCATATTATTCTTGTCAATTTAAAGATGCTGTGGCTCGATTCACTCGATCCCCTCCCAGTAAACTGTACGTCGTAAAAGGACAAACCGCCAGGTTCGTGTGGGACTACCATGTTAATGACAGAAATAAAGATTTTTATTCACAATCACCAAGATGGTTCTTTGGTTCACTAACTATCGGATTTGATACCATTTTCAAATCATGGAACTTTGTTATTAATCGAAACACCTGTCCATCCAGGTTACTTAAGCCCACAGTACGAGTAATTAGAGAGTCAACAGCTACGTTGGTTATAACTAATGCAACCACGGCTGATAATGGTGAATATGGATGTATCCTGGTTTTAAAAAGTGGATCACGCAGTAGTTTCCCTAGGAGTAAAGCACATCTTATCGTTACAGGTTAGTATTTTAATTATAAGACAAATATATATTACATGAATATATTCTGTATGATTGTAATCGTCACTAAGAGAGAATAAGTAAGAGAGAGAAATTGGATATTTTACCACATTTGATAATTTTCTCGCTTTTTTTTATTTGCTGATACTCTAAAACGGACATGCAGAATATAACTGATATACAGACTATACAGTATTGTGTGAGCTATATAAAATGGACTAACAGAACGACTTATGTACGAAAACATTTTGCTCTTTAATAGTACAGAGCTAAAAATAGACTTCAAAGTGTACTTCATTTAACGTTAACTGTCAATACAAATATAAAAACCTGTCTACTATGGTCCGTAGATCAACACAAATAAATATTTCTTAGATTAGAGATAATTATCTTAATTATCAAAAGTTTATTAGATAATGCGTGTCTGCCCCGGCCCGTGTCTCCTCGTTGTCGATTTCATGTAATGCAAATTGAAAATTCTACTACTTTGAAGCTAATTATCTTAAAAAGGTTTAAATAACCAAAAAAAATAAAACCAGCACTAGAAAGAACAACATTAGAAGATAACATAGCAGAAATATCAACATTTTTGTGACACTACCACATATGTTTTTTCCCGGCTCTTTAAGGTAATGTTTTGTACTAAATTTAGATAATTATGTGCGAGTAACCTTACTTTGACGGATCCTAATTTCTTTAAAAATACTTCAATTATCTTAAAACGAATATATATCAACAGTAATATGTCTAATCTACCTATTGAAGTCAAAAAAATATTAAAGTTTAGGTTTAAGAATGATCTCGTGACATTCAAAGTTTGGCAAATTTACACTTGTCGCGCGTTGAATTTCTCGTCATTTCACCGAAAACGGTTTTTATTGTATTTCTTCCAAAATAAAAAACATTTCAACTAACCAACCCCCGTTCGGTTCCTTGCATACCTAGTCCTACCTGTACACAAAATATAAGCCAAATCTATTTTTTGAGTGTGGCCGCGAAAATCGAAATGTTTTTCGATTCTTACTGACATTCACTCTTAATGTTTTAATGATGTACGTTTATGGAGGACCTTTTAAAAATAAAGGCGATCATAGACCGCATGTGGTTACTCCCACTCTATGGTAGAAATATATCGAGATTGTACATTTATAAATTAGTGGGATTTGGAGGTATTATTCACAAAAGTGAATAAGGCCTAGTTTATACGTCGAATCTCACTTGTGCTGATTACAATTCAATTTCCAGGTTTGAACACGTCTGGGGTTGACAGCCCTGTTTATAGCGATTGTCGTTTCAGCGGCTATTCGCACCAATTTACTATACGAAAACTTTTGTCAAAAGCTCATTCTTAGAATAAAGCTCATTTAAAATTTTGAAGAGTGACAAACATACAGCAAAATGTGAGATTCTTGACCTTATATATGTTGATCTGACCTTAAAAATGCCAAAAATCGAAGGGCACTTCAATCGGTGTGTGATGACTCAGGCTAATGCCGGGCTAATGGTTTTGTTGTCAAAACAAATCATCCCTTTTCACGGTATTAAAAGTCTTATTAAACCTAAAAAACTTCATGAATAGTACAAATACACATTACAAGTTAACTTTCTTTAGACAGATATGAAGTAGCAGCCAAAATATAAACGCTTCGATCGTTCAAAGCTGGCCATTCTTTTGAATTTTCGACTGAAATTACAGTCGTCCGCCATTTTGAATGTTGGATTAACGCATTGACTGCGCATGTCGTTACGGACTGACAGACATTCTACACGATAACATAATGGTTCTCCGAGTAATCACAATTATTAACTATTTTCTTATTGTACAAATTAAAAGCGTATTATATTATCGCTGGTAAAAACGATCTAGTTTAACTGCGATTGACAATTGATTGATGATTATTCTAGAAACTCCAAAGTTTACAGTACGTCCAAATCCAACAACAATAACAACTGAACACTCGCATTTGACTATCAGCTGTACAGCGGGTGGTCCTCCAACACCAAACATCACGTGGGTGAGACAACGAGGCGTTACTAAGGCCACCATTACTAAAGGTGTTGGAAGTGCTAGATTATCTTTCGCGAGTATTTCCAGGCATGATAGCGGGAAGTACGAGTGCCAGGTAGTGAATAACCCCAACCAAAGTCCAGTTACAGCTAGTACAGTGATTACGGTCTATTGTAAGTACACTGAGGAAAATAGTCTTTTACAGTGCGGACACTCCAACTGGGACCACTTTAGATAAATTGATAATCAATCATATTGCAGCTTTCAGTTCAAGAATGTTATGAGCTTGAGAACATTACAATTTGATTGGCTTTATCAGTTCAAGTTCTGTCTTGTTCAAATGTTTTTTGATTGGACGGATTTGTCTAACTGGTCCCTGTTGGAGTGTCCGCTCTGTAAACAATACAAAAACATAGCGGTATTGAAGAAAGCAAAGTCTGACTTGTTTAGATGCATGCATGTATATAGTATTCCTACTGGGAACATTAATTGCATGCAGTGCCTCATCTTTCGCCAGTGAGATTTTCCTTCAGAAAGTCCCACGTGGTTAAATGAAAAATACCATCCCTCAGGCAATCATCCAAATATCACTATGGGGTAAGGAAAATTCTTAGTGATGTTCTTCTAAACGTACTTTTGTTTTCTCTTCGATCAGACAGACCTAACATAGACACATCTTTGTCCACTACTAATATCAGTTCCTGGAATGATAACATGGTGACATTAAGGTGTAAATATTCCAGTGCACTACTTGGTCCTACCTGGAAATGGTACCGACCCAATGGTGACCTTATAACTTCTAATATATACAGTATTACTGATGGTAGTGAGGTGAAAGTGGTGACTGGACAAGACAGTGGTGACTATGGCCGTTATAGATGTAAAGCAACTAATGTAGCTGGTAGTGATGAACACATTATTACTGTTACTCAGCTTTGTGAGTAGTACGGTGTAGCATTCATTCATTTATTTAATCATTCATTCATTCCTTCATCTATTAATTCATTTTTTCCTTCTTTCATTTGATTATTTATTCAATTAATCATCCATTAATAGTTTTTTTAATAGCAATTGTTTATTTATCTCAATCCATTTATAGCGGAGCTCCCGCACGGGCCGAAGGCTCGTGCGAGCGGAGCACCATACTTAAGAAAAAATGGTAATGCATCGAGTCTATTTTCGATGGTTTTTACACAGGTATCCCAAGCGTACGTCCGACGTCCGACGTCCGCGCCCATCGCGATGCTGATTGGCTGTTACATTTCGGCGGGAACAAAAGTGACGCGCGCGCCAAATAGCACTAGACCAACAAAGTTTTCTTTTATCTTAAAAAAGGCAAACAAACAACAACAAAATACTACTTGCTATTAGCAGACCTTTCATTAATTCAAAATAACAACGGAGAAAGATCGATGAACTTCGAAGAACATAAAGAGAGTTGTTACCGAAGAAGAACATAAACTTGAAGGACACAAAAACGAAGAAATTATACTAAAGAAAAGCAAAATACTGATTCCAAAAGATCAAGAAAACGTATTTGTAGATACCTTCGTAGAAGAATATTAAAAGACTACAGCAATTCAAAACAAATTGATAAAGAAGCGACCTTGTTTGTTATGAAAACTGTCTTCAAATTGCTTCCCTCGGCACAGTTTATTGAAGGATTTTCAAGCTTGGCAGTTGAACTATGAACAATGTTTAATCCATCAAAATTCAAGTGCATAAGCTTACATGTATTCGTCAAAATATGATCAATGTCATTGAAGAAAGAAAACCTCAAGAAAATAATCACCGATAAAGTAAGTTCAAGTGTTTTTATTATCCATGGTTCAAGATTATCATTTGTTTCAAGTTTTTGAGAGACAAAACTCAAAAATTAGTTCAATCTTCAACTCGTTTCGTCGTAGTTTTCGTGTAAAAGTACGTAGGGACTGTTTTGCAGCCTAGTTTTACCTCATAAATGGAAAACATCAAAGATGAATTGAAATACAAACATAATTTAAAATTGGTTGAATAACTTCTGTTTATTTAGCAATATTAACTATTTTATGCTTACTAAACGAGCTTTTTTAGTAGTTTTTACTTCAAAGTCGTTAAAGTTTTTTTTACAGAACAAAATGATGTTTTACACAAAGTTTTTCATAATAAAATACCTTGTTTTAAAATCCTTGTCTTTTCAAATCGATCTTGTAGAACTTATAATTCTTGAGGCGTTTAATTCCATTTCAAAATAACTTTTTGTTTTGTTTTATGATTTGCCATGACTACTTTTTAATAAATCTAATACAATGAAAAGGTTTAACCTTTTCTATCCGGAATCAAAACTAACTTTGGAAAATAAAAGAAGGTAAAAAGCGGCCGTAAAACGACTGTTCAGCCAAAGCACTTTTTCAAGGCGTTATCAAAAGCAAAATAAGCTTAATGACTTAAAAATAAAAGGGATAATAATAAGGCTATTCACACTATCGTTTGGGAATCGTATTTTCCATCAAAAACATTTCTGAACACTTTTTTGTCTGAACAACACTTTTGACTGAAGTGACAGTTGAAAATTTGAGAAAAACATGAAAAAGTGCATAGAATGAAAACGATAACCAACCTAAGAAAAAGCAGTGGAATTTATTACAATTTTTTTACTTACATTAAATCAATTTCCATTCATGAATTGTCCATTAACATGCTTTTATGGGACTTTTTTCAATGAGAAATCTCCGTCCCTCGTGTAAATGACAAACTTTCCTTTCGTGCGTTGCGTTACATGATGGCGTCATCTACATCGATAGCCAATGAGGTTTTTGACATTATGTCAATCAAAAAGAGAGCGAGAAATATCTTACATTTTACTGGCTTTTCCAGGGCTTTGTTTTGATTCTCTCTCCGCGCGCTGAATCTCCGAAAGGTTATATTTTTCGATGAAAAATGCTATATAAATTACAATAAACAGTAAGTTGTATAATAAATCCCTTATTAGATATTTTCTTGGGTATTACGGGCTGGCATTTTACTCATTGCTTGCTGATTAAACGTACGCAACTCGTAAAATATCAGCACGTATATTAATTATACCCAAGAAAATATCTAATAAGTGGTATTTCCATGCACATATTGATGTTGTAAGAAAAAATTAAACTGGGAGCTCCGCTATTAGGTATTACCTAATTTGTATATTATATTTAGTTATCTATTCACTTATGCTAATATACAAATTAGGTAATACCTAATAGCGGAGCTCCAGTTTAAATTGTTCCTACAACATCAATATGTGCATGTAAATAGTTTTTGTGCATGGGCCATGCCCAATCTGAACTGTAATTATTTTAGTTACGTAACCGCAAAAGACAACTACAAAATATAGGTGGAACGGAATTATTTACTTTCTGAGCAAATAATAATCTGCGATATATATATTTTCGATAAAAATTCAAAAACCTTATTTATCACGCATACAAAGTACTATATTTTTCAATAATTTTATGCTCAAATTATGAAAAAGGTATTTTATATATGTGCATGATGAATTATTGACTAAAAATCCAACCCAAACCATTTATGTTTTTAAAATATGAACCAATTAAAAAACTTCGATATCTCTTTAACTTTTCTAGAGAAACAAAATTAGGGGTATTATTCACGCGTTTTTGAAAGATATGAATTTTTAGATTTTATTTTTTTAGTTCAAATCGCACAAAAATTCGTGACGGCATCACTTTGTGTCACGACACGCGTACATTGGCGTGTTTGCGAATGACAAGGCACCTTCACCTGGCATTTTCGCTTCAAACACAAGACAAAACGCTGAGAAAAATCAAGATTTTGAGCTTCATATTGACAAAAACGTTACTTGAATAAGTACTAAATAGGATGATAACTATGTATTAAAAGGAAAAAACGGAATTCTAGAGCATTTCTTTATGAAAAAAACCTTTTCATCGCATTAGATTTAATATTAAAAAAAAGTAGTCATGGCAAATCTTCAAAATTCAAACAACACAAACGACCTGAAAATTCTTTTGAAGTGGAATTAAAGACCTTAAGTATCAACCAACAAAGGATCGATTTGAAGCTTAATTATTTCAAGTTTTTAGGTGTTTTTTTTTTTTTTCACGCTCGTTATCAAACAATTTTTCTCTCAAAAAACTGACTTGAAAAAATAATTCGTTGAACTTACTTTATCGGTGATTATTTTCCTGAGGTTTTCTTCTTCTGGATGACATCGATAATATTTTGACGAATACATGTATGTACTTGAATCAGTTTTGATGAATTAAGCATGGATCATAACGGCCAAGCTTGAAAATCCATAAAAAAAACTGTACTGAAGGAAGCATTTTGAAGATAGTTTTCAGAACGAATAAAGTCGCTTTATTTTCAATTCTTTTACGTTGCTGTAGTCTTTATTCTTCTACGAAGTTTTATCTACAGACAAGTGTTCTTGGCCTTTCAGTCTTTTCCTTTTCTTGGGATAAATTTCTTCATTTTTGTCTCCTTGAAGTTTATTTTCTTCTTTGGTAGTCTTTATTCTTCCAGAAGTTTTTTTCTGCAGACACGTTTTCTTGGCCTTTCAGTCGTTTTCTTTTATTTCTACTGTTAAATTTCTTCATTTTTGTATCCGGCCTGAAATTATTTTCTTCTTCGGCCAAAACTATCTTTGTTTTCTTCGATGTTCATCTTTCTCAGTTGATATTTTTAATACTGTATTTTGTTGTTTGTTTGACTTTTTTGTCGATAAAAGAAAAACCTGCAGTTTTCGGGTCCTTTCGGGCGCTGCTATTCCGTGCGCGGGCGTATCACTTTCCCGACGAAATGTAACAGCCAATCAGTATCGCGATGGGCACGTTGAACGGACGTGCGCGCCCGCGATCCTACGTGTCGGTTGACGAAAAATCAACTCGATGGGTTACCATTTTAGTATGGTGCTCCGCTTGCTCACAATTGGATCATTCATTTGTTCGAACATAAACTGTTAGTAATTAATCATTTTATGTCTAGAGACAACATTAATTAGAACCTTATCTCGACAACATTAAAATTACGTTTTGTTTTATAGGTCCTCCACAAGGACCACTCGGCATGGATGTTGTATCTATTCAACCATCATCAGCAGTCATTATCTGGACAAGACCAGTGTATAATGGTGGTAGTCCAGTCACTGGATACAAGGTATTGGTTAATTCTACCACCATTCACATCAATACATCAAACGTTCTTCATCATAAAGAAACCACAGGTCTACATGATGATACAGTGTATGAAGTTAAAGTATTGGCCAGGAATATTGCAGGATATGGTGATGCCTCTAGTAAAGTGTTCAAAACTAACAAACAAGGTACATTTGACATAT
The DNA here is from genome assembly GCA_949775045.1 of Metridium senile. NCBI lineage: Eukaryota > Metazoa > Cnidaria > Anthozoa > Actiniaria > Metridiidae > Metridium > Metridium senile. The sequence continues at coordinate 4,787,972 of OX459106.1, forward strand.
TCTATATATATATTCACTGATAAACATTTGTAGTTTTTCACGGGATTAAGTTAAAAGCAGAAATGTGTAAAAGGATCGATTTCAGATTCGAGTAGGACATTGTTTCCTGATTCAACAGTCTTGTTTTTTAAAATATGATACTAGGCAAATGTAACTGCTTGGATGTGATGTAAGAGCCAAATCAAATTTAGAGAGGTGCACAAAACGTGAGAGCTGCGTGAACTTCAGTATCTGAGAACTGAAACGTATTTTCCTGGTTTCGTCAGTGAAATCGTTGCAGATGTGACAACATCGTGGTCTTGTGGATCGAAAAATAGATAAACAGTACGAATTATAGATTCCTGCCATGTGCCATTTGGGAAAACGCTCTTCCATTGCCTGCAAAACTGGGTAAAATAAGGATTTGAGTACTATTGTAAAAGCTTTGTAAGAGGAACCTTTTGTTGTCAGTTGTTCGACCGCTATTTCTAAATTTTCTTCTCTATTTTCCTTTATATTCATTTTATCATTCATCTTTGTTTTTATATATAGGAATCACCGTCAATTCACCATCAACATCATTTGACACATGTTATGGTATGTAACATATAGCGATTGGTATAACTGGAACGGCCATAATAATAATAACATTAAATGATAATAACAATAAAGATGATCACAGACATAATGTAACGATAAAGGTAATAATAAAGAAAGCTACGACGGCGACATTGACTGTCACGATAATGATGGCGATAAGAGAAGTGATAAGAATGGTGATTACGATGACAATTACAAGGATAGCGATTACAATAACGATTAAAAGGGAAAAGATAACGATACCAACGTAAAGATTATAGCGATAAGAAGTATCAATAACTATAACAATCATAACGATAAAGATTAAAATAATGATTACGATTGCTATAATTAACGAAAATTTGTTTTTGTAGGTGCTGTAGTAGTTGGCGTGTTAGCATTCTTTCTCTCTGTGTCTTTACTGGTGATCATCATGTATGTTGTGTACACCATATGGACACGTAACAAGACAAACTCAGGGCAAGAAAATGCATCAGTTGAGATAACGCCACCGACATCTTATTCAGCACCAAATAATACACAAATCGCGCTGACAAGAGATGAGAACAGACGATTGCCTATACCAGTCGTACTCAACACACAAACTGAGTATGATATACCAGGAAATCCAGACAAGACAGAGACCAGTCAGGACCATTATCAGCAGTTGAACCCTGCAACATTACAACACGATCCCACAGCGCAGTACGAACCTTTACGTATTAAACACGTTACTAATACTGATCAACGTAATGACACGTATGAGCCGTTACGTTACCGACCTGCGGAATATCAATCCCTACAAAGGCGTTCTAATGAAAACAGTGCTTCTTTCATCTAAGTTTAGTTGCAGAGTTATCAACAGTCACTTATAGAGATTCGATGTTCGCAAATGTGTAGTTTAATGTAAACAATACCAATAATATTGTAGTTCCCAAGGGACGTAGCACTATCAAATCGACTTATTGACTTATTGAACAAAACGCAGTCTAACTGGATATGTCTTTAAGTTCAGCAATGGTCACACAGCCATCACTCTTTACGTAACAGAATTGAGAACATGCAGTGAACGCAAATGAAGTATAATATAAACAACACATCTTATAGTTTGCAATGGTCGTAGTTTTATCAGCCTAAAAATCACTTATTAAATCACAAATCAAACGATTGGTTGTCTATAATTGCAACTATATTGCAATTATTTATAAGATTTACATTATGTTACCATCGTTATACTCCACTGATTATAGAATACTTTCTTTGGGTCCAAAACCATCCCTTAGGAATCATCTAAAACCCATGTTGCAGCGCCATATTTTCACGACCACACTTAGCAGCAATTACCCTATGGTGGGCTTGAGAAACACCTTTTACCACTTTATTGTCTAGCCTCCTCCGCAGGCTACTCCATAGGGATTCCTTTGTTAACACGATCGGGATTCATTTGGTGAAATATTTGTCAGGGAAGAACTGGGGACAAGTGAGGGAGAGACAAAAACACGGAGGAGTAGCAGAGGAGGGTGCTCACGGTTCGCAAAGGATCACGGGCGATAAACAGATTTTCGCTTCAGTTCTGTGTGAATTGAATGTTGTCGCGTGCGGAGCTCAGTGGAGCTCAAATGAACGGTCGATACTACTGTCAAAACGAGCATCAAGGCATTTTTTCATAAAGGACGTTCAGGAAAGAGTTCATATTAATAATTTGGCGAAAACTTAAGTATCGGTTCATGGTTATTGTTTTCTACATCGAACAATTTTGTCGTGTGCTAACAATTTGACCTTTAATGACAGTAATGTTAAAAGAAGTGATTGTGTGACCGGTAGCCAGACACTGTTGTAACTCCGTGCCCAATTATTTGTTTTTAATAGCATATCTTTTAGAATCAAAACATGAGATTCTTATTAAACTTATCTGAGTAGTTCTGTGTGCTATCCATTTGTTTGGCAATCGATTGATTTGAGCTCGACTCCTAATGATATCGGAGTGATCGACCGGCAGTCAATTTCTCTTATAAATCAAATGAATCATGCGACTTTATTCCATATAAACTGCTAAACTATCTTTGTTTAGATGCCTGAATATTTTTTACGAACAAACATTGATGTTTTATCGTCACATGTTTACCTATGATTCACTGTCGGAAAACAAATTACTCAGAAATACTAGTGTTCGGCAGAGGATTAGCATAACAACAGTCGTAAACAATTAAGAGGCTGTCCGTGTAAGAATCGACCACCCGATTTTTGGTGGAACGCCGATTTCCTTCAAACTTTCTGTGTTAGACAATCAATCTATGCAATAAACAAATATGGCAATCTTTTTGATTTTAGTGGCTTTTTAATATTTTTTTGGGAGTGACTTTCGATACCGGTCGAAAACATGAAAATTGCCATTTTTAATATGCAAATTTAGGGCTTGCGTTGGAGTGTCTCAAAAATCATCCTTTAACTTGATTCAACTGAAATTTCCACACAATAACAAGCCACTCAATTAGTGTTGTTCCAGTAAAAATCATAGCATTTCGTTGAAATTTCAATTTATTATAGATTTTTGGAAGAAACCGTAATTTCACAATTTTACTGTTGGCACGATACTACCAATATGCAAGTGGAGTTTTCTTGAAAGTCCAGACCATTCCAAAAGCGAGATAGTGATAGTAGTTTAGTCCTAGGACCAGTGTATCAGAATCAGCAAAAACATTTTTAGGACCTCCTCATTCTAAGCTGTAAGATCACTTAGAATTTGGCTAAAATACCAATTTCGTACTGAAAATATGCAAATTTCCGGTGATTCTTTTTTCTCAGAAAACTGCCACATTCACCCATATTCACTTCAAACCTTTTATAAAAAGGTAAATTGTTGAGTTAAATCCTAAATTAATGCTTAAAACTACAAGAAAGGCCTTTAAAAGTAAAAAAGTACTGCGACATTCTGGCGGCGCGACATTGTTTACTTAACACTGCTGTCACGGCATTCACCTGTACAGTACTTTCTAACTTTAAAAACCTATTCTAACGAATATTTAGCATGAAAAATGGTTTAAAATAAATACAATCACGATTTCCTTGCTTCTTTGACATCTTTTATTGTTGTTAGAATTATTTAAAGGGCATTTAGTTTTAAATAAACTTGTCACGCAATCCTGTAGTTTGCCGCTTTTTGTGAGATATCCCATGGAATTTTTATATCTTAAAATACGTTATTGGACGGCTTAACCGCTTGCATGATTCTGTAAAAAAAATATAAAAATTGGATAGCTAGTGTATTATGGATATATAGATATTCTTTTCTTCCCTTTCAAAAAACAAATTGTGCCTTTTAGATAACCGCGTCATATTAGTGCTATTTTTAGAACATCGATCGAGTAAGTTTTGATGCAGTTTTTTCATCTTTCTCGTTTGATTAGAGATTAGCATTAGATCCTATTGACTTGAACAGTATTATATATATTTCCGTATAAAATGTAAAGTCATATTATTTCAATGCACTAGTCAATTGAAACCCCCGACCATCGGAAAACATATCTCCGTGATTGTGAACATATGATATTTCCAAGTAGAAACCCGCTTTTTAAAAAACAATTAAACATCCAGAGAAGCCTTTCACAGCACAATATGATTATATATACTCTAACGACTTATAACCGGCGACAAAATAATATATATCATTCAAAGAGTTCTCGAGGCTCTACTGTCCGCTCGATTTTGAGTGAGAGTCTTATAAGAGAATGACTGAGGACTTACAGCGATAACAATCAGAAATCTTGAAAAGTACGGCGGTCTTTTTCCACGCATAGTCATGTATTACACATCAAAATGTCCGTAAAAGAATGGTGTTTTCGAATCCATGGCTACTTATATATGGCTACTAAATATAGCCCATATTGTAACTTGACATGAGAATAGTCGCACAATCCTCTTGTAAAAGTGATCAAACCGTTAACTTTCAACCCCCAAAAGTACGTGTACTTTTTGAACGGAAAGTAGATCAAAATCATTTGATAAGGTCAACAAAAGATTGATGAGGTAGCTGTATCCATGGCTACTTTTTTTACTTTTCTGCAGATATTTTGAGAAAAGATCGAAAAACCACGATTTTGTGGTCTTATTTCTACCATTTTGACTAGGCGCATTGAAGCGTGACGTGTAGCGGGTTTATAGCTGACCAAATGTTAACACGTCTTTTCCGACGATTTGACTAGTGCATAATATCCAACACTCGAAAGTGTGATTCATCAGGTTTTCAAACACCATAAAAATGGGACCAAAAAAACTCGGCTGCACCTCGGTTTTTTTTTTTTCAACCCATTTTTCGGTGTTTGAAAACCTGATGAAACACTCTTTCTCGTGTTTGATATATTACTAAAACATCAGTTTAAAAAAATTATGATAATTAGTGGCGGCCATTTATGAAAGTCCTCTGTTTGAAATGAAAAAATGAAAATGAACAACCATGCATCGGACAGCATTTACTTAAGCTCCGCCCTCTTACACGTCATTGCAATACAAGCTAAGAGATTTTGCTGCAATAGAAAAGATAAGATTTGTAGAATGAAAATATTCTGACTCTATGGAAAATACCAATTAGTTAGACCCAATAGACGCTATAGAAATCGACATAATCGGCTTAATGTTGAACAAACAATGTGGATATAAAAAAAATGTCATTATGTTGTTGATAAGTCATGAAAGCCATGTATAAATAAATATCGAATGAATATAAGTGTACATGTAGGCTTCATTCGTTTCGTGTAATTGACTAAAAACAACACTGAAGATTATTTGTCAAATGCGTTTATTTTGCTTGGATTGCGTGACATGAAAATGTCAATTTTTATGAAACACGTTGATAAACTGTAGCGGCGTGAGGATTTAATATTAAACAATAAATTACGAAGAAGCAGGCAAGTGTAGTTCGTCAAACGATTTGTTATTTTTTAGTTATTTCAAGTAGTCAATATTTTGCGGACTTATAGTGTGCATTTCAAAACAACTTGAGGTCTATGAACAAATAATAGACACACATATAACTATAAGCCTAAAAACGGAAATAACATTACAGAACAAGATAACTCAGCACTATTTATCGTGTATTTTTACTCGCAAGCAGCATTCGATCGATCTACTTTGCCTCTTAAACATGTATAAATTATACAACTATAACTGTGTAGTAAATGTATTTCTCAATAAATAGATTGATGTCATATGGTTGATTTTCGAATTCCAGCAATAAGCTTGAAATACAATAATCATACAAATACAAGCAATGAATATCAGTGTATACTTGGATGATTCGAACCATACACCATATATATATAGATAGATAGATAGATGTATATAGCGAAGGTAATTTCAAATCTAAAATACCAATGTATAAACATAAGGCCTAGTCTGGGACCTTAACTCGCCTTAACTCGCGCAAACTCGCCTTAACTCGCACAAACTCGCATTAATTCGCACAAGCTCGCAGTAAATTACTCAATGTCATAATGCACAGGGAATTGCCTTAACCTCATCTCACAAAGCTGAAATATACACATATAAGTCATGTTCTTTTAGTGTCACTCCAAATTATGGGATTTTTCCTTAACTCGCCTTAACTCGCAGCATTGAAATTTGGATTTTCCCTTAACTCGCCTTAACTCGCCCAAACTCGCTCCGAGTTAAGGCGAGTTTAGGTCCCAGACTAGGCCTAACATAGTAAGATTTCTGTTTCTAGTCTAGAATACAAATAACTTCAAAACGAAGTTTTAGTCCGGGAGCATATGTCGCTAAAATAACTCCCGTGGGAATTTCATGAAGAAAGCAAGCCAGTAGGTTAGTTGTGTCAAGTGGACCTTGGGGAACCCAAAAAATGTTGTTGGCAATTTTGTAAAGCGTTATGGGGGATTTTATAGGGGGGTTGAAATATGACCCATGAGAACCAGCATGGAAACGAGGCTGAAAATCTATATTTGCTCATAACATCTATATTAATCACTGAATTGAGCCTAAACTCACCAGTTATACTAAGTTAACGGCTCTGAAGCCAAAAAAGTAGAGATATTGCTATAAAAGGGGGTCACGTGACCATTCTAGCATGGAAACGAGGCTGAAAATCTATATTTGCTCATAACATCTATATTAATCACTGAATTGAGCCTAAACTCACCAGTTATAATAAGTAAACAGCTCTGAAGCCAACAAAGTAGAGATATTGCTATAAAGGGGTCACGTGACCATTCTAGCACGGAAACGAGGCTGAAATCAAATAAAAAGCGCAAATGCTATCGAAATAATAATAATAATATATATAGCTTATATAGCGCTTATTCAAGTCTGTTCTAAACGCTTAAAATAAAAATATAAAATACAAAAATGGATATGATTACAATGAAAAAGCTAATTTAAATGAAGCATTTATAGCCAAATTGGCCAATTACACTTAATTATCAGTCTTAATGCCAATTTAGTGTTTTTTTTGTATTATAGGGATCACGCTGGGAAGTATTGATCGAAACGAAGTAGAAATCTTATAGTTTATTCACCAATTTTAATACATTTAGACTTAACTCTTTGGTCATTCGATGAATTCAGCATAGAAGCAAGGCTAGAATGCTCTTACCTTCGGAAACTGATATTTTTAGATAGACCCATATTTGCGTATCAATATTTCTATCAAATCTAGAAAACAATTAAGTTTCATTATTTTACATGAAGAAGCTAGTGTTTTTTTTCCCTTATAACTATGTACATATCTAAACGGTTCGATTTGATTCACTTTCATCATCGTCTATGACTGGCTTGTAGATATTCTGACATGGCTCATCCTGATCAAAGCATGCACAGAGTTCTGTACACTGAAACTTTGCATCGATTGGTTGAGAACTGTTTCTTGCAATTACATCTAACTAGCTCAATGACAGCTGATGGTGCTGGTGGCAGCTGCGTCATTATTGGGGACCATACTTCATATCCTTCTTTCCCCAGCCATAGTTTTCTGGAGATGGTATTTCTGCATGGGTTGGAAACGATGTCATTGTTCCAAATCATGGTCTGGTAGTGGGCACGTAAGATTGCTTGACGCAGTGCACCTTGCGTTGGGGGCAGTCTCTTGTGAAACAACAACCAACAGAGATCTTTCGCTTTAGTGAGGGGTGTGCTTTGGAGATAGACCTGGCATAAGAACTTCTCGATAGCCTCCAAAACATGATCTGACGTTTCCACAGTTATGCCTAGGTTTGACATTTCAGCTACAACATCTTCGTTTGAGGCAAGAAATGCTTTCCAGCATGATTGCTTCCCCTTACCTGCAAAACGAGCCTGTGTTGTCTACACCACTTATGGCATGGAAAGTAGGAAGAGCAGCTATCCTCTCTGTCCCTAGTGCTTGAAACATTGGTTGTAGCTTTATTGATCTGTAATCACACCCTCTGCCTGACAGATGAAGTATTGCAACACAATTGAGGATATCGCCGAAGAGCAAGCACCAAGACATCAGTGTCGGGAGAATGAATACGGATCTCACTGGCACCGTCTATTGTGGCACCCACTGCGTGCAGTAGCTTCTTTTGAAGACATTGGTATGTCATATCGGTCAAACACCAAGCGCAATTCATTCAGACTTCCATACTTCTCTAGAATCCTTTCAATGAAGTGATCAGCTAAATAGGCACAGTTCTTGATTGCTTTTGGCTTGTCAAGAGACTGGAGCTCTGCCATTCCATGTATGATGCTGACTAACAAGGTTGATTCAGTAGATCTTGCTGTGGCGCTGTTTCTTCTTTGCTCTGTGCTCAGATGACGTAGATGGTAATTTTTCTAGGATGGCCATAAGTGCACTTTTGTTAGAGCAGCATAACATTGATCCATCTGATGCAAATAAAGATCTGGGAACTGCGGAAAACTCAAAGGTGCCTACTGCTTCTTTAATGTCAATCTCTGGACGACTTCTGCACACCATCATCTCAAACGCGCAAATAAGGACCTGTCCTCTCTCAGCTCAATCACACCTGTATTTGTAGACACTTTCAACTTCCGTGCATTGTTCTACCATCTAAGGAGTTTTCGCTTCGTCATTCTCGACCAAATGTTGACTTTTTCTGTTTGGATGCGGTCTTTAACAAACACTTCAAAAAGTGTTTGTCCTATGGTACTTTGATCGCACATATCTGTCTTGATTGATACCATCTGGCATGGCTACTTTGCCGGGTTATGATGTTAAAGATGTCTGAACTCTCATCTTTGAAAGGATTGGTAAATCCTTCAATAGTCGTCATCAGTACTTGGATGTTTTTGTGTTCTCTTGATAAGACAGCTGGAGTATTGTCGTGATGATGCTTGAGGCACTTGGATTTCACACCAGCCATACTTCTGGCTTGCCACTTCAGGTGCTATCAAGAAGAACTTGGTGCGGGCTATGTCATTAAGGGTGATTCCTACCAATCCTCTGTTTATTTTCATTGAGCGATTCAAGTGCTCCAATCCATGGTCAGTTTCCAGCAGCAAACTCAGCATAGATTTCTGGATCTGAACTCTCGAAGGAAATCATTTCCGCAAATTAGAGGGGAACCATACGAGCCTAGTTCAATCAAACACTACCACAGGAATGCCATTTCTTATAAATTGTATAAATATTGATTGTATTCTAGTAAAATACGAAAAATAATGGTGATAGTAGTAGAAATAATGACAATAGCAAAACAATGCTAGGTTGCTAATAACACAAACAAAAGAATGACAAATATGAATGACAACTTCCAATGGGTAAAACATTATAGCCTCGCTTCCATGCTGAATTCATCGCAAGACCCAAGAGTAATAAAATCAAGATACTATTTCCAATTTGGAAGTCTAAATGTATTAAAATTGGTGAATTAACTATAAGATTTCTACTTCGTTTCGATCAATACTTCCCAGCGTGATCCCTATAATACAAAAAAACACTAAATTGGCATTAAGACTGATAATTAAGTATAATTGGCCAATTTGGCTATAAATGCTTCATTTAAATTAGCTTTTTCATTGTAATCATATCCATTTTTGTATTTTATATTTTTATTTTAAGCGTTTAGAACAGACTTGAATAAGCGCTATATAAGCTATATATTATTATTATTATTATTTCGATAGCATTTGCGCTTTTTATTTGATTTCAGCCTCGTTTCCGTGTATAGAATGGTCACGTGACCCCTTTTATAGCAATATCTCTACTTTGTTGGCTTCAGAGCCGTTAACTTAGTATAACTGGTGAGTTTAGGCTCAATTCAGTGATTAATATAGATGTTATGAACAAAAATAGATTTTCAGCCTCGTTTCCATGCTAGAATGGTCACGTGACCCCCTTTTATAGCAATATCTCTACTTTGTTGGCTTCAGAGCCGTTAACTTAGTATAACTGGTGAGTTTAGGCTCAATTCAGTGATTAATATAGATGTTATGAGCAAATATAGATTTTCAGCCTCGTTTCCATGCTGGTTCTCATGGGTCATATTTCAACCCCCCATAAAATCCCCCATAACGCTTTACAAAATTGCCAACAACATTTTTTGGGTTCCCCAAGGTCCACTTGACACAACTAACCCACTGGCTTGCTTTCTTCATAAAATTCCCACGGAATTACATAAGCTCCTGGACTATTTAAGGAAAGCGACTGAAGATAGAAATTAAGTCCAGCGTAAAAGGTGATGATCATATTACGAACCAATCGAGTGTTTTTGACCAACGAAGAAATTATACCAGTGTTGACTCCATAAACCGGCGCCAAAATCATGTTCGCTTTTGTATGAGCTTGTTATCTATATCTCCGTGTATTTATAGTTGTAAAATTCATAAATAATTAATGAGGCGCAAAACCAATGAAGACACTGCAATTGAGTCACATGTAGACCTTTGTAAATACCAATACACATGAAGTAGCTAAAAGCACGGGAAGGGTTTGAAAAGTCATCAGGGAAAAGTTGGGGTTGATGAATTATTAATCAGTAAATTAACTTGTAATACAGATCCCATGCTGTCCTAATTAGTATTCATAACTTTTGATACAGGTCATCTTATTTGAGAATGCATATTTTGTTTCGGTGAAAAAAAATTGTGTTAATAAAAGACACGAAACAGATTATTATCCACACTTTGTTTAATGAACTTTCAATTCTTCATTGTGAAATATTACAATACAGTTTTTTTGTTCGTAAAGGCAATATTAATATTGCAGTTATTGAAAACTAAATTAAAGAACACCTTACTTTCATTATCATTGCTTTGCCACTTCCCCAATAAACTTGGATAACCAGAAGTTAAGAGTTTTCGCAGACATTTCTTCAAATGGGACTGTCAAATCTTCCACGTTCGTCATATCGAAGCCATCCCAACCACACGTCTCCAATTGTACTCGTTTATTTGTTCTTGTTTGCTGCCATTCAGTAAAGACTTTTACACACCATTTGGTATTGTATGTTGTATTCTTGGGAACCACTTTTGAAAGTAAAATTCTCTCTTCGTTTTTGCTTTTAGGTTCTCGAAAACGAGCCGCCATCTTCGACCTCAACTCTATACTAACAAACGGCTTACAAATAATTCAATAATAAATTAATTCAAAGCCATAAGTGAGGCAAATGAATACTAATCTCTTGAGACCTAGATGCTCACGATTTCACTTTTCTACACAATTTTGAATGACAATAAGGAAACTCACTTGATTGCCCTTCATTGTCTTAGCGGTTTAATCCATTCTACAAGGAATATAAACATTCACATGCAATCTCAATGAATTCTATATTGATTGGTTTTTGCGCCTTATTCATTATTCTTTGATTTCACAAGTAATGTACAATATTCGCGTCCAATCTGTATGGGCTTTACAATGGCTCGCCTGCGGCTCGCCATTGTAAATGCCCATACAGATCTCCCGCTCATATTGTATATATTACTTATAAACGGTATCGCTTCTGATACGAGATATACTAATATTACGACACTGAAATAGGTTAACAGTACTAGTATAAATATACAGAGATTACAACATACGCTTCCTGCGCGGATAACTGATATTATTATACATTTTACTAACTACATTGAATTGATCTGATTGGCTGAGAGCACACGGCTAAATCTGAATAGCATGTGAACTTGACAGTGATAATTGCATTGTCTGTAGTTATCACTGTCAAGTTCCCAGGCTCTCTCCGTTCTCAGGGAGTTGATGTGAAAATGGCAGCGAGATTTGCTTGTTATTGTCTCTTTTACCTGATTATAATTGTACTTTTACTTTAAAAAATGTATAATAAAACAATTATTGAATTCGGTTTTCGCATGATATCGTAAATTATCAAGACCTCGAGTCAGTATTATCTGCCTCAGCCAGGAGGCTTCGGCAGATAACACAGACCTCGGTCTTGATAATTTACGATATCATACTCAACCTCATCCAATAATTGCTTATTGTCTCGTAGTTCTCATTGATAATATCACGTTGATATAGCCAGGAATTATTTGTGTCTCGGTCGACCGAGTTTAATTAGAACAAACGAAGCCTTCAGGTCTATTTCATAACAACAACACCCCTCGATTTGTGTTTCAAAAACTACCAGCCTTCACAGTATTCTTATTGATATTTTTGATTATATCAGGTTGAAAAAGTATTTTTTTTCAGACTTAGTACAGCTCCAGACTACATATTGTTCTAAACAAAAACACTTAAAAAACATTTTGTTGTTGTTTAATATTAACTCTGGTTTAACGATATCCTACCAATCCCCTCTTAGTTAGGTCACTTTGGTTTGCGCGTTCAACATGCGATTCGTTATTCGCTTTTGGCAGGCATTCCTCTTCTTCTTTCTCTCTGTTTATCCCCTTCTCCCGTTCGATTTTTTCTCTGCACCACTTGAGGCCCGATGAATAGGATCTTGACAAATGCTATTTTTTTTCCTACCGGGGTGACAATAGCAAGTTGTTCATGTTTACTTCGCCCTGATTGGCTAGTTCCCTCTAAAATATTGACTTAGTTGTATTTGTATCATTGGCTTTGCTCGACCTAATTGCGTTATGATTTGATGCCTTTAGGTCAAAACCAATTGCAACATAGAGACAAGCCAATAGGTTTTATGATATGCTAAGTAAACATCATATCACCCCCACCCCCTCCCCCTCACTACGCTTCTCAAGTTATCAGACCAATGATTTTAATATCATGCTTTATGTTTATTTATGGCACAATGCATAGATATAATAGTACCATCCGGTCATCATTCACTTTCAGTATTACCAAAGCTGTTTAGCATATCACGACATCAACCAAGTTTTACAATATATATACGATAAACGGTAAAATGTTTGATAAAAGTTTCTAGCCATTTACATAAATATTCTACGAAGGTTAATACTTTTCTGCTGGCTTATTATTCGAAACTACACTAAATATAAATTATTCTGTTGCCTGTGGAGTGGAGCAACTCCATTATATAAGGTGAGATAAGTTATCTTTTTATTCACAGTAGAGCGAAAACACTTGAGAACCATGAAACAAAATCAATGTTTAATTTCCTTTTGTATTTGATATTTCTGGTTGAGTGATACCGACTAAATAGTCACTAAATAAAAACTATTAGTTAGTAACTATTTTGTTTTTATTTCATGGTTCTAGTGTTTTCGCTCTACTGTCTAGCATAATTTATTATATTAAACTTAGTTGAACGTTGACTCTGGATGTTCAACATTTACATATATTTTGTGTCGACAATGATGACAGCAATCACTGAACTGAATATTGAAATCCTTTGGATAGGTTGGTATCACAAAAGAAAATTTGCTGATATTAATATTGGTGTGTTTATTGTGTACATTTACTTAGTGCCATGTCCTGTTTCTTGTGTCTAACTATCTATGGATTCCTTGGTCTGTGCTCGTTACTTCCGCCATTAGGTAAGCTGTAACGATATAGAAATACTAAAAAGATAAATAAAAAAAAGCAGAAAAATAAAAAAGCAGAAAAATTGAAATATACAATGATAAAAGATAATAATAACAAGTTATTTGTTATATAATTTAAGAGTCATTGTCTGAGAAAACCGGGCAGGTGCGAAAGATGGGGGTCGGCCGATTTCCTTCAAATTTATACCATTTAATAGGCATCTGATATAAATAAGAATGGCCAAATATGAGCATCAACGGACTTTTACTTTTCGAGTTTACCACCCCCCTCGGTTTTGGCTCCAAAAAGACCAAAAATGACCTAAATTTTAGCTCAACTTTGAGTGGTTCTAAAATCCAAAGTATGATGCTGATCGACTTCTTTTCATTTCTATCCAATTCTTTGACGTCTAAATAGTACATCTATGGTAATAACTACTAATTTCGAAAAATATTTTTTGTCAGGCGCTTTGTTATTTATCGTCTTCACGTCTCACTTTGAGCGACGACGCGATTTTAGCCAAATTCAAAAAATGTTTTCTCAAATTAGCGGCAGTTTTTTTCCAATTTTTTTGCATCTTCTAATAAAAGAAGGGTTTCTTGTTGTATTTCAACAAACTAAAGCGCGGGACCTTTTTTAGTTTGAAAATAAAACAAGCTCAAAGTCAATGAATTTGCATAAATTAACTAACCAATTTTCCGCTAATTAGCATACACGATAACATATAAACTATTTTTAGATGAACGAATTAAGCACATAATGATCTCAAATACTTCGGAAACTAAGTTTTGTTGGATATTTGATAACACTAGAACCTGTTCTATATCTTTCGAGTTCACTAATCCACACTTGATGACAATCAAAAAACTTGAAGACCTTCCCGCGAAAGTCAATCTTCAGTACCATTATTCGTTATATTGTGTTCTTACTAAATCTGGCTTAATGTTATGGGAAATCCTCATTGATAGAAGGTTTAGTTATTCTATTGGTCCTCTTTTGGATTTGATATAGTTTTGATTTCTTACAGGACAATTTAAAGGGTAATTATGTAAATTAGTTTGACATATGAACGAAAACGGAGTTGAATTACACTTTTATTTTCAAATTGAATATTGCCTCTTGTAAAAGTGTCAATACTACTTGTAGATGCAGTACCAACTTCCTCGACAGTTTTACTAGCAATGGTCTGAAACTGAAGATCGATGCACCTAGTATCATGTCAGTACTCAACAACTATATCAATCAGTGGTATAGCAACATCAGCCGATAACAATATTGATCGATAACAATGTTAACGACAATAGCAACAACAACAACAACAGCATGCAAAAGTTAAAACAACAATAATACTAACAACAACAACAATAAGTACACTTAGTCTAACAATAACAACGACGCCACCAAGAATGATATTAACAACAACAACATGAACGGCGCCACCAAGAATGATATTAACAACAACAACATGAACGACGCCACCAAGAATGATATTAACAACAACAACATGAACGGCGCCACCAAGAATGATATTAACAACAACAACATGAACGGCGCCACCAAGAATGATATTAACAACAACAACATGAACGGCGCCACCAAGAATGATATTAACAACAACAACATGAACGGCGCCACCAAGAATGATATTAACAACAACGACGACTGCGCCATCAAGAATGATATTAACAACAACAACAACAACAACGTCCCCACCAAGAATGAAATTAACAACAACAACAATGATGCCACCAAGAATGATATTAACAACAACAACAACGTCCCCACCAAGAATGATATTAAAAACAACTACAACAACAACAACAACAACAACAATGGCGCCACCAAGAATGACATTAACAACAAAAACAACAACAACGGCGCCACCAAGAATGATATTAACAACAACAACAACAACAACGTCCCCACCAAGAATGAAATTAACAACAACAACAATGATGCCACCAAGAATGATATTAACAACAACAACGACAACGACGCCACCAAGAATGATATTAACAACACCAACAACAACAACGACACCAAAAATTATATTAACAACAACAACAATGGCGCCACCAAGAATGACATTGACAACAACAACAACAACGACACCAAGAATTATATTAACAACAACAACAACAACAACAGCGCCACCAAGAACGATATTAACAACAACAACGACAACGTACGACGACACCAAGATTTTATATAATAACAACAACAACAACATCAACGACGCCACCAAGAATGAAACTTACAACAACAACAATACAACAATGGCCCCACAAATAACAACAATAAGTATACTAACAACAACCACAACAACGTAGCCACCAAGAATAATACTTACAACAACAACAACGGTGCCACCAACAATGAAAGTAACAGCAAAACAAAACTACACCACCAACAATGATACTAATAACTACAGCAACAATGCCACCGTCAATGATACCAACAGCAACAAGGATCAGCTAACAACAACAACAACACCAATAAGGATACTAACAACTACAAGGACACTAGGAACAACAACGACGCCACCAACAATAACTAATGATACTAACAACAACAGCAACAATGCCACCAAGAATGATACTCAAAACAACGACGCTGCCAACAATGATACCAACAACACCAACAACGAGGATACTAACAACAACAGCAACGACATCAACAACAATGATACTTACAACAACAAAAGCAACAAAGATACTTACAACAACAACACCATTAACAATGATGCTAGCATCAACGACGACACCGATAATAATACTAACAACAACACAATAATACTTACCACCACTACCACAACAACAACAACAAGAATACTAACAACAATAACGACGAAACTAACAATAGATACTAATCAACGACAACAATGATACTTAACAACAACAACACCATTTACAAGGATACTAACAGCAACGACGACACCGACACCGACAATGATACTGACAACAACAGCAACGTACTTCATGTATTTCAGACGCTGTTTGATTGATATTCTAAATGTATTATCAGTATTATTGACACATCATGGTTGCGTTATAGCAAATAAAGAATGTACATTGTACTTATATCTACACAATACATATTATCTATGACCGCTATAAATATTTATGGAAAATATGTTTTCGTGAAATTACAGGGAGCTGAAGGTTGATTTTGCTTGAAAGTCCTCCTTTTCGAGCTTGTCAGCAAGTCTCGATTTTTAAATAGTGAACTCGTAAAATCAAAACATTGTTGACATATGTCAAACTAATTTACATAATTACCCTTTAAATTGTCCTGTAAGAAATCAAAACTATATCAAATCCAAAAGAGGACCAATAGAATAACTAAACCTTCTATCAATGAGGATTTCCCATAACATTAAGCCAGATTTAGTAAGAACACAATATAACGAATAATGGTACTGACGATTGACTTTCGCGGGAAGGTCTTCAAGTGTTTTGATTGTCATCAAGTGTGGATTAGTGAACTCGAAAGATATAGAACAGGTCCTAGTGTTATCAAATATCCAACAAAACTTAGTTTCCGAAGTATTTGAGATCATTATGTGCTTAATTCGTTCATCTAAAAATAGTTTATATGTTATCGTGTATGCTAATTAGCGGAAAATTGGTTAGTTAATTTATGCAAATTCATTGACTTTGAGCTTGTTTTATTTTCAAACTAAAAAAGGTCCCGCGCTTTAGTTTGTTGAAATACAACAAGAAACCCTTCTTTTATTAGAAGATGCAAAAAAATTGGAAAAAAACTGCCGCTAATTTAAGAAAACATTTTTTGAATTTGGCTAAAATCGCGTCGTCGCTCAAAGTGAGACGTGAAGACGATAAATAACAAAGCGCCTGACAAAAAATATTTTTCGAAATTAGTAGTTATTACCATAGATGTACTATTTAGACGTCAAAGAATTGGATAGAAATGAAAAGAAGTCGATCAGCATCATACTTTGGATTTTAGAACCACTCAAAGTTGAGCTAAAATTTAGGTCATTTTTGGTCTTTTTGGAGCCAAAACCGAGGGGGGTGGTAAACTCGAAAAGTAAAAGTCCGTTGATGCTCATATTTGGCCATTCTTATTTATATCAGATGCCTATTAAATGGTATAAATTTGAAGGAAATCGGCCGACCCCCATCTTTCGCACCTGCCCGGTTTTCTCAGACAATGACTCTTAAGACCATCGCGAATAAAATTGAAGAATTACTTATTTTAATTCCTTACATTGTTGTGGTCTCACAGCCAATGACATATTCAATAAATGCTATTATATAAGTATTTAACACTAGATATAGGGCCAAAATATAGTTGATAAAAACTTCAATAAAGAATACAGACGATCAAACATCAACCTCAGGAATCTCAAACCGTTTCCTGATACAATAAATATAACGATACTTTTTTTTTTCGATAAATAAGATATGCACTGTATTCTTTTTCGTATTTTTTTCAATAGATGCTGCAGCTCGATTCACTCGAGTTCCTCCCAGTAAACTGTACGTCGTGAAAGGACAAACCGCCAGGTTCGTGTGGGAGTACCATGTTGATAATAGAAATCAAAAATTGTATTCAATGTCACCAAAATGGTTCTTTTATGACTATGGAGGTTCACACACTATAGGATTTGATATTAAGGTCACTAAGCTAATGCTATGGAGGAAATTTGTTATTGCTAAAGATTGTCCATCCCGGTTAAGTCAGCGAGTAAGTAGAGAGCCACCAGCTACGTTGGTTATTACTAATATAACCACGGCTGATAATGGTGAATATGGATGTGTCCTGGTTTTAAAAAGTGGATCAGCTGACAGTTTCCCTACGAGTAAAGCACAGCTTATCGTTATAGGTTAGTATTTTAACAATAAGAACTAAAATATTAAAAAAAATCTAAACATTTTTTTAATAAATCCATCGAAAAATGATCTGCAGCGTGATTCAATTCTGAAAACTATTTTATTAAATCATTTTTATATAAAAACATCAAAATGCTCATCAAAAGACTGGTTATTGACCACTTAATTGGTTTCAGTTGGATTCAAAGTTTCATTAAATAAATATATTATTTGACAATTAGTTAATTTTTAATAATAAACGTTTATCTATATAATCAACATTTTTGAAGTATCTTTATATCATTCATAAATATTCTAGATAAACATTGTCAACATGTTTCGCCAATTGATAGAGTACTATCCCCGGCAAAAAGGATCTATTTTGACTGTGATTGACTTTTGATTTATTTCAGAAACTCCACATTTTACCGTCCATCCAAATCCAACATCAATAACAACTGAACACTCGCACTTGACTATCAGCTGTACAGCGGTTGGTCCTCCAACACCAAACATCACGTGGGTGCGAGAAAGAGGTGCTACCAAGGTTACCATGACCAAAGGTGTTGGAAGTGCTACATTATCTTTCGCGGACATTTCCAGGCATGATAGTGGGAAGTACGAGTGCCAGGCAGTAAATAACCCCAACCAAAGTCCAGTTACAGCTAGTACAGTCATTACGGTCTATTGTAAGTACACTGAAGTAAATAGTCCATTGAACAATACATAACCAAGGTGGTAATCCAGAAAGACAGGGCTGGCCTCTTTAGTTGCATGTATATAGTATTTCTACTTGGAACATTAATTGCATGCTGTGCCTCATCTTGCGCCAGTGAGATTTACCTTCAGAAAGTCCCACGTGGTTTAATGAAAAATACAATCCCCTAAGCTTACCATTCATCTACCACTTTGGGGTGAGGAAATTTCTTATTCATTTTCTTCCAAATGTTCTTTTGTTTTCTCTTCGATCAGACAGGCCTACGATCAACGAACTTTTGTCTACTAGTATTATCAGTTCCTGGAATGATAACATGGTAACACTAAGGTGTAAATATTCCAGTGCACTACCTGGTCCTACCTGGAAATGGTACCGACCCAATGGTGACCTTATAACTTCTAATATACACAGTATCACTGATGGTAGTGAGGTGACAGTGATGACTGGACAAGATAGTGGTGACTATGGCCGTTATAGATGTAAAGCAACTAATGTAGCTGGTAGCGATGAACACAGTATTACTGTTACTCAGCTTTGTATGTATAGTACGATACGTCGTGTATCATTTTATTAATTCACTCATGTTTTAATTTATTCATTAATCCATTTATTCATTCTTCCGCTGCTTCTTTTGGTTATTTATTCAATTATCATTTATTAATAAAATAATTAACTCAAAAATTTTTATTGTCATAACATTGTAATTGCTTGTTTTTTTCCATCCATCCATTTTTTTTTCCTTTCTTCATTTATTGATCACAATAGGCCCTTTGCAGCTAGAAGTCACGTGATTCAACCTACCTTAAATCCAACAGATGTGCCAAAATAATGTCCATAAATGTAAAGAGCATGCTGACATTAGCAAAACTACAAAGTTGAAATGTCAGCTCTATAGGTTCTAAATATTCATTCATTCAATCGTTGGTACATAAGCTGTTGCTTAATTAATTATTTTGTCATGTCTACAGACATCATTTATGTTCAAATTAATGTGTACTTATCGTTGATAGTGAATAAAGGTCCTAGTTATCATAAAACTCTTCTAAATAGTCAATATTCAGCTGTTTTTAGCATCATTTTGACCTCTTGTTTACTCGGTTTAGCGATCTCTCCAACGGTTCGATTTTCATACTCTGTGAATATGTGATATGTTTATCTAGGCGCGACGGCGTTAAATGGGACAGCGGTACATATTCACAGAGTATGAAATCGAACCGTTGGAGAGATCGCTAAACCGAGTAAACAAGAGGTCAAAATGATGCTAAAAACAGCTGAATATTGACTATTTAGAAGAGTTTTATGATAACTAGGACCTTTATTCTCTATCAACGATAAGTACACATTAATTTGAACATAAATGTAGCGTTCTAGAGCCCTTGGTTAACTTGGTCTCGATAATATATTTATTATACGTTTTGTTTTATAGATCCTCCACAAGGACCACCCAGCATGGATGTTGCCTTTATTCAACCATCATCAGCAGTCATTATCTGGACAAGACCAGCGTATAATGGTGGTAGTTCAGTCATTGGATACAAGGTATTGGTTAATTCTACCACCATTCACATCAATACATCAAACGTTCTTCATCATAAAGAAATCACAGGTCTACATGATGATACATTTTATGAAGTTAAAGTGCTGGCCAGGAATATAGTAGGATATGGTGATGCCTCTAGTGAGGTCTTCAAAACTCATAAACAAGGTACATTTGACATATTCTAAATATATTCACTTATATACATTCTTAGCTTTTCACGTGATTAAGTTCAAAAGAGAAATACCTGAATGGATCGATCCCTATCGGGGAGTAGGTGAATGTCTCGAAACC
This sequence comes from Metridium senile, assembly GCA_949775045.1. NCBI lineage: Eukaryota > Metazoa > Cnidaria > Anthozoa > Actiniaria > Metridiidae > Metridium > Metridium senile. Next base: position 4,808,800 of record OX459106.1, read on the forward strand.
CCGCCATTATGGTGAAAGAGCTTTTTTTTTTTGGATTATATTTGACTTGAGTTTGCTGGCTTTATGTGACTTCTCTGGGTTTGTGTGCGGGCAATCCGGTTCTCGTAATTCGTAATATGAACAGTGTGAGCAGAGGTCTGTGCTAAAATATTTAACGCTCAGGTATTAAGTGTGAGTGTGAGTATCCTCAATTATTATCAGGCTCGTAACATGGTATATGGGATCAGGGATCAAGCCCAAAAATTAGGCCCTGATCAGGGATCAGAGTTCAGGGCTCAGGGATCGAAGGGCTTGGATCGAGGATCAGTGGGATCAAATTTTCAAAACGGGATCAAGGAACAAAAGTTGGGAAAAAACTTGGTCTTGAGATAGCTTGAGACGTTATAAAAAGTTTATTTAAAGCGATAATGATAGCGATATAAGGAGTATCGATAACCACAACAATCACAACGATAACGAAAAATAATTAATGCAAAATTTAAAGATAACGATTACGATAACCATAACGAAAAAAAGAGGATGATAAGGATGATTCTATGTTTGTAGGTGCTGCAGTAGTTGGTGTGTTAGCATTCTTTCTCTCTGTGTCTTTACTGGTGATCATCATGTTTGTTGTGTACACCATATGGACACGTAACAAGACAAACTCAGAGCAAGAGAATGCATCTGTTGAGATGACGCCACCGACATCTTATTCAACACCAAATAAGGCACGAATCGGGCTGACAAGAGATGAGAACAGACGATCTTTTACCATGCAAGTCGTACCCAACACACCAGCTGAGTATGAAATACCAGGAAATCCAGACAAGAGAGAGACCAGTCAAGGCCATTATCAGCAGCTGAACCCTGCAACATTACAATACGATCCAACAGTTCAGTACGAGCCCCTACGCTACTAGTACTGATAAACGTAATAACACGTAAGAGCAATTACGTAACCGATCTACGGAATATCAATCACTACAACCGCGGTCTAATCTAAACAATACTTCTTTCAGTTAAGTTTAGTCGCATAATTATAATCAACCGTTACTTATGGAGATCCAATGGCTGCAAACGAAGTTTTATGTAAACAATATAGTTTGTTGTCCAGTTTCGTGACACTTCAGTTTGTAAATACAATTACTTCTCTACGGAGAAAAATAATTCTATGAAATTTTGTCATACATGCAAAGGCAAATTTGTCAGCTTAAATATTGATGCAAATATTTTTACACAGCAAACCTCCACTACTCTGTCAACAGTTGCTTCTCTTCGAAGAATCCGTGCATGTAAAAGCCCTTCAAAACATGCATATTAAAGCTAAATGTTCAGTGTTTTCTCTGTAGTCCTTGTTTTTTTAAATATCAAATAGCCGGCGCGAAAAACGAGTTTAATTTGTTTGTGTCACGATACTGGTACTGTCACTGGGCAACATTCTGTACCTCTTGTAGTACTTCGCAATTGATCGATCGTAACATTGTGTTTATGCTTTAATGAACTATACTGTTCAAGTGGTCAGTATAAGAGTTAAAGTAAATAGTTTTACGCTCCGCTGGAGCTAGTGCTTTCAAATATTTTTGTTTAAAAGCATTTACCTATATTTTTCCAATAAATCAGATAAAAAATGTAAATACAATTTGTCTTACTTTCAGTGCTAAATAGCGTTAAACTTTGTCACACGTGAAGTTAAAAGCCTACAACTAGCAGCGCAGGGGAAAATGGGTTACCTATGTGTACATAAGGAGGCCTAGGCTTGAAATTGTTTTTTGACCGCGCGCGCAATATCGCCAATTTTACAAGACCCCTCTGACGCGTACAACATGTATTTTTATTAATAATAACACAATGAAATGGTACGTAGATTTTTTAATATTTTGGCAATTTTTTCCAATTAATGTTTAGATTAAGTAGATCCATTTTAAGAAAAATCTGTAATGAAAAACCATTTATATCTAGAAAAAATTATAATATTTCAATATTTTAATTTGTTTAATATTTTAAAAATTTCGCGCGTATTACAGATTTTTTTATTTTTCCTCAGTTGCAAGAACAGGTAGGGAAGTAGACATGTAAAAGTTCAGAAAAACTTTCACCGAAAAGATTTGGAGATATCAGCTTTAAGAAAAAAAAAATACAAATTATAGGTCCTTTTAACAGCGGCCTGCTGTTGTCATGACAACGTAAAACGCGATAATTTAAAAAAAATGCTATCCTAGATCCATAAGCTTCAAAATGATTTATCGGTTAACTGTGTAGTTTCACAATGATGCTGCATAACATGCAATATAAAGTAGGTATATAGATATGCAGAAACCATTTCGAGCCTCCTTAATTAGAACGCAGGGATTTCATGGCCACATAACTACACTTGTCAATATGTTATTGAGAAATGACCATTTTGACGTATAAAAACAATTTATTTTCTGAACTAAACAATTTAGTTTTTGAACTAATCCATCCTTTGCGTCACTAGCTTGCGAGCTTTTCACGGGTGTCTCTCTAAGGGCGTATCAATGCGCATTAACCTGCCTCCATAGAACCAATACCTGAACACGAAGATTTTTTTTACGTCCCTCAATGTTGTTAAGTTGTTTTCTTTTTTTTGCGAGAGAGAGACATTTTACGTCGTTATCCGAGAGAACGTGAAGTTCTAATAATTTGTAAATTTTTAAGAAACAAAGGCAGAAACGTTTTCTCAATTGTTTAAAGACCTTGAGTAATGGTCCGGCCGGGGCTTGAACCCAGACCTTCCGCACAGTAATCCGCAACTTTATCCACGGAGCTTATTTGTCGGCTAATCCCCTAGCGTTTGACTTTCTTATCAGTTTTATTTCAATTTATAAAAGAAAGCATTGTGGTTACTGACCGCGTGTTTGAGTTATTGTGCTTCAAACATTGAAAATTGGCCCGCTTTCTTGTTTTAAAAGGGTACTGGATATTTGTATATACCCGATAGAAGTTGTTTCTTTTTCAACCTTAAAATTTGGAGTGCAAAATACTGGTTGTTCAACTCTCGAGCTCGGCGCATTACCGTCTCATCTCCGTCCATGTCACATTTACATAAATATAACTGTGGTTTTTGACTGTTTGCAAACGCAGACGTTTTTCGGTGGTTGCTGCTTATTTATACTTGGCATATTTCATGGTTTTCATTGATGTCAGTCAAAAATCTGTTTTACAACAAGCGGCTAGAATAAATTAAAGAGTTCGCAGAAACCCGAAAACCGCAGTTAAAGCATGTCATAGTATCAGGCGGTCAACATTCACTTTCTGTAATACCAAAGCTGTTTAGCATATCTCAACATCGACCAAGGTTTGAGATATGTTGCCAAAGGAAATGTATTCATTTCAATAGGTTATCATCGATTACTATTGCATATTTTTTGGTAATTCGTGATGGTTCTATATTCTTAGCTGTCTAATGTCTACTCTTGGTACCAGAGGTTATTTTATACTTGCATGCTTTAGCAGTTTGTGAAGAAACAAGGAATAATCATCTGGCCAAATGAGCTTAATTAGACCCCTACTTCTATGCTGAATTGATTAACACTCTATTCTAGCTATATTTGGAATCTAATTTCGACAAGTTGCCAAATTACGTCCAATGAAAACTCTTCAAAGAATTAAACCAACCAGAAGGCAGGGTCAAATACTGACCTTCCGCCTGTTATTGGCTTGGCGAATTGAAAATACTAAGCTCGTTGGGCCAGAGGGTTTCGAACATATCAATACAAGATCAAGAAACTCATAAGGTATTTAAGCTCAATCTTCTGAGTGGAGCATGCAACTAGAATAATTTAGGTAATTTATTTTTTGTTTTCAAAGTACTAACATTATATTAACTTTTGTTTAATGCTTATTTCTGATCAACCACAACATATATTTCGTTTACACAATGTTGCCAACTCGTACTTGATCGAATCCCACCAACTAAATATTTAAATCGTCTGGATAGGTTGGTATTACAGAAGAAAACATCATTTTGTTGATATTGGTGTGTGTATTGTGTATTACCTAGTACCATGTCCTGTGTCTTGTGTCTTACTATTTATGGATTCCTTGGTCTGTCATTGCTACTTCCGCCATTAGGTAAGCTGTAACGATTAAGAAAGACTGCTGACACGATAACCACATATTATACACATACACTATATATTTATTTTAAAGTTGCTGCTAGCTAGGAAGGTTCAATTTGTAACCGTTTTTAAGTTTGAGCGTGCAAACATTGCTTCACACTGAAGATGATCATAGACTTGATCGAAACGTCTGAGAACTTATCGTTTTAATTCAAATGCAAGCGTCAAAAAATCAATCTAATTGTAACAATATTATATATATACTTTGACACTAAAGATCCTGTTTTGCTGTTTGAATTGCAAAGAGTGGTCGATTGTTTTTCGGTATAATAGTCATGTCTCGGAAGCATTTACTAACCACACTCACGATTGTGGCCTTTTAAAATTTGAATTGTTATATAATTTAGTTTTTGTGTCTCTTGCGGATGATCATAATGCCATGAGCGGCTCATTTTTAATTAATGTTTGTTTTGTATTTTTCAAAGTTCTATTTGATATGTTGCTTTTATATTCAGTTTTAAGCCATACGCTGTACGTGTTTATCAAGTAAGAAATCACTGCTTTACATTTATAAAAACTGGATTATAAACAAACAAAATTGAATAATTTTATCTAATTTATTCTGCATATACATGTACTGTTATGCAATTTATAAATCAGCAATCACAACCTTCAACAAAGACTTTGTTCATAGTTTAGAATTTTAATTCAATTTCAGTCTATTTACACTGTTCACATCAATACAATTTATAACATAGATACATTCTAACACGCGCTATGATTGGTTAAAAAACCGCGGTTTATCAGAGTATAAACCACGCTTCTCTGTGGTCAGTGACTTTGCAAGAAAACTTACCGAAGTTCGAGAGAGAAAAGCAAATAAAGACGAGACGTTTTTGAGACGAAAACATCGATTTAATTCATGACTTTGCTATTATATTCTTACACAAATAATTATTTCAAGTAAATATGATTTCTAGATAATTCAAAAACTCACATGAACTTCAAATAATATCTAACCTTTTCAAGATTTGCTTTCAAATGTTCAGGTTATGAATGACAAATTAAAAATGTTCAAGTAAGAACGGCAAATCAAAAAACAGTTCATAGAAAATACATTTTCGAGTTGATTATTTTTGATAAATGTCTTTTTGTGGCTAAAATGTTTTCTTTTTTGTCATAAAATAACTTCATATTAATCCTACCGTAAATCTTCGTAAATCTTCTTGCTATTATATTCTTACACAAATAATTATTTCAAGTAAATATGATTTCTAGATAATTCAGAAACTCACATGAACTTCAAATAATATCTAACCTTTTCAAGATTCGCTTTCAAATGTTCAGGTTATGAATGACAAATTAAAAATGTTCAAGTAAGAACGGCAAATCAAAAAACAGTTCATAGAAAATACATTTTCGAGTTGATTATTTTTGATAAATGTCTTTTTGTGGCTAAAATGTTTTCTTTTTTGTCATAAAATAACTTCATATTAATCCTACCGTAAATCTTCGCTAGTTGTAACGGCCTCGTGGTTGCCTCATTTCATGTCATTTTGAAAGTAAAAACAAACAGAGTAGCTATTGAGAGTAGCTTTGTAGCTATTCCTTAGTAGAGGAGCAGGTTCTTGAGTTTAACTGTGAGAGTTTGTCTTCGTCACCCAGTTTTCTAACTCCATTTTGCGTTTTTTTTTCCACGGTAAATTTGTCGATCTTTCGATGGCTGTTTTGTTTCTCTTGTCGCTGTTTTTTCGCTTCTCTTCTCTCAACGGATGACGCTTTGGCTTTTGTAAACAAGATTGATTTTTTTAACAGTTTAAATTTTTAGGTTTTGAGCTTTAGAACGGATTTATATCTAAAACTGACAGAGATTTCAAAGATTGTAAAATGTTCAGCTTTCCGTTGTTGGCATTGAAAAAAGCTAAATGTTGACTGTCACATTTTTGACCAATCAGAGAAGAGTTTTACTATTCTTGAGCCAATCAAAATTAGCGTTATATCCCGATTGCATCAAAGCGAAAATTTGCAAGAACAAAATAGATTTTTACAAGACAACATTTCGCTCGTAAATCTATGTAATAAACTATATTACTAAGGCTCAGTTGTGGTTTATACTCTGATAACTGCACTCTGGATAGTTGAAAACACTCAAAAATGATCAAAAAGCACTCGCTTTCAGCTCGTGCTTTTTGACATTTTCTCGTGTTTTCAACTGTCCATCGTGCAGTTATCAGAGTATAAACCACGGCTGAGCCTTAGTTATTTGGTAAGTAATTTCATTGAAAACCACATATTTCTAGTGTGGTAAGCCTGTGATCTTATGCGCATAAAATTGCTCTTCTCTGTGAGTCCAACAACTCTATAGATTTTTTCAGAAAGCGTGGTTATGTGTTAAGGGGATATTATGTGTCGATAATATTGAAAAAGACCTTAAATATCCATTGAAAAGCAGAGCGACCTAGATGTTTACACTTTGAAATCCAGATGCTAATGAGTAATATTTCCAATTAGTACCATCGTGCTTTGCGAGGCGTGTCGACCACAGCCTAAATTTTATGTAAGGAACGCGCGAATAAAGTAGTATTTTGGACCGTATACGTACGTATCTATTTTAGTGTACGTATTTGTATCAACTGTGGTACAGCTTAAAATTTCTGCATTATTTATCTATACAGCCTGTTTCTTATTCTTGTCAACAGATGCTGCAACTCGATAATATATATGTATAATTTATACAATATTTTTCGATATCTTTGTCAATAGATGCTGTGGCTCGATTCACTCGATCCCCTCCCAGTAAACTGTACGTCGTGAAAGGACAAACCGCCAGGTTCGCGTGGGACTACCATGTTGATGACAGAAATAAAGAATTTCATGAACTGTCACCAAGGTGGCTCTTTTACGACTCTGAAGGATACGAAACTATCGGATTTGATGACAAATATAATTCATGGCTATTTACTAATGATATCAAGTACTGCCCATCCCGGTTACTCAAGCCCACAGTACGAGTAAGTAGAAATTCAACAGCTACGTTAGTTATTACTAATGTAACCACGGCTGATAATGGTGAATATGGATGTATCCTGGTTTTATCAAGTGGGATCCGTTTTCCTACGAGTAAAGCACAGCTTATTGTTACAGGTTAGTATTTTGATAATAGTACAAGTTAACATGATGCAGTGGCGGATCTAGGAATATTTTAGGGGGGAGGGGGGGGGGGGTGAATGTGAAGCGTATATTTTGGTATTTGTGCATTGTTCATATGTTACTCATCAAATAAAACACAATAAAAAGCAGAAAACGTAGGGGGGTGGCTAGCCACCCTATTCACAACCCCTAGTTCCGCCACTGCTTGATGGCAATACAATCGATTGGAGTGAAATTTGGTCTGAAATCGAGTGATTGCACGACTTAATCACAAGTAGGATTTCAGACCGAAATTGGACGACACGAAGCCAGTCTATTACCACTTAATCATATCCATTCTGTAACGTTTTAGATAAACACAAACTGGAGCATTTTGTTGAAAAGTGAAACATCAGTCAAACATACAACATGCCATCATATGAGTTATCAAGAGGTTTAAAAATTCACACAAATGCTAAAAGAAAATATTAAAATCACATAACAATTTATGTTGATAATGAAATAATGATTATTTTTAGGGTTTGATCTAGCATTTTGACTGACTAGTTTCAACTCAAAACAAGCTATTTCAAATCAAAATAATAGGATATAGCATATATAGATGTGCGGGCTCTATTTTCTTACATGCACTAAGCCGTAATGTTTAGAGTTCGATTTTGCTCTAAACGGCATTCAGTTGTATTTACAAACTGATACGCTCGTTCGTTCTATCAAATTTCAATTTCACTGTCTACGTGATTGGTTGATAATGACATTTTTGCCTGTTTATTGACATTGATGGATACCAGAACGACTAGTGTTTACTAGGGGTCGTAGATACAAAAAAGAGGGGTTTGTCTGCAGGCTCTCCCTTCTTCCTTCTTCCCTCCCCTTCCCTCCCCAAACCCTACAGCCGCCACGCAGGCTAGGCCGATTTAGCTCTTTATTTGTTGTTAGTATAAATACAAAGGTGATTATACAAAATCGCTCGCTCTGATTGGTTTGCTATCTCGGATTATCAGCCGATAATCACCTTTTCGGACAAAATGGCTGCCAGTAGTTGTTTTGTCACTGTTAGCGAAGATGAAATTGAAAACTTTAAAGAAAATGCTGTCCCAAAATCGACAAAAGAAGCTACTAAGTTTGGTGTCAAGCTATTTAAAGGTATCATGTTTTTTAATTTTGTCATTATATGCGAGACAAAGTTTACAATTTTTACGCGTAACGGTCGCGCTTTTAAAAAATAAAATATTTTCACTTTGAATGCTGTTTCCTTCTTTCTTTTTTGAAATAATCACCTTGGTATTTATACTAAAACGATTATTCACCTCAGGCAAAGTGATTATCGGTGAATATTTACCTCGCAGCGCGAAGACTCACCGCTCGGTAAATATTCACCGATAATCACTTCGCCTTCAGCGAATAATTGTTAATTGTAGCGAGCTCGAAGTAAAGACTTGTCACGTTGTCTTACATTCGTAATGAAAGAAAAATGCTTTTAATCTATATAAACTCTAGGTCACTAAATTGAATTTATAGAAAATTGGGTGTAGCGATTTAAATTTTGCTGGTATGTTTGTTGTTTTAAAGTGCTTATCACACTTGGTCAAATGAGGTATTAATAGAATCCTTGTGAGAGAGAATCGATATTCGGTTGAAAAAAAAATTAGGATTTATTCCCGCCGTGTAATTGACGCCGAAAATCGCCAAAAATCGCCTTTCAGCGTTCCTGTGGTTTTTCAAAACGAGCAAAAAAGGAATGGGTACTAATCTTCCCTGTGACGTCAGTATGGTATCGCACCTCAGCTCCGTTGTAGTGATTTACCTGCGAATTCACTGATTACATGCGACTTTTCGTCTTCATATTAACGTTTTAAAATGCTAAATCGATGTGTTGCTGGCGGATGCTCTAGCAGATCTGATTTAGAAAAGGATATAGTGCTTCACGCTATTTCTTATTTCAATAACGACTGGCCAGAAGCCAAAGAACAGAGAAGAAAGTGGGCCAGTTTCGTAAGCGAGCGAAGTGGGAGCCAACATATAACTCAGTTCTCTGCTCATTACACTTTCTAAAGAGCGACTATCAAAGACATTTTACCATGATAGACGAGCACACAAATCGGATAGCGTTCATAACACTGCTTGTAAATGACGATTTTGGTGTAGAAGAGCTCGTAAATCGCCAGTTTCTATCGTTTTCGTTCTGCTCGATGCGAGTTCAAACAACTCGGAATGGAACAGGGAACCTCACTAGGGTAGGGTAGCCTTTTATACTTTTGTCACTAGTTTCCATGATGTTTCACGAAGTTTTAGCCAATCAGAATCGAGCTTGAGTTCTAAATCCCGCCTTTTGATTCCCTGTGTGATAGTTAATAGTATTTACTCACTTTTACTAGCAAATTGTGGTGTCCAAAACCTTTTGCTAAATTATTAGTTTAAATATTTTTCTTTTTATGATATTAGTAATTTTTTTGAATTCACAAAAAAACAAGAAGCCATGAGTGTCCATGAACAGTCTTTAACAAATAAATATGCGATTTGTTTTTCTTGTGTGTGTGTGTGTGGTGAAATATTTCTGGTTTGCAGAAGCAGGTCCTTCAAAATGATACTCTACACAATTCAACAACATTAGAAAGTCCTGTTATTTTGTTTTGACCTTTCCTTTCCAAACATCCCCTCCTGTCTGTCTTGTTATTGGCTGTTTTTAACAATGATACAAGGTTTCAAAATTATGCTTTTCATGGTTCAAAATAGTGCAGTTAATGTTTTAAATGTACAAATTTTAGCCAATCAGATTGCAGAATTTGCTAGTGATTACAAAAATATGATTAATAAAAGTAATAATATAAATGAATTTATACAGCAGCAACTCATCTTCAGTACAATTCTAAAATTCTAAAACTATTTAATTTTTTAAATGACATCTTTAAAAATAATAATAATAATAATAAAAAAAACACTTATAGACCCAATAGTTTAAGATTTTTTCTTATTTCTAATTCGGAATTTAATGCCATTTTCACAAGCATCCGAACTCCAAGGCTCAAATACTGAACTCGTTTTCGCTTCCGTCAATCAAACTCTCGATATTTCCCGACTGTACTGCTTTCCGAAGTATCGGCATTCAATTTGGCAGAGTTTGAAAGGTTTGTTCATGATGTTGAAGAATCCTCAGAGGAAATAAAAGCCGTTAAACTCCTACATTTAGAGAAGACTTTTTAAAATTAAAATCGTCGATGAAAAGGGAGAGCACTGAAGTAAGTATCACAATACATCTGAGTGGAATGTCTAAAACAAACGTGTTCGATCATTACTTTTGTGGTGGAATTTACACTTCACTTCATTCGAACTTCAAACGATTTGAGTCTCCTCTAAATCTTGGAGTCGTTTCGCATATTTTATTTCCTCTAAAATAGTCTTCAAAATCGTCGCAAAATCTTTCAAAATTCCACCATATTGAATGTCGTTACTACGGAAATCATCCGGGAAATGTCGGAAGTTTGATTGACGGAAGCGAAAACTCATCCAACAAGTTCGTTATTTTAGCGTTGGAGCTTGCATGTTTGTGAAAATTGCAGTAATATAATTAATACATCCATCGACTATAAGCTTATTTTAAAATTTTATTTTATTTTCAAGTGATCACTTGTTACTTTTTACTAATCCCTAAATATTTGTGATAAACATTGTAAAAATTATTATCATTAAAACATTCTCAAGTATGTTAAGGCCTGGGTTTTTCGTTGTGAAAAGACCCCCCGCCAATAATTAAGATGTTGGCTTCGTACTTTCAAGATATTCGCTAGTTTTCAAAGAAAATCGCTGTGGATGTTAATATCAGAGTCCTTAATGTTTTAGTGCTGATTTTTACGAGGTCACGTGGTATATGACGTCATAATAGCAAGAAAATACTCAAAATTTATGCGGTCGTGAGTTTAAGATAAAGATAAAAACGAAAAGCCAAAAGTTGATAAGTAATAGATGACAAATAATTTCACGTTTGGAAAACTTGAATTCGATAGCTTGGTAGGGAGATATAAGGGGATTTTGAATAAAAATTATGGTCACGTGACCTGTTTTACAAAATATCTCCTTAACAGTAAGTGATAACCAGATTCTCCAAGCACAGTCCTGTAGAAACCTTGTAGAGAAGTACATTTAATGTATAAGTTTGTTTTAACTATTCAAACTCGCGACCGCATTTTCAAAGGAAAAACGAAATCCCTTATCCATCTAAACTAGTCACGTGACCACCCTTAGATCAAAATTACAAATTAAGGATGAGCAGTAGTCCGAGATCTATTAATGTACCAAGTTTTATTAAAATCAGATGAGTTTTGTGGCAATGACAAATAAAAACGTTTTTTCGTGAAACACGGCTAAAACCAGGCCTTAACATACTTGAGAATTAGCAATGTATTTTCAGAAGGAAGTAAAAAAGGTATATTTGAACTGCGTTTAATATTTCATTAATTTAGAAACTCCAATGTTTACTGTACGTCCAAATCAAACAACTAAAATAACTGAACACTCAAGCTTGACCATCAACTGTACAGCGGTTGGTCCTCCAACACCAAACATCAAGTGGGTGCGAGAACGAGGCGTTACCATGGTTACTATGAACAAAGGTGTTGGGAGTGCTATATTATCTTTTGCGAACATTTCCAGGCATGATAGTGGAAAGTACGAGTGCCAGGCAGTGAATAACCCCAACCAAAGTCCAGTCACAGCCAGTACAGTGATTACGGTCTATTGTAAGTACACAGAAACACATAGTCCATTGAGCAATACTAATCAATAATTATCAAGTTAAGAAAACACTGCCAGTAATTTTTTTAATAATACATTTATACAAACTAGATTGCAAGCACAAGAGTTGTAGTATTTATATTAATTATAATTGATTCTGTATATCCCTAATTGGCAGAACGTTTCCCTGACTTTTGTATTTTTATGGGAAGGGAGTTAGTTAAATGTCAATAGAAGATACCTCTAAATGGACTTTTTTTTGTTATTCCTTTTGTACCAAATTACTCATGTTCTTTTTTTTTTTCATTTGACAGCATTCCTAATATTAGGTGTATTTACTATTATATAATTTTAAATCAGCACTCACAACACCCAGAATACACTTTGTTGATAGTTTAGAAATAGCAAAAAATATATTACATGCCAGGAACACGCGAATACAGTGTAGTATTTTGGATCTTACATTTTATTAGACATTCGTGTGTTTGTATCAACTGCGGTATAACTAAAACTTAAAGTTTCTACAATATTTAACTATACAACCTGTTTTATATTCTTGTCAATAGATGCTGTGGCTCGATTCACTCGAGTTCCTCCCAGTAAATTGTACGTCGTGAAAGGACAAACTGCCAGGTTCGTGTGGGACTACCATGTTGATGACAGAGATAGAGACTTCCACAACTTTTCCCCAAGATGGCTCTTTTATGACTCTGGGGGTAACAAAACTATTGGATTTGATAACGGATATAAATCATGGTTATTTACTAATGATATTAAGACCTGTCCATCCCGGTTATTACAGCCCACAGTACGAGTAAATAGAGATTCAACAGCTACGTTGGTTATTACTAATGTAATTGCTGCTGATAATGGTGAATATGGATGTGTCCTGGTTTTATCAAGTGGATTACCCAACAGTTTTCCTACGAGTAAAGTACAGCTTATTGTTACAGGTTAGTATTTTGTTAATAGTACAAGATAATAAATAAAACTAGACGCTCTGTGAGCGATTACTCGGGCTACTGAACAGAAGGGATTCTGAGGGATTGAAATTCATAATGTATCACACATAGATCATGCACAATACATATATAGTGGTACCTCTTTTAAGCGGTCACCCTCTATTAGGCGGTCACAATAAAAGTCCCAAATCTATTCATATACCTATTCTATACCTGTATTCATCAGCCAACCTCTATTAAGAGGCCACTTTGGAAAGTCCCGAAGGTCACTGCTTAATAGAGGTACCACTGTATACATAGAAACTAACTGATGCAAATTCAGTTAGTCACGAGCAAACTGATAACGCTCTAACGCAGGCATATTATACGTATAGAAACCTATCTTGAGACACAAATAGGAAAACGTTATTATATCCAAGGAGATGACAGAGCCAGAGTTGTGTTTTATTTTAGGCATTTTAACCCACTTCGTGTTTTGATGCATTGGTTGGTAATTTAAAACAGCATTAAAAATGTTTCATAAATTCACATAATTACACAAAGCTATCCTGAGGCACTAATAGGAAAATGTGAAAATGTTTGAAATGTGCACAAAAATAAACAAATAATCATTTAATTTTAGGTTATTTTAATGAGAAATGTCCTTATCCCAAATTTCATTATGTTGTTATTGAGAAAATGAAAACTAAGTCTCAGAAACATTATTATCAAGAACCTTTTGAGAAATAAACGTCACGAAATTAAAGATCGACAGTTCTTGAGGCATTTGTGTGTTATTTTTGGGCTGTATGAATCTGCTCGACATATATTTCTATGTACCGGGCTGCCTGTGTTAGAAAGTGTTGACATTTCACCCCGTTCCCTTCCCCCAAAAGCGCTCTACGAAGTTAGAATGCGATCTAGAGTTCGAAAACTCTAAAGCTTCGAAAATTTGAAGTTGTTCTTGAAAATTGAACGTCAGAACAAGAAAGATAGATAGTTACTAAAGCAATTTGTGTAATTTTTGAGGCGATTTGGGCCTTTGAGAGTGGTTTTCAGACAGGCCGATTTGAATGTTTTCATGCCATGTTGACGGTGTTCGCTTTGTAGGCTTCATGAAGTCACGTTCTCTGACATTATGAAGAACAAAAATAGCTCAGTAATCAAAATAAACTCAAGATGTCTGTTTGTAAGTGCTTGATAATATGCCGTAGCGAATGCAATTCTGCTGGCACATCTTCTGTTTTGTCTAGAAAGGACTTCGCTAACGGCGGATCATTCCGGCCAAGATATCCTCGTCTTTATAGGGAATGTGTCGCTGATCATCAGTCCAAAATATATACAGCTTTCTGAGGAATCAGAGTTAAACGAGTAAACGTGAGTCGATGTTCGACCTAACAAGTTACTCGTCATTTTCACAATGAATCGTCTTCACATGTTATCCAAAATAATGCAACGCCAATCATCGTCAGTCTCGTCAATCATATCAAAAATAAAAACAAGTTTTCATTTCAATCGATATTTATTCGTTCGTATTAACCTTCGGTCAGCGATCGTTGCTCATGCGCTGTCATGCACTACTAGGAACGCCTGGGACCTGACCCTCCAATTTGAGGACCACGACAAAGAATACGACGACGACGAAGAACCGTTTGCATTTTTAGACTCGAGCTACCACAGGTAGCCCGAGTAATAATGATGATTGATATACAGCACCAAATTATTTTCAGTACGATTCTAAAATTCTAAAAACTATGTAATTTTCTAAATTCACTTAATTTAAAAGCAAATAAATAAATAATCAAAAACTAAGATAAAACTATTTACCCTTTTATGTTATATTTTAAAACTAAATGATATACTTTTATTTAAAAGTCACGCTAAATATTTCTGATAACAATTGTTAACCTTATTATTTATTGAGGTAAAACAACAAAAATATTTACTTTAACTGCGATTGCCATTCCATTTATTTTAGAAACTCCAAAGTTTACCGTACGTCCTAATCCAACGACAATAACAACTGAGCACTCGCACTTGACTATCAGCTGTACAGCGGTTGGTCGTCCAACACCAAAAATCACGTGGGTTCGAAAACGCGGTGTTACCAAGGTTACCATGACCAAAGGTGTTGGGAGTGCTAGACTATCTTTCCCGAACATTTCCAGGCATGATATTGGGAAGTACGAATGCCAGGCAGTGAATAACCCTAACCAAAGTCCAGTTACAGCTAGTACTGTGGTTACGGTATATTGTAAGTATAATCATATAAACAGTTCATTGAACAATAAACAAACAAAGCTGCAATCCAGAAAGCCAATACGGGCCTGTTTAGATGCATTTATAAGGTATTCCTACTGGGAACATTAATTGCATGCTGTGCCTCCTCTTTCGCCGGTGAGAGTTTCCTTCAGAAATTCCCACATGATTTAATGAGCCGGCGTACACCACGAAATAAAATCCTCTTAGCTAACCATTGAAATACCACTTTGGGGTAAGATGATTTCTTAGTACATTTCTTCCAAAAATTATTTTATCTTCTTCAGACAGACCTACGATCAAAAGATATTTGTCTACTAGTAATATCAGTTCCTGGAATGATCACACGGTAACATTAAGATGTAGACATTCCAGTGCACTACCAGGTCCTACCTGGAAATGGTACCGACCCAATGGTGACATTATCACTTCTAATATATACAGTATTACTGATGGTAGTGAGGTGACAGTGGTGACTGGACAAGATAGTGGTGACTATGGTCGTTATAGATGTAAAGCAACCAATGTAGCTGGTAGCGATGAACACAGTATTACAGTTACTCAGCTTTGTAAGTAGTTCGGTGTATCATTCATTCAATCATTCATGCCCATTCATACATCCATTCATTTATTCACCTGTCCATTCATTCGTTCATTTGACTATTCGTGTATTCAATCAAGAAATAATGAAATAATTGAATTATTATTATATTGGAAGTAATTGTATCACTTTTATATTCATTTGTCTTTATTCATTCATTCGAACATAGACTGTTTTATATTTAATATTTTGTCACGTCTTGAGGAAACAGAATAAAATCCTGGTCATGTTAACTCTATAATTACGTTTTGTTTTATAGATCCTCCACAAGGACCACCCAGCATGGATGTTGTATGTATTCAACCATCATCAGCAGTCATTATCTGGACAAGACCAGTGTATAATGGTGGTAGTCCAGTCACTGGATACAAGGTATTGGTTAATTCTACCACCATTCACATCAATACATCAAACGTTCTTCATCATAAAGAAATCACAGGTCTACATTATGATACAGTTTATGAAGTTAAAGTATTGGCCATGAATATAGCAGGATATGGTGATGCCTCTAGTAAGGTCTTCAAAATTAACAAACAAGGTACATTTGACATATTCTATATATATTCACTGATAAACATTTTAAGTTTAGAAATATCTAAAAAGATCGATTTCAGATTTGAGTAGGGCATTGTTTCCTGATTCAACAGTCTTGTTCTTTTTAAAAAATATTATATTTGGCAAATGTAACTGCTTGGCTGTGATGTAAGAGCCAAATCAAATATATGAGAGGTGCACAAAACTTGAGAGCTGCGTCGACTTCAGTATCTGCATAGAACTGAAACGTGTTTTCCTGGTTTCTTCAGAGAAATCGTTGAAGATGTGACAACATCGTGGATTTTGTGGATCGAAAAATGGATATACAGTATGGATTAGATTCCTGGTATATGCCATTGGGCAAAACGCTCTGCCATTGCCTGCTAAACTGCTGTGGCAAAATAAGGATTAGGGTACTATGGTAAAAACTTTGTAAGAAGATCTTTGGTTGCCAGTTGTTCGACCTCTATTTTTATATATATTCATTTTATCATTCATATTTGTTTTTATCTATAGGAATCAACGTCAATCCACCATCAACATCATTTGACTCATGTAATGGTAGGTAACATATAGCGATTGGTATAAACGGCCATGATAGTATTACTAAATAATAATAGCAATAAAGATGATCGCAGAAAGGAAATGACAGACACAATGTAACGATGAAGATAATTTTGACGGCGACACTAAATGTCACGATAATGATGGCGATAAGAAAAGTGATAAGAATGGTGATTACGTTAACGATTACAAGGATAGTGATTACAATAACGATTAAAAGGACAAAGATAACGATAACGATCAAAATAACGATAATGATAACAACGATAGAAGGATAAAGATAAAGATTATAGCGATAAGAAGTATCAATAACTATAACAATCACAACGATAAAGTTAAAGATAACGATTACGATTGCAATAATTAACGAAGATTTTGACGATTATTGATGTGTTGTGTAGGTGCTGCAGTAATTGGTGTGTTAGCATTCTTTTTCTCTGTGTCTTTATTGGTGATCATTATATTTGTTGTGTACAGCATATGGACACGTAACAAGACGAATTCAGAGCAAGAGAATGCATCAGTTGAGATGACGTCACCGACATCCTATTCAGCACCAAATAAGGCACGAATCGGTCTGACAAGAGATGAGAACAGACAATCTCCTAACATACCAGTCGTACCAAACACACCAGCTGAGTCTGACTATGCTGAAATACTAGGTAATCCAGATACGAGAGAGACCAGTCAAGACCATTATCAGCAGCTGAACCCTTCGACATTACAATACGATCCAACAGTACAGTACGAACCTTTACGTACTATATAAACATGTTACTAGTACTGATCAATGTAACGACACGTATGGACCGTTACGTAACCGACCTGCGGAATAATATTAATCCCTACAAACACGTTCTAATCTAAACAATGCTTCTTTCAGTGAAATTTAGTGTATTTCTAGTTATCAACCGTTAGTTATGGAGATCCAATAAAAACAAACGTAGTCTAATGTAAATACAGGGAGCCCAAGCTCGTCATTTGTGAAATTTTACTTTAAATGTATGGAGTCGCGAAATATCCTTTCGCTGTGCCTCAAATATACAATAACAAGAATGTTTTGACGTAGATAGTTGTGTATAACTGTCTTGTAGCCTGTGACCGAGTTTTAGCTCAATTAGAGCAATTTTTAGAAAACAGTGACGAGCTTGGGCTCCCTGTGATGTAAACAATACCTCAAGTAGCTCCCAATGGACGTAACAAATCAATCGTTACCCATGCATGCATGGTACTGGGCGCTAAACACTTTTTATTAAGTATACTGTTAAACGTTTCAGTAGAAGAATTAAAATAATAAGAGAAGAAATTAGATATATTTTCAACTAAAATAAAAACATTTTAAAAGACTAATAAATTCATGTTTTAGGAAATTAACGTCAGGTTTGGAGACTAGAAGTCTGAACATGATCGTCATAAATGTCACACTACCATTTAGAAGCACAGAATGGTTCAATTAATCGTTCTATCTCCGTGCAGGACTCAGGGGTCAATACAAACTTGTAGTCATATATATTCTTATAATTCATGGTCGATCTTTTAGTCAAAAGAAAATGTCTCATTACTTAATTATAGTTTAGAAAAATATAAGGATTGGCTGCCCACAATTACATGACTATATATAAGATAGGAAATACAAATTATAATGTAACATTATATTACTCTTTGAAACTTGGTTTCTATCTTGGACATCTTCTAGAGTAATGTAGTAATTTTTGTCTGATTAAAAACTATTGTTTTGGTTGTGTTTGGACTAATGTATGTCTTAAATTAAAACATGATTTATATTATGACAGAATTAGCCAAGTATTCGCGTTGAATATGGACCCGCATACTTTAAGTTTCCGATGATATTCATGAATAATCAAATTAGACTGACGCGATGTCATTTGGAATGGTTGCTTGGATTACGATGTTAATTTTGCAACCCTTACTTAAGTTTAACGTGTTATTAAAACCAACAAATTGGAATCTTGGCTTCCCACAAAAAAAAAAAAAAAAAAAAAAAAAAAAAAACGATTTTTGACAAATTTGAGCTCAAAAAAGTCTTTGTTATTGACTTTATTAAACATTTGATAACGTTTAGTCAATTCAACTTTTCATGTAATAGATCAAAAACGTGTGCGAGAATCAGGGATTCCAAACACCGAAAAGCGCAGTGACTGTCAGTAAGAACCAACAAATTACAGTTGGAATCTTTGCTTCACACACACACACAAAAAAAAAACGATATTTGACAAATTTGAGCTCAAAAAGTCTTTGTTATTGACTTTATTAAACATTTGATAACGTTTAGTCAATTCAACATTTCATGTAATAGATCAAAAACGTGTGCGAGAATCAGGGATTCCAAACACCGAGAAGCGGATGAAAGCACGAGGCCGCAGACCGAATCCGTTTCGAGGTGTTTTTGATCTGACTTCTCAGTCTCATTTTAAGAGTAACTTCACAAAATAACCGGCCATTTAGCTGAACATTCATGGTCCATTATAAACCATATGGAATCTCTAAAACTAATTCCATACAAACTCGCTATATTTAACTCTACTCTAGAATTGAGCACCATGCAAGTTGAAATGTTAGATTTCATGATTTCTAGATAAAATATCGCAGTAGCCGGATATATTGTGAGGTTACTTCGTGTTACTTTGATTTTTCATTTTTCGATTTATAATTACATTTATTCTACCGAATCAGTGATTTATTTTGGAAATTATTTTGTCGCATTTGACATTTGTGTGAGGGGTAATCATGGCTGTTATTGTATTCCAATGATAATAAAAATATTGTCATCTTTAATTTGTTGTCTTGATCAGTGTTTTTCTCAAATATTAGTGATCAACCTATGAGGAAACATCAATAATATATAACATCAACCCAAACTTTCAACGAATTCGTTATTGGCTTAGTAGGCAAATCATTAGAATTGCAAGCCAGAGGTTCCCGGTTCGAGTCACAGGACGTCCAAAATAAAAATAAATATATATAAAATTAAAATAAAATGTTAGGCAATTAGTTAGGTAGGTAGTTAAATAAACAGACAAGACAGGTAAAAAATGAAATGAATTGGAATGAATGAGAAATTACTTTTAAGCTAATTTATACAGTATCTCGATCAGTGTTTGATGTAATAGATCAAAAACGAGTGCGAGTGTTTGATCAGGGGTTCCAAACACCTAGAAGTGGATGAAAGCACGAGGCCGCATGCCGAGTGCTTTCATCCGTTTCGAGGTGTTTGGAGCCCCTGATCAAACACGAAGCACGAGTTTTTGATATGGCTTCTCAAACAATTCACTAAATAAAACATTTTGAACTTTTTATCAAATAATTAGTATCACCCTCTGAGCAAAACATCAATAATATATAACATCAACCCAAAACTTACAATGAATTCGTTATTAGCTTAGTTGGTAAATCATTAGAATTGCAAGCCAGAGGTTCCCGGTTCGAGTCACAGGACGTCCAAAATAAAATAAAAAATAAATATAGAATGAAAATTAAATGTTAGGCAATTAGTTAGGTAGGTAGGTAAATAAACAGGCATGACAGGTAAAATAGGAGATAAAAAAAGAGTAAATTGGAATGAATGAGAAATTACTTTTAAGCTAATTTATACAGTGTCTTGATCAGTGACTTGATCAGTGTCTTGATCAGTGTCTTGATCAGTGTTTGATCGGTGTATCAAGACCTATGCACGTGACTGAAATACAAAGTTGTAATTGGTCCCTGAGATAATGAATTATTAATGAGTTTGAGAAGTTCATTTTACACACCCTACCTTTTTGAGATCGCCTTTTAAAAATGTTTAGAATGTATTTTATTACACGAAGTTGAGCAATTTTGGCCTGGTTTTAAATAAAATTTTTATAAATACCTCATTATATACGCTTCACCTGATGGAGCTTCGCGCTCAAACAGCAGAAAAGACCCCGATGTGTCCGGACATTCTGTGCGATGGTCATAATGTTCCGTATGGTCCAAATTAAACCGCCTTAAGCCGCCCTAAGCCTCTTAAAGTCACCTAAAGTATAGTAGTCAAAAATCACTATTGTGTGCATGATAAGACTATTCAATGATATTTCCTGATCAATTAAGTATGAAAATTGGCTATCTGCAAGAACATTTGCCTACTATTGGACAAAGGGAGTTTTATGGAGGTCTTCTTCCCACCTTAGGCATGAAATATGGATCAAGAAGTCTAAATCCAACTGAAAGTTTAGTAAACAAAATATATAAAATCATTGCAAGGGTTCATTTTACATGACTTTGGTTCTCTCAGACTGTAAGTTATGTATCGGAGTATAGCATATTGCAATTTGGAACCTATTTATGGTATTCTTGCAAAGTTAATAGACTTCACTTCTCAATATTGGTACAGTATATGCCATTGTTGACATTGGGTTACCTGAAACGCTGGGATTATTACTCGGGATTCCTGTGGAATCCGATTATAGGTTTCGCCTTTATTTTTCTTCATCTTAATCGCCAAAATGCCACGCAGGCGCAGTATGGTCAATGTCACTTATGCACACAAATATACGAAATAAACTGATTTATTACGGTAATTCGGTATTTGCTTAAGGTTACTGTGAACCTTCGCGGGTAACTTTCGTTAAAAATTTATTTTCGCGTCGCGTTAAATAATATTTTATGACATTATACATTATTTTAAAGCTTAATAAACAAAGAATACGTCTATACAGTTTTTTTTTCTGTAAAACATTAATTTGTAGTGCGTGAGAAAGACTCTAAGTGAAATCGGGTGTCTTTGTTTAAAAGGATAACTTGCAAAAACTATCTGTCTTTTGCTGAATTTTAATACATAATGTTTGTCAGCATATATTGATCTCCGAGACCGTGTGAGCGTTTCTTAATATTTTACTTAGTTTAGAAGTTATTTAAAGTTAAGTAACGAAACGTAAATATTCAATGTTTAGTCAATATTCGACTTCATAAATAAAAAACCACGCTATCAATCGATAAACGCTCACACAGTTTTAATTTTGATGAGTTGAGTATTGTTTGCGCTAATTTCGAAGATTTTCGGACCGTAATTTTTTACAGGTTAACCTTTTAAAGTTAACTAGTATGCGCAAAATTAAAAGCTAGAAATCGGGCTTTGAAAGTTTTGTAAACATTGACACCCACTTCATCTATCTGTCAGCGAGGTCACAAATCAACCAATAGAGATCGTGGTTTCCTGTTTTGTTTTGGTAATACTCTGCGAGACGTTTTTATAAATCAGATAACAAACGCTCATAAAATACTTTTTAGAGCACAAAGCGGTAAACATGGCGAACAAAAATAAGATTAAATCAAATAGTAAAGCAAGTAAATCAAGAAACATCTAAAATTATAAGGAAATTTAGAAAAGTAACGCAACATGATATTTCATAAACGAACCAAGCAATAATAGGATTATAGGATTATAATGGCACTTTTCAAGTAAATTTTTTTCCATAAAAGCGAATTTATTTAATATCTCTGGAAGTATGTAACATTATGATTTTTTTGTTTCACTAATCAAAAGTTTATATTATAGATGTTAATCCTTAAATAAAAAAAAAATCAACCTTAAATCAAACACACTCCAATAATGGTAATAAACCATTAACTGATGTATTAGTGTGATAATAAGTTTGACAAATGTAATTTTTCGCCGAATTTAGTGCCGACAAGCGGTCAGTTTTGAAAGCGCTTTAATTAAGAACCCCGCCGGGCCGAAATACAAACTCAACAGTACTTCGATTCAAATCACGTAAAAAAACACATGTTATTCTGTGTATGATTAAACCTAAACACTCCAAAAATGATAATAAACCTTTAACTAATGTATTAGTGTTATAATACGTTTGACAAATGTAAGTTTTCGCCGAGTTTATTGCCTAGAAGCGATCAGTTTTGAAAACGCTTTTATTAAGAACCAACACAACAGTACTTCTATTCAAATCACGTAATAAAACACATGTTATTCTGTGTATGATTTAAACTAAACACTCCAATAATGATAATAAACCTTTACCTAACGTATTAGTGTTATAATAAGTTTGACAAATGTAAGTTTTCGCCGAGTTTATTGCCTAGAAGCGATCAGTTTTGAAAGCGCTTTAATTAAGAACCCCGCCGGGCCGAAACGTTGTTACTAAAAGGTGGAATGACTTAAAACCATCTCAAACCACCTAAAACCACCTACAACCAACAAGAAATAATCCAAAACTTAAATCTAAAATCGTTAAAAACAAGCTAAGGTCACTAATGAACGAAACACCGCGAATAAGCAGTCGGTCACGCACGTGAAATACGATAACGTACAAAACAAACACCTCCCCTATAAAATAATTGTCTCCCTGGGCCCCTCGGCTTACTCGAGTCAGTGACAGTAATTCACCGGGAAAAAAACCCATTCAAATCAAATTAAATCTTTTGTGTAGACAAATAAATCTCTCTCTCTGTCTCTCAGCCCCTCGCCTCTTACAAACAGTGGCTTGTTACCGGGCTTGTTACCTTCGGACTTTAATTTGTTCGCAAACATGGCTTACCACTCGGTGAGTTTGTACAGTTGCATACAAGTACGAGAGAAATCAAGCAAACTTTTAGCGCGCTATCCATTAACTTGGGCTTATGAAATTGAAGAAAGTTTTTAACAGTCGGGTTCCCTGTGCTTCCGTAGCCAATGTGACTTTATTATGACCGAGATAATTGCATAAGCCATGTTTGCGTTACGATCCATTACCATCCATTACACCACTCATGCCACCCATGCCACGTGCACCCATATTAACTAATCTGGCGATGATTTAGTTATTTTAACTATTTCTTTTATTTTTCTTATTATTCCAACTTATTTAAAAACGTCATTGCGAGATTCAAATAACGTCTAAATTATTTAACAATATACCTATATAGACTAAAATTATCAAAACATGCATCCTGATCATGATGTATAAGAAATAACCTTAATAATAACATATAACATTTTATAAATTGTCATAACCGTATTATTTTTTTAAATTGTGAGCTTATTAGGACTTCCAAAGAAGGTATATAATTTAAATGGCTGTAGGTTGTCAAGTGTTTTGTTCATGGCGGCATGACGTGCACAATTAACCAAAACATGTAAATATAATTCAGCACATAAACAGCATGTATATAATATATATTAGCCCAAGCTTACATTAAGTGTCGTTTTATAAATATAGAAAATAAATAATGCTTCTACTTGAAAATAAAATGTATATCTTCAAATCCTTTGCCCATAATCTTCCCATCTGTGAGGGTTGAGTTATTTTTGATGGTTTCTAAAACTTCAGCAACAATTTCTGGTTTACTGTTGACTCGGAAATCCATTGTTTGAGTCAAGAAGTCAAGAAACAAGTTTCCTTCGACGGAGTTTTCATGGAAGACTTCAGTTACATCAGTGCTGTACTCTCGTGCGTGTACCTCATAGCGCCAACCATTTTTACGTGCAATACAGCCAACCTCACTACCCAAATGGTCTATATTGGACAAACGACGCTTTACTAGTTCGTTTGTATCCTCTTTTCCTATTAGAACTAAGACAATCATTCCTTTGTTGGCAAGTTCATTCTCATAACAATGCTTCAATGTTCCTTCGATATCGTTAATGTAATAAGCAGAATGAATGAAATGTACAATGTCAAAGGGTACTGGATCTTTGACTTCTACGCTGTATTCTTCAAATGTTTTCGGAGCATCGATATCAAAGACTAACCGGGCTTGGCTTAGTTCTTTCTGAAGATTGCCAGTTTTAGTCTTGTATAGGCTAATATGGTTATCTTGAGGCTCAACAACTCGATTAAGTATTTGGATTGGATTCAAGCTTGGAGTATTTCTGCTCATGTCATTGTAGAGGATCTTGATTATCTCTATATCGATGTCTCCGGCACCACTACCGATGCTTAAAATGTTGGTTCCACTAGTGAACGGCTCACGATCGCAATGGATGTTTTTCATGGCTAATGGCAGATGGCAACGTAGTGAATCAACTATTGGACCAAATTCGGCTGATTTCTTACGAAATGCATTGTGCGCTTTCAAGTAGTGGTCTTCAGAGCCTTTCCATAGAAACAAACTTTGGGAACGGCTCATTCTGGCAAAAGATATTGTGAATTCAACCATGCACATGCACACTTCTTTTTTATAGGCTAAAAAAGGATGCCATACATTTCAATGTACCTGTGTCAACGTGTTGCTCACTTATTAGCCACTTTTAAAACGAGGAAGGGCATGGGGCAAGTTTTTTCAATGTACCTGTGTCGACGTGTTGCTCACTTATTAGCCACTTTCAAAACGAGGAAGGGCATGGGGCAAGTTTTTTCAATGTACCTGTGTCGACGTGTTGCTCACTTATTAGCCACTTTCAAAACGAGGAAGGACATGGGACAAATATTTTGTTCTCATCCTATTAGCAAAAATATTATCCATCATTTGATAAGCAACACGATAAATTTCAATTTCAGAATTATTTTCTCAAAAGTACTAAAGTTACGAAATCGATCGAGTCTTACGTACATGAGCTCATAGCCGACGAGGCTGTGGCGACTAACAGTGCTATTCGGCTTGTACGACGAGATTGAATGGAATAATATTTCTTATTATCCACATCAACTAGTTTATTTGTTATTAAATTCTAAGTTTAACTACCCTAGAAACTACAGGGTTTCTTGATCTAGTATTCGTATTTATCATTTGTACGTCTGTGTTCGTTATTTTCAAGAGAAACCCTCTAGCCAAACGAGCCTATTCTTTTCAGTTCGCCAAGCCAATCAGAAGCGGAGGGTCGCTACGTGACCCCGGCCTTCTGGTTGGTTTAAGTCTACGAAGACCTTTGATTGGATGAGCTGATAGCAAGATGTCAATAAGTTTACCAAGTTTCCAAATATGGCTATAATTGACGGTGTCAATCAAGCAGCATGGAAGTGAGCATCTTAGCTCTTTGGGCCATGGGTTAGTCTCGTTGAATCACACACCGTCAACAAACCGTCAAATTTACAAACGCTAAAGCAAACGCTAAAGCAAACGCTAAAGCAAACGCTAAAGCAAGGAGAAAATAGCCCCTAGGGTAAAGTTTAACTGAATAAAAGAAACGATAGATAATATAATGAAATTTGTAAAAAAAAAAATTAACTTTACTGATCTCTGTAGCACTCCGATACAGAAAACAACATATGGTTAGCCCGTGATAAACTCGGTTAAATGTGAGTTCCGTTGAGCATTTAGCCCATTCATAGCTTTTTACAGTATATTTTGATATTTTGAAAATAATCATTTATCCATTTCTCTGGAAAATGTTGTAGGTCCAAATCGGTGTTTACTGCCAAAAACATCTGCTTTGTCATATAAAGAATTGAATTGATTTGAGTTGAATTGAATGGTAATGTTTTTTGTCAGTATCAAAATTGTGTTATATTTTCAAATTTCTTGAATGAGGACATTTTATTCCTTGCATCTTTATTATTATTATTCACGCGGTTTCTTCACAAGGAGTTCAACCAAATGTGTAAATAAAAATACTTTCGAATGACATATCTGTACTTTACATTTGTTTTACATTTCTGAACAGAACAGTACAATAGTCCTCTTGACATTTACCTGCGCCATCTTGAAAGGATGCCGGGCTTTCGGGAATCGAAGCAAGACCAACTTTGAACTTCAAACAAAGAGGGCGCGGATATTTTTTTTTTTCATTTGTTCACGTGTCGCTATCCTTAAAAGCGAAATAAAGAGCCCGCTAAAAATATATATATAAAGGTAAAACTTTTCGTCTGAAAAAGGACAGAGTAAAAGTAAAATACAAAGTAAAAGTAAAATACTAAGATAAGCAGCAAAATATTGCATTAATATCTTTTAAAAGTGAATTTACAGCATTAAATTAACACCCTTTTCTATTTTTTGCTGAACATTGTAGCTCCCTTGGTAACAAGTACAAAACGTGCAGACCGTATCAAGCCCATCTTACGAAAGTATATTGGCTTGCGAATAACAATTGAAGATCTTACTCATGTCTTATAAGATACTCATAGGACTTGTTTTTCACTATTTTTAAATAGTGCATTTGTAAATAAAACTAACCATTACGTTCCCTCCTCCCTCCACCCTCCGCCCTCCGCTCTCTACTGTCCGCCCTTCGCATACATGTATGTTGGCTGTTCCTCGACCATCGATAACCATCAAGTTGTTTACACTCCTTTCGTGCGCAATGGAATATAATCCTTGCGGCCGAGATCTGGACGTGAGACATTTTTCAAAGAAATTAACCCTTTTTAAAACACTTATTGTAGTCCCTTTATTTCAAATTTTTTCTATTTTGTTTACAATTGGGTTAAATTTAAGGGAAGACACTAACTATATTTCAACTATAGTGATAGATATTTAAATAACTAGAACATTCTTGTCTAATCGTTCTTTTTCATATTTTTAGATTGTATTCATATTTATACTTATGATTCATGGTTGATCTTCTATTCAAAAGAAACTTTCTCATAATTTAACTATATAATTATATAATATATACAATAGTACAATTTTAAACAATAGGCGACGTTATTTTATTCTACTTCGAACAGTGATTTTTATGTAACGGTCATTTCATGCATTATATACATCTCATATCAAACAATACTTACCCCTATCCCTCTAAAACAACAACAGCAAGAAAATATTGGGGAATATATGTTTTCCCAAATACCAACTATACATTATTTTATTATTAATGATACCTTTCAAAGTTTTTGATTACTGAAATTTTGGGGATGTATTAAATAACAAACGTTTTTGCTAATTGGTTCATAACCCAAAACTCACCCGAGTCCTTTGCTCGTGTTTGTGAAAAAGAAAACGTGATACATGCAAGCGACAAGCTTGATGATCTTGTTTAGTGTTGTGTGGCCGAAGCAAGCATACCATAAGCTGAGTGATTTCACCAAGGCATTTTTAAAATGAGTCGTTCCTTGTCTTCTTTTGTATGGAAAGGCTCTGAAGAACACTACATAAAAGCACATAATCAATTTCGCCAAAAAACAGAAGAATTTGATCAAATAGTCGATTCGCTGCGTTGCAATCTCCCATCAACAATGAAAAACATCGATTGTGAACAACACTCTGATGGAATCAACATTCTAAGCATTGGTAGTGGAGACGGAGATATGGATATAGAAATACTCAAGATCCTCTACAATGAGATTAAAAAGAAAGCTCCAACCTTGAATCCAGTCAAAATGCTTAATCGAGTTGTTGAGCCACAAGAAAGCCATCTAAGCATCTATAAGACGAAAACAGGCAATCTACAGAAAGTACTTAGCCATGTCCAGATAGCCTTTGATATCGGCGATCCTAAAACATTTGAAGAATACAGCGTACAAGTCAAAGATGCCATTCCGTTTGACATTGTGCATTTCATTCATTCGGCTTATGCCATTGCCGATTTAGAAAAAGCATTGAAGCATTGTTATGAGAATGAGCTTGCCAATAAAGGGAACATTGTGCTAGTTCTAATAGGAAAAGACGACACACTGGAACTGGTAAAGCGCCGTTTGTCCAATACAGGCCATTTGGGCAGTGAGGTTGGTCGTATTGCACGTAAAAATGGCTGGCATTATGAGGTATATGCACGAGAATACACAATTGATGTCGCTGAAGTCTTCGATGAAATTTCCGTCGAAGGAAACTTGCTTCTCGATTTCTTCACCCATACAATGGATTTTCGAGTCAACAGTAAACCAGAAATTGTTGATGCAGTTCTAGAAACCATCAAGAATAACTCGACCTTCACTGATGGGAAGATACTGGCCAAGAGATCTGAAGATTTACATTTTATTTTCAAGTAAAACATTGTATTTAACTGTGGTTTCCAGCTTTCTTCAAACTTATTCATTTCAACGTATTTTGCTGCCGTCAATCAAGCAAAGGCGCCCAATGAAGAACTCGTGGTCAGTTTAGATTGGACTTCTTCTTGTTAGATATTACAAACAGCCATTAAATGTACACACAAATACATATCTCGGTAAAAAAAATGAAATAAATCGGTGATATCTGTAATACATTTTTTGATTTTACCTGGTTTTCAGACGGACTCGCTCTTTAAATATGTTAAATGTCATAAACTAATAACTATTATACATCAAAATAAAATTAAGATTAAATTATTTGTTTAACGTTTGTTGCCTCAGATAACCTTTGTTCACTGCCTTTGAGTGTTTAGTGCATTGATTTTTTGAGGTCGGGTATGAGGTGCTAGCTCTTGATCGCCATTTTCTTGTTGATTATTTTCATTTTTTCTGTTTTAGTTCTTGTTTCAAACAGGTTATCATATCATTAATGTCATCGCTTTTATCAAGAATTGAAGATTATTACATACTAGTACTTAGAGGTAAAGAGCTAGCTACGTCTTTACATGTAGGGTTTTTATTTCAGAAACTAGATTAAAATAGCCACGCAACTTGGAATGAAATTGCATTTTTTCTTCTAATGCTGCTTGCATCTATTCAAAAAGATATCGATTTGACTTCCTCTTTTCTTATATAAGAGTATTCCATTCTCTATTATTGAGTGCTATTCCAAAGATGGGAGGGTTTTCTTGTTATTATTTGCGAGTGTGGACAATAAAACAGTTATTGAATATAATTCTCAAACGAGTGTAAACATTACTAGAACACCAACACGAAAATTTTGAAATTAATTTAATAGTTTTCTTTCAGTAGCACAATAAATCAACTATAGACTAGTTAGTATATTTTTTCTCTTTTTTTCTCTTTTTTATTTAATAAGTCTTATATGTATTTAAATAAAAACAAAATCTGTAAGACACAACTTATATGTATAATATTCAAAAACTATTGTAAAACAGTAGCTATTTTATGTATTGTAAATAGGTTAGTAATTATTTGTCTTCTCGTTCACATGTATTGTCACACTCCTTAATTGTAAATTTTGTTTGTGTATGTGTTGTTTATTCATAATAAAATAAAATAAATAAAAAATAACTCAATGAATAGAAATTAACGAACCTCGAATATATTTTGGAAATAGTTTTAATATCTTGGATTATAGTTGCCATAGTAGGGCCTTTGCTCACCAATGATCTTTTGTTTGTACAGAGTACATATTTGAAATAGAAGATGTTTAAACGACTGTCGATGGCGTTGTTTTATATTTTTCGTCAACTGATTTGGACAACTACCACTATTTGTAACCATTAAATTTTGCCACTTTATTGGATCATCTCATGCATAACATATTACTAAAACACACAAAGGCATGTGTATTTAGTAGATCTTGAGACACCGTATCCCTAATAGCTAACTACACATTCTTTGTTATCCAAGGTACTTTTCAAAGCTCATAACGTTAACTTTACTTTTCTAGTATTATAAGAATTACACTCAAATTTGGTAGATATATCAAATGACAAATGTATTTTTACTAAACTAGATTAACACCCAAAACTCACCCATGCAAGTGCCTTGCTCGTTTTCTTGACATGGACGAAAAACGTGATACATGCCGGCGGCATTGCGTTATGACCTCCTTTGTTTAAAACACTTAGTTAATGGGTGGCATGGGTGGCATGAGTGGCGTAATGTATTACTTACCGACTCGGGGATGGATTTTTTGTGAGTTGAGTTTGTTTGAGGAATTTTTTTCAGGTTTTTGTTCCTCCGCAAAAAAATTAAGACATTGTAAAACATTATATTTAATTGTGGTTTCCAGCTTTTTTCAAACTTATTCATTTCAACGTATTTTGCTGCCGTCAATCAAGCAAAGGCGCCCAATGAAGAACTTCTGGTCAGTTTAGACTGGACTTCTTCTTGTAGATATTACACACAGCCATTAAATGTACACTAAAATACATATTTCTGCTAAAAATGAAATAAATCGGTGATATCTGTGTATTAATACATTTATTGATTATACCTGGTTTTCAGACGGACTTGCTCTTTAAATATGTTAAATGTCATAAACTAATAACTATTATGCATCAAAATAAAATTAAGATTAAATTATTTGTTTAACGTTTGTTGCCTCAGATAACCTTTGTTCACTGCCTTTGAGTGTTCAGTGCATTGATTTTTTGAGGTTGGGTATGAGGTGCTAGCTCCTAATCGCCATTTTCTTGTTGATTAT
This sequence comes from Metridium senile, assembly GCA_949775045.1. Classification (NCBI taxonomy): domain Eukaryota; kingdom Metazoa; phylum Cnidaria; class Anthozoa; order Actiniaria; family Metridiidae; genus Metridium; species Metridium senile. The sequence goes on from OX459106.1 coordinate 4,839,777, forward strand.
TTTCATTTTTTCTGTTTTAGTTCTTGTTTCAAACAGGTTATCATATCATTAATGTCATCGCTTTTATCAAGAATTGAAGATTATTACATACTTAGAGGTAAAGAGCTAGCTACGTCTTTACATGTAGGGTTTTTCTTTCAGAAACTATATTAAAATAGCCACGCAATTTTTCTTCTAATGTTTATTGCATCTATTCAAAAAGACATCGATTTGACTTCCTCTTTTCTTATATAAGAGTATTCCATTCTCTAATTATTGAGTGCTATTCCAAAGATGGGAGTGTTTTCTTGTTATTATTTGCGAGTGTGGACAATAAAACAGTTATTGAATATAATTCTCAAACGAGTGTAAACAATACTAGAACACCAACACGAAAACGTTGAAATTAATTTCATAGTTTTCTTTCAGTAGCACAATAAATCAACTCTAGACTAGTTAGTATTTTTTTCTTTTTTTTCTCTTTTTTTTTAATAAGTCTTATATGTATTTAAATAAAAACAAAATCTGTAAGACACAACTTATATGTATAATATTCAAAAACTATTGTAAAAAAGTATCTATTTTATGTATTGTAAATTGGTTAGTAATTATTTGTCTTCTCGTTCGTCACATGTATTGTACATGTCGCACTCCTTAATTGTAAATTTTGTTTGTGTATGTGTTGTTTATTAATAATAAAATAAAATAAATAAAAAATAACTCTAGAAAAATATCATTTTTCAGGAATAGAAATTAACGAACCTCGAAATATTTTGGAAATAGTTTCCTTGGAATATAGTTGCCATAGTAGCGCTTTTGCCCACCAATGATCTTTTGTTTGTACAGATAAATATATGAAATAGAACAAGTTTAAACGACAGTCGATGGCGCTGTTTTATATTTATTCGTCCACTTATTTGGACAACTACCACTCTTTTCAACCATTAACTTTTGCCACTTTAATGGATCATCTCATGCATAACATATTACTATAAAACTCAAAGGAATGTATATTTAGTAGATCTTGAGACACCGTATCCCTTATAGCTAACTACACATTCTTTGTTATCCCAGGTACCTTTCAAAGCCCATAACGTAAAACTTTACTTGTTTAGTATTATAAGAATTACACTCAAATTTGGTAGATATATTAAGGTGGCTCGACTGAGTATTTTTGAAGGGCCACCGTCGCTGTTTGATCGCAAAGTATGTCGCGCGTAGAAAAATAATTTCAAATTAATTTCCATAGCGAGTTCAGGCATAGACTGAAGTTTGTTCTGATGTTTCAAATATTCAAATCGGAACTAGCAATAATTTTTTATGATAGAAAAGTAGTTTTTCGGCGAAATAGAGTTTTCTATAAAACCGCATTGATTGTTTCACAAACTTCAGATCAAGGTCTTCGTTGTTGCTGAAAATAAAAGATTTATATGGAGGCATTTTTGAACAAAACGCTTTTAAACATTTACACAACAAATAAATTAAATTAATCAAGCATCCATTTCACTTGATCAAAACCATCACTACAAAGTTGCTTTTGGTCTCATTTGGTCAACAGATGTCTTAGTTATCCGTCTGGCGAACATGAACGAAATCACTTGAGGCTATTAGGACATACATGATTTTTCGTTTGGTGAGATATAACTGCGCTTTTTCTTCTTTTGTCTAATATTGCACACATTTTTACAAAATATTTCAAAACTTAAAATTTCCTTGATGAATGTTTTTCTTACCGCAGAATTGGGTTTTTGAAATAGTTACTCATCGAGCCCTGCAGTTTTATGACCATTGATAGATTGGAAGATATCGAAAATAATTTTCAAAATAGGTAAACTTTTCGACCGCTTACTCAAGGCTCGCATTGTTTTGGTTGTCCGAGATCGCTATTGTCTATATTTTTTTACTCAAATTGTGAATTCCGATATGCATTGTCACCTCACAAACAAGACTACCGTTCGTTTATAGCCGAGCAGCTCCGAGTGTGATCGTTTGGATATTATATTATAATGACAAAGGACGGTAACGCAATTCCAGCTGATATGCTGTACTTCGAATCTTTGCCCAGTGATTTTTCGCTTTTTATCAAGTTTAGTTAGAGGCATGTTATTCGAAGTACTGCATATCAGCTGGAATTGCGTTACAAGCACCCATCGTAACCGTCCTTTGTCATTTATAATATAATATTCAAGCGATCACATTCGGAGCTGCTCGGCTAACGAACGGTTACTACTAGTAGTGTAGTGAAATATGATTTTTTTAGCATCGCGACTTGTATTTTACGAGGTTCAGAAAATTCGATTTTTTGTCTATTTTCCATTCAAAAATCAGTTGCTTTTTCGAAATTTTACATCAAAACCATTGTTTAACATGTTCTTAATAATTGCAGTTATAAAAAAATTGGGGTTACCGGGCGTTTTAAAAAGTTATCGCGTGGTAAACTTTGCCGCCGAAGATCATCATAAGACAATTTCTTTCCGGTCCCCTCCCTACTAATTAAAGAAATTCGTCATCATAAGTGCATTGTGGGACTGTTTTTATAAAAACCGCTACCGTCGCGTCTACCATCGTTAGATGGGTTTTTATTTGTATTTTGTCATCTTTTGAGGTAAGATGAAACTATGTAGATGCGCAGTAGCCTGCGCAGTGGCATTAGTAGGCCCCGTCCTTAAATGAGAAATGTTTTTTTGCTAAACTAAATTAAAACCCAAAACTCACTCCGCTGCGCGTCGTGAGTCCACAACATTTTGACCACTGTCATGACGAATATCGTTGTCGATAAGAGTACATAGAACGCTAAACCACATTCGATTTGCTATATGTATTATCGATTTGCTATGTACTATTGATTTGCTTTGTACATGAATGTTGTTTGGACTGGACCCAAAAAAAGCCGTAGATTGACTGGACTATAACTATCATTGAGGTATGTGAACGAGCTTTATGTTCTTTAGAGAATTTAAAAAAAAAAAATGTTGCATTGTATTCTCACAACCTTTTCTGTATTCTCTCGTGAGTTTTTGTAATTATATTGATTTGATTTTCTCAACATTTGCTTGTCAAAATGTTTGCAAAACAACCAATATGCTCGCCACTTAGTTTTCTCTCAGTCGGTTTTTGTTTATTGTATCGCATTCTATAAATGTTTTGGTCAATTCAGGATCGTACAAACGTTTCACCTGCTTTTTGCCATAACACAAATTTGAAAAAAAAAATGATTTCACGACGCCGGTCCAGAAAAAATATTGTATTGCCCGTGGTCGTCACAGGAAAATTACGGCCCTCTCGCGAGAGCGGATTAGCTAATCAGAGCGCATATAATAAACAAATTTAGTGCATTCATTCTTTTTTTTTATCTAAATACCATTAATTATTTAATTATTTGGGGTTGTTTTGCTTACAGTCGAACGCAATCGAATGTTCGATTGCAATCGAATTTCTCAAAAACTTTTGTGAATTCGATTTCGTTCGAGTGCCGAATCAGGCCAATCATACTGATAATTTCGTTCGATTGCGTCCCAATATCAGTTAACAGCTAAATTTTAGCAATTTTCTCAGTTATCAGTTAAATTTTTCGGTTCTCAGTTAAGCCAAGCATTAATTATTAATTCTTATGTTTAATAATTAACAAAAACATATGCGGTTAATTATACAGTACTTTTTACCTCAAATTCACATGACAAATCTGTTTTTCGCCATCAGCAGACATATTACAGGTACTACAATGACAACATATAACATTTTATTACTTCACATGCTGCAATTTTGAAGTGAAATGCCCTAAAAGACAAATTTATTAATTAAAAGCAAAGAAATATCAGCTAACAGTTTCTTGTCAATATCAGCTAAAAAGACACGAAATTATCAGTTAACAGTTAATTTTTAACTATGGATGGCAAAATATCACACTTTAAAGATCGACGGACCAAAGTGGAAAGAAAGACCAGAAATGCGTACTTTCAAGTAGAATGTTGGGCGACAAATTAATGTATAGGTATAAAATTATAGTACAAGTTTTAACCTACACGCTACTTTGTGCATTGAATTATATTAGCAGACTATTAGACGCCTTCGATCGTCAAGTAATTAAAACGCCGTGCTTAATATCAGCAATTTTGAGTGCGAACTTCTCGCAATTCATCATAGAATCAAATACCATCATATCAACAATCATTGACAAAAGTGTTGGCACGAATGTGATAAAGTAATTTTAGCACTGCTGAAATTCTACTTCTCCCCCCACCCCCCTTCGCAATGTTGAGGAGGGAGTCATTGTTTGGTGCTTGTGTAGTTGACCTGTCAATGCGCTATCATTTCACACCAACATTGATGTGGGGGGAAGGGGGGGAAATTTTTTATAATTAAAATAAATGAAGTAGTCACTATGAGATAAAATACTAAAATCGTGCCAACTACTTTTGACAATGATTGAAGTATTAAATAACAACTTAATTAACTCGTACACGATCTTTCACAAACTTGCTTTACAACTCGAGTGTTTTGAACGCGTAGTATGCTGACAAATACCATCATATCAAGTATTAAATAAGAACTTAACTCGTAAATAATCGTGGAGTGGTTTAATAAACACTCGACGGACTTTCACAAACTTTACAACTCGTGTATTTTGAACGCGAAGTATGCTGACAAATACAATTACATCCAGTATTGAATAATAACTTAACTCGTACATGATCGTGGAGTGGTTTAATAAACATTCGACGAACTTTCACAAACTTTACTATTCGAGTAATTTGAACGCGGAGTATGCTGACGAATACAATCATATCCAGTCAGTTAAATAAGAACTTAACTCGTAAATATCTCGCGGAAAGGTTTAGTAAATACGCGAGAAACTTTCACGAAAATGTTTCCGATGGTAATACATTTGGTGAGGGCACCTCTCAAGCCGTCTCGTAATATATGCATAGAATAACGTACACAGGAAACCAAATTTGATAATTTCACCATCTGTCACCATGGTAATACATTTGGTGAGGGCACCCTTCAAGAAGTCTGATAATATATGTATAGAATAACACAGGGAGACCAATTTGATAATTTCACCATCTGTCACCAACTGTTACCGATGGTAATACATTTGGTGAGGGCAACCTTCAAGCTGTCTCGTAATATATGCATAGATTAACACAGGAAACCCAATTTGAGAATTTCACCATCTGTCACCAACTGTTACCGATGGTAATACATTTGGTGAGGGCACCCTTGAAGCAGTATGATAATATATGCAAAGAATAACACAGAGAGACCAATTTGAGAATTTCATCAACTGTAACCGATGGTAATACATTTGTGAGGGAAGAGGCTTCTGTTCAACTTCTCGAAGGGTGACATCAATGAGCTACCATCCAGAACAGTTGGTGACATTTTCAAATTGGTCTCCCTGTGTTAATGTCCTTGCATATATTATCAGATGTCTTGAAGGATGCCCTCACCAAATGTATTACCATCTTAACAGTTCGTGACAGATGGTGAAATTTTCAAATTGGGTTCCCTGTGTTATGCTCCTTGCATATATTATCAGATTTCTTGAAGGGTGCCCTCACCAAATGTATTACCATCGGTAACAGTTGATGACAGATGGTGAAATGTTCCAATTGGTTACACTGTGTTTTTGTAGTTCTTATAAAAAGACACAACTGGTGATACATTTGGTAAAGTAGGGGGCGAAAAATTGTTGTCAATTAAAATTGTTAAAGACTCTAATTGTAAATTCCATTACTTTTTATAACAGTTGACATATCTAATATGCATAAACAGATAATGATATGCATAAAACGTACATATTAATTAACTTCACCAACTGCTACAGATGGTAAATTAGAATTTACCATCCCTATGAGGTCGTGGATTTTGTACAACCCTCGCTTGGTATTATCGATTTGGTATGTGTTATCCATTTGGTATGTACTATCGATTGGTATGTGTTATCGGTTTGGTATGTATTATCGATTCGGTATATGTACTATCGATTTGCTATGTACTATCGATTTGGTATATGTATTATCGATTTGCTATGTATTATTGATTTGCTATGTATTATCGATTTTGTATGTAATACCGAGTTGTAATTGGTAACGACTATCAATTTGCATTGATATGTACTATCGATTTGATATGTGTTATCGATTTGGTATGTACTATCGATTTGGTATATATGTACTATCGATTTGGTATGTGTTATCGATTTGGTATGTACTTTCGATTTGGTATGCATCATCGATTTGGTATGTACTATCGATTTGGTATGTACTATCGATTTGGTATGTACTATCGATTTGGTATATATGTACTATCGATTTGGTATGTGTTATCGATTTGGTATGTACTTTCGATTTGGTATGCATCATCGATTTGGTATGTACTATCGATTTGGTATGTACTATCGATTTGGTATGTACTATCGATTTGGTATGTACTATCGATTTGGTATGCATCATCGATTTGGTATGTACTATCGATTTGGTATGCATCATCGATTTGGTATGTACTATCGATTTGGTATGTACTATCGATTTGGTATGCATCATCGATTTGGTATGTACTATCGATTTGGTATGTACTATCGATTTGGTATGTACTTTCGATTTGGTATGCATCATCGATTTGGTATGTACTATCGATTTGGTATGTACTATCGATTTGGTATGTACTATCGATTTGGTATGTACTATCGATTTGGTATGTACTATCGATTTGGTATGTACTATCGATTTGGTATGTACTATCGATTTGGTATGTACTATCGATTTGGTATGTACTATCGATTTGGTATGTACTATCGATTTGGTATGTACTATCGATTTGGTATGTACTATCGATTTGGTATGTACTATCGATTTGGTATGTACTATCGAGCTGGTACATGTGTGTATTATCGATTTTTTATGTATTATCGATTTGATATGTGCCATTGGGGTTGGTAACAAGCGGATTTCACACGGACAAAATATGTTTAAGTGTTTTTTCATGCATGCACCACTTAAAGGAAGCAGATGTATCGGAATGATCACATGCTAGACGACAAGCGATGGTAGTGAAGCGCACAAAAATTCACCGGTGTCGCAATTCTCTCTTCGCCTTTGGTGAAATTTGGTATTCCATAACTCCATTTTCCTTCTCAAGTATATTAAGGCCTGGGTTTAGCCGAATTTGCATATAATTTATGTTTTAAGAAGCTATTGACCTATATATGGTGATAATTCTTAAGAGAGGATGTCACGAAGAATCAAACAAAATCTCGATTCACCGGCAGCATTCAAAAATTCGAATCGGCTCATATTTTGGTATTAGGTAGGCCCTAAGGTAAAACAAATCAGGATATATTTAGTTTGCTGAAAAATTATTTTGTTTTCGAGAAAATCGATAAAATGTATTTCACGCATAATTAACGCTGTTCGAGGGTCGAATTATAGCCCATGTTTGGAGGTCTCGCTTGACCTGGCAAAATATTATAACAACCATCTAATCTCATAAACTTTTAAAGCATTATTTTAAGGATGTTATCACGCCGGGCACAAACGGCCCCCCAAAAGGCACAATAAAATGTCACAATTTTCCGTTATTTACGAATATTTTAATAAATTATCGTCTTTGTGTTCTGAAATTTTCAGTGATTGTAATATGGAGGTAGCGAAAATTTTTGAGAAATTATTTGAATGTTTTCTCGTCATTATGACGTCATAATAAAATGTTACAGTAGTCGAAAAAAATCAATTTTACCGCTAGATACGATTTAAGGATGAATTTTATAAGCCAGTAAGATGTAAAACACGTTATCGAAATTTTCATCAATTTTTGGTAACTGGAACTTGAGATATGAGGGATTTTATGATTTTGATGACGTCATCTAATATGACGTCACAGAAAATAGTAAAATATCATTATATATAATCAGTAACAGAAATTCTAACATAATCCCATTCAATAGTCGATTTTTAGTAGATATAGCTTATAAAATCATCGATATCCCAGAAAAGGGCTGCATAACATATCTTTAAAGATATTTGTGACGTCATAATGACGTAGCAGGGATTTACTCAATTTTTCAACATCAATTTATAGCCCTCTAACTGCAAAAATCAAAATTCTAAAATCATACGATTTTCCAGCGTTCTTATATCTTTTCATTAGCAGTAAAATTAGAGAGAAATGTTTTGAAATGATAAAAATGTACCAAGCGAAATGTTTTTCCAAAGGTTTTATTAAGTTTTTTTCCCGCAAAATTTTCGCGGGAAAAATTCTGGAGGTTAAAATCGCCATAGCTCAAGTTTCCATCGCCCAAATTAAAAACGGTTTTCAGTTTTATAGTCCTTAGCAGAAGTGGAGTGATATTTGATGCAAAATAGAAATTTCATCATGAGCGCTTTTTAGGTCGTTTGCGCCCGCCGTGTATGGACAAAATTCAGATTCTTTCTTTGAATTTGAAATGAAGTATTTATTTTTTCCGTTGAGCACCTCGACGCCATGTTATAAACTAAGGTCACTTCAAAAAATTATTTTCCTATGTGCGAAGTGAAATAAACGCTCGAAATTTAAAATTTAGTAAGCAGAAGGAAGATACTTGTAGCTGGTATGGTTCTTTTTCTGGGGTTTTTGTGCTGCTCTCCGTACGAGAGCTCTTAGTTTACTGAAATTTCGTTCTACAGCGATGTCGGCAACTTAAAAGATAATGAGGAATATGCGATATCTTAACGTATTAAATTGAAAGAAAAAGAATAAAATGCTTTAAGAAAAGTACTAAAAGAAGTCACGATATAATTAATGCCTATATTGTATTTGCAGCCATTTATATATTGTCGAAATTGTCGATCATTACGCTTAGTCTTTCTCACTGTCCGGACGCAGACTAGTCACGCGACGGAATTCTTATATTGTCGCATTTTTCATTTAATACTGAATTACAATCAGTCGGGACAGAGCATTTTTTATTAGATTTGTTTATTCCTAGGTGTCTATTATTTGTTTAAGGTGTTAAAAAGTCGAGGTTTTTATTTGAGTACATCAGTAGAATGTTATGATTGGCCGGTAATAGACAGTCAGTTTGAGCATAGTTAACACTAGTAAATCGATCACTTGTTTGATGTATTCTTATCTGTTTTTTTTTATGTCTTGATCTTGGGTTTGACTTCCAGCGAAACAAGAATGGTATTTGATAGATATGGATGCATCGATAGTAAAACTTTTATTATGTAATTCAGAATGAAGACAATATCTTATTACTAGTGATAATTAAGCCCATATTGGTCACGCAACGAACTATCATCATATCCTCATGAACACCTAGTTAAAAACTCGGGTTAAAACGCGTTTCCATTAAAAAGAAAACAAAAGTTTCGCCTGGTGCTTAATGATGATTTTGGGTACATGGTAGTATAGAAAAATAAAGAAAAAATAGAGTGAAATGAATGGGTTGACGGACAATGAAAGCGAACACAGACAATTATGAATACTTACACCTGTCAATTCATATCAATGCAATTAGTTAATAAACAACATCCTGAGTGGTCCGGCGTTTGGCGCCGGTAAAAAAAAATACGTTTAAAGCAGATAGAAAATTGAATTGTACACGGTTAAAAGATTTACCTGAACCTACTGGAATATGATATCCCGTTTTGAAAAAACTCAGTTGCGAGTCCAGTTTACCTATTCCTCAGTCAGTTTCAAACCGAGTCAGTAATTTTGATTTCGACAGGCCATGGCTACAGATGATCGCTGGTACCTAAACCAAGTTTTAAGCGATGACGTGAACTTATTACGGTGGCCCACAAGTGTCACGGCAAAACTTTATTACTCACGGCAAATCTTTTATTATACACGGCAAATCTTTATTACTCACGGCAAATCTTATATTACTCACGGCAAATCTTTTATTATTCACGGCAAATCTTTTATTATTCACGGCAAATCTTTTATTATTCACGGCAAATATTTTATTACTCACGGCAAAACTTACTAAAAGCAAAACTGGAGTTGCGGTATTCCTGTGTTTCTCAGGCGACCTGGTCGCTGTGCTTTTTGCACGTGGCGTTGGTTGTTGTTTTGGTGGTGTGTTTATGGTCGTACATTTCACTGGCACTGGACGTGAAGAATCATATTTGTCTCTTGAAAGAAGTGATGATGATGTCCCAAGAAGATGATAAGTATCATTTTGTGTAAGTACTTGTTGCTTCAAGCTTTACTCGCATCAACCTCAACCATGCGACCACAACGTCAACATGCCAGTATTGTAATATAGCTGAAATAAGCTTATTTTTCATTTTTTCTCAATTGTTTAGATTTTGCACTTCGTGTTCTGCAAAAGTAAAAGCAACGTATAAGTACTGTTGGAGCTGTGGGGTTGGCGTTATAACAAGCCCTCAAGGTGGCCTTCAAGAACCTGGAAGTGCAGTCTCAACTAAGCCTATAAAACCAACTTTTGGAAGACCATTATTATCAATGGAGTCGTTTAAAAGATTGAAAGCTAGTCAATACAGGAATATTGTGACGAAAAAAGTTAAGGTCTCTGATCCAAATAAGATAGTAACCATCAACATCGGGCTAAAAAAAATGGTGAATGGTGACCTCAAGTCAGTTTGGGGAAAGCGATTACCAGTAAGTGTTCAAAAATCAGCAAATTACGAGCTGATCCTTGAAAAAGGGATTGGAAAATACAAGGCATTCAACTCAAGGACATTTGATGACACACTCAAATATGTATTATTATATGATGATGGCAGTCATGCTACACTGCTTCCTGGCAGCACTGATGTTTTCCATCTTGAAAAATACAAAACAGAACTGGGAAAAGACTTCAAACGAATTACTCTTTTCCTGTGCCCCGAAGATGAGTTTAAAGAAGTAGAGGGATTTGACTTTGATGAGGAAGATGAGGTCGATGAGAAACCTGACTGTGAAAAAAATGAAGTAGAAGGATTGGACTTTGAAGATGAGGTCGATGACTGTGAAAAAAAGGTAACTAACTACACAAAAGCTTTTTAAGATTAAAATTAGTTACAATAATGTCAAATGTCAGATTTTTAGTAAAACCTACTTGTATAGTGTACCCTATACTCCAGGAGTATTTTGGTCTGGTTCAGTATAATTCACAATGAATGACTTTCATTGGCCCACCGTTTAGTCTATGCATAGTTACCAAGTAGCCCACCCCTATACAATGCACAACAATTACCCCCAAATAACCACAGTGTATTGCTTGATTTTTTTCTTGGCCCAACCCTTTTTTCATGCTCAAAAATGATGGCCCAACCCACCCTTGTTTCTAGCCCACCCCACCCTATACTTTATGACCAGTCCCTTACAAGTTCAGACAAGAAGCTACTTGTAAAGAGAATCTCTGGTGCCCAACTACTGTTACCTGTATAGACTTTGTCACTTTGGTAAAATAGTAACTTTTGGATCTGTGGTACAGTATCTGTATCATGACCACTAGGATGTATTTTAAAACTTTGTGTTTATGCACTGTGGTTCAAGTCATGTTTATTTTCAGGAAGAAGATCCTGGTTGTCACGAAAGTGCACAACAGTCAAGTACTGTTACAGTAAGTAATTCAACTTGTTACTGATTTTGGTATTGTATCTTTACTTAAATATTGAGTATGGGAATGTCCTTATTTGGAATATCTTTCTTACTCTTCTTATTGATTTTGGCTGCACTTTATAAACCCTACTCAAAAAGCCATAGAAATGAACATGTCTTCGTATTGTTTCAAATTAGAAAGGTTTGTATAAGAACTAAGGCTGCTTGTCAAACTTGTTTTCATGTTTTTAACACATTTTATTAGCTTAAAATTAAATCTATAGATATTTGCCTTCCTTCAAATTTGAAACAATTTGTGTATTTACCTACACTGGTGATGTTTCAGTTGTTCACAAAGCATTCTCTATTTATGTTTATGATTATGATTTATACAAAAATATGCAAATTATCTTTTGCACAGGGTCTATCACAATTAGGAAATTCGAATATTTTTTTTCTGTTATGTTTTCAGTATGGCCAAGGTGCACAAGTACCAACCAGTGATAAAGTAAGTTTAAAGGAAGCTGGAATTAAGTTACATGCATATGGACTTAAATTACTATTATTATTTGTAAAAGAGCAACACACACATACCATTGAGGTTGCCTGTTGTCAGCTTTGGAATGTACACAGTTATTATATTGACTACATGTAGGTCACAATTAACTATCACAGTAACAGCTAATTGACTTATACCCCTTAACTCCAAGAAAAGAGATCAGTTTACCAAAACCAAAATCAGTTTACACAAGATTAAATAACTATCATTTTATCTTTTTTATTTTTAGATTAATTGCATATACATCTCATTCATTTTGTAATCTAGGAAAGAGTCGAAAGAAACACATGTCTACTTGTCAAGAAAAACATCTACCCTGAATTTACAAGTGTAAACACATCCTTGTATTCTGGTGAAAAAAGTACATGTGTGACAAGTGGGTGGTCACAAACATATCATTCTAGGTCATTAGACTGTAAAGAAGAATCAGAAGAGGAATATCATCCATGCAATGATATTTTCACTTTGACATCCCTTACGATAGGCGAAAGCACCTACTTAAGGCCATTGGTTTCAGAGGAATCATCTGATGATTCTTTTACATTTCCAATGGAAAACAACTGTAATAGTGAACCAAGGATCCTGCATGGGCCAGAAATCATTAATGGGTATGAAGGAAAACAGCTATTTATGGGTGTAATAACTAACTTCCATAATGAAGTAGGGGTCACCTACCATTGGTACATTAATGGTAAAACAATCCTAAGTGGTGCATTTCACCCAATCATCAGGGCATCAATGCCTGGAAAATATGTTTGTGAAATTGATTATGGCGACAAGACACTAAAATCAAGTGAAGTAGAAGTAGAAGAGATGCCTTAGTTAAAGTAATTTTATACAACACTGTTTTATTGTTAATATTGATTTTTATGCTAGTAAATTGTTTTAACACTCTTATATACTTATAAAACTTTAACTCGCTTAAAGAGTTAAATAAATATGTTTATTATTACTGTACACAAAAAAGCCATATGCAGTAGTACTGTTATGTTGACCAAAAATGCTGTTCCATGCAGTTTCAATCTTTAAATTATTTCACCGTTGATTTTATGAAAACAAAGCTGAGAGTATGCATAATTCCATGTACCACTCTGCACAGGAACAATAAGGTTACCAACACCTCCATGGAACTCTGGGATAGTAAATAAAGAGTCAGGCCTCCCACCCACTGTCTCATACCTTGATTTTCTAATGTAATGGGTGTTCCAATTATCTCTTGTTTCATCCATCCCCACCTGTAGTAACTTGGAAAAACAAAACCATAAGCATTCTCTCTGCAAAGGATCAGCTAGGTTAAGGTCACCATTATCAGCCATATCCTTGAAAAATGATATCCACCAAGATGCCTAGTTCTTTATGAAAAAGCTCCACCACCCCTCAATCCGTTGGTTACGGGGAGATGGCACATATTTGTGAGAGTCTGGGTTATTATTGAAAAATGAGTGTATGCCAGCCATAGTCCCATTTTCTGTTCCCAAGTCAGTATACAGTTGAAGGGGGCATCCATTATACTCAAGAACAGCATCCAAATAATATGCAGCTATGTTATCTGGTAAATTATTCGAGCGTGTGGCATAAAGCCAAAGGACTTTCCTGCTATACCCATCTACACATCCATGTATTGGGAAGCCAAAATGCTTTAACTTGTCAAAACCATCGACATGCCAAACCTTATTTGGACCAGGACAGACATACTGTCGTCTACGTAGCTTGTGTGCTTTTCTAGCTTCAACCCCTTCGGGGTCTAGTTCTCGAACAATTTCTGCCACTTTTTTTCTGGTGACTCTTATTCCTTTTCGCTGTAGAGCATGCCAAACACTGCGGTACCCAACACAGCATCCAGGACCATCCATGATTGCCATTATAGCATTTCTTAATTCTTGCGAATCAAACTCAACCATGTTTCTATGAAGTTTGTACTGCTTCAGCTTTCTTTTAAGTGTGCTCAGACTCGTGTTTATCTCGTGTTGCGTTCTTAACATATGGAGAATTTCCTCATACTCGTATCCTTTATAAAACAAAGATTCGAGAAGTAACCTCTCATCCACTTCATCCACTTCATCCGCCATCTTGAATTTTACAGAGGAATACCGCAACTTCAGTTTTATTTTTGCGAGTTTTGCCGTGAGTAATAAAAGTTTTGCCGTGAGTAATAAAAGTTTTGTCGTGAATAATAGAACATTTTCCGTGAATAATAAAAGATTTGCCGTGAGTAATAAAAGATTTGCCGTGAGTAATAAAGATTTGCCGTGTATAATAAAAGTTTTGCCGTGAGTAATAAAGTTTTGCCGTGACACTTGTGGGCCACCGTAACTTATTGCCCAAGTTTCAACATCTTTAGGCAGCTCAAACACGTTTGCTCGATCGTGTAAGAATCACCGTGGAGAATCAGCTCATATTCCGTTTGAACGTCAGTGAAACCAAGGTGAAAGAAAAAGAATTAAAGTGCATGTCCCGTCACGTCTTTAAAGCCCCAGGTGCATCCAAGATGCATTGCGCGCTTCGATGATTTTCTCACATACGGAAAATAGCAATATTTGTGAAGAAAAGTAATATCCAATTATATCTGTTTCCATCGTTCGTTATAAAAGTTAATTTTCATATTTAAAAAAATATATATATAAGTTAATATCTAATAAAGCTTTCTGGGATAATATTTTAGACGTTCCGGCCTTTTTTATACTTATATTTGATGTAAATGTCGACCCGACGTCGTGGAAGGTCCGTCGTCTTCCCGGGCGACCTAAATGTCTAGAAAGGATCAGAAGCTCTATGTTCGACCTATTCAGGGAGATAAAAAATCGCCCTTGGCTTCGAAAGAAACGCCAATAGTGTATTAATGGAAGTCCTACTGCATCGTGTCAACGGTGATACAAGGATTGAAGACTCAACTGCTGTTATAATCTGAAATATGTTTGTCATAGTGAAATGTTTTTTTAAACAACACTCCAGAAAGCCATCAAAATGAAACAGTATATTCTTGAATGTATTGATGTTTATGTAATCATTTTTTGAACCGTATGCATTCACGTCGTCATCCTGACCTTCTGCAGTAATATCCATGGACATTAACGTTTCGGATTCCATGCATAATATCATTTTTTTAGTACACGAAACGACAAACACTTCGAAGTCTTCGAACTTGACAGCCTGAATCAAACAACGGGAAAAACCCGTGAGTAGCCCGCATTGCGGGATCGGTTTTCTAACCAATTAGAGAGCGACTTTTAACAATATAAAATATATATTTTCAAAACATAAACAAACGGCTGCAATGCACCTTGGATGCAAGAGGGCCTTTAATACAAGAAAGCAAAGGTACTATTAACCTATCTTGTCTTCTATCTTTGGTATCAATCCCACAACCATGTGTACAGATCTTCATTCTTTTAATCGGATCTTTAAAACTCAGCGTTGTTTAGTTGTCGCGAACAACTTTGCATGTCTAGTCTAACTTTAATCAGATATAATCTATTAACGCGTGCAATTAGGTTCATAATGTCTGACTCGATCATGAACTTTAATGCAATCAGTATTGTTTCCAAGGCGTACAAAGCATATGAAAAAATGTTTTGTCACAAATTATTACTGTACTTTTTGCTCTATCAGCTTGGTAAGTGCGACAATGAATGTCGTTGCGTGACTACTCTGCGGTAGGTTTTGTCACGTAACGACAACTAAGCGTCATGATGGACCATTCCGACAATATATCAATGATTACGAATACAAAATAGGCATTAATTATATCTTGACTTCTTTAAGTACTTTTCTTATAGCATTTTATTCTTTTTCTTTCAATTTAAGTAAATAAATAAGTTAAGATATCGCATATTCCTCATTATCTTTTAAGTTGCCGACATCGCTGTAGAACGAAATTTCAGTAAACTAAGAGCTCTCGTACGGAGAGCAGCACAAAAACCCCAGAAAAAGAACCATACCAGCTACAAGTATTTTCCTTCTGCTTACTAAATTTTAAATTTCGAGCGTTTATTTCACTTCGCACATAGGAAAATAATTTTTTGAAGTGACCTTAGTTTATAACATGGCGTCGAGGAGCTCAACGGAAAAAATACTTCATCTCAAATTCAAAGAAAGAATCTGAATTTTAACATCCTTAAAAGAATGCTTTAAGAGTTTATGAGATTAGATGGTTGTTATAATATTTTGCCAGGTCAAGCGAGACCTCCAGACATGGGCTATAATTCGACCCTCGAACAGCGTTAATTATGCGTTAAATACAATTTATCGATTTTCTCGAAAACAAAAAATTTTTTCAGCAAACTAAATATATCCTGATTTGTTTTACCTTAGGGCCTACCTAATACCAAAATATGAGCCGACTCGAATTTTTGAATGTTGCCGGCGTATATTTGATTCTTCGTGACATCCTCTCTTAATATTTTGGCATACATTGTTGAATATCCCTGAATGCATTTCTTTTGCTACGTGTTAGCTTTCGGGTGAGTATCACGTGACGAGCTAGGTCGAAATTTTGGCTCCAATTTTTTGATTTAAAATGAGATGTGTAAAGAATTTTGCTATTACGACCAATTATACATTGTTCAGTTTCTTTTAAAGGTGATGTCACACGGGACAACTCGCAACAACAAGTTTCCGCGCAACAATGCTCTCACTTTACAGAAGGAGCTATTTAAGTAAAGAGGTCACGTGACCTAATTTGCATATTAATTTTTCTTAAATATCCTTTTTTTTTAAAATAGATAGACATCGAGAAAAGGCTAATCCATAAACCTGTTCTAAATAGCTAAAAAATAATGTGCTTTGCAGTTCGATAGATAAAGGGTGTGTACTCCCCATTTTGAAAGAACCTTCAAAAAATGTATTTTCGTGCATTTCAAATTGTTCCAAACCCAGATTCACAACTCCCCTAAACAAATGAAAATGATATCTCGAAAGCCCACGGTATTATCAAAGAAACTAAAAATGTACTAATTAGCATAATACCCAAGCCTTAATATACTTGAGTATGCGGCTGCTTTAGGTGTCTAAATGGCCAGTTTACTATTTCAAAAGAGAGCACAACATATTTCACTAAATTATAATTTATTTAAATGTTAGCAATTACAAAAAAATGAAAAATTTACTGCTCTTTTATTTTTCCAACTAGCCAAGCTCTCTTTCTTTCACCATTTATCATTTCCTATTGGTTTATATGTTTTCCCTTTCAGTGCATTTATTAATGCTATTCTAGTCTAATTCAAAAATTAATGCTCTACTTTCACAATAACCAGAATGCCTTCTGTCTCTTTGGGTAGCTATTGGAATTCAAATCGATCAAACCAATTGTAATTCAAATAAAACAAATTTAAGTTACAATATCTACCTTCCATAAACAAAGGCGCTTTTGGTTACAATGTACGTGAAAATGGAGAATATTTAAAGATTTTAAAGCTTGTATTATCATCGTTATCCTTAATTCTTATTGTTTTTCGTTATCGAAATCCATTTCCAAATCATTGTCAAGGTCATGAGGTACCAATTGTAAACATTCCTACAAAAAATATATATACATATATTAATATCATATTATATATTAATATCAATTTGTAGAAAATAAGGCGTTTAGATTTTTTTGTTACTTTACTCGAACGTTTTCGACTACATAGTCATCATCAGGAAATGGTATAAATACCACAGGGAGCCCGGCTTTCTGTCGCTTTTATATGGAATAAATTATACAATGAAATAAAATATATTATAATCATGAGAGCCTTTGGGTTTCCTGTGTTGTATTTAATCCTTAGAGTTAGCGTTACTGACCTGTGTGTGCCGTTGGTAACTTGAGAGCGCATTAGCGTAACGTATTAGTGTAACGGAAAAGGAAACCCAAAGGCTCTCATGATTATAATATATTTTATTTCATTGTATCATTTATTTCATATGAAAGCGATAGAAAGCCGGGCTCCCTGTGTAAATACATGAAATTATCTTGCTTTAAAGGTTCATGTTAATCCCAAAGGAAAAAGCTTTGCAATGTACATAGTGTTTTGTTTGTTTAGAGAAGGTTTGCGTTTTTGGATAAAAATACCTTTAGTGATTTTTTGCTTCAATGATTGCTTGACCAAACAAAGAATAGACCACGTAAAACAATGGTGTGGGGTTTCCCTGAGGTGTTTAGCTGGCTCTGAATTGTGTTTAGGGTTCGAGTGTTCTTCCTTGCGTATTTCAAAATTTCTGAGTGTTTCTCCAATGTAGTTCTGTCCACATGAGCATTGACCCTCGTAGACAACATTGGATCGGTGGATGTTTAGCGGGAAAATACTTTTGATCTTGCAAGTTTGCCACACGATTATGAAGATGAAGTTGAAATCGGTGCAAGTATTCAACTTGGATAGGAACTTTCTTGCTGGTGTTTTCATTCTGTTTGAAGTATGGTAAACTGATGAATATTTTCTTCCTCTCTTCGAACAAGTATTCGGGAATCCGTGGTTCGTCTTTCGTTAAGTTGTTAAAGAAAGTAGTTATATATAGTGTTCTCAACAAACTTTCTGGGATATCCCGCATTTATAAATATAGATCTTATATTTTGGATATCGTGGTCAAGGTTTGTTGATATGCGTTTAGCTCTGTGTAGGGCGCCGATGATATTGTTTCGTTTCCATTTAGTTGGTGTCTGTGATGACCAGTGGGTTGGAAGTTTTCCTGGTTTCTTGTACACGTGACGGTCAAAAGTGTTATTGGTACTGTCGAACTTGAAGCCTGTATCCAGGAAATGGTCGGAGTTTTCTTCAACCATAAATTCAATTTTAGGATGGTAGTTGTTCATCTTATCAAGAAGTTGGTCTGGTACCCGGGTGTCTTTCTTCGTGAAAATGTCGTCAACATAGCGATCGTAGAAGCTAGGTGTATGTGGACGAACAACGTCAGATTCCAACTTTAACATGAAGATGTTTGCTAGTACAGGCGACAGTGGATTTCCCATCCCACATCCATCAATCTGTTTATAAAGGTGGCCGTTGAAGCTGAATACGGTGTTCTTGGTTACATGGTTGAGAAGGCGACGGAAAATGAGTCTTAAGCTGAGGCGAGGAAGCTTGTTGCAGTCATATATATGATGAATGATGTAGTCAATTGTATCGTCCAAGGGTACTTGAGTGAAAATTATTTATACTATTTCCTGATGATGACTATGTAGTCGAAAACGTTCGAATAAAGTAATAACAAATCTAAACGCCTTATTTTCTACATCGAAGGGAGCGACAATTATGACAATTTATTCAATTTATTTTCATACATTTCTTTTGTTACATGCAGTAGAGCTACAGTTAATGACACATGTACACAAAATTACACATTTACAAAAGACAATTTACATATCGTAGGGGATGGGGGAGGGGGGGGGGGTAGTTGCACTAATGCTTTAATTAAGTTTCAGAATAACATTTTAAGTGCTTTGGACAAACAAGATTGTAAAGCAGTTAGAGTGTTTAGTGTGGATTTCTCGAAGGCTTTTGATGTAGTCAAGCATAGTATCCTTTCTGAGAAACTTAAATTGTTATCTATAGATCCTTAGTTAATTAATTGGTATCACAATTTTCTCTATGGTCGCACACAAAGAGTAATATCAAATATATTAAAAAAGTATAACAATTCCAGCCTCCAGAAAATAGTTGGGAGACCAAGAACTAGAATGACCGAGCAGGCCTGGGCACATCGTTTGCGTTTCTTTCGGTCGTAAAGAAACCTCTAAACATAAATCATCGTTTCAATTGTGCCACATTGTATTCTTGTAGTGTTTGTCAAGATAAACAATCCCCAGGAATATCATCTTCAGTAAAGAAACTCTTTTCTTCACAGTACAGTCAGGATTTTGTGAAGGTTCGCTATCAGACGCCGTTGTATTTCGTCTAGCCAATCAACTTGCCCAGGCCTTCTCAGTCATATTAGCACCAAGTCCCCCAACTCTTTTTTTATCTACCTTCGGGGACGTCTTCATCAGATTCCTTATTTTCTTCTAAACGAGAACAAAACATTCTAAACGTTAATACTCCTAAATAAAACACGATTTTGATTTTGCCTTTTTAGCATGTTTTGACTGGATGTTCTTGTTTTGCTAATTTCCCTGACGTCTCCATTTTCTTGCTCACAAACCAAAACAAAGCAGTTCTAGCGTTATGTCGAAATATGAATCTTTTAAATTATTGGAAGCTGTGATTCATCGGGTTTAATAATGCTTTGAAAAAAATGATACGAAGAAATCGGCATTTCTTTTTAAGCCAAACCGAAAAAAAGAAATTAGGTGTTACTTTAAAGTGGAAATCCGAGTTAATTGTTTTCTTACAACATAAATATGTATGTAAATATTTTGAGTGCATGAGTTATGCCCAATCTTAAGGATGGTGCCTAGTATATTTGCAACCCATTTATTTCTCTAAAGGTATACTATTTCATACATTCATTGAGCTATTTAAAAGTAAAACAAACATGGGTCATCACTCATCTAGGCGAGATAAATATTGTTAAATACCTGATGACGTACGTAAAATGTTCGTATTTTAAAGAAACACTATTTCATACTGTTTAGATTTACTCAGGCAGTAAACGTGAAATAATAATCTGAAACACATATCTTTTCGACTTTAAGTAAAAAAATGTATTGATGACGCTGTTAACTATATTTGTCAATAGCTTTTTGTCCAATATTTTGAAAAAAAAACCGTAAATATCCGACCAAAACCATTTTCATTTTTAAAATACAAACTTAAAAAACAACTTTGAAATCCATATAACATTTCTAGCGAAGAAAATGTAATAATATCCACATGGGTTTGTTTGATTAAGAGAATAGCAAAGTCAGCAAAGAAAATAGGACAAAACTACGGTCATATTCACGTTTGTTTATCATAGAGGTTTTTTTTTTTAATCATCAGTAAAATATATGTACGAATTACCTCACTGTTTTTTATTCCCGAACTGATGCTGAATGTGAATCCGCTTATTTCTAGCTAATTCTTGCCAATGTCATCAGTAAGATTTTGGGATAAGCCCTAGCCTGCGTAAACAGACCCTTATTAGCGCTCGAAACGTCTCCCGCCAACAAGCGTCTGCGCGCCGAGAGCAAAAATTCCATACTGATGACGTTGGAAAGTGACACCTCATTTGCAATCACGCAATACACGAGTTAGCAGCAGCAATGCTGAAAAACATGAGACGCTAAGTTTGGCGATGCCGTTTGTGAAGTTTCTTCTATATTCTCGATTAATTCACTCACTGAAAGCCACTTAGTTAAATGCTTTATTTAGTTTTCTAATGGAAAAGATGCATTCGTTAGCCAGCCAACTGGCACAGGCAAGTCAATTATTGTTCAGCTTGCTCCTCTCATCGAAATGTAAATGGCTTCGAACGTCTCGAGCGATTTGTGGAAGGAAGATACAATTATTATCGTAGCCGTTTCTCCGCTGCTAGCTATCATGAAAGACCAAGTGAATTATCTGCAGAGTGTATATCGGAGACGAATGAAAGCAAAACTATGACAACATTAACTTATCGAACCGCCGGCGAACTGTAATTCAAACTAATTTACACCAATGCGTGAGTCCTTCTCAAATTTCGATATTAGATTGCAATAATTCGCTTTAATGTGCGCTATGGAAACATTATTTTTGAATAAATATAACTACAGAAGTGTTGCTTGAGTTTATTGAAGATTTTAGTACAAATACTGAAAGTGCACTCTTGTGATCTCTCTTGTTAGTGTAGTTAAGTCGGAAAAAGTTCACGGCGTTTGAATCCTTCTCAAATCTCGACAGGAGATTTGTCTTTAATATGCTCTATGAAACCATTATCTTTGAATAAATATCACTATAGAAGTGTTGTTTGAGTTTAGACTCAGTCAAAGTAGCGAAACCACTCTTGATAAGCAAATGAGGTGTCAATTTAACAACATTGCCCAATCAGAGCTTTTGAGCCGATCTGGGTCAAAGAACGTCATCAGTATGGAATTTTTGATCTCTGCGCACTGACGCTTGTTGGCGGGAGACGTTTCGAGCGCTATTAAATAAGGGTCTGTTTACGCAGGCTAGATAAGCCCTGGCTGTCTGCTATTTCTATTAAAATAAAAGTACTGGTCCTAAATAACAATTTTCCAGAAGAAAAATATACTACGATAAAAACTGTGCATTTTATTGCTGTTTTAATATGTGTTATTTGGGCTTCCTGTGATTTCGTCTTGCAAGTTTCAATAGTTTCTTTCCTGGACACTACGTCATCGAAATTGTCACCATCTCATCAATAAACTCTGATTTTGTTTATACAGGAAGCCCAAACACTTTTTGGGCATATTCAAACCGCTATAAGTTGCACAGTTTTTATTGTAGTATTTTATTATTCTGGAGAATAATGATAATAATGATAATGATAACGTATTTATATAGCGCACTTTCTATGTGTATATATTCAAATGCGCTTTACACATTGTAGTTAGCTGTTAGTAGTTAGTATATATTAGTGTAAGTGTAGGCCTTTCACTGAGGATGGTCGTGACCTGCGTCCTCAGTCGTTTTTTTACGTCCCGCCGATTAATGGTTAGTGTGTGAGTGGCGAGACGGGACCTCCGATTTAACGTCCTTATCCGAGAGGACGCGAAGCCTAACAATTATAAACCGAAATAAATACAAAGTTATTACATTCTCCTCAATTATTTAAAGACCCTGAGTGATGGTACGGCTGGGGTTTGAACCCCCGACCTCCCGGTTAACAGGCCGTGCTCTCCCAACTGAGCTAACCCGTTAATCGGTTTTAAATTGTTATTTAGGACCAGTACTTTTAATAGAAATTGCAAACAGCCAGGGTTTATAGGCACTTTAAGTAATTCCTGATGAAATGCAACAGCAAATCAGCATCTCGATGTACACGGCTACTTACCGTGAAAAATCGACTCGATTCATTATCATTTTTTTATGGTGTTTCCCAGTAGTTTTTGTTTTTGACCACAATTCCCATTTTTTGTTTCGCGAATAGATAAAATTTCTCTGATGTGATCAAAATGTATTTTGTACCCGATACAAAACAAAGATGGAAGTTTTGATTGATGTAAATTTCAACACAATTGGTGCCGCTATGACAACATAAAACAATAATGGCGGAAAAAAGTTCATCTAAAATATCTCGCATTTTCGATAAGTTTCAGAAAAATGACTACATAGGTGATAAACTTCAAGTTTATGCGCTATAAATCTGACCATTGTTAGGATGTTTGAGAAGAGCAATTTCAAAAAAATCGCAAAGAGAATGTTTTTGCAAATTATTCAAAATCGTTATAATCAAACATTCTAATTATTGTCCGATTAACATTGCATGAGTGTGACGTTTAATACTTATATAATCAATTTTCTGAAACTCGAAAATGCGAGATATTTAAAAAAAACTATTTCCGCCATCTTTGTTTCACGTTAATTTAAGTTGTCATAGCAACACCAACTGAGTTGAAATTTATATCAATGAGAACTTCCATCTATGCTTTGTATCTGGTGCAAAATACATCTTGATCAGATCAGAGAAAGTTTATTAATTTGCTAAATTAAAACGTGAGGTGTGGTCATTAGAAAAACTACTGGGAAACACCTTGTATGGTTCTCCGCTCGCACGGGCCCTCAGCCCAAGCGGGGATTCTGCTAGTAATACAATTTCGTGTGTACCTTCAATATTCTGTACCTCATCTCCGGTTGAGCTTGGTTTGTCTAAAATAAATATCATAATACAGCCATTAGGAATCAAGTATCAGTTTAATTTGTTGAGATTGTCACAGGGAACACCGCTTTCGGTTGCTTTGCATACAAAATTCGCTTTTGCATTTACATATCTTTTTTTGGATTTCTGTGGTGCCTAGGAGATTAGCGCTATACATACCGTGACCATTGTAAACAGTTTACGTAATATATTAAATCCGGCCTCTGTAATGGGACAGTCGTTTGCGTGTAATCAGATCCGGTGATTCGGTGATTCCGGTGATTCCGGTCTTAATCATTTAAACATACTCGCATCTTTTTATACACCCCCGCTTCTTTTTTTCCGCACCCGAACCTTTTTACCCGTACCCGCGCATTTTACCTGCGACCAACACCTTTTACCTGCATTTACCCGCGACCGTCGATCCGCGACAAAAAGTCCATCTCCTGACCATGATGTCCATCCTACCCATCGGCCCCAGTGTAAATTATCTTGTACTTGAAATACAATCGTCACTGCATGTTAATACAAGTGCTTGAGCGCATATGAAGGGCATTTAGTCAAGCATTGATTAAAAATGTACAAATAAGGTATTTCCTAATATTGGAGTTCCCAGTTTAATATTTTCTTACAACATAAACATTACCTAATTTTTATAATATTATCAATAGCAAAAACTTTGAAATGGTGATGCGATATGAGAACTGCTGTAAAGAAGCAGCTTAAAAAAATGGAACTAAATGAGCAGGCTCCATGCAATTTCCATTAACACTTTACATGGCATTATACAAAAATAAACAGAAGATTTTCGAATAGAAGTTAGGCTATAACTAAAGAACAGGCTTGAACTTTAAGTTAAACACTCACCGCCTTCTACAGGCTTGTCCTCTGTCAAGTCAGCAACTGAAAAGTAAATTGTTACAGATGTTAAATAATATTGAAGAAAGAAATTGAACAAGTACGGGAAAGCAAAGTGTAAGAAACTAAGTAAAAGAAACATGTTTTGAAGAATATGGGTAGACAAGTTAACACAACAGCTGGCTAATGAAACTGAAATTAGAACTAGCAAAAATGAATTGATCGAGGTTGACAGTTACGAAGGCAAGATAAATAAAAGACATGAAAGCACTATAGCAATAATATATACAAGAACCACAATATAAGAGTTAGAGCAGCAAGAAAACTACTAAAATTATTGGAAGCTGTGAATTATCGAGTTTAATAATGCTTTGAAAAAACTGATACGAAGAAATCGGCATTTCTTTTTAAGCCAAACCGAAAAAAAGAAATTAGGTGTTACCTTAAAGTGGAAATCCGAGTTTAATAGTTTTCTTATAGTTACTGTTCATTATTTATGTGGGAGGAGGGGGGGAGGGGTAAATGGGAAAAGGGATTGGTAAAAACTTTTTTTATCCCCCCATAAAAGGAGTGCAAACATTTTTGACCTCCCCCTCCCCCAAACCCCATGTAAAAAGACTGAAAACAGGCTTATCTGAACTTTTGGGAAAGGATGCCTTGTCATATGGTTGTTGTGTTGAGCTGAAGGAATTCCTTATCAAAATCCACCCAGATGGGTTTTCTGATTGGGACTTTTTGGATTCCAAATAAAAGCTTTTCAATAACATTTTGAGTCCACAAATTGAGAAAACTTCTGTGACCCCCCCATCAGATTATCTTGAAAATCTAACAACGCCACTCACCCTCCCCCTCCCCCCACTCATCTTGATCGAATCAGAGAAAGTTTATTAATTTGCTAAATGAAAACTGGAAGTGTCATTATTAGAAAAACTACTGGGAAACACCTTGTATGGTTCTCCGCTCGCACGGGCCTTCGGCCCAAGCGGAGATTCTGCTAGTAATACAATTTCGTGTGTACCTTCAATATCTCATCTCCGGTTGAGCTTGGTTGGTCTAAAATAAATATCATAAAACAACCATTAGGAATCACGTATCAGATTAATTTGTTGAGATTGTCACAGGGAACACCGCTTTCGGTTGCTTTGCATACACAAATCGCTTTTGTATTTACATATCTTTTTTTGGATTCCTGTGGTGCCTAGGAGATTAGCGCTATACATACCGTGACCATTGTAAACAGTTTACGTAATAAATGAAATCGGACCTCTGTAATGGGACAGTCGTTTGCGTGTAATCAGATCCGGTGATTCCGGTCTTAATCATTTAAACATACTCGCATCTTTTTATACACCCCCGCTTCTTTTTTTCCGCACCCGAACCTTTTTACCCGTACCCGCGCATTTTACCTGCGACCAACACCTTTTACCTGCATTTACCCGCGACCGTCGATCCGCGACAGCAAGTCCATCTCCTGACCATGACGTCCATCCTACCCATCGGCCCCAGTGTAAATTATCTTGTACTTGAAATACAATCATCACTGCATGTTAATACGAGTGCTAGAGCGCATATGAAGGGCATTTAGTCAAGCATTGATTAAAAATGTACAAATAAGGTATTTCCCAATATTGGAGTTCCCAGTTTAATATTTTCTTACAACATAAACATTACCTAATTGTTATAATATTATCAATAGCAAAAACTTTGAAATGGTGGTCTGATATGAGAACTGCTGTAAAGAAGCAGCTAAAAAAATGGAACTAAATGAGCAGGCTCCATGCAATTGCCATTAACACTTTACATGGCGTTATACAAAGATAAACAGAAGATTTTCGAATTGAAGTTAGGCTATAATTAAACTTATCGGCAATGATAAGGTTGGGTTTGGGTGCCTTAATGTCGCCCCACAAAGACGCGCATGTCCCATGCGATAAAGGCAGTAACCATGGTAACCATCCATGGTCCACTGCCTGACACCCGTCACACTGACTCAGTCAGTTGAAATGTATACTTACCTAGAAAACATACTTACCAGGGAGAGGAGGGTGGGAGCAGCAAAACTATGCGTACACAGCGAGGATCAACATGATCTGAGCAGCATGCTCACGTGCAGACCCCTGCACAGCTCGGGGTGACCCCCGCACACACAACAACTGCTGACTACCGAGGATGCACGCAATTGCCTCTAGTTTAACCTCGCCTAAATTACATTTAGCCACATCTAAAGAACAGGCTTGAACTTTAGGTTAAACACTCACCGCCTTCTACAGGCTTGTCTTCTAGCAAGTCCGCAACTGAAAGAAAGATACATACATCTTTAAAAGATGTTCCCTTACGGGCTTTTCAACACTCGTTTACATTCAGTTATTTATATATGTATATATTAAGTACAATTCTAGTGATTTGCTAACAGCCAACTTCGCTTTTTTATGGATAGTTTGGGGATGTTGATAATAATAAAAGGAAATAACAAGTAAGAAATTGAGCCGTTCTAAAACATTAAACATATCTCCAGTGCGAACTGTTCCACGCTAATGGACAGCGGTATATCCATGTATACCGTAGTTTTACCACGTCATGTCGGGGGCTGGGTGGGTGGGTATTCTCGAAGTGCTTGTAAAGCTCTCTATTGAAACCGTGTAATTGCATAACAAGTGATGTAATTTGCAGCGCATCCTACACGAGCGTTTCATTTCCCAATAGCCTTATCTTTTTAATGCCTGCGATAGATTTGGCGCGCGGTAGTTCCCTTTACGAACTTAGTAACCACGCCGGGTCTCTGCAATGCCTGTTGTTGTTTTTGAAAGCAAGTATACAACGGCTGAGACTGACAAGTTTACAGGGCAATTATTATGACAAGGAAGGCAAGGATTTACACTAAAATAACACATACGTTTTCTAAGGACTATTATCAAATAGTTCGGCTGAAATTTGTGTCATTTTAAAGCTCTTAAGTCGGATGTTTCATCGACTCTCTGCAAACGAGGAAAGCAACCGAGACAACAATGGCGGCCGACTTTCTTCTCTATTATTGGAAAGCGAAATTTTCACACTTCCAAGGTTTGCTTCATCTGGAAACTTCCTGTTTCCATGAGAATGGTAATCCATACGTCCAAGGAACAAAAAAGAATCTTCGAAGCTGATGTTCCAAGGGTTGAGATTTTGCATCGAATTTGTCTATTCGAAAGATTGAGCCAAATGTTCAAAAGCGAAATGATCACTTCTTTATCGATCGAAACGACACTGAAGACGGCAAATTGTCCTTAGGAAACTCAAAAATGGTCAGCTTACATAGACTTGATAGCCGTTAGTGCAAAGGAAGGCTGTTATTTGGTGATCTACGGCGACATTTTGAACAGTTCAGTTGATGACCATGGTTTGTAAATTCTTGTCAAATTGCAAGATAATTATAAGGGCAGTTCAAGGCGCAGTTATGGACGATCAAGGAGTTGCTTCAAAAAGGTAGTCATTTAAATACTTTATTTAAGCCTTAAGTTTTACCGTGAAAGTGTTATTTCGATTATAGCTGATGTTCCATGCACGATTTTTCACTACTGGACTCTTGCGGTTGCTATTACATTGAAACCATGAACATTTGCTCTTACAGGAAAATAAGAGCAATAGGAATTCAAACCTCATAAACATTTTCATACATGTACAATATGCACATGTATTTACATTTATTAAATGTCCCTCCATTGCTTTTGGGGGTTTGACTGATCCCAGGCAACAACTACTTTTTGACACAAAATTTTTTTTCTAATTATCTATGACTGTTTTGACATGGAAATGTTTACAAAAGAATTCCTTACTTGTCATTGTTGCTATGTGGGGGATAGCAATCCATATTGCCTCCATACATCATAAATTTCATTTACATGCAAACAAGACCATATTAATACTCAAGTCATACCCCATATCATGTCACTCCCAGGATCATGTCACCTAGCAACCTTTATTTTTAAAATCCTTCTAGTATTAGTGTAAACTATTAAGAAGCATTGTATGTTGACATCTTCAATGCCCGCCAGACATGGTGCTACTTCAAAACCCTTGGTGCAAAAAAATTGGTGTTGTAATTCTGTTTTCCCCTTGTTTTCATTGTAGGAAAAAGAGCCTTTGAGCTTGTTGAAGTAGAAAGCATTTAAGTTACTTGCATTAAAATTGTAACTACTCAACCAACTTATTAAGTGGCATACTGGATATATGTAAGTAGAACAATTATACATATAACATGTGTTATAGCTTGTTATGCATCATAATTGCTATCATGACAATCAATATGATTTTGACTAGTTCGGATAATAATTACTGCCCTTTATAGCAAGTTAAAATTTTGTGAATTGTAAAACATTAGTCAAAGAACTTTAATTAATGTAGGCTGGAATGTTCCTTTTGTATATACAACAGGTTCCCATTTAAATATGTACTTTTCCATTTAAATCTGTACTTATGCAAATTGTGTTGATCATCAATGTGTGCTAAACATACAGATCAACCAATAAAGTGAACTTCTCTGATTGGTTGATCTGTGTGTTTAGCACACATCAACTAGAAATAAAGAATACAAATAATAATATAGAAATAAAGATGATGATGAACTAAATTTGCATAAGTACAGATTTAAATGGGAAAATACAGACTTAAATGGGAACCTGTTATATATATCAACCTACTTCCATTCAAAGTGTCATATATGCCCACCAAAGCAACAATGTCATAACTACAATCTAGTGTGTTAAATTAAGGATTCCCTTTCTCCTTTCCTTTCCTTGATCTTTTTCTTGCCTTAGGCTTTCTATAATCAGTCAGGGTGGCATTGCTTTGAAGCCACTGAGCTTTGGTGATCAAGGCCAATCTGTCACATACATGTTTTGTTGTTGCGTACCTCCTGTGCAGACTGTTGACAACAGGGTGGATGGACTCTGAACAGTGTTCTGCTTCCATGCCGACATAAGAGAAAAGCTTTGCCTTCTTCTCCCATTTGGACCAGTAAGCCCCAACAATGCAGCAAGAAAGTTCCAATCCCCACCATACCTTACTTTGCATGTTTTATATTGATGTTGTTGTTCCATTGCAGGTGTACTCGTCATATCCAAAGCTGAAGACACACTTTTGAAAGAAGAAACTAGAAATGTTACACAAAAATGTCATCAATAAATTGGTCTAAAAATACATTGATAGAACAAATGCTACATGTATATTGTCTTTTTTGCTATATCTAGAGATAATTAATTAATTAATTAATTGTTTGTAGAATCATCTTTGTTGTTGTTAGTTTTATGTAGACATAAGCTAGATATTTCAGATACGTTTACTTACTTTCTGCACAATTTGCAGTCAGTACTATGAGCGGTGTTGGTGCTATCGAGCTGTGTTAGTTGAGCAGGCCAGTTTGTAGATCCATTGACCTCTATCACATCTACGTTAACGTTACTAGCCCGATTATAAGCCTTTCTGGGAGTAAGTCCAACGTTGGGGAAAAACACAGCAGCCATATCTACCAGTTTTAATACGGTGCCCGAGCGTGCAGAAGACGAAAGGGAGTCAAAAAAGTCTGCCTTAGATGCCGACATCCAACGCGCAATACGCAAGTACTGGATGGTAAATAAGCCTTTCCTGTCTGAAGTGATAAAAACTGTGCAATGTGGTACACTTTGCCATTGTACTCAACGTACTGTTGCAGCGACTTGGTTTTATCATGACAGTACCTGTCGCGCTTTCAAACATTTTACGTCAGAAAAATCACCGTTCGATTATGTTCGATTGCCTTACAGACCCATAGAAAACTGACTTCGATTTGTTAAATTGTTCGATTTCCGAACGTTCGATTGTGTTCGATTGCCTTATTGTTCGATTTCCGAACGATCGATTGTTTCGATTGCTAAAATTTTACTTTGAGTCCGATTGCCGAACCAATCTACAATCAATCGAATGATTGATGTTCGATTGCCGAACGTTCGATTGAATACGCCGGATGGACAGGGTTTCGACGGTCTTCTCTGTTTTTTTTTTAGGGGGAAAGATATTTTCTTGGCACATGTATAAGTCCACGGCTTTGTACGTCGTTTTACTTTTCCACGTTCAAACGATCTGTTGAATTGCCTATAGCAAGCAGCGCATATTGTTGTGGTGTTACCGCTAAAAACCTTGTTAAAACAGGTCTTTAAGTCTTCAACCTTCTCATGTTTAATAGTGAAAAGCCTGCTAGTTGTTTTAGTTGCGTAAATAGCACACTTTTCTCGCACGCACGGCATTACACGGCGGATAGTATTTTGTTTTATCAGCGCATTATCCATTCACTAAAACTGTTAATTGTAGAGGAATTTAAATTTCGCGACTGAGTGATTGGCAGCAATGGGAAATACCGCTGGACATTCAAAATTTATCGCGGGCATTAAGTTGCCAAGTGAAACGCTCGTGCCTAGCGTGTCGGTGCGCTTGAAAATGATAATAATAATGAAAGAGAGAGAAAATAAACAAGTATACACTTTTGTCTTGCTAGACTACGTAAAATTCTATTTGCTGGCCTCGCCTGGGCCGTATTTCACAAGTCAGTCCTTACTGGTCTTTTAAAATTTTCTGGCCTCGCCTGGGCCGTATTCCGCAAGTCAGTCTCTCCTGGACTGATAAATTTCTGACCTCGCCTGGGCCGCATTCCACAGATCAGTCTCTCCTGGACTGTTAAATGTCTGACCTCGCCTGGGCCGTATTCCATTAGTCAGTCCCTCCTGGTCTTTTAAAATTTTCTGGCCTCGCCTGGGCCGTATTCCGCAAGTCAGTATCTCCTGGACTGTTAAATTTCTGACATCATGGGCCGTATTCCACAATTCAGTCTCTCCTGGACTGTGAGATATCTGGCCTACTTCACTTTGAAAATGTCACTTCAGTTACCTTGTTGTTGGTCTGCTTGTCCGAGCGTCGCTTCAGGTCTCGGTGCACACGGTTCGTCGCCTACGTTTATTTGTGGGGCGATAGCTGCCTCAAGCTCGTCTCTCGCATTTTGTAGTTTTGTCTGAGGTCTTCAGTACATATTGTGGGCGCCTGTGGGAGGTAGGTTCGACATGACGTGGATCTTGAAAATGGTTGACAGTCTCGAAGTGCTCTTTCCGTGGTTTGGACGAGAGTGAACAAAGCGGGCGGCTCCCGGTAATCATATACAATGCAGGGGATTGTGGGATACTCATTGTTATGTAAATTTCACGCTTTATTTCCGGTAGTGAAAATAGGTCAAATATCTTTTAGTGCAAAGTTGCGTAGCCGCTAAAAAGAGATTTAAAGAGAAAAAGGAAGAAGAAGAAGAAGAAGAAGAAGAAAAAGAAGAAGAAAAATAATAATAGAAAATAATAATAATAATAATAATAAAAAATAATAATAATAATAATAATAATAATAATAATATATAATAATAATAATAATGAAAATAATAATGATGATAATAATAATAATAATAATAATAAAAATACTAATAATTATAATTAATAATAATAATAATAATAAAAATGATAATTAAAATAATAATAATAATAATAATAATAATAATAATAATAATAATAATAATAATAATAATAATAATACCTATAATAATATTTATTAATAATAATAATAACAATGATAATATCTATGATAATAATATATTATAATTATAATGAGAACAACAACAAGAACAAGAAGAACAAGTACAACATCTGGGAACAACAAGTACATGAAAAAACAACAAGTAGAAGAACAAGAAGGCGAATGTCTAGAACTGGGTTTATTAGCTGTTTACGACAGGTTGTAGAGCTGTCTAGTTAAGTCTACTTAAACAAATATCTAGTATTTAACTAAGTTGTCTTACCATTTGCAGTCTCCGCGTTATTTATTTCTTCTTCTGCCAAACATGGCACTACTACCAAGATAGCAAGAAATAGTGCTCCAATGAGATAAAGCTTCATGTTTTCTTTTCTTCGATCCTCAGCTTAGATGATGGTTGCTCGTTCTGCACCACTATTTATATGATCTAATTAGCATATTGTTTATCAAAGTCAATTCACAGGTATGTCATTTTTAGAAATAAAGTACACTCCACGAAAGAAAGTTCAACTATAATTTTTTCCTCTTTCCACTAAGTTGTAGATAAAGTTAATATTTTTAGATATTAATTAAAAAGATCGCAAAACATTTCACAGGTTGTTGTTTATGTAATATGGTGCTTTTATTCATTGCTGGACACATAACAAAACTAAAATAAACAAATAAGAACAAGAATACTTTGATAACTATTGTATCAACAATTGTATGATTATTTTTATATCACCAGATAATTTTAATTTCTCATTAAAGTTCAATTAAATTTATGAAGTTCTATCACCTCGTTTATTCATTCGTTAGATTCTCTCGTATCCATTTATTAATTTAATGAATACCGTTACCACTAATTCATTTATAAATAATATTTATTCTTTTTTTCAATTTGCTTCACAATTTCAATTATATATCCCGATATTTTCGTTTTCTTAAACGCGCTTCAACTCATTATCAAAGTTCATTTTACAGCTCACTGAACCGTAATCTTTGACGGTAGCACTTTTATTAATATTATTGCTCAACGACGCCAAAACGTTCAAAGCACATTCCAACACGAACACAATTTAAAAACAATTATTCCTAACTGTTTTATCTATTGTCATTTATTTTGTTTATTGGTATTACTTTTATTGTATATTAGTGATTAATTTAAGTTTTAAGTAGAGTTGTAATGTTTTCATCCAATAGATACTATGCTTCGTAATCGAGCTGAGGACAAAGCCTATTTTAAACAACTTCCTTTTAACGGATAGCTCCAATTAAAACAAATTATTTCATTTCATAATTTTGCCAAAACTCTGTTTTAACTGCATATATAACTACAGGACTTTAAACGAGTCATATTATAACCAGATAGTTTTTTTTTCCCTAAAAATTCTCAATCGAAGTATTATTATATATTTACGACTCTAGTAATGTGAATGACGTCATCCACTTCAAACGATTCAGCTCCATTGAATTCTTTATGATTTTGTATTAAAATATCTCATTGTAATGGTTCTAGATCTAAACTAAAGGTCTAAACTAATCTAAACAAAACATTTCACAGGCTGTTGTTTATGTAATTAATATGGTGCTTTTATTCATTGCTAGACACATAACAAAACTAAAAAAAAAATAAGAACAAGAAACTTTTCTACAGCGTTCAGCAAAATCGAAACAATGTTACGTTGCAGTAAATGTTGAAGCCGTTTGCACGGGCCTTAAGCTACTGAAAGTGAAAAATTGCATAAATCGGGCTGAAGGTTATAGCCGCGCGCGCTTTTTGTACGGACAATGACAAAACGTTTTTAGTGCAGCTACAACTCCCTTAAAATTCTCACCCTCTGTAATGTTAAATTCTAGAGGTGGAGTAGACGTATTTAAGAGTGCGCTGGAATCTCGTGGAAATTCATAAAATTACCCCTGAAAGGCATCACCATCTTGTCCAAATGGGCGTGTTACCAAATAATTTTTATTATTATATATTATATTATATTACATATTTTTTTATTATATTGTCATTATATGATCATACATCACATCTCTGGTACATTATTCACATTTGAACACCTCTTTCTACCCAAGAACCACTGCCCATTGGAACAACTTACCACAAGAAATTATGTCATCTTCCTCTTTATTAAACTTTAAAAAAACTATCTCTAATTTATAAGAACACAATTTTATACACCGTCCAATTAATTAACACTGACCAATTATATTATTATACTATTTATCATATTATTATAAAATTTTAATTTCTTTAATCTTAATTCTAACGCAGTCTGTAATACTCTACTAAGAGTGAAGACTTATCTGGTAAATAAATAAATAAATAAATAAATAAATAAATAAATAAATAAATAAATAAATAAATAAATAAATAAATAAATAAATAAATAAATAAATAAATAAATAAATAAATAAATAAATAAATAAATAAATAAATAAATAAATAAATAAATAAATAAATAAATAAATAAATAAATAAATAAATAAATAAATAAATAAATAAATAAATAAATAAAGGTTCCGTGTTTTATAATATCGTAAACTTATTCCACTCCAAGGTTTTACTAGGGTAAAATGTAATTATTTGCAAAAGCGGTTTTTGCTTATTGGGTATTGCTGTAATCTGCGTGTGTTGACTCAGCATCAAGAAACCCATGTTAATATTAAATGGTGAATGTTGATAGGCTATGATTGTAAAGATTGTATGAGGGCGACGCAGTATTAAGTGAGTTATGTTGACTCAGCATCGAGAAACCCATGTTAATATTGAATGGCGAATGTTGATATCTATTCAGGCTATGAATGTAAAGTTTGTAAAAGGGCGGTGCGGTGCGGTGCAGTATAAAGTGAGTCATGTTGACACAGCAGGCTTTGTGTTTATGTTTCAATATAAAACTGTACAAAATATACCATATCGAAGCTAATTACTCTCCACGGGGCTTATATTTTGTAACAAATGCGAAGGCCTTATCGGACTTCTCTTACAGTGCATGAACGGTTGCCATGGAGACATCGATAATAGGGTAGTCAGCACCAAATCGAAACATCGTTTAGGATTGGTTTAAAAAACAATAGTCTTGCCAAACAATTGCCCTAAACCTAACCAAACAATAGCGGTACTGTATTAGGGGGCCAACGAAAACGCATGCAGGTTTCGACCGGGTGCTAGCTGATTACTCGGGACAATAATGAACAATTTCGTTAATCCTTGGATTGATGTATGTTATGTTATGTTATGTTATGTTATGTTATGTTATGCTATGCTATGCTATGCTATGCTATGCTATGCTATGCTATGCTATGCTATGCTATGCTATGCTATGCTATGCTATGCTATGCTATGCTATGCTATGCTATGCTATGCTATGCTATGCTATGCTATGCTATGCTATGCTATGCTATGCTATGCTATGCTATGCTATGCTATGCTATGCTATGCTATGCTATGCTATGCTATGCTATGCTATGCTATGCTATGCTATGCTATGCTATGCTATGCTATGCTATGCTATGCTATGCTATGCTATGCTATGCTATGCTATGCTATGCTATGCTATGCTATGCTATGCTATGCTATGCTATGCTATGCTATGCTATGCTATGCTATGCTATGCTATGCTATGCTATGCTATGCTATGCTATGTTATGTTATGTTATGTTATGTTATGCTATGCTATGCTATGTTATGTTATGTTATGTTATGTTATGTTATGTTATGTTATGTTATGTTATGATAAAGACGTGAATGAAAACATTGGCTGTTGGAACAAATTTATCATGAGAATTGCGAGAGTTATGAATTAAATTTATCCTGAGAATTGCGTGAATTATTTTGAATTCTTATTCGGTAATACTGCAATACCAATAAGAGCAATGTCAACTCAATTTAATACATTTTATTTAGTGGACACATGAACTGGTTTTATTCCAGTTCTAGTACAGTTTAAGCATTAGAATATATTTTCTGTAGTTCATAAATACGGATCTCAGTCGATCAATTAAGTGTCAATTGTTGTGGAACTTACCGGGCAACAAAGTTAACTATATATTAGAGCCATGACTTTCAAACGGCGAGAAAGCTAGAATTTTTGAAGTCACCAGTCCTGAGGGACTGATTTTCAAAGGGGGCAGTAGGGAAAGAGTTAAGAAGCTATTGACCTATATATGGTGATAATTCAATTCTTAATATTTTGGCATAAATTGTCAGTCCGGGAAGGTCATTTTTTTGGGGGACCCTCTCGATTACACAACAGTGCTCCACAGGGTGCCTATGAACCGAAAACACTCAAACTCGCGTTCGAGGCTTTTTCGTTTGTTCTTTGTGCCTTTTGCCCATAATTCCTGTCTAGATAGCAAGTATTTGAGATTCTTTCTTCGAACAACGCTAACATTTTGATAATCACAGCTTTTAAACCCGAAAAAAGTTGCACATTCCGATTGTAGTTGGCCGTCGTTCTTTGGCTAAGAACATCCATTCAGGTGAGTTTGAAGTATTCTTTCTTACACTGATAATGTTTGTTGAGCTTTTAAAAAAGTACTATGGTATCTTGAATGTGTGAGGATTTGTCGAGCGAAGTTTGGTTTTACGGCACGGGGTATTTATTTGCGGCACGGGATTTGTTTATACCACACCGTTATATTCATGCTTGTCACTGTCACCTTGCTCTGATAATTACTCGTAATTACTCTGGCCGCACGGTCGAAGGTGATATTGTGTTTATTGTCGCAGAATAAAGCTAGAACGAGTATAAGCTTAAGCATTTCCTGTCAAGATGCAAGCATATAACTTTTAAGAACTTAAACTTAGTAGTTTTCGTATGAGTTGGAAACTGACCGTATTAAATTATAGTTAAAACCATAACCCATAACAAACCAAAACTCATACGAAAACCGCTCTATATATTGAATAAAAGTAGTGGTCATATTGCTGTATGCTTCGGGTTAAAAAGATTATTAAAATATATTATAAATTAAAACATAACATTTGAATTTTTACCCCCACTCCCTCCACAAAAATACTAGGTACCAGTTTCCTGTAATAAAAAATTACCAGGTTACATTTTTTACAAGATGGCCGATTCAAAGGATTTGAAAACCAAAATAGAAAATAAAAAATTACCTTAAATTGGCAAGAAAAGAGGTCAGAGGTTCGTCCTAAATCTTTAAAAGGTAAATATGTTCGTAGTTCATTACAGAGACTAGACCCAAAGGACGTTTTGCTTCGACTTGACTGCATAATTAATTTGGCTTATTTTAAGTGTAAACATTTGTTAATTTTTTAAATTTTACCTACTCTGTTTAGTACACTGATATCAAATTTTACCCCCCCCCCCTTAAAAACGTTTTTTTGAAAAATCCCCCCCCCCCCCCCCCCCCCCATTTTATAACTTGCTTGAGAGCTTCGTTAGACTATATTCTTTCACTGTAACTTTTCATTTCGGTTGATATACTCTAAGGGTATCAAAAGCCGACGTTTATTTTGGTAGGCTTTGCACTGAGTTCTTGTCGTTTGTTGTTGTGCAATGCATTTCGAATTCCCTGGCGATGGTTCAGATTTCACACCAACCCGTGAATTCCTGTCTATCACGCGTAAACTTGCAACGGCGGACAATCGGGTTTTATTCAAACGTTGCAAGTTTACGCGTGATAGACAGGAATTCACGGGTAGCTGTCAAATCTGAACAATGGCAAGGGAAATATATTGCAAAACATTCAAATTGAAAGTTAAAATTGAAAGTAATACATTCATGACGTAAGTGTTATAAAATTTATGTGAATTTCTGCGGCGCTGAAAGACTTCGAATTAAGATCGACTATTTGTTCTCTTTACTATTTCTTCCAAGTTTGAAACAATCCAAATATCTGGCCCATGACACAAATAGTTCCGCCTTCTTGTCGACCTTTTTAATTTCTTTTTTACGGATGCTTTCGATACATTTTATTCTGAGATTAGTTGCCATTAGCGAAATCCACGATGGAATCTTGTCCGAACACTGCTTGTAAATATCGAGTCCACGTTCATCTTGGCATTCAACAATTTTCTCTTTCAATCTTTCGACTATCTTTTTGATGTCGAACACAGAGCTTACGTTATCCACCATATCGCTTTCTCCGCCCCTTCGAACCCTTCGTATCGTCATCATCAACTTCTTCGTCTGAACTATCTGAACTATCTGAAAATGTTTCCGTTTCACTCTCACTTCTTTCTTCAGACGTAGAAAAGTCGTCTCCGTTTGTACTTTTATTCTCTACAACATTTGGAATTAAGTTTTTGTCTATGAATATGATTTGTGAACTTTCAACGCCGGACGCCATTTTTTGCCGGACTGTCACGCCATCTCACCCTGGTCAATTCAACCAATCAGATTACGCGCTAAAAATAACTTATACAACTTTACGATAGGGTATAGGTTAACAATGAAGATGGACACTTCTGGTTATGAACTTCTGGGGCATGTATATATAGAGATAATGATAGATAGGTTTTGTTTGTTTTCAAGACATTGTATTCTTGTCATACCCTGAAGGCCATTCAAAATGGTCAAAATATAGCTGTTTATCATTTAAACCTCTAACATCTTCTCTTGTGTTTATTATATTACTGATAGTGATATAGATGTAAGAATTTAGAGTTGTTTTATTGTTTTAATTGCACGCAACAAGTCTGTTTCATATACACCTAATCCAAAAAAACGTTGTCGGGTCCGCCGCACAGTCCTCACGCCAAGACCGTGAAGGAAAACACAGTAAATATTTTGATGAGAGTGATAAAACAACAAAATATAAGTAGGCACAACAATATTTCCTTGAAAAAAGTACCACACTAGAGTGAACATGCAAATAAATTAATTACTGATTAGATATAACCAATATCTTTCACAGTCTTGGCGCGAGGACTGTGCGGCGGACCAGACAACGTTTTTTGGATTAGGTGTATATAGTTATAAAATGGCCACACTCATCAGGCATTAATTGCACATCTCTCAGCGATAAGTGTAGGCATTTTATGACAATCATCTCCCCAATCCTCAAGAGCCGCTTTGCAGACTTAGCACCATCTTACATCTATATTACTTTTTACAACACTTGTGTGAATTCTTGCGCGCTGATTGGTTGATTTACCGTGGTAAATAAGAGTCCAGACAACGGTGATCACGTCATCATGTCACACAACACTTGTGCGGAATTGAGGGAAAGTTTGTCATCCACAAAGTTTTTTCGTCAAAAAAGGATTTTAAAAAGAAGTTTATGGATAAACTATCAATGGAAATTACTTTTCTGTAAGTAGAAAATTGCAATAAATGTAACTATGCTGTCATGGAGCTGTTGTCGTTTTAATTTTATGCGATTTTTCAGTCTTTTCGACAAATCTTCACTCACAATCAATTCTGTAGTCTTTTCAACAAAAACGTGCTCAAAATTACATTTTTGACGAACAATACCATTCGTTCAGAACTGATTTGAAAAGCTTAGAATGTTGTTCAAATGCTAGACATATCAGATATTGTGTAATCTTCTATATGATCAGTTTTAGAGTATAAAAAATGCATATTTTGTTTGAAAATTTTCAAAAACGTTTCACCAGAACCCAGCTAATCGGCCGTGTTAGACGTTCTTGTACTTTTCTAACTTCAATTAGCAGTCTCTCAAGACAAACAGTGCACTGTGTTTCTGTATGAAAATAAGCTTATTCCTTTTTTTACCGGCTGAAAAAAGATCATTTTCGTAAATTATGTGATTTTCCGTAGCTTGAAGAGAAACCATTGAGTTCGATGCGTGACAAATTCGTCATTTTTCGTCCGTTAACTGACATTTTACTTTTTGTACATTTATTTTGGTTTGTGTTGTAAAAAAACACATCGAATGTGGTTTAGCGTTGTCTGTACTCTTATCGACAACGATATTCGTCATGACAGTGATCAAAATTTGTTGCTGACTCACTCCGCTGCGCGTCGTGAGTCCACAACATTTTGACCACTGTCATGACGAATATCGTTGTCGATAAGAGTACAGACAACGCTAAACCACATTCGATTTGCTAAATAGACCTCATCGGCTTGTCCCATTTCAGACTCCTTGGGAGTATAATTTTTTGTGCCGAATGCATTGAAAACAATTTATAATTTTAAATAGGCCACCTACTTTGATTTGATGTAAAATAATCAGTATCCTTCACATGTGAGATTTAAGTTTAAACTAGGCCTTACTTTAACATAAAGGGGTATTAAAACAGCAACATACATTTATATGCATTTTTTATGTAATCAGTAGTAATTACATGTAAGTGTTATCATGATCAGTTTATACACAAAATAGTTTCCATGCATAAAGTGTATATTTAATAATTTTAATCAAACATCAACCAATCTTTACTGAGTCTGAATATAAACTTGAAACTCTAAGTTGTACTAGTGGAATAAAGATTGGATAATCAAAATAACAATATTGTACATATAAATAATTCATAATTCGAATAGCTATAGATTCATCTTCATTCATGTGGTAATGCTATGATTGCTGTTCAGCTTATATGGACTGCATTCATTAAACTTATTTAAGACTTTTGAACTTATTAATTAATCCTGGATTATAACATAAATTCAATTTATGAAATTATCTTCTGGTGAACCAAAGATCATACTCAATCCGCTGTAGCGACACAAGTACAGATCAAAATATCATTTGACGATTGAATTTAAAATGAAGTCACTGGAAAAGTTTGACAAATTTCATATCCGACTCTGTATCGAAAAACACTGAAATAAAACACTTCTACTAAGGTATTGTGTTTCTTCGTTGAAAACATTGACTATATTACAAATAGTTAGATAACTTAGGCATTGCCTTGCCACAATTTGTAATCGATTTATCAGTTGCATGTTCCTCGTTTTGAAGTAGTAATACTTTGACATAAAAGGCCCTTAGCTTGGCGTGCCTAATTGGTTATATTCTTTTTCCAAAACATTTAGATACTGTAAATTGAACGAAAAATCATACTTAGACGCTTTTTAAATCCAGAATTCGCTCTGCCTTTCATCCGAGAATCCGCCATATTGAATACCAC
This sequence comes from Metridium senile, assembly GCA_949775045.1. NCBI lineage: Eukaryota > Metazoa > Cnidaria > Anthozoa > Actiniaria > Metridiidae > Metridium > Metridium senile. The sequence continues at coordinate 4,881,023 of OX459106.1, forward strand.
AAAATTTCTGGTCCAGTAACCATGACTACCAAATCCCTCAATTCTGATTGGACAAAGGCTCGTGTTAAAAATAACATTGAAGGGGTCCCCCAAAAAGGGGACCTTCCCGGACTGATTGTTGAATATCCCTGAAAGCAATTCTTTTGCTACGTGTTAGCTTTCGGGTGAGTATCACGTGACGAGCCTGTACGTCGAAATTTTGGTTCCGATTTTTTTATTTAAAATGTGGTGTGCAAAGATTTTTGCTATTACGACCAATTATACATTGTTTAGTTTCTTTTAAAGGTGATGTTACACGAGACAACTCGCAACAACAAATTTCCGCGCAACAATGTTTTCACTTTACAGAAGGAGCGATTTAAGTAAAGAGGTCACGTGACCTAATTTGCATATTGGTTTTTCTTAAATATCCTATTTTTTTAAATAGATAGACATCGAGAAAAGTCTAATCCATAAACCTGCTCTAAATAGTTAAAAAAAATGTGTTTTGCAGTTCAATACATAAAGGGTGTGTACTCCCCATTTTAAAAGAACCTTTTTCAGTGCCTTAAAGTCACGTGACCAAAAAAAAAAATGTATTTTCGTGCATTTCAAATTGTTCCAAACCCAGATCCACAACTCCCCTAAACAAATGAAAATGATATCTTGAAAGCCCACAGTGTTATTAAAGAAACTAAAAATGTACTAATTAGCATAATACCCAAGCCTTAATATACTTGAGTATGCGGCTGCTTTAGGTGTAAAAATGGCCAGTTTACTATTGCAAAAGAGAGCACAACATATTTCACTGAATTATAATTTATTTAAATGTTAGCAATTACAAAAAAATGAAATTTTTATTGCGTTATGGTATTTCCAACTAGCGAAGCTCTTTTTCTTTCAGCATTTATCATTTCCTATTGGTTTATATTTTTTCCCTTTCAGTGCATTTATAAATGCTATTTTAGTCTAATTTAAAAATGCTCTACTTTCACAATAACCAGAATGCCTTCTGTCTCTTTTAGTAGCTATTGGAATTCAAATCGATCAAACCAATTGTAATTCAAAAATAAAACACATTTAAGTTACAATATCTACCCTCTATAAGCAGAAGCGCTTATGGTTACAATGTACGCAAAAGTAGAGAATATTTAGATTTTAAAGCTTCTAATATTATGGTTTTCCTTAATTGTTATTGTTTTTCGTTATCGAAATCCATTTCCAAATCATTGTCAAGTTAATGAGGTACCAACTGTAAACATTCCTACAAAAAATATATATACACATATTAATATCATATTATAATATTGTATATTAATATCATTTAATTTTCATACATTTCTTTTGTTACATGCAGTAGAGCTACAGTTAATTACACATGTACATGTTTGCATATATAAGAGACGATAAGCTTGTATTGAGCCACCGACCATCTTGCCAAATTGAAGCTTTGTTAAATGACGTCTGAAAGGCAAACTTTCTAGCTAACAAAAGAACAAGTCGAAGAGCAAACTGCTATAATAGGCAAATCAAGAAATGCAAAAATTGAATGCCGAGAAGTTAGGTCTAGGCGTAGATTTAGGTCTAAATCTACGTCTACGTCTTTAGACCTAGACCTAGGACAATACTTACTTAGTGTGGTGTTTATCTGTTGCCACAGAAACGGTAGTAGCAATTACGTGGTCTCCTGAGGTAAAATACATAGTAACTTCCACAGTGTGTGATATTGATGTAGACCTTCCACCATTTGGCATTATAACAGCAGTTGTTGGCCCAGTTGAAGCACACTTGTCTTTTAACGGTCTGCCCTCTAACAGTAGGGTAGTTACCAACAACCCATCCTGAAGCGGCGGTACCACAACGGTTTGAAGGCACGCATCTTATAAGAACAAAAAATATATATATACAAACAACTACAATCATGTTCAAAGTTTTTGGGACATATTTTTATAAGCGTTTTTTGTTTGATTTTTTAAATATATAGAAAGTATCAATTGGATTTACAAACCTCCCTAGCTCTCCGAAAACAATATTGTTTTGTCTTTCAAATAACAACCGTTTCACATTTCCAAAACCTAACATTTATTCGGGGAGAGGGGGAAAACGGAAAAATTATAGAAATCGTTCTCATTTAATAAAAAATGTATTGTCAAATGGAATTTTGCACATGATTGTAGATATGTAAAACCTTCAGAGAACACTAATCAATCAGCACAAACTGAACATGCATATCATCTTGTTCCCAGCGTCACCCTGGAAATATTAGTACATTAATGCTAGCCTGACCGGATATGGAGCTCTCAATGTTTTTGTAATCCATATGCATCGAAAATTACATAAAAAAATGAAAAACTCTTAAAAAACTTTACACTTAAAGGCTGGTTTATAAGTTTTGTGGGAGGTTAAACCATAATCATATTAAAACTTGAGGTTTTAAAACAGATAAAAAGTACAAGGTACACCTCCCTATAATAAATGACAATAATTTTATGTTGATATAAAACTTACGAAAATAATAATAGTGATATAATAGTGATCATTTATATAATTCTAACCATACCTGTTTGGGATGTAAGTTCCAGTCAATCCAATTAAGCGATACCATCCCTCATTTATCTTGTTGTCACATTGGTACCTTTTTTTGGGACGACTTTGGCGACGAGTTATATCGTTAATACTCGTATAGCGGGTGCATTGTGGAGGCACTAGGGAGCAACAATGGAATTTATCATATATCGAGATTTATAAGTAAAATTATACTCAATAGTTTTTGTGTGTTCATTTACTTATGCCAACCAAAAAGCACTGCGAAATGTCATTTCTGGCGAAAACAAACGCTTCTTTTCAAAGGTTGCTAATAACGATGAGTTTTTCGTTTCTTTTGTTTATCAGCGAAGATTCAAAAATTCTAAAGATGAGCTTTTGCACAACGAATACACCGATAGTTTGGAAACTAAACCACTAATGCTATAAATATCATTACAGTTATTATATTATGTCACCTTAAACATTATTCGCTGCATATCTCAATTAAATTTTGGGAGGTGTTTGTCTGCCTAAACGTCGCATCTCACATTTAGTTGCAATTTCATCTCGAATCTAGTGCAAATTACCAAACCTATTGTTTGAATTCATTTACATTAGATTCGGCAAATGTGAGATTCGACGTTTGAGCTAGGCTTGTATGTTAAAATAAGAACTTACATTTTCCGCCGCCGCCACAGTGGCCACAGGTTTTTCTACAATAGACGCGACCAACGTTCTGGTTACATGCCTTGTATGTGTATTTCACTTTACGACAGCTCAAAGACGATAGCTTGTCAATACAGGCTAGAGAAATAAACAAACAAAAAAATTTAAGTCATTTTAAATCAATACTATTCAAGTGGTGCTGTAAAATAAATTTTAAATTTTTAAAGATACATGTACACTATGAAATATTCAATGAAGAAATTCATAATCAAATATGGTTGGTTTAGTGGATATATAAAAAAATAAAATTAAATGACTAACAGCAAATATTAACACAGAATCTTGCAATGGCTCTGTTGCTACAGTAACCATATCTCTTGAGGATCAGACAGCTTTGACGGCTCAGTTGAGGGACTCCTCGTTTTACTTGCTCAACCTCATCTTTAAACTCTGAAAATTGAATGAAATGATAGTTAATAAATACATGAATGAATAAATATAATATTAATGCTTTCAATTGAACTCTCTGATCTCAATCAATTTCTCCTGCACTTTTACTAATCTTCTTTCCATTAATGAGGCTTATTTTTACAAGACTATTGGATTATACTTTGATTGTTTATTTGATTGATTCTGTAAGGTGTTCCGTGTAAAGGATATTATGGGATGTAAAGATAGCTTCGTGGAGGCAATTTATGTTGGCACGTTTAATTTACTGTGTTTACTCGTATTTATCTTATCATAACAGATTCAATGAGTTGTGAAAAAATAGCAAACATCTGCAAGAATATATGTTAAAACTAGACGCTCTAGGAGCGTAAAGTCGGGCTAGTCAAAAAATCAACACAGGAGGCTAAACAATTCTACTTTGAGCTTCCTGTATTCGTTCCCAAAGCATCATGGGGGACTATACGCGACATGACAGATAAATAGATCGACTAAAAGGTAAACCTAGAGTCAGGCCATCTAGCCCGACTAAAAATATATTTTTTCCAGACTCCAGAAAAGAGTTTGGAGACCTAGTACTAGAATGAACGAGCAGGCCTGGGCACATCGTTTGCGTTTCTTTCTGTCGTAAAGAAACCTCTAAACATAAATCATCGTTTCAATTGTGCAACATTGTATTCTTGTAGTGTTTTTCAAGATAAAAAAAAACAGGAATATCATCTTGAGTAAAAAAAAACTCTTTTCCTCACAGTACAATCAGAATCTGTGAAGGTTCGCTATCAGACGCCATTGTAATTCGTTTAGCCAATCAATTTGCCCAGGCCTTCTCGGTCATACTAGCACCGGTTTTTCAAATCTACCTTCGGGGACGTCTTCATCGGATTCATTCTTTTCTTCTAAACGAAACATAAAATATTGTAAATGTTAATACTTCTAAATAAACCATCCTTTTGATTTTGCCTTAATAGTCTGTTTTGACTGGATGTTCTTGTTTTGCAAATTTCCCAAAACAAAGCCGATCTAGCGTGCAGTGATGTCCAAATATGATTTTTTTTTTTTAATATTAAAAATTGTGAGTTATCGAGTTTAATAATGTTTTGCCATAAAATTATAAAATGACAAAAAATGCCATTTCAAATTAAACCAATTAATTAGAAAAGAAGTAATATTCTTATCAAAGATATGCCTGTTGTTCTGTTGCAATCTCAACCTGTTCAGAGAAAGAAAACTATCTCTCGCGCTAATCATGCAAAGTCTTTTGTTACTTCTCACCTACAATACAATATTGGTCTCAAGATTGCCATTGTTCTCAAGATTGCATACGGTATCTTTGATACGTTTTAATAAAAAAATAATAACATGTTGTGTGTACCTTCCTTAATCTCTACCTCATCTCCGGTTGAGCCTGGTGGGTCTTAAATGAAAATCATAAAATGATCGTTAGAAACCATGTAATGTCCATGTACTTTTCACATGGCGTTAAAAGATAAACAAGAGATTTTCGAATTGATTTCAGGCTTGAACTTTAAGTTAAAAACTCACCACCTTCTACAGGCTTCTCTTCTGGCAAGTCAGCAACTAAAACGGAAATTGTTACAAATTAAATGTTAAACAATATTAAATAATATTGAAGAAAAAAAAGATGAAGTAATGGAAAGCAAAGTGTTAGAAACAAAGTGAAAGAAACAGGTTTTGAAGAATATGGGTAGATAAAATAAAGAAAAGAAACAGGTTAACACAACAGCTGGCTAATGAAACTGAAATTTGAACTGGCAAAAATAAATACATCTGATCGAAGTTGACACAATGTTGAAATAACTACGTCAATATTATGTACAAGAACAACAATATAAGTCCGCCAAGGGCAGCAGGAAAAACTACCGAAAAAAGTAGAAGTGGAAGAAGAAGAAGAAGAAGAAGAAGAAGAAGAAGAAGAAGAAGAAGAAGAAGAAGAAGAAGAAGAAGAAGAAGAAAAAGAAGGACAAGGACAAGGACAAGGACAAGGACAAGGACAAGGACAAGGACAAGGACAAGGACAAGGACAAGGACAAGGACAAGGACAAGGACAAGGACAAGGACAAGGACAAGGACAAGGACAAGGACAAGGACAAGGACAAGGACAAGGACAAGGACAAGGACAAGGACAAGGACAAGGACAAGGACAAGGACAAGGACAAGGACAAGGACAAGGACAAGGACAAGGACAAGGACAAGGACAAGGACAAGGACAAGGACAAGGACAAGGACAAGGACAAGGACAAGAAGAAGTAGAAGAGAAAGACGAAGAATATGAGCAATAAAATAATGAAGATAAACCACAAAATCAAGAACAAGAACAATAAACGGAACAAGAAGTAGAAAAACAGTAAGGCGAATTACCAGGACTGCATTTCTTAGTTGTTTATAAAAGCAGATTGTAGAACTTGATAATGTCTAATTCTCCTTACCATTGGCAGTCTCTGCGTTCTTTATTTCTTCTTCTGCCAAACATGGAACTACCACCAAGGTTGCAAGAAAGAGTGCTGCAATCAGATAAAGCTTCATAGTGTCGTCTCTTCGCGATCGATCCTCAGCTTAGAAGTAAGTTACTTGATCTGCATCCCTATATATATATGGTCTAATTAGCATACTGATGATCAAAATCAATTCTCAGGTATATTATTTTTAGAAATATAGCACACTACACTTATGAGTGTTATATTTCAAATTTTCCTGTTTCCAATGAGCCGTAGCTAAAATTGATATTTTTAGATATTAATTGAGCTGATAGCAAAATATCTTACAGAATGTAGAATGTGCTTCTATTCATTGCAGGACACATTAACGAATTAGAATATTAAACTAGAATAAATAACACTTAGATAGGCAATCTACAAATAGTTGTATAATTATTTTTATGGCAATAGTTGCCCTTTTAATTTATTATTAAATATCAATTAAATTTAAGCAGTTTTATTCACTTCCTCTTTAGCTTATTTATTCATTACGTTCATTTATTGATTCATTAGCACTCGTATCCACTCATTTATATATTTAATACCTTTTCCATTCAATCACATATTCACATAACCATTGTATTTTATTTCTTCAAACTGCTTCACAATTATTAACAATTATTATTAACTGTTAATATATATTGCCATTTATTTTATTTATAGGTATTAGTTTCATTGTATATTAGTAATTAATTTAAGTCTTAAGGAGAGTTGTAATGTTATCATTGCATATATACTATGCTTCGTAACTGTTGACATATTTTAAACAACTTCCTTTTAGAGCTCAACTTGGATCAACATTTTTCAATTACAATACTTCATTTTGCTGAAACTTTGTTATAATTACATATATAACTACAGGACATTAAAAGAGTCATATGATAACCGGATTGTTTGTTTTATTCTAAACATTTTAAATCGAATTATTATTATATATTTACGACTCTTTAACAATGCGAATGACGTCACCCACTCCAAACATTCAGATCCATTGAATTCTTTAAATATATCATTGTAAATGTTCTAGATCTACAATATGGGAAATTGTCTAAGAAAATAATTGCCCTAAAAACATTAAAAAGCTTCTTCTCACAAACTTTTATTAGGTAAAAGAAATGTTATATTTTAATTAACTAGTTATGAAGAAATGTATAGAGCTACTTGAGCGTATGCTTTCACATGAATGATTTTGATGCGATTTGCCTTTCAAAGCTATTTTAATTGCGAACAGTCCTTACATCGTCACAAAAAAATGAGGCTGATGTTTGAATTGTTAACTAGGCCTTGCTTAATTTCATTGTCACGTGGACTGGACAAGATTTACTGTAGAAAGAAATTGAAGCTGGATTCGCATTAGTGCATTGATTATAATGGTTGTAGCCAAACTCAAATATTCAACTTGAGTTAGACGTACCTTAGTTTAGTGAGATATAATTGAAGTTATGTTTTAGTCTATATAATTAACAAACAACTATATGGTCACATGTACGAACTTTACCCGACTGGACGCACATACGTGTTCATTTCGTCAATGTCATCTAATTAGTGTCCTCATAATGACACATAATAATCAAATCACAGTAGTTGCAACAGAGCCGTAAAACTATGGGTTGCAGCTCAGTTTAACTTCTGTTTAATTCGATTGTTTTACTGTAACAACGAATTTAGCAGCTAACTACAATTTATCATCAGAAGATAGGTCATATTTGTTATGACATTAATAATTGTTAAATTTAGATCAACTTAGGTTAAACCTCTCAGTGTGGTTAGAGCCAATATCATAAACGGAAAACCACTAAATTAAACTAGCATAAAGAATCGAAATAGATGTTATATCGTACTATTCCTGTACGGGAGTCCATTTATAACTGTCCGGTGTTACTTTATAATATTCAGTCGAAAAACCATTGCATTTACGAGAAGGAATAGATGTTATTCCGTATTAATCGGCCTGATAAAGACGTGAATTAAAACATTCCCTGGTGGAACAAATTTATCATGAGAATTGCGAGAATTATGAATTAAATTTATCATGAAAATTGTGAAAAAGATGTTGAATTCTTAGTCCGCAATACCAAAGGGACTAATGTCAACTTAATTAAATATATTTTATTTTAGTGGACATATGAAATGGTTTTATTCCAGTTCTAGTATTGGAAATAAACATTTTCTTGTTAATAATATACTTGGCTATTTTAATCACTTTAAAAGGTCCTCGACTCTGTTACCGCCGTTGATTTTGAAGTACTGATGACGTAAGTCGGATTGATTGATTGTCGGTGTATTTTATAGCTCTTATAATCGCTTCCTTTAACCATAGTAAATATAGTCTTTTTATGCTTTTTTATGCTTATAATGATACTAATGATATTTCTTTATACAAGTATTTCATATATGTTTTTACAATGTATAGCATAGCTGACGTGGCCGTGTTTTTTACATATCAATGTAATTAAAGATTTTGAAACAATTGGAGCTAGCTCTAGAAGCAGGAAGTTGTTTAAAATAAAATGTGTTCTAAATTACGAAGCATAATACCTATTTATGATAATATTACATATCAACGTAATACTTAAATTAATCGCTAATATACAAAACCAGAATATTCTGGTTATATACGAATAAACAAAATAAACTGCAATAGATATACAAACAGTTAACTATAATTTTTTTTCAAACTGCACTCGTGCTGGAATGTGCTTCGGACGTTTTTGGCGTCGTTGAGCATTAAAGTGGTACCATCAAAGATTACGGTTCAGTGAGCTATAAAATGAACTTTGATAATCAGTTTTAGCGCGTTTAAGAAAACACAAATTGTCAGCAAGTATTTATTACTTACACTTTTTATTTAGTGGAGAAATATATTAGTTTTATATAAGTTTGAATTATAGTATTTGAATTAAACATTTTGTTATAAATAATATACTCAGCTATTAATTATGTTAAAATCAAACATTTCGTGGCAAACCTCGAGAAATCAATTTAGCTCAAATTTTGTCCAGATATAGTCTATTATATTTCTAAAAGCCCTATAAAGGTTTCAAGGCAAAATACTTTTTAGTTTTCGAGAAAATGATAATTTAGTAAAGTTTGTCGAAATCGCCGTTTTAGCGCTAAAAATTGGTCGTGATTTTAGTGGACGAACTGACTACCTAAAACGATCTCTTTGTACACAAAACTATGTTTTTACACGTACGTAACCCCACTGCACGTTTACATGAGAACAAGTATGCCGTTTGACTTTTCTTTTCTATATAATTGTGTTTTTACTTTTATTTTACTGTACAATTCACTACAAAAACGTTGTCCTAACTTTTTTTTAAATTTAAAAATTTGTACTTCAGTGCATGGGGAAGGAATTATTTGCAAGACAAAAGAAGATCACTCAACTCTTTTTGTTTGCTATCACTTGGTTACTAAATTAAAGGTTGTTTTTGTTGGCAGTTGTTGGCAGTTATTTCTATGTATCAGGATTCCTGTGTTGCGAAGTGTTTGAGTCTCAAAATCATTATTACTGAACATTACATAAGTCTCAAAATCATTATAACATTACATAAGATGCAGTTACTCAATTTATGTGATTTCTGGGCTAGTTCAGAAACCTGCTAGACATTTGTTTCTATGTACCGGAATCCCTGTGTCACCAAGTGTTGACTTTCTCAGAGACAGTTTTATGAAATTGTTTTCGAAAATTGAACGTAAGAATGAAAAGATAGATAGTTACTAAGACAATTTGTGTGATTTTTGAGGGGATTTAGCCTTTTGAGACTGAGTGGTTTTCAGGAAGGCCAATTTGAGTGTTGACACACAGTGCTAAGTTCTTTTTGTTTCGTGAAGAAAGTCACATTCTCTGACATTGTGAAGAAAATATTAAATGATAATCAATATTAACTCAAGATTCCTGTTTGAAAGTGAAAAGCGAAGGGAGAGGGCCCTGGGAACGAGGTTGTGAAAGTGCTAGATAATATGCCCTAGCAAATACAATTTTGCTGGCACATATTCTGTTTTTTTGTTACTGGATTGCTCAAGGCGGATCGAATTTCGAACACATTCCGGCTAAGATTTCCTAGTGTTTTTCCAGAAAATCAACACTTTAGTACAGCACCTGATGCTATTGAATGATTTGGTGATCGTCAGTCCAAAAAATATAGCCATTGTTTTCACCAGCATCAGAGTTAAAAGAGTAAACAGAAGTCGATTTCGATCTAACAAATTGTCCGTCATTTTCATAAGAAAAACTTCGTTGATCATGTGATCCTGTTACTCAAAATTGATATTTTCCTTCAGTCATGTGATCCTGTCAATCAGTAGTTGATATTTACATTTAAATTCACTTTGGAGTATTGGTTGTCATGTGATCCTGTCAATCACGAGTTAACACACACACACATAACAAGACTTAAAATTTATTGGACTGTCGTAGTCATGGTGCAATGAGCTCGCTATGAGCTCCTGGGTAACTATTGTGCAATTTGTCCCATTTGTCGAGTAGGAAAATGAAAAGTCGAAACCCATTCTAAGCCTTGTCTACCACAGGTAGACTACTATTTTTTTATGTTACAACATTCTTGCCATAGTAGATACTCTACTCGGTATCTTTTATATTGCAATTGCGGTAACGTTTAACCATCTACGACAACTAGTTGGATAGTGTATCGGTAAAACCTCACCCCGGGACCAATTGTTGCCTTAGGAACACTGCTAACACACATTATTGCTCATCGTATGAAGGTTAATGACTATAGGGATAAAATCATGATTCTCAATAAGCCACACACACAATATTGGAATGGATCAAATTATTTATTTAAATTTAATGTATTACAAAAACCTATAACTTTATTCCACCTCTCATTGATTATATACTTTATCCAATATTATAAAATAACTATTTGAAATCACGTATTTTGATTGGTTGAGGCGCGTGCTTTATGAGAGCACACAGCACGCGCGTTTGCATGTTGATCAATTTGTAATTGCTAAAAGAAATAAAAACTTGCTTTGTGTGCTGTATGCAGTTATAAAGCACTTGGGGATTGTCAGAACAGTCGAGTAGTGTTGAAAAGCACTCCGTATCGCGTCGTGCTTCTCTTAACACTTCTTTCGTGTTCTGACAACCCCGCGTGCTTTATAACTGCACACAGTACGTTTTCTATTCCTTCATCTAACTCTCGATATATGTATTATTGCATGCATGTTTATGTTTCCCATTCCTTTTCTTGCGCTCATTAAAGCTAGTCTACTATTAAAAAAAAAACAGTTTTTAAAGCGTGTATTATTATCGTTATTCTTGATTCTTATTGTTTTTCGTTATCGAGATCCATTTCCAAATCATTGTGAAGGTCATGAGGTACCAACTGTAATCAGTCCTGAGGAAAAAAATATATATACATATGAATATAAAACTATTCGGATGTTTCTTTTGTAAAACGTAATAAAGCTAAAGTATGACAAATACCAAAACCTAGTTCTATACGTACCTAGACCATGAAATTTGACTTACCTATTGTGGTGTTTATGCATTGCCACAGTAACGTAAGGAGCAACCATTTGGATTTTTGAGGTAAAAGACATAGAATCCTCCACAGTTGGTGATTTTGATTTGGGTCTTGTGCCAACAGCATTTGCTGGCATAGTTAAAGCACACTTGTCTGTCAACGGTCTGTCCTCTAACAGCTGGGTAGTTACCATTAACCCATCCTGTAGCGTGAGTACCACAACGGTTTGAAGGTACACATCTATGAAGCATAAAATAAATAAGCTAAATAAACATGTAAATTAAACAGACAAGAACAAATGAATCATTGAGAAGTAAAAAAAAGATTGTCTAATGCCATTAAAGTATTTGGATTGGCTAAAGTGCATGTCATGTGAAAAATTATAGAACAATTATGTTGATTATTATACATTGTATTCACTATCCAGAATCTGATTGGATAATAGCATGCAAATGTTTTTCCAAATCAGACCATAGTAAGTAAGTAACTAAGTAAAAATAGATGGCTAACTAAACAGTTCTCGCTAATCTATAGGCTGCACCACATTATTCGCCAAAATATTAATTTATTGTTCACTTTTGTTGTTTTCTTGTTAAAAAATGCGTTCAACATGAAAGAACTTTCGTTAGTTAATTTTCTCTAAAACAATGTATAGCAAAACAATTATATAATTCGGTTTTGTGATATCAGAATAATCAAGGTCGTGTAATCCTCTGGCCTCGGCTGATTACACTTACCTTGACCCTGATTATTTTAGATATCACTAAAACCTCATACAATAATTGTTTATAACAATACCTGTTACTGAAGATATATTTCTATCAAAAAATATTATTATGTTTATGAGATAAAAAGAGCTATGTCAACCGAGTAAAAGAAAATAATAACTATAGGTTGATAAAAAAAACTTATTATGCTATTATAAAATAACTATTTGAAATTACGTATTTTCATTGGTTGAGGCGCGTGCTTTATGAGAGCACACAGCACGCGCGTTTGCATGTTGATAAATTTGTATTTTATAAAAGAAATAAAAAACTTGGTTTCTGTGCTGTATGCAGTTATAAAGCACTTGGGGATTGTCAGAACACTCGAGAAGTGTTGAGAAGCACTCCGCTTCGCATCGTACCTCTCTTACACTTTTCTCGTGTTCTGACAACTCCGTGTGCTCTATAACTGCACACAGCACGCGCGCGCGTTTTCTATTTTCTCAATATCGGTGATGATGATCACAATGAAATCTAGTCATACTTGTTTGGTATGTAAGTTCCAGTTTTTCCAACAAAGCGGTACCATCCCAATAGCTTATTGTCACAAAGAAGCACTTTTCCTCGGGGACGACTTTGGCGACGAGTTATATCGTCGATGCTCTTATAGTTGTTGCATTGTTGAGGCACTAGAGAGCAATAAGGGTTTACATTAAAATATTTGTTATGTATAGTTTAATAAACGAGTAGGAGTGGTTTATCAGAATTTAAAACCACAGGGCAAAGCCAAGTGGATCTCGACCTGATTAAACACGATCAGCTTTCAGCTCGTGCTTTTTGACATTTTCACCATTTTCTCGTGTTTTCAACTGTGCATCGTGCAGTTATCAGAGTATAAACCACGGATGAGCCTTGGTTATTTGGTAAATACTTATAAATGTCATTACGGATATTTTTTATATGCAGCCCAGGCTCTTAACTTTAAGCAAATCCTTTAAGATGGTTTTCACTTGCGACGCAACGCAAGCGCAAACGCAAAAACAAGGGTTAATTCCATAGTGAAAACGAGACGTGAATAAGCGCAAGCGCAAACACTATTTAAGCTAGTTGTCACTAACGACGTGACGCAAGCCGCAAGCGCAAACACAAGGGTTAATTTTAGAGTGAAAACGAGACGTGACAAACAAACTATTCACTAGTGCATGCTACGCGCAAGCAAAACCGCAAGAACAATTTTTGATTTCTAACGCTTGCGTATGAACTGCACCAAACGGTTTTCACGACGAAATAAGGTCTCTTGCGCTTGCACTTGCGAGGTTTGCGTCGTTAGTGAAAACCAGGCTTTAGTGACTAGCTTTTTAAGTAAGGCATATTATTGATATAAATAGATATATTCACATTGACGTGTTGATATTGCGGGAATTTCTGCCGTAACTTTGCATTTTTGTTGGGGAAACGGGTGATGGAGAAAGCGAAATTACGTCAAAAATCGTCGAAATATTATAGGGCTTTCAAAGTTTGCATACTTTTTATATCATATACGAAAGCCGCATTCAATAATTGTTTTATTATTCATTCAAGATCGATATTTGTATCGATCCAATTATTATATATCCAAATCGGCACTTCTTGAATGTTAGTTTATTACATCGAAACTGACAAAAATGATTATTTTCCTATAAAAAAGACGTAACGATATATTGCACAGCCTTTTGTTGATTTTTTTGGGGTGTTTCCCGCTATCAGTATGTGTGTGACGTAAGTCGTCCAATATTTTTTTTCGTTATTGGACGATTGACGTCATCCGTCCAATATTTTTTTGTCTTCTATTATTGGACGATTGACGTATTTTTTCAAAATTTGGTAATTAGCTTTACTGGGCAAAATCGACAAATAAGAAACGGGGAAATATTTTGAATGAATATTAACAACACATCAATCCGTAAATAATAATTTGTAGATTTGAAATGTCGCTAATTTTCCTTTTTTTAAAGGTTAGGGCCTGGGATGCCAGTCAAAATGTCTGCATTTAATAGTGTAAATGTTACTGTAATTCTCGATTAAAATTTGCTATATATCAATTTGTCTTCCAAATTGAATTAATGTCGCATCTCACCTGTACTGTTCCGAATCCATTGCAAATTACCAAAATCTATTGTTTGAATTCATTTGCATTAGATTCGGCAAATGTGAGAGATTCGACGTTTGAAATAGGCCTGTATGTTAAAATAAGAAACTAAACCACTAATGCTATAAATATCATTACAATTATTATATTATGTCATCTTAAACATTATTCGCTGCAAATCTCAATTAAATTTTGGGATGTGTTTGTCTGCCTAAACGACGCATCTCACATTTAGTTGCAATTGCATCTCGAATCTAGTGCAAATTACCGAAATCTATTGTTTGAATTCATTTACATTAGATTCGGCAAATGTAAGATTCGACGTTTGAACTAGGCTTGTATGTTAAAAAAAGAACTTACATTTTCTGCCGCCGCAAGAGTGGCCACAGGTTTTTTTACAATAGACGCGACCAACGTTCTGGTTACATGCTTTGTATGTGTATTTCACTTTACGACAGCTCAAAGACGACAGCTTGTCAATACAGGCTAGAGAAACAAACAAACACACAAAATGAAAGGCATTTTAAATCAATACTATTCAAGTGGTGCTGTAAAATAAATTTTAAAATTTTAAAGATACATGTACACTATGAAATATTCAATGAAGTAATTCATAATCAAATATGGTTGGTTTAGTGGATATATAAAAAAATAAAATGACTTACTGCAAATATTAACACAGAATCTTGCAATGGCTCTGTTGCTACAGTAACCATATCTCTTGAGGATCAGACAGCTTTGACGGCTCAGTTGAGGGACTCGTCGTTTTACTTGCTCAACCTCATCTTTAAACTCTGAAAATTGAATGAAATGATAGTTAATAAATACATGAATGAATAAATATAATATTAATGATTTCACTTGAACTCTCTGATTTCAAACAATTTCTCCTGCACTTTTACTAATCTTCTTTCCATTAATGAGGCTTATTTTTACAAGACTATTGGATTATAATTTGATTGTTTATTTGATTAATTAGTCAATCTATGTATCTGTCATGTCGCGTATAGTCCCCCATGATGCTTTGGGAACGAACACAGGAAGCCCAAAGTAGAATTGTTTAGCCTCCTCTGTTGATTTTATAACTAGCCCGACTTCATGCTCTTAGAGCGTCTAGTTTTAACATATATTCTTGCAGATCTTTGCTATTCTTTCACAACTCATTGAATCTGTTATGATAAGATAAATACGAGTAAACACAGTAAACGTGCCAACATAAATTGCCTCCGCGAGGCTATCTTTACATCACATAATATCCTTTACACGGGTAACCCAGAACACCTATAACAGAATCAATCAAATCTACCTTCGGGGATGTCTTCATCGGATTCATTCTTTTCTTCTAAACGAAACATAAAAGATTGTTAATGTTAATACTTCTAAATAAACCATGCTTTTGATTTTGCCTTGTTAGTCTGTTTTGACTGGATGTTCTTGTTTTGCAAATTTCCCAAAACAAAGCCGATCTAGCGTGATAGTGTCCAAATATGATTCATTTTTTTAATATTAAAAACCGTGAGTTATCGAGTTTAATAATGCTTTGCCATAAAATTATAAAATGATAAAAAATGCCATTTCAAATTAAACCAATTAGAAAAGAAGTAATATTCTTATCAAAGATATGTCTGTTGTTCTGTTGTAATCTCAACCTGTTCAGAGAAAGAAAAATTTCTCTCGCGCTAATCATGCAAAGTCTTTTGTTACTTCTCACCTACAATACCATATTGGTCTCAAGATTGCTATTGGACTCAAGATTGCATACGCTAACTTTGATACGTTTTAATAAAAAAATAATAACATGTCGTGTGTACCTTCCTTAATCTCTACCTCATCTCCGGTTGAGCCTGGTGGGTCTTAAATGAATATCATAAAATGATCATTAGAAATCATGTAATTTCCATGTACTTTTCACATGGCGTTACAAAGATAAACAAGAGATTTTCGAATTGATTTCAGGCTTGAACTTTAAGTTAAAAACTCACCACCTTCTACAGGCTTCTCTTCTGGCAAGTCTGCAACTAAAACGGAAATTGTTACAAATGTTAAACAATATTAAATAATATTGAAGAAAAAAAGATGAAGAGGTAATGGAAAGCCAAGTGGAAGAAACAAAGTAAAAGAAACAGGTTTTGAAGAATATGGGTACATAAAATAAAGACAAGAAACAAGTTAACACAACAGCTGGCTAATGAAACTGAAATTTGAACTGGCAAAAATAAATACATCTGATCGAAGTTGACACAATGTTGACAATTAAATAGAATAGAGGAATAAAAGACATGAAATAACTACGTCAATATTATGTACAAGAACAACAATATAAGTCCGCCAAGGGCAGCAGGAAAAACTACCGAGGAAAGTAGAAATGGAAGAAGAAGAAGAAGGAGAAGGAGAAGGAGAAGGAGAAGGAGAAGGAGAAGGAGAAGGAGAAGGAGAAGGAGAAGGAGAAGGAGAAGGAGAAGGAGAAGGAGAAGGAGAAGGAGAAGGAGAAGGAGAAGGAGAAGGAGAAGGAGAAGGAGAAGGAGAAGGAGAAGGAGAAGGAGAAGGAGAAGGAGAAGGAGAAGGAGAAGGAGAAGGAGAAGGAGAAGGAGAAGGAGAAGGAAAAGGAGAAGGTGAAGGAGAAGGAGAAGGAGAAGGAGAAGGAGAAGGAGAAGGAGAAGGAGAAGGAGAAGGAGAAGGAGAAGGAGAAGGAGAAGGAGAAGGAGAAGGAGAAGGAGAAGGAGAAGGAGAAGGAGAAGAGATAGACGAAGAATATGAGCAATAAAATAATGAAGATAAACCACAAAATCAAGAACAAGAACAAGAAACAGAACAAGAAGTAGAAAAACAGTAAGGCGAATTACCAGGACTGCATTTCTTAGTTGTTTATAAAAGCAGATTGTAGAACTTGATAATGTCTAATTCTCCTTACCATTGTCAGTCTCTGCGTTCTTTATTTCTTCTTCTGCCAAACATGGAACTACCACCAAGGTTGCAAGAAAGAGTGCTGCAATCAGATAAAGCTTCATAGTGTCGTCTCTTCGCAATCAATCCTCAGCTTAGAAGTAAGTTACTTGGTCTGCATCCCTATATATATATGATCTAATTAGCATACTGATGATCAAAATCAATTCTCAGGTATATTATTTTTAGAAATATAGCACACTACACTTATGAGTGTTATATTTCAAATTTTCCTGTTTCCAATGAGCCGTAGCTAAAATTGATATTTTTAGATATTAATTGAGCTGTTAGCAAAATATCTTACAGAATGTAGAATGTGCTTCTATTCATTGCAGGACACATTAACGAATTAGAATATTAAACTAGAATAAATAACACTTAGATAGGCAATCTACAAATAGTTGTATAATTATTTTTATGGCAATAGTTGCCCTTTTAATTTATTATTAAATATCAATTAAATTTAAGCAGTTTTATTCACTTCCTCTCTAGCTTATTCATTCATTACGATCATTTATTGATTCATTAGCACTCGCATCCACTCATTTATATATTTAATACCTTTTCCATTCATTCACATATTCACATAACCATTGTATTTTATTTCTTCAAACTGCTTCACAATTATTCACAATTATTATTAACTGTTAATATATATTGCCATTTATTTTGTTTATAGGTATTAGTTTCATTGTATATTAGTAATTAATTTAAGTCTTAAGGAGAGTTGTAATGTTATCATTGCATATATACTATGCTTCGTAACTGTTGACATATTTTAAACAACTTCCTTTTAGAGCTCAACTTGGATCAACATTTTTCAATTACAATACTTCATTTTGCTGAAACTTTGTTCTAACTACATATATGACTACAGGACATTAAACGAGTCATATGATAACCGGATGGTTTGCTTTATTCTAAACATTTTAAATCGAATTATTATTATATATTTACGACTCTTTAACAATGCGAATGACGTCACCCACTCCAAACATTCAGATCCATTGAATTCTTTAAATATATCATTGTAAATGTTCTAGATCTACAATATGGGAAATTGTCTAAGAAAATCATTGCCCTAAAAACATTAAAAAGCTTCTTCTCACAAACTTTTATTATGTAAAAGAAATGTTATATTTTAATTAACTAGTTATGAAGAAAGGTATAGAGCTACTTGAGCGTATGCTTTCACATGAATAATTTTGATGCAATTTGCCTTTCAAAGCTATTTTAATTGCGAACAGTCCTTACATCGTCACAAAAAAATGAGGCTGATGTTTGAATTGTTAACTAGGCCTTGCTTGATTTCATTGTCACGTGGACAGGACAAGATTTACTGTAGAAAGAAATTGAAGCTGGATTCGCATTAGTGCATTGATTATAATGGCTGTAGCCAAACTCAAATATTCAACTTGAGTTAGACGTACCTTAGTTTAGTGACATATAATTGAAGTTATGTTTTAGTCTATATAATTAACAAACAACTATATGGTCACATGTACGAGCTTTACTGGACTGGACGCACATACGTGTTTATTTCGTCAATGTCATCTAATTTGTGTCCTCGTGACACATATAATAATCAAATCACAGTAGTTGCTTTATTTGCAACAGAGCCGTAAAACTATGGGTTGCAGCTCAGTTTAACTTCTGTTTAATTCGATTGTTTTACTGTAACAACGAATTTAGCAGCTAACTACAATTTATGATCAGAAGATAGGTCATATTTGTTATGACATTAATAATTGTTAAATTTAGATAAACTCAGGTTAAACCTCTAAGTGTTGTTAGAGCCAATATCATAAACGGAAAACACTAAATTTGCAAAACGAATCGAATCGAAATAGATGCATTATTCCTGTACGGGAGTCCATTTAGAACTGTCCGGTGTTACTTTATAATATTCGAAAAATCACTGCATTGACGAGAAGGAATAGATGTTATTCCGTATTAATCGGCCTGATAAAGACGTGAGTTAAAACATTCCCTAGTGGAACAAATATATCATGAGAATTGCGAGAATAATGAATTAAATTTATCCTGAAAATTGCGAAAAAGATGTTGAATTATTAGTCCGCAATACCAAAGGAACTAATGTCAACTTAATTAAATATATTTTATTTTAGTGGACACATTAACTGGTTTTATTCGAGTTCTAGTATTGGAATTTAACATTTTCTTGTTAAAAATATACTTGGCTATTTTAATCACTTTAAAAGGTTCTCGACTCTGTTACCGTCGTTGATTTTGAAGTACTGATGACGTAAGTCGGATTGACGTAGGTGTATTTTATAGCTCTTATAATCGCTTCCTTTAACCATAGTAAATAATAATAATACTCAACGTATATATAACAATAATACTCAACGACGCCAGAAACGTTCAAAGAACATTCCAGCACGTGCGCAATTATTAACAATTATTATTAACTGTTAATATATATTGCCATTCATTTTGTTTATAGGTATTAGTTTCATTGTATATTAGTGATTAATTTAAGTCTTAAGTAGAGTTGTAATGTTATCATTACATATATACTATGCTTCGTAACTGTGAACAAAGCCTATTTTAAACAACTTCCTTTTAGAGCTCAACTTGGATCAACATTTTTCAATACTTCATTTTGCTGAAACTTTGTTATAACTACATATATAACTACAGGACATTAAAAGAGTCATATGATAACCGGATGGTTTGTTTTATTCTAAACATTTTAAATCGAATTATTATTATATATTTACGACTCTTTAATTAACAATGCGAATGACGTCACCCACTCCAAACAATCAGATCCATATTGAATTATTTAAATATATCATTGTAAATGTTCTAGATGTACAATATGGGAAATTGTCTAAGAAAATCATTGCCCTAAAAAAAACATAAAACAGCTTCTTCTCACAAACTTTTATTAGGTAAAAGAAATGTAATATTTTAATTAACTAGTTATGAAGAAATGTATAGAGCTGATTGATGAGCTTGAGCGTATGCTTTCACATGAATGATTTTGATGCAATTTGCCTTTCAAAGCTTTTTTAATTGCGAACAGTGCTTACATCGTCACAAAAAAATGAGGCTGATGTTTGAATTGTTAACTAGGCCTTGCTTGATTTCATTGTCACGTGGACTGGACAAGATTTACTGTAGAAGGAAATTGAAGCTGGATTCGCATTAGTGCATTGATTATAATGGCTGTAGCCAAACTCAAATATTCAACTTGAGTTAGACGTACCTTAGTTTAGTGATTTATAATAGACCGATCCAAGGTTATTGCCGCCATCTTGTAGGGGGTGCAGAACTAGAGTGCTTACACTATGTCCATGAAATAGAATCTAAATAGTTCCTACATAATAGTTTTTATTTAGTGACTATTAGTCACTATCACTCAACTGGAACAGCTTAAGTAACAATACACAAGGGAAATCAAATACTCAAAACCATAGAAAGTTAATACTTTATTCATTGTGTATTGTTACTAAAGCTGTTCCAGTTGAGTGATAGTCACTAAATAAAAACTATTAGTTAGTAACTATTTAGATTTTATTTCATGGACATAGTGTAAGCACTCTACTGGGGCGAGCAGTAAATGTATGTAACTTTGAACTTATATAACTCCACTGGAAATTGCCGAATGTTCAATATAAACATTTCATATCAAAGATACTATGCATGGCTATACCTGAGATCAAACTAAGGTTGTTAAATTATGTGAAACGTATGTAAACGGCGATTTCAAATCTCCCTATATTTACTGTGTAATTCTATATCGCTGAAACACAGTGTTTGTATGTAAATCTAAAATATTGATTACAGAGCCTGTAGCTCGTTTCCCAGCGCTATTTTTTGGATATGTTATAAACAAATGCAAAACCTTTGATATACAATTTTAACTTTGAAAATCCAATGAATTGGAAGAAAAATATGTACGTTCAAAGTAGTCCAAAATCACATACATTTACTGCTCGACCCAGTAGTTCTGCACCCCCTACAAGATGGCGGCAATAACCTTGGATCGGTCTATTGAAGTTATGTTTTAGTCTTTATAATTAACAAACAACTATATGGTCACATGTACGAGCTTTACTGGACTGGACGCACATACGTGTTTATTTCATCAATGTCATCTAATTTGTGTCCTCGTGACACATAATAATCAAATCACAGTAATTGCTTTATTTGCAACAGAACCGTAAAACTATGGGTTGCAGCTCAGTTTAACTTCTGTTTAATTCGATTGTTTTACTGTAACAACGAATTTAGCAGCTAACTACAATTTATCATCAGAAGATAGGTCATATTTGTTATGACATTAATAATTGTTAAATTTAGATAAACTTAGGTTAAACCTCTCAGTGTGGTTAGAGCCAATATCATAAACGGAAAACCACTAAATTAGCATAAAGAATCGAAATAGATGTTATATCGCACTATTCCTGTACGGGAGTCCATTTATAACTGTCCGGTGTTACTTTATAATATTCAGTCGAAAAATCATTGCATTGACGAGAAGGAACAGATGTTATTCCGTATTAATCGGCCTGATAAAGACGTGAATTAAAACATTCCCTGGTGGAACAAATTTATCATGAGAATTGCGAGAATTATGAATTAAATTTATCCTGAAAATTGCGAAAAGATGTTGAATTCTTAGTCCGCAATACCAAAGGGACTAATGTCAACTTATTTAAATATATTTTATTTTAGTGGACACATTAAATGGTTTTATTCGAGTTCTAGTATTGGAAATAAACATTTTCTTGTTAATAATATACTTGGCTATTTTAATCACTTTAAAAGGTTCTCGACTCTGTTACAGCCGTTGATTTTGAAGTACTGATGACGTAAGTCGGATTGACGTAGGTGTATTTTATAGCTCTTATAATCGCGTCCTCTAACCATAGTAAATAGAGTCTTTTTTATGCTTTTTTATGTTTATAATGATACTAATGATAGTTCTTTATACAAGTATTTCATATATGTTTTTACAATGTATAGCATAGCTGACGTGGCCGTGTTTTTTACATATCAGTGTAATTAAAGATTTTGAAACAACTGGAGCTAGCTCTAGAAGGAAGTTGTTTAAAATAAAATGTGTTCTAAATTACGAAGCATAATACCTATTTATGATAATATTACATATCCACGTAATACTTAAATTAATCGCTAATATACTAAACCAGAATATTCTGGTTATATACGAATAAACAAAATAAACTGCAATAGATATTCAATAGATACAATTCACTACAAGGACGTTGTCCTAACTTTTCAATTTGTATTTCAGTGCATGGGGAAGGAATTATTTACAAGACAAAAGAAGATCACTCAACTCTTTTTGTTTGCTATCCTTTGGTTACTAAATTAATGGTTGTTTTTATTGGCATATGTTGACAGTTATTTCTATGTATCAGGATTCCTGTGTTGCGAAGTGTTTGAAAACTAAGTCTCAAAATCATTATTACATTACATAAGATAGATAGGCAGTTACTGATGGGCAGTTACTCAATTTGTGTGATTTTTGGGCTTGTTCATAAACCTGCACGACATTTGTTTCTATGTACCGGAATCCCTGTGTCACCAAGTGTTGACATTTCCCCACTTCCCTCCCCCCAAGCACCGCTTTGGAGGCTCGGATTTCAGCATCCGAGTGGTTTGACAACTTTCTCAGAGACCGTGTTATGAAATTGTTTTCGAAAATTGAACGTAAGAATGAAAAAGATAGATAGCTACTAAGACAATTTTGTGTGATTTTTTAGGGGATTTGGCCTTATGAGACTAAGTGGTTTTCAGACAGGCCGATTTGAGTGTTGACACACGGTGCTGAGGTCGTTTTTGTTCGTGAAGAAAGTCACATTCTCTGACATTGTGCAGAAAATATTGAATGTTAGTCAATATTAACTCAAGATTCCTGTTTGAAAGTGCTAGATAATATGCTCTAGCGAATACAATTTTGCTGGCACATATTCTGTTTTTTTTTTTTTGTTACTGGATCGGTCAAGGCGGATCGATTTTCGAACACATTCCGACTAAAATTTCCTAGTCTTTTTCAAAAAAATCAACTCTTTAGTACAGCACCCAATGCTATTTAATGATTTGGTGATCGTCAGTCCAAAAAATATAGCCATTGTTTTCACCAGCATCAGAGTTAAAAGAGTAAACAGAAGTCGATTTCGATCTAATAAATTATCCGTCATTTTCATAAGAAAAACTTCGTTGATCATGTGATCCTGTTATTCAAAATTGATATTCTCCTTCAGTCATGTGATCCTGTCAATCAACAGTTGATATTTACATTTTAATTCACTTTGGAGTATTGGTTGTCATGTGATCCTGTCAATCACGAGTTAACACACACACACATAACAAGACTTATTAAATTTATTGGACTGTCGTTGTCATGGTGCAATGAGCTCGCTATGAGCGCCTGGGTAACTATTGTGCAATTTGTCCCATTTGTCGCGTAGGAAAATGAAAAGTTGAAACCCATTCTAAGCCTTGTCTACCACAGGTTGTTTTTTATGTTACAACATTCTTGCCATAGTAGATACTCTACTCGGTATCTTTTATATTGCAATTGCGGTATCGTTTAACCATCTACGACCACTAGTTGGATAGTGTATCGGTAAACCTCACCCCGGGACCAATTGTTGCCTTAGAAACACTGCTAACACACATTATTGCTCATCGTATGAAGGTTAATGACTATAGGGATAAAATCATGATTCTCAATAAGCCACACACACAATATTTGAATGGATCAAATTATTTATTTAAATTTAATGTATTACAAAAACCTATAACTTTATTCAACCTTTCATTGATTATATACTTTATCCAATATTATAAAATAACTATTTGAAATCACGTATTTTGATTGGTTGAAGCGCGTGCTTTATGAGAGCACACAGCACGCGCGTTTGCATGTTGATCAATTTGTAATTGCTAAAAGAAATAAAAACTTGCTTTGTGTGCTGTATGCAGTTATAAAGCACTTGGGGATTGTCAGAACACTCGAGAAGTGTTGAGAAGCACTCCGCTTCTCGTCGTGCTTCTCTTAACACTTCTCTCGTGTTCTGACAACCCCGCGTGCTTTATAACTGCACACAGCACGCGCACGCGTTTTCTATTCCTTCATCTAACTCTCCATATATGTATTATTGCATGCATGTTTATGTTTCTCATTCCTTTTCTTGCGCTCAGTAAAGCTAGTCTACTATTAAAAGAAATCAGTTTTTAAAGCTTGTATTATCATCGTTATCCTTAATTCTTATTAATTTTCGTTATCGAGATCCATTTCCAAATCATTGTGAAGGTCATGAGGTACCAACTGTAAACAGTCCTGAGGAAAAAAAATATATATACATATGAATATAAAACTATACCGATGTTTCATTTGTAAAACGTAATAAAGCTAAAGTATGACAAATACCAAAACCTAGTTCTATACCTAGACCATGAAATTTGACTTACCTATTGTGGTGTTTATGCATTGCCACAGTAAGGTAAGTTGCAAATATTTGGATTTTTGAGGTAAAAGACAAAGAATCCTCCACAGTTGGTGATTTTGATTTGGGTCTTGTTCCAACAGCATTTGTTGACCCAGTTAAAGCACACTTGTCTGTCAACGGTCTGTCCTATAACAGCTGGGTAGTTACCATTAACCCATCCTGTAGCGTGAGTACCACAACGGTTTTTAGGCACGCATCTATAAAGCATAAAAAAATAAAATAGGCTAAATAAACATGTAAATTAAACAGACAAGAAAAAATGAATCATTGAGAAGTAAAAAAAAAGATTGTCTAATGCCATTAAAGTATTAGGATTGGCTAAAGTGCATGTCATGCGAAAAAATATAGACAAATTATGTTGATACATTGTAATCACTATCCAGAATCTGATTGGATAAGAGCATGTAAATTATCTTCCAAATCAGACCATAGTAAGTAAATAAATAAAAATTAGATGGCTAGCCAATCAGTTTTCGCTAATCTATAGGCTGCACCTGCAATGCATTATTCGCCAAAATATTAATCTATTGTTCCCTTTCGTTATTTTCTAGTTAAAAAAATGCGTTCAACATCAAAGAACTTTCGTTAGTTAATTTTCTCTAAAACAATGTATAACAAAACAATTATTGAATTCGGTTTTGTGATATCAGAATAATAAAGACAAATTCTCAAATGCTCAGTCAGTGTCTAAAACCGGACTTGAACTGCACCGACCTCTGTTCTTCTTGTGACAGTACAGGAGTACAGTGATAATTGGTGTGGAAAGACAGCTACTATCAATAACATAAAAAACAACTGCAGATTGGGTGCGATGAAAATGATGACACTGATGATTAAATTGTCACGCTTGGCATAAATGACCTCAAAATCGCTCATTAGGGCGTATTTTAAAAATTTGAAGTTGGACTTTCATCAAACTTGGCAGGAATATAGGGATTAATAATACAAACTCAATTTTATAATTTTTAGCGTTATTGCTATGATAATGACGTCATAATGACGTCAAAACTTCGTTTTCCAATGGTATTTGATATAATTTCAAATTGATTCAAACGTCGTAAGACTGCACTGTATAACAGTTCTTGATATAGCTAACATGAATTCGAAAACCGTTTTTCGATTGGACAATTCAGTCAAAAGTAATCAAATTCTTAAATTTCCTTATTTTCCCGCGATTTTTTGGCGGGAAACTTTCTTTAAAAAGCTTTGGCAAAAATATCGCTTGGTACACTTTTTCGAGATCTTATCAATGTTGCATGAAAATTCGTACATAAACTACACCAGTGTTGATCTAAAACTTGTTGATTTTTGTTTTTTAAATTTTCAATCCTAGACGTAGATATTAAGGCGAGAAAAATTGCATACGTCAATATGACGTCACACAAGTTCTAAAATGCTTATATAAGCCTACCAAATAAAAATTTTGAAACTTTTTTTAAATAACAACTCTTGTTTATTGCTCTTCGAAAATTTCCATTGAGTGGATGCGTCTTTTTACCATTTTTAAGATGATATTATAATTCAATATGACGTCACATATTATGACGTCACAAAAAAGGTATAATCCTTTATAACTCTAGTTAGAAACGTCATTGCGAGTTCCAATTAACGGCTAAATATTTCTCTCACTATACCTATTCAGATCAACAAGAATTATCCGTAATTCGATAAAGAATAAGAAATAACCATAAAAGGAAATGTAATATGTGACGTCATAGAAACGTCAGAGTATCATTAAAATATAACATTTTATAAATTGTCATATCTGTAATGTGCTGTGAAAATTATAGTTTGTTTGGACTTCAAATCATAAAGTTAATAGGATTTCCAAGTTTTAAGGACGTTTCTGATGAGCGATTTTGAGGTCATTTATGCCAAGCGTGAAAATGTTAGTAGAATCGAGCTTTCATTTGTAGTTTCATGTTTAGTCAACGGTTTAGTCCAATTTTTAAGTCATTTTTAGGATAACAAGAAAATTGAGCCTTAACTTCAGGTCACGTGACCCCTATAATTATCCCTACAAACGACGATTTTCAGTACAACACCTTAGACTATCAAAAAACGTAATATTATATTTAAAAATACCAAATTAAGACCAGCTTTCATTCAGTTTTTATGATTCAGCCTCGTTTTCATGCAAGATTAGAGTGGGTAGTTTTAAAACGCCCCGTAACAACCCCCCCCCCCCCCCCCCCCCCCCCCCCCCCCCCCTGCACGACTTACAGAAGTGCCGACAACATTTAAAATGCGTTTAATCTTCACGAAAATCCCACGGCACTTCTTTCGGCGACATCTGCTCCCGGACTATAGTGTAAATGTTACTGTAATTCTCTATTAAAGTTTGCTATATATCAGTTTTGTCTTCCAAATTTAATTAATGTCGCATCTCACCTGTACTGTTCCGAATCCACAGTGGTTACAGGTTTTTCTACAATAGACGCGACCAATGTTCTTATTACATGCCTTGTATGTGTTTTTCACTTTACGACAGCACAAAGACGACAGCTTGTCAATACACGCTAGAGAAACAAACAAACAAACAAACAAAATTGAATTTATTTTAAATCAATAAAATTCAATGGTGCTGTGAAATAAATAATATCATGATCACCTCGGTATCCATTATTTCCACAGGGATGTTGAATGTCTAAGACCCCTCTGGATGAATAGTCATGAAGGATATTATGTACTATTTAATAAACGAGCAGCAGTGTTTTATCAGGTATAAAATCCCGAGGGCGAAGCCCTCGGGATTTTATACCTGATAAATATGGAATGACTTAACAAACTCATTAATAATTCATGACCATTTTGTCCAATATCGATAAAACAAAAGAAAACGGAAGGTAGTTTGTATTTGGGAATTGACCTACAGTAATAATAGAAGAATTAAAATCAGCAATTCAAATGTGACAGTGTCAATATTTTATTCGCATGTATAAGTCTTCATTCGGAACTTTGCTTTTGCATGAATAACAACAGGCCTCCAAAGACGCAATTTAGGCCACCAAAGTCTAAGGAAGAAGAAAAAAAAAACACAATGGAAGAGTGTATCCCAAAGTCTACACGTTGCTCTACGAAGTGGTCATTCAAAGTCTTTTCCGAATGGCAAATCAATAGAGTCAACAAAGATCCTTCCAAAGAGCAGCGTTCGTTTGAAATTGACATTGGAAAAGTACTGTCATTAGATACGAATATTGCCAACATGAATGCAGAAACTCTGAACTTTTGGTTGACTAAGTTTGTTCAGGAAGTGGTGAAGGTAAACGGAGAGAGATATCCAGGAAGAAGTCTATACATGATTGCTGCGGGCCTTCAACGCCATCTAGCTGAAAGTGGAAATGCCATTTTATTGCTAAGTCAAAACGATAGAAGGTTAGATATAAATAAGTTTGTTTTGTACGAGTATTACTATGATTCTGGGGTTGATTGGACTAGATTCTTCGTTAGATTTAGAAATTTCAGATGAATTATTAAGTAATATGGTTTTGCCAGATTCTTGTAACTCAGCCAAAGTTGTAATGGCGGGCTCTGTTTTCAATAACTGTACATTTAATTTGAGTAAGTAAATAAATGTTATGATTAAAAAAAAACTGAAATACTTATAATTGGATCGTAGTTTAGGCCACACCCAGGTATTGAGGGTATTGCAGTTTCAGACGAATACGTACGAGGCATACATAACATTGGAAAAAACACGTCACAAACACTTGTAAATCAGCTTTCTATCACTTAAGGAATATTGCCAAAATAAGAGACTGTCTAACACAAATTGATGCAGAGACCTTAGAGTGCATACATTCATTTCGTCCAAACTAGACTATTGTAATGCACTCTTATATGGCCTTCCACAGTGCGTCCTTGACAAACTTCAGTATGTGCAAAACTGTGCGGCACGTCTTGTGACAAGAACCAAGCGATCGGAACACATTACTCCAGTTCTACGAGAATTGCACTGGCTGCCAGTAAGGCAGAGAATTATATACAAAATATTACTCCTTACCTATAAAGCACTTAAATCTATGGCTCCAACGTACTTAACCGATTTACTACAACGCTACACACCACCAAGACAACTAAGATCGTCATCAAAAAATGTACTCAAAGTACCAAATAGCACCCTGAAGTCCTATGGCGAAAGAACCTTCCAAGTAGCTGCCCCTAAACTTTGGAATGAACTTCCCGAAAACGTTAAGATCAGCAATTCAATAAACGAATTTAAAACCAGCATAAAGACATTACTATTTAGAGACGCTTTTCAGTGAGATATATTAAGATAAATAAGTTGAAACTTAATCCTTAATCTAAATAGAACAATAACGTATATAGAACAATAGGTAACTCTTAAAATCAATTTTAATATACATATAAAAAGTAATTTTAATATTAATTTTCACGACACGAAATTTCAAATTTACGCCGCCGTAAAGCTAACGTAAAGGTAACGTAAAGCCCATCTTTACGAAATTTTACGCTCCTTTACGAAAGTGTAAAGATCAGCTTTACGACATCTTTACACTCGAGCGTAATGCGACTTAAACGAACACTTTACGCTCAATTTAAAGGAGCGTCAAGATATCATTACGCTCGCGAAAAGCCATGTAAAGATGTCATTACGTTCTCCTTAAAACCGTGTAAAGGTGCGTAAATATATCATTACGTTCTCCTTAAAGCTGTGTAAAGGAGCGTAAAGATATCGTAACGCTTGCGTAAAGCCGTGTAAAGGTGCGTAAAGATATCATTACGTTCTCCTTAAAGCTGTGTAAAGGAGTGTAAATATATCGTTACGCAGCATGTAGAGATTTTGTCTGCGTTTGTTTTGATGCTAAAATTCCTTTTCACGTCGAATGAAAGAATTTTATGCTGACATGGAACATTTGGTTTGCAATCTCATCTTTCACAAATATGTTCATGAACCGAATTACTGAGACATAAAATGTTGACTGCCTACTAGTGCGCTGTAGTTAATTATTTCAATCGAACAAACTCCGGATGGAAAAATATCACACGTCAAAGTCCGACCAAAGTGAAAAGAAAGACCAGAACTGCGTACTTTTAAGTAGCATGTTGGACGATAAACCAATGTGCAGGTCAAATTTTTTAGTAGAAGTTATAACCAACACCCTACTTTGTGCATTGCATTATATTAGGAGATATTAGACGCCTTAGATCGTCAAGTAAACCGGCGTGTTGATGTCAATATCAGCAATATTGAGTGCGAACTTCTCGCAATTCATCATAGAATTTTTATATCTTAAACATCGTGCCCCAAAAAAACGTTTAAAGAAATTGACATTTCCATGTTTACGTTTCGCAAAACTGAGCTATTTTTGTAGAAAATCTTTGTCCCTGGATATGATTTCAAGCAGTGTTTACAACATGGTTTAGGCCCTGTTTCACTGTGATAAATTTGACGAACTTCAACAACCTGTATTTTATAATCTAAAAGATTTATCTAGGATGTAATTATATATTTCGATTTTATGGGAGCCATTAAGGTTTTTGCCCATAAAGCCAACTTTAATTCTTAATTCAAGAATAAAAAATTGTTCGCTAAAATTTGCATGTTGTTTTGAGCGAAAATATGCATAAAACCACGTACACAAAATCGCTTTGGATCACATTGCGGGACCAAAAGTTACTACCTAAAAAGCTTAGTTTTGCAAAATATAAACATGTAAAAAGCTATTTCTGAAGTAAATTCGCTGGGGCACGATGTTTAAGATATAAAAATTCTAAGATGAATTCTAAGGATTTCGCACGCACTCGAGGTAACCAAGGCAGTTTTATTGACGATCGAGGGCGTCTAATATCTCCCAATATGATTAAATACAAACAGTATCGTGTTGATAATGACTTATACTGTTATGTTTACCTAATAGATTAAATTAGCGCCCAAACTTGTATTCGAAAGTTCGAAGTTCTGGTCCTTTTATCCACTTTTGTCAGACTTTGACGTGTGATATTTTTCCATCCGGAGTTTGTTCGATTGAAATAATTAACTACAACGCACTAGTAGACGGTCAACATTAGATATCTCAGTAATTCGGTTCTTGAACATAGTTGTGCAAGATGAGATTGCAAACCAAATGTTCCATGTCAGCATAAAATTCTTTCATTCGACGTGAAAAGGAATTTTAGCATCAAAACAAACGCATGCGCAGACAAAATCTCTACATGCTTCGTTACGCTCGTGTAAAGCCATATAAAGGCGCGTAAAGATGCCGTTAAAGCTGTGTTATTAATGAGTGTTCTATCAGATATAAAACACTAATGTTTTATGCATAGAGTGCACAACACTATCAAAGGTCTCA
This sequence comes from Metridium senile, assembly GCA_949775045.1. Taxonomy (NCBI): domain Eukaryota; kingdom Metazoa; phylum Cnidaria; class Anthozoa; order Actiniaria; family Metridiidae; genus Metridium; species Metridium senile. The sequence goes on from OX459106.1 coordinate 4,912,237, forward strand.
GTTTTAACACCTCATCATTGACCTTTACTAGGTTCTATTTTTCAATATTATTTGCGTTCATCTGTTACTATTATTCATGATCGCTTTCGCATGTGGGAAGCAAAAATGCAAAAATGCAAAAAAAGCAAAAATGATCGTGTTACGGAAATAATACGATCATGCGCAGCATTATTTTATAGCCAGAAAATTCCAATTTTTGACAAGAATCTTTTATAAAATAACGTTTCATAAGTGTTGGACTTTGCTAAGATGTTTAAAAAACTCGAGACCGTATGTGTTTTATCGGCTATAAAACACGTTCTCTCTTTTTCTAAACATCACTTAAACTAATAGCGTAAAGATAGCGTAAAGATAGCTTTACGCAACTACGCTAAAGCGTAAAGATATGTAATGATACCTTTTCGCTTCTTTAATCATAGCGTAAAGATAGCGTAAAGATAGCTTTACGTTCCCTTACACTGAGTGTAAAGATGTGTAAAGATATCATTACGCTAAATTCCTTTACGCATCTTTAAGCTCCTTTAATTTTAGCGTAAAGCTTCTCTGAGATCTTTACGCTCCTTTACACTTAGCGTAAAGATGCTTAAAGATATCTTTACGCTTATCATCTTTACGCTCCTTTACGTCGCTTTAAATTTTTAGCGTAAAGATTGTCAAATATCTTTACGCTCCTTTACACTTAGCGTAAAGATGCGTAAATTTGAAATTTCGTGTCGTGTTTTATATACATAGAACAATAGATAACTTAAATTTCAATTTATATACATAGAACAATAGATAACTTTTAATTTCAATTTACATACATCGAATATATATAACTTTTAATATAAATTCATATACATAAAACAATAGATTACTTTAAATATCATTCTTTCAATTAATTGTAAAGCGCCATTGAGCTTCCGGAAATGGCGCTATAAAAATGTTTATTTATTATTATTATTATTATTATTATTATTATAATTATTATTATTATTATTATAATTATTATTATTATTATTATTATTATTATTATTATTATTATTATTATTATTATTATTATTATTATTCAATGCCTGTTATATTTTATCTTTACTAACTATGGACATGGAGCATTATATAATGACACATGTGTCATTATATAATGCTTCATGTTCATTTACATTCCATTGTTCTTCTATTCTACCCCATTATTCCCCTGGGCAGAATTCAAATCCCTCCCCGGGCTTTAAATTACAAGCGTAGATTATGCGGTATACAAGGCTATCCTCATGACCAGAGAGGAGCATCGGATTGGTCATGAATTATTAATGAGTTTGTTAAAAATATATACTAATTAAATATCCTTCATGATTATATTCATGATGGACAATTAGTTACTAATCGTCCCTAATGACCATATTCATGAGGGACGATTAGTCTAAATATCCCTCATGAATTTAATCATGAGCAATGGTCCCTCATTATAATAATCACCGAGACCATTCCTGGTTCACTTTGACCATGGCCAGTTTGAAATTGTTAAAAGAAAGGACCCTGTACTACACACAAATCCATACTCTAACACTTGTGGGACTCATTAAGTAGCTATGCGCATACGCTGACTAGATTGAAGTATATTATGTCATGCGTGTTTATGCAAACAAACAAACAAACTATATGCATGGTGGTATGATTAGGCATTGTCTCCTTTAACAAAGGCAACTATTCCTTAAAGTATGCCGAAAATCAATAGCTTTGTAAAAGTTTATAATTTATGCTTCTCTGAAAACTAACATATATTTCCTACCAGTAGCTCTATATTCCTCGGTAATAATAAAATTACAATCTAATAGCATGTCCCTCGGTCTGCGGCCACTAAACTTCCATCGGCTTTCGGGGACATTTTTTTTTTGTGGTTAGAATCACTAATCCCCTTCAAGCCATGCTATTTCTTATAATAATCACTTCGACTTCGGCAAATAATTTCTAATTAGCCTTCTGATCAATGTTGGGACTTCTAATTAGCCTGCATAGCTGGCCCTGGGAGATTGGGGAGAGGGGCGGAGGGATTGGGAGAGGATGGAGGGGAAGGGAGGTGAAGAAAAGGAAAGGAGGGCCTGCCCGTAAGGCCATGTATTTTACATGCTTATGGTCGCTGGCGTCCGTAAATGCTGATTGGCTAATTATTGACAAATGATTGGCAACACTTACATATTTGGAACCTGACGGAAAACATAACTCATTCATTCAGTTTCTTTTGCTTGTTAATATTTATATAAAGTTTTGGTAATGAACGGCGAGTATTACTCAACTCTCAAGTAAGGTAAATTATTTTATAACATAGATGCATTCTAACACGCGCTATGATTTGTTAAAAAACCGTGGTTTATCAGTTTATCAGAGTATAAAGTTCGAGAGAGAAAAGCAAATAAAAACGGGACATTTTTGAGACGAAAACATCGTTTTAATTCATGAGTTTGCTATAGTATTCTTACACAAATAATGATTTCAAGTAAATATGATTTCTAGAAAATTCAGAAACTCACATGAACTTCAAATAATAGACAAAAATATCTAAACTTTTCGAGATTCGCTTTCAAATGCTCCGTTATGACTGACAAATTAAAAATGTTAATTTTTCAAATAAGAACGGCAAATCAAAAAACAGTTCATAGAAAATACATTTTCGAATTGATTATTTTTGATAAATGTCGTTTTGTGGCTAAATTGTTTTCATTTTGTCGTAAAATAACTTCATAATGAATCTTACCGTAAATCTTCGCTAGTAGCGGCATCGTGGTTGCCTCATTTCATGTCTAAGGCTCAGTTGTGGTTAAATATACTCTGATAACTGCACTCTGGACAGTTGAAAACACTCGAAAATGATCACACTTTCTCGTGTTTTCAACTGTCCATCGTGCAGTTATCACAGTATATTTAACCACGGCTGAGCCTTAGTTATTTGGTAATTGCCTGACGACAGCCGATCTATCCGATAAAGCGGATATGCTGTTATAATAGTAGGTCCAGCGAGATTTTTCGACGAGCTGAAACTCTCTCAATGTTCCTCAATCTAAGTTACATTTATTTCCACACTTTGTTCCAAGTTAGAGTGGAATATTAGTTATTTTGAAGATGAAAAATCGGACTTATCGGCTTTCTTTGTGAATTATTCCAACTGGTTTTATTGTTGTCTCACATGCAGCCGTTGATTATGCCATGAAGGTTCGAATTACAACCGTCTCTGTGTTCGATAAATTGCTCGTAAAACCTGACTTTACTTTTACTTGAAATAAAACAATTATGCCATGTCGTTCTTTGGATGTTAAATTTTCTATGAGGGTAATTTTTTTCACAAGAAATGGCGTATTCAAAGTTAAAATACCAACTTACAGACAAGGCCAGTTAGTATCAAGCTGAAAAGTTCTGGTAAGCCCTTACTTCCGGTTCGTTATTTTTAACGTGGGCGGTTAACTAAATAAGACAGCCTTGAGGGCAGGCTCTCCCTTCCTTCTCCCCCCCCCCTCTCCCCTCTCCCTTCCCCTTCCTCCTTCCGCCTTCCCCTTTCCCCCAGAGAGCCAGGCTACGCAGGCTAACTTCTAACCAATGCTCTATTTGTGAACCCTAGTGGTGAGCAAACACTATATATAATCTTTGTACTTTATTTCGAGTCTTATATTTGAATCACGGACTATTGTAATCTCAATTGTTGTTGTTATCAATATTTCATATATAAAACTATATAAAAAATAAAATAACTTACTGCAAATATTAACACAGAATCTTGCAATGGCTTTGTTTCTACAGTGACCATATCTCTTGAGGATCAGGCAGCATTGACGGCTCAGTTGAGGGACTCGACGTTTTACTTGCTCAACCTCATCTTTAAACTCTGACAATTGAATGAATTGATAGTTAATAAATACATCAATAAATAAATATAACAAAACAATTACCTTAAATCAATCAGCATTATAAAAACAAGCTCCTCAAATAGAAAGAACAAAATTGGGTGTGGATGACAGGATTAATGACGGTAATTTTACAATTTGTAAACGCGTTGGATAGCACGAGCTTGCAATCCAACACATTTTCAAACGAATCTTAAAAAACTATTTGAACTCTCTGATTTAAAAAATTCAATCTCCGCTATTGTGTGTTTTAAGCTGAAACGTTTTAAAGCCCAGTTCTACTATTAAGGTGCTCTTTCCATTTATGTGAATTATTTTTCCAAGCTATATAATTTAAGCGAGATAGGACCACGTGACCTCTTATTACAAAGCGCCTTATTGTATTGTATTGGATAATGAATGAATGGAAAAGTGAATGAAGGAATGAAGGAATGATCGATTTAGTGATTGAATTAACGAGCCAGAATGAATAAACCAAACAATTAAAAACTACCTTCAGGGATGCCTTCATCAGATTCCTTCTTTTCTTCTAAAGAGAACAAAACATTCTAGATGTTACAGTCAAACAAGCTTACGCGTTAACCCCTAAAGTCGATTAATCAAACCATTAGTCGATTATTCGTTTTATTTGTGCGAATTCGATTAACCGAATATAGCAATATTCAAACAAAGAATCAGTTCGAAATTTGACTTGTAAATAAATAAGATAAAACAAAAGTGGGTAAAAACCTTGGAGAAAAAGTATCATTCAAATTTCATGACCATGAACGCTGGAGTTTTCGAGCTTCAATTCCAATCACTTGACGAATGTTACCGTTAGTAAACTCCTTGTATTTTCTTCTTCAAATGTCTTCTTGACTTCCAGCTAGATACTTTCGATTGAATCAAATATATTTGTTAGATAAACAACTGTTGCTTAATAGAAGGAAATAGGTTATTCATCGTGGAATGTGAAATTAAAAAGATACTTAACTGTTGCTTAGTTAAACGATATCTTGTCGAATAGTATTCGATAAATGCCTTCGTTAGTCGGCACGTAAACACGGAAAAGATTCCTAGCCACCAAGCTTTCTTGGTCTTCCTGTGTTAATCATTAAACAATATATCAAAATTCGAATGTTGAATTTAAATTTGATTTGAATTTTGACGATGCAAAATTCAACTGAATAATGAAATCGACAATCAAACATTCAAATCATTAATCGACACCATAGGGGCCTTGTTAATTTATAATTAATATAATTAATAATTAATAATTTATTAAAAAATAGAGCAGGCTCCATGTACACCCATTTACTTTTTTCATGGCGATACAAAGATAAACAAGAGATTTTCAAATTGAATTCAGGCTATGAATAAAGCACAAGCTTGAACTTTAAGATAAACTGACTCACCGCCTTCTACAGGCTTGTCTTCTGGCAAGTCAGCAACTGAGCGCAAATTGTTACAGATGTAAAAAAAAAATTAAACAACATTGAAGAAAGAAAGATGAAGAAATACGGGAAAAGGAAGTGTAAGAAGTGTGAGAAGAAGAAAAAGAAGAAGATGAAGATGACGAAAACTAAGAAGATAATCAACAAGAACAAGAACAACAAACAGAACAATCTTCAGGATGAAAATGGCCGGGTGTATACAAATTTGAGTATAGCTGCTCAAGTGACTTCAAGTGGGCGTCGTCACGGCGGGCACAAACGGTCTAAAAAGCGATCATGATAAAATTTTTATTTTGCATCAGATATCGTTCTCCTTTTGCTAAGCACTCTAAAGCTGAAAACCGTTTTGAATTTGGGTGATGGGAACTAGAGTTATGGCGATTTTAATCTCTAAAAGTTAAGAAAAAAAAAAAAAAAATATACAAATTAGATAATACCTAATAGCGGAGCTCCAGTTTAAATTGTTCTTACAGCATCAATATGTGCATGTAAATACGGTTTTTGTGCATGGGCCATGCCTAATCTAAACTGTAATTATTTTAGTTATGTAACCGCAAAAGACAACTACAAAATCATAGATATAGGTGGAACGGACTTTTAATTTTATTTACTTTATGAGCAAATAATAATCTGCGATATATATATTTTCGATAAAAATTCAAAAATCTTATTTATCACGCATACAGCGTACTATATTTTTCAATAATTTTATGCTCAAATTATGAAAAAGGTATTTTGTGTGCATAATGAATTATTAACTAAAAAATCCAACCCAACCCATTTTTATTTTTAAAATATGAACCTAGAAAAAAACTTCGATATCACTATAACGTTTCTAGAGAAACAAAATTAAGGGTATCCACGCATTTTTGAAAAAGATATGAATTTTTAGATTTTACTTTTTGAGATCAAATCGTACAAAAATTCGTGACAGCGTGAATTGTGTCACGCACGACACAGCAAAACAACAAAACGCTGAGAAAAATCAAGATTTTGAGCTTCAAATTGACAAAAACGTTACTTGAACAAGTACTTAATTAATAGGATGGTAACTATGTATTTAAAGGAAAAAAGGGAATTCTATAACATTTCTTTATAAAAAAAAAAAACCTTTTCATGGAATTAAATTTACAATTAAAAAAAGTAGTCATGGCAAATCTTCAAAATTCAAACAAAACAAAAACGACCTGAAACGGTTCTTTTGAAGTGGAATTAAAGACCTCAAGTATCAGTTATACCAACACAGGAACGATTTGAAAAGACAAGGATGTTAAAACAAGGTATTTTATTATGAAAAAGTTTGTGTAAAACATCATTTTGTTCTGTAAAAAAACTTTAACAACTTTGAAATAGAAACTATAATAAAAATGTTCGTTTAGTAAACATAAAATAGTCAATATTGCTAAATAAACAGATGTTATTCAACCAGTTTTGAATTATCTTTGTATTCTAATTCATCTTTAATGTTTTCCGTTGATGAGTTTGTGAAAAGCACATAAAGAAATCCTTTTTTGAATCGACCAAATACCACAAAAAGTACAATTTACACACTTGTAAACATCGTGTTATGTACGGTTTGTATCTCAAAAAGTAAATCAAATTGAGATAAACGTTTTATTTTTTCTTTCTATAATAAATCAGAGAACAGATTCTTCCTTTTTGAAGCTTAATAATTATTTCAAGTTTTTAGGCCGTGTTTTTTCACGCTCGTTATCAAACAGTTTTTTCTCAAAAAACTTGAAATAAATAATCCGTTGAACTTACTTTATCGGTGATTATTTTCCAAAGGTTTTCTTCTTCTCAATGACATCGATAATATTTTGACGAATACATGAATATACTTGAATCAGTTTTGATGAATTAAACATGGTCATAGTTAAACTGCCAAGCTTGAAAATCCATAAATAAACTATACTGAAGGAAGCATTTTGAAGATAGTTTTCATAACGAATAAAGTCGCTTCTTTTTCAATTCTTTTACGTTGCTGTAGTCTTTATTCTTCTACGAAGTTTTATCTACAGACAAGTGTTCCTGGGCTTTCAATCTTTTCCTTTTCTTGAGATAAATTTCTTCATTTTTGTCTCCTTCAAGTTTATTTTCTTCTTTGGTAGTCTTTATTCTTCAAAGAAGTTTTATCTACAGACACGTTTTCTTGGCCTTTCAGTTCTATTGTTCAATTTCTTCATTTTTGTATCCGGACCAAGTTTATTTTCTTCTTCGGCCAAAACTATCTTAATTTGATTCTTCGATGTTCATATTTCTCAGTTGATATTTTAAGTATTGTATTTTGTTGTTGTTTGTTTGACTTTTTTTGTCGATAAAAGAACAACCTCGAACAACCTGCTTTCGATTCGGGCTCTGCTATTCGGCGCGCGCGCATCACTTTCCCGCCGAAATGTAACAGCCAATCAGTAGGGACTTTAAGATTCGACGACTACGGACGACGACTACGGACGACGACCGGAAGTGGACTGGGACGAGACACATTGGCACGTCTTGTCCCTGGTAGTCCACCTCACTACGGTAAGTAATGGAGCAGTTTTGCGTAGTTGCGAAAACATACTACTTATCAAGCTTGTTTTCTATTTATTTGTGTATTTAATCACACAAGTGAGGTTTGTAACGTTTAAGCTTGACTGTGTGCTGTTTTTTAGCAATTTTACGGAAGACTTGACTCACATTTTGTACTCTTTAAGATTCATCAAAGTTTTCAGACTGAAAGCCGCTAAGATGGCCGTATAAACTCGGTTCACATGTACTGTAAACGTGTTTTAAAATACATCTTTCTTTTTCTCTTTAGACTGAAATGGCGTTCAGCATTAATGGGTAAGTATATATACTTCAATTCAAAGTATCATACCATTGACTGTTTCTGCATTATCAGTGCTTCTTACTCTTTTTTAAATTATCTTTTTAGATCGAGTATACCATCAACAAACACAACCACCTTAGCTCAAGCGATAGCACCAAGAAATAATAAGTAAGATTTTTATTATTTTAATACTTCATCACAAAATCATCTATTCAATTCATGATTTTATTGAATACGCTAGTATTCGTAGTGGATTTTCTATTTTGAAATGTTGACTTTTCATGTTGACATCAACTAGACTCACTCAATTGTAAGTTAATATTGTATTTTGTTATGCATTTAATATAAAAGCTTCTACTAGAATATTTCTTTTTTTTTTCATTTCAGTGGTACATTCAGATGAGATGATACAAAAGATAAGCTTCTATTAAGGGAGGTTCGACTTGTAGAGCCTTACTTAGAAAGAGTCGGTTCAAAGGAAAGTGGAACGAAGTGGAGCGAGATAGCAAGTGCACTAAACACCCACTCGTCTTTTAAAGATTCATCAAGGGACCAACGATCTGTTAGATATAGGTTTACTAAAATGTTAAGTGATTTTAAAGCAAAGATGAGAAAAGAGGAAGGGTCATCTGGTACTAACCCTCCTGACCTCACTGAAAAAGAACAGATTCTTGAAGAAATTAAAGAAATCATTGAATCCAACCAGAGTAACAACCAGACCAAGCCTTCATCAACAAATCAAAAGAATGAAAGAGCTAAAGCATTGTCAATCAGAGATAAAGCTATGAACACTTGGAGTAAAACTAATAGCCAAGGGTCAAGTCATGTTGAGGATGAAAGTGATTCTGATGAGTTATCCACTACAAGTGTCCATGATGTTGAGCCAAAAAGAAAGAAAAGAAAGAGAAGAGGTGGGGCATCAGAAGCACTTGATTATCTATCTAAAAAATACAGTGGCGAATATGAACTACGAAAGGAGGAACTCGAAGTGAGGAAAAGCCAGTTTGAAGTAGAGCAAAAGAGAGTAGAGATGGAAAAGCAAAGGCAAGATCAAATGCAAGATTTCCTCATGCAACAGCAAAGACAAATGGCTGCCCAGCAACAACAACAGCAGCAACAGATACAGCAACAAATGGCATTTCAAACACAAATCATTGCTTTATTGGCAAAAATGCCAAAATGAGTGTACTTCACACAAAATCCATGAAATGAATTAAGATCAAAATAATTCAAATCTGCCTTGTTATTCAAACCTGTGCTAATTATGTTGTTTAATTTGCAGAATTTTGATATTTGATTATGCACTCATTGAATCTTTCATGGATTGAGTGTAAGCAATATAAACACACATATATATACATGTTTATTGAAATTAAGTTATTTATATTAATATGAGATATGTTCATATTTGATGTTGTTGTTAGAGTACAACCACAACAAGCACTATAAACAGACATACATGTTTATTGAAATTAAGTTATTTATATTAATATGAGATACGTTCATATTTGATGTTGTTGTTAGAGTACAAACACAACAAGCACTATAAACATACATACATGTTTATTGAAATTAAGTTATTTATATTATTATGAAATATGTTCATATTTGATGTTGTTGTTAGAGTACAACCACAAAAAGTGTACTATCTGTTGTTTGAAATTTTGAGTTCTATAAGAGTACAGTGGGGGGGGGGGGGGGGGGGGGGGGGAGGGGTTAAAGAAATGTCATAGCAAAGGGGTAAAGAAATGTTATAGCAAGGTGGATCCAGACAAAATTTTAGGGGGGGGGGGGGCAAATTGAGTTCTGTCTGTCAGCACAATTCAAAACAAATCAGCATTTAACTTTTTCTGTTGAAGGGGGGGGGGGCTTCAGTTTGCTTCTTGGCTGGATCCGCCTTGCTATAACATTTCTTTACAACAATATCACTATCAATCAGATTCAGTCCTTTTTTCAAAAAGTTCCTCAGTCTCACTTTAGGCTAAAAAAATATTTATGCTAGCTGTACTTTAATCATAAATCATTTATTGCTCTAATTTTAACTTGAAATTATCTTGTTGTAGTTATTTTGTTAGTTTACACTTAAAAGCATCCACTGATACTTGATAGCACTTGTCTAAACCAATATATCAATAAATACAATTTTTGAGTTGATTCATATTTGATAACTAGAAAAAGTAATTTTGTAGAGTAGGTGGGTCCAGTTGAAAAAAATTAGAAGTATTGTTCCCGTATAAACAGGTGAGGGCATTTCTCATTAGTCCACTGACTATATATTGCTTCCCAACTCCACTCAGGCCAATTTTCAAGTTCTTCTTGTAGTCAATGAATTTGAAATATGTAGAAATGTCGCCAAACAGCCACTCAACTGAAATGCGAACACCGCTCATTGCAGAATTAAAATCTTCCATGTTCTGAGTGAAAAATTGATAGTCAGCTTGGCGATAAGGGGCCATGAGTTGCGGACGAAGAGGGTATGCTAGGTCCCCATAGATGCAAAGCCCATTCCCAGCAGTATCGTAAGCATGAGTAGTGAGTGCAGTAAGTAGATTGGACTCGGCAAGCATCCCAGCATCGTGACGTCTGCCTTCTATTGGGCCATATAGATTGGCTATCAGCCCATTAGGGATAGCAACAGATTGACATTTCAGGCTATGGACACGTTTATGTCCGTTGTACACGAGCCTTTGGTTTTCACCAGGACGTGCTATTGGACGCACAGTGCCATCGACAAATCCCAAGCAATTAGTAAGTGGAGATCCCATTCTTGAAATTGCTTGACAATAGCTTTCTAAGAAAGGTGTGAAAGAATGGGTTGGTTCCATGAAGTAAGGCGATGACCATGTGTGTCGTAAAACCAGTCCAAAACTACATTACTGAGCATGCATAGCTCGGGAACAGGACGGCCAAACAGACGAATCATGTCAAAGTACCGACAAGGGTAAGCCAGTCGCTTTAGGAGAATACAAAGACCTTCTGTACCACTGCAAATTGTTCCTTGTCGGCATCTAAACTGGTTGGGAACTTGCAATGCCCTCGATAACAGCGGTAAATCTTCTTTAGAAACTCTAAAGTCCGAGAGACACTCGCTCGAATCAAGGTTATCCAAAGAAAACATGTCGTAATCCCAGTAAGGGTAACACGGATTTTCTGAGCAAAAAAATGGATAAAGAAGAACAAATTCTTCATCAGTCAAAATACCATCAGCTAAGGATATGACTAAGTTTTCTCTCACAGCACAAAAAGACATATTTGCTGATGATTTTGCTCGTCGTACTCAGTTGTCTGGAGTCAAATCTTAATCTTAATTTCCGCGCGCTAGAGAACAGTAGTCGGCCCAGTACTTCTTAGATAGTGTTTATCCCGGCCAACCGTAGTCGTCGTCCGTAGTCGTCGAATCTTAAAGTCGCTAGTATCGCGATGGGCACGGACGTTGTACGGACGTACGCGCCCGCGATCCTATGTGGTGTCCATGAAAAATCAACTCGATGGGTTACCATTTTTTCTTAAGTATGGTGCTCCGCTTGCGCGGGCCTTCGGCCCGCGCGGAGCTCCGCTATAACCTTTGGAAAAGGTTATTTCAAATCATGTTTCTGTAACTTTTATGCAAATGAAATGAGAAAAGGACGCTGGAAAATTGTATGGCCTTAAATTTTTGAATTTTGATTATAGAGGGCCACAAATTGAGTTTGAAAAAGCGGGGTAAATCACCGCTACGTCATTATGACGTCACAAATATCTTAAAATATATATTATTCAGCCTCTTTTAGGATTATTGATGATTTTATAAGCTATAATTACTAAAAATTGATTATTAATGAGATGACGTTAAGATTTCTTTTATTGATAATATATAATGATAGCTTATACTTTTCAGTGACGTCAATTTGATGACGTAATGAAAATCATAAAATCTATCATATCTCCAGTTTCCGTTACCAAAAATTGATTAAAATTCGTGTTTTACATCTCACAAGTTTACAAAATACATCCTAAAATCGTGCTAGTGGTAAAATTGCTTTTTTCGACCTCTACAACATTTTACTTTGACGCCACATTAATGACGTGAAAACATTCCAATAATTTATCAAAAACTTTTGCTACCTCAATATTACAACCACTGAAAATTTTAGAACTCAAAGATTATAATTTTTCAAAATATTTGCAAATAATGGAAAATTACACCATTTAGAGTGCTGTTTTGGGGGCCTTTCACTGGACGAAAAGTCGGATTCACCACATGTGTGAATATGGTGTGAATTTGGTGAACTATATTCGCATCATATTCACACCCCCAGTGAACACGATATTCACACTATGTGTGAATATAGTGTGAAACTGATGCGAATATATATATTCACATCACATTCACGAAGTGTGAATAAAGAAGAGAATATGGAATTCTCTACTAGTGTGAATCTAAAGTGAATCAATTGTGAATGTGGTGTTGCCCAAATCGCAAATTATATTTACACCATGTGTGAATATAGTGCGAAACTGATGCGAATATTTATATTCACATCACATTCACAAAGTGTGAATAAAGAAGAGAATATGGAATTCTCTACTAGTGTGAATCTAAAGTGAATCAATTGTGAATGTGGTGTTGCCCAAATCGCAAATTATATTTACACCATGTGTGAATATAGTGCGAAACTGATGCAAATATACATATTCACATCAGATTCACGAAGTGTGAATAAAGAAGAGAATATGGAATTCTCTACTAGTGTGAATCTGAAGTGAATTAATCGTGAATGTTTTGTTGCCCAAATCGCAAATTATATTTACACCATGTGTGAATATAATGCGAAACTGATGCAAATATACATATATTCACATCACATTCACGAAGTGTGAATAAAGATGAGAATATGGAATTCTCTACTAGTGTGAATCTGAAGTGAATCAATTGTGAATGTTTTATTCCCCACATCGCAAAATATACTCGTTAGATTTTCACTACAATACGTTTCGCCGAAAATAAGTAACAATATAGTAACGTTGGCATTGATATGATATAAGCTTACATTTTCCTTATTTACAGATATCCTATTTTTGTCGTTTGAGCTAACCGTTAAGTAAGTATTAATTATCATTCGCCGGGATCATGCTCGTTACAGAGTATTATTATTTTTATCCACTCGCCAGATAACAGCAATTTAATTGTTGAAGAGTTCTAAAATTGATACAAAATCGTTAAAATTCTAGTTACCAAATAGCATAAAGAACTAAAATAGTCGAGATTATAACACAAATAGAACATATATTTAATTTTGCTTCTACATCAACCTACCAATCAAATATCCGTATTTTAATATTGGCCAATCAGGCGCGAGTGATTTGTTATGCAACCAATTTTGAATATGAAGCTTAGTCGCGCGTCTGTTCAGCGACGTCGGTTAGAAACACTTCAACAGATCTACGGCTGTACGGCTCGTAAAAGAACTTTTATCTTTTAATAAGCGGACCGAATTCTCTAAATATCGGTAGGACATAAACAGCAGTTGCTTAGAGTGAGAAGAGTCGGCAGAGATGAAGTAAATCTAGGACTAAACTGCTGTTATTGAGGGATGCTGAAGGCAACGACAAGAAGTCAACACGTTTCGAATTAAGACAAAGTTAAACTCACCGTAATTCGACGTTTTAGTGAACAGATGACACACTAAGCAGGGACAAAGATTTACTAGAAGGTTAATATTACTTGTTTGAACTGTTTAGGGTTAACTAGTTTTAATTTTGATGTAGATTTGTTCGACAATGTTTCTACCGTTGAACGGCGTTGTATGGCGCCAGCCAAATGTCTGTTAGGCTAAACTGCTGTTAGACATGTATATTTCTGTTAGACTCGCAGCCTATACTAGTTTACTCTCTAGTTTCCATTCATGTGTCTTAATTTAAAGTTGTAACTGATTATGGTTTTATGAAATAAAGTATTATCCGCTATATCCGACCTGATTGATTCATTCAATTCATTCACATCATATTCACGTGAGAAAGAATACGAGTAAAAATGATATATGCATCGCATTATTCTTAAGTGAATGTAAAGTGAAAACAGTGTTTACAACAATTTCACAAATGGGGTGAATATAATGCTAATTCAACATTCACATCATATTCACGAGAAAAAGCAATACGAGTAAAAATGATATTTGCATCAAATTATACTGAAGTGAATATGAAGTGAAAACCGTGTTTGCAATAAGTTCACCTATGGGGTGAATATGATGCGAATTCAATATTCACATCATATTCACTAATATTTGAATGCATTGGGAAAAAGGTATTCAACGTCTTCACTTAATGGTGTGAATACGTAGTGAAGATCATATTCGCTTTGGTGTGAATATGATAGAATGTGGTTGAATATGATATTCACATGACATTCACCACACATTCACATTGCTGTGAATCCAATTTTTCGTCCAGTGTTTTATGCCCTCCGTGCTTCGTGAATCACTAAAATATGTTGCTCAAGCGTATAACTTATAACTGACTTTGAAAACACCTCTAGAAAAGGGAATCCCTTAATTGTAAAGTTCAGTTTTCTTACCATTTGCTGTTGCTGCGTTCTCTAATTCTTCTTCTGCCAAACATGGCACTACCACCAAGGTAGCAAGAAAGAGTGCTGCAATCAGATAAAGCTTCATGGTACTGCTTCTTTGATCCACAGCTTAAATGCAGGCGACACGATCGGCACCTATATTTATATGATCTAATTAGCATATTGTTTATCAAAACTAGACGATCATAGATCATTTACTCGTGTCGTGACGTGAATGCGACAATGGGCGATTTGCACATGACCCCATCTAACCTAAATCAAGTAGAAATTACAAAACAAAATCCAGCGATAGAAAAAGCATCACGAAATTAGTAAAAGTGCTAAGATTCAACTCATAAAACTAAATATTAGAGAAATTATTGTGAAAATAGGCTCAAATATTTTCTTAAGATTGTTAAACTTTGCACTTTTATTAATTTTGGTATGTTCTATCCATCTTTGAACTTTATTTTGAGATTGCAGCTTGGGGTCACGTGACCTCTTAGTGCAAATCGCGCGCCCATTTTTTGGCATCATTTGCATAACAAGAGCTTTTATTGCTGAAGAACATATTGTCTTGAGAGTCAATTTAGGCACAGTTAATCCAAGTTGTAAGATGGTTCATTTAGACAATGTATATGTTCCCTATGATAAGTCTGATATGATTTAGTCAATATTTCTAAAATAAAGCATATTGAAAATAAAAGTCATTCAACATAAGTTTACAGTGTTTGTCGCTTCTGTGTGTTTTAGCCTGCGTAGCTCGGCCCTAGGGAGAAAGGAGCGGAGGGGAGGGGAGGGGAGGGGGATTCCTCTCCCCATCCCCCTCCCCTCCGTCCCCTTTTTCCCCTCTCCCCACCCAAAGGGCCAGCTACGCAGGCTAGTGTGTTTTGGTCACATTTTGAGGTGTTTTGAAAATCCTTTTAAAACAGCTCAAAGTGTGTAACCAAACAAACAAAAACAAAAACAAACAAACACATTGTGAATTATAAAGCGAGGGTTTTTTTAATTCTTTATTTTAAGATTTTTCACTAAACTGATACAGTTTGTGCTGCGTGTGATTTTGGGACAATAAAGATTATATTTTCATTCAAGTATGTATTTTTTCACGTGGGAAGTATGGCTGTAGTGTGTACAAGTGAATAAAATATAATGTAAAGGCAATGAAACTTGAGTAGAGTACTTGATTATTATCCATCCAAATAAACTATTTTATAAACATAAATAAGCAGGACAGGAAAATAGGAATGTTATCTCTACTAACCCTGATTTAAAACTTAACATGGTTAGTATATATGACATCCTATTGCCATAGCCTGCTTAGGTTATCTTCATAAAATAGCTGCCTATTTATATTAAACATTGTTAGAAACAATTATTGACCTAATAATTTATTTGTAATCATACATAATGAACAAAAATATCAACAATATGAAAAATAGAGTATTAAAACTAAAACTCAACTATTTAAACTTGAAATATATGTTTTGAAATAATATCAACATACATAGGTTGGGAAGTGCTTAGTTTTGCAAAACTGATCAAGTTAAAGTTGGATAAACTATAACATGGTATTGGCACACTACTTTACTAGAATTATAGTAAATAAACTGAGCACGTCGAGATCTAAGTTCTCTTGTAATATTTATTGAAACCTTTAAATCATTTTTATTATCTACATGCAACTTCATAACTTTATCTAAAGTATCACATTCATTATCAAACATTGTTTTGAAAAACGTCACCAACTTCGATAGCTTGTATAAGAACGCTATAATTATCATAAATACAACTCCTTGAAACGATAAAATTGCTTCTTTGATCCACAATACAACAAAAGTACCGAATAAAAGTAAAATAATTACCGTGATAATTATAAATGCAAATAAGCTTTGATCTTTGATCCGTGTTGTGGCATCAACCCAATCATGGCGGCTTTGTCGTTCTTTGTGCTCTTGCTCTTTGTTAAATTCTGGAATTCTTCATCTTCTGAGGATTTCCATTCAGTACAGTGGGTTGTTAAGTCAAAGTTTGTGGTATTCGTTCTGTCGTTTGTCAGTTTAGTCAGCATTTGATTGCTCATTGATTCTAGTAAGATCTTGTTTGACTCAGCTTTGATATTGCTATGACGTTCACGAACCGACCCGGTTCGAAATATTCGCTCGTCACCATCTTTTAGTGTGGGCCGATCGAGAACAGTATGAATGTTTGTATGTTCGAGCAATTGTTGAAGTTCTGGAACCATTTGACTTGCTTTTACGACTAAAATCTACCGTTGCAAACAGTATCTGATATGGTCACCGGTCACACATGTGTCTAAAATTATTACGTCAGACTGAGCATGCGTATTTGAGGTCAAAATTAGCACTTCTGGCAGAAATGCGAAATCGAAGGGAATTTTTAACTCTTGTCGGCTACCTTCGGTAGCCCGACACGAGTAATAACTGAAACAAAGTGCAATTCCATTAGCGAAAGTTCCACTTTAGTGAACTTTTACTCTTAGCACTTATTGATTTTAAAATGTTTTATATTTAATTCACAGTTTATTGATTCTCCTTATCTGCATTAGTTTAAACCGGGACAGAACATTTTTGCTTTTCCTATTCGTTGCAGTTTTATTAACTTGCTGTTTCTCTAGTTCATACATTACTTTCTGATTTATTCATAACTGGCTTTAATTCGTTCATTTATTGTATGTTCAAGTTTCAACTTATCTTTAATGTTTCGTTAAGAGTGTGTTCAACTGATGATCGAAGTTTGATTTTATAGTTCATTGAACCGTATTATGTGATAATAACACTTTAATGTTCAACGACGCCAGAAACGTGCGACGCACATTCCAACACGAACTAATTCAAAAACAAACAATCTTTATTTTTTGTTTTTATTTGTCAGTTTATTTTGTTTGTTTGTATCATTTTTTGGTGTATTTGTGATTTATTTCAATGATTAATTCAGAAGTTCCATTCTTTTGATATATTTTTATTATTAATAAAAAACACATACACACACGAAATTTACAATTAAAAGAGTGTCACAATAAATGGGACACACGAGTTAACAAACAGACACTAACTTACTTACAATACATAAAATAGCTATAAATATAATATAAATATAAATACATGATGTTCCATTCATTCATTTATTAACAAGCTCTTTCAGTCAATTCATTTATTGTATTATCAAGTTTTACAAAGTTCCATTTATAAATTAATATACTTGGCTATTTTAATCACTTTAAAAGGTTGTTGATTCGGATAGCGTCGTTGCTTTTTGAAGTGCCGATGACGTAAGTCGGATTGACGTAAGTGTATTTTATAACTCATGTGATCGCTTCCTTTCCCTGCTAGCAGAGTCTTCCACAGTTCGATTCTGACGAGAGTAAGTCGAGACACGAAAGGTCATCATGACGTCAGGGGTTGCTTAGTTACCTAACGCATGAGCAACAAAGAAAGCAGTATCGCTCGGCAGAGTCTTCCTTTCTCTCGTCAGAATCGAACTGTGGAAGACACTACTAGCAGGGAATCGCTTCCTTTAATCATAGTCAATAAAGCCTATTAAAGTGCTTATGAAGTCAAAAATGGGACATATTTCCCTCAATTCTAGACATCTTAGTTAATCGATTCCCGTTGTCAGAATTCAATTTGAAGCAATTGGGAGTATTTTATCGATCTTTAAACATCGTTGTGACCACGCCCTGGCCGGGATTTTTCGGTCTGGGGCGAGTTACCGGAAGTGACGACACAAGTTACTGCATTGAAGTGTCAACTGAGGATTCATTTTGACAACTTTACTTCAAGAGAAGTTGTAAAAGTATATATAGTCTCGTTTGTTGTCAACATTTCACGCAAGATTCATTCGACAAGAATTATAATGTGGAAGGAACAGCTCGAAACGACCGGTATTCGACAATAAACTTGCCATGATGAAATGTTCGATATTAAGCGCTTTCGTAACTTGGCAATGAAACTCGACAAAAACTTACATTTTTCAAACTTATTATAACACTAAGACATTAGTTAATGGTTTATTACAATATTGGAGTGCTTAAGTTTGATCATACACAGAATAACATGTGTTTTATTACGTGATTTGAATCGAAGTGTTGTGTTTGTGTTTGTGTTTCGGCCCGACGGTTTTATTACAACCGATGTTGTAAAGCGCTTTCAAAACTGATTGCTTGTCGGCAATAAACTTGGCAAAAACTCACATTTTTCAAACTTATTATCACACTAATACATTAGTTAATGGTTTATTACCGTTATTGAAGTGTGTTTGATTTACGTAAACACCGTAATAAATCAGTTTATTTCGTATATTTTTGTGTATAAGTGACACTCGTTGAATGCTACACTAAGACAATTTTTTTTCCTTGAGATATCAATAATTATACTTTACAATGTGTTTGTATATGTATATTATATCCTTATGTATATTATATACATAAATCGTATCTATATTATGAAGCTCGAACTGACTATACGCTAGCTCGTACGCTTATCGAGCTGGTCACGTGAGAGTAACTTGTGTCGTCACAGATTACTGTCGACCTAGTCTCTAAATTCACGGTCTACCTGGCACAGGAAGCCCAAAACGTCACTTTCATGCGCGAATAACTCCCCCTGGATTTGCCCGATCAGACTTATACAAATATCATTTTAAATCTCACGATGTCTAGAATTGAGGGAAATATGTCCCATTTTTGACTTCATAATCACTTTAAGGTGACGGGCTACTTTTGGAAATAATGCATGTTAAACTTTTCTCTAAACTACGATTTTTTAATGTGAAATTTAATACTGATTCCAAAAATGAATAGAAAAATAGGGTGTCTCGAGCTCATTTCCGAAATAATCAGCATTTAATGTACGCCTACGCACGAGATTTTGAAGAAAAACCTGCGAAAACTGAAGCGATAAGAAAAAAATCACAACTCATGTGAAACTAGTTTTTTTGATACTATATCCAGCACAAATGCCGGGTAATGAATCATTCTACAATACAAAATGGATGGTTTTGAATTAAAGACAAAGAAATACCTTGATCTGACATATTTCGGACTTTCAGTGCTTTCAAAACCAGCATGAAGTCGGACAAAAAATACTACGAAATCGATTTTTTTGTATGTTAAAAAAATTAACTTTTTAAAAAAAATTGATATAACGTAGATTTTATTAGTTTTTTTTTTTCAACTTAGCATAACAATAGAGTCCAGCTCGAGGGTTTTGCCCTGTTGAAGTTCAAAACGTGTATTGTTCCTAAATAAAAATTTGTATTTTATTCAGCAGTTTTTGTGCGCGCGCACATCGTGGGCTCGAATCGAACGTTCAAAAGCGTTCAAAAGTAGCCAGTCACCTTAAATACGTTTATAATAATATTAATGATATTTCTTTATACAAGCATTCCATATCTTTTTTATTATTATTATCATTGTTATCATTATTATATTTTTATGCTGACGAGCTTTCAAGCGTTAATCTAGTGATTTCGTAATACAAGAATGGCGTATGCGGTATTTATGTCACGAAAATATTTTCTCAATTTGTTTCTACATTAAAATTAAACTTCGTCAGATTGACTCAAGCTAACAAATCAAACATCGGCATGGTTTATGTGCGCTTGGTGACGATTTGACTAATGTTTATTGCTGATAATACACCGATTTTCAAAATTCGTTGTCGCATCCAAAGCCCTACAGCCATTCATTCATTAACGGGTTATAATTAGCTCAGTTGGGAGAGCATGGCCTGTTAACCGGGATGACGGGGTTTCAAACCCAGCCGGACCATCACTCAGAGTCTTAAAATAATTGAGGAGAATGTTATAACTTTGTATTTATTTCGGTTTATAATTGTTAGGCTTTGCGTCCTGTCGGATAAGGACGTTAAATCGGAGGTCCCGTCTCGCCACTCACACACTAACCATTAATTGGGGGGGACGTAAAAGAACGACTGAGGACGCAGGTCACGACCATCATCAGTGAAAGGCCTACAATTACACTAATATATACTAATTACTAACAGCTAACTATAATGTGTAAAGCGCATTTGAATATATACACATAGAAAGTGCGCTATATAAATGCATTATCATCATTATCATCATTACAGTCCACTCTATGAAGCCTGCAAAATATGTCATCAGAATTTGTTATTAATTAATTGCGTGTTTTTAAAATATAAAAAAAAAACATATTTGTTTCATCATCTACAAATGCAACAACTCCCTATGGTCATATAACACAAACACAAACACATACAAATATGTGTATATTAAATGTAATTAAATTCCAAAATCTGCAATGAATAAATCGATAACAAGATAATTAATACAACAAGTATTTGAAGGCTTCTAGTGCTAGCTTTGATTGGGTCAACAATTTTTATTTTCATAATTGCCGCCAACTGATTGTTTATTACATAAAATACGGCATGCATTGTGCACAGAACAGCCAACATTTCCATGAATGTCTGTCTATATGACAGTTATTTCACATGACAATGCTTAATAATATAATATTTATTAACTTAATTGTAAAATTACTTATACTACAATAGCAATATATACTTGGTATTCAAGACTCTTCGCATCGGTGCAAATACAGCATGGGAGTATACCCAACCCGGGAACATATGTTGCCATAATGTTCCCTGAGAACATAAGTCAATCAAGCAGAAACTTATTCAAATCCAAATTAATTTTTTTTTTGGAAGGAAATCTTTTTTTTTTCGGTTAATATTCACATTACTATTTTTGTAATATATTAAATATTATAATATAGCTTAGATAGTACGTAAGCTCTGATTGGTTGATTTACTCAAAAAAGCTATGCTCTATTTCACCGGTAGAGACATGGTTTTTGATTGACAGCTCACAATTTTAATAAGAGTTGTTCTGTTATAAGCTACTACATCTACTAAAAACGGCTATTAAAATGTAAAAAGACTTTCCATCTTGTGAACTTTCTGGTAAACTAAACCCTGAAGCCTACGGTGCAATGAAATGCAATTCAAAAGCGACAAAAATCATAGACATGGCTTTGAAAATACGCCGCCTTTAGACAAACTGTAAAGTTGGAAGTCAAAAGTTGAATTTGATCAAAACAAACAAAAACAAAAGGAAAACAGCGCTTCAAAGTGGCAATAATTTTTACTTCATTTTATCCTTGACATATGAAGATAATTTCGTAGTGAATAAGTGAGATTTTTTTGCAATTGAACTCGATTAATCTGATCTTGAACAAATAACTTGCATGTTCGTTGAATTTATCGACGGCAAAATATGTTATATTTTGTTTTATAAAAACAAACAAACAAACACACAGTCAATTACAGAATTATAAATGTGCTTTCAAGTTTTTTATTCTCATAAATAGGCCATGTTTGAAAACAAGCAATGTGAACAAAAAGGCAGATTTACAATTATCTTTCAATTGTCTCGTCAAAATGAAAACAGACACTGATAAACTTTAAACCTGCAAACGTTTGATTAAAAGTAAATAAATACATACTTTCAGCAGCCTAAGTAATCTTGTAGATGTGGTCTTTGTTCTTTTTAACTTCAAAACGTTGTACACAGCAAGCTTGTCTTGTTCAAACTGTTTTTTTCTCAGTGTGATAAATTGCTGTCAGTCGGCACGGCTTTCACCACTCAAATTCGCTTGAATTGCTGTATATATGTCAGTCTCATGCAAGAGTTCAGCTAAAGGTTTTTGTTTTTAGCCACAGAAGTCAACCAAAGCTATGTTTTAACGGTTTTATAAATGAAATTCCTTCTTTTTAGCTAGCAAAAAGACCCGGGAAGAAAGTGAACAGCACCTTGGTCCTTTTTGGTCAAGATTGCTCAATAGTACACTGATTATGATTGGTTCATTGGGCACTGGTGTTAGTTTTGAGAATTACAATTTTAATCAGCAAATAAAACTACGTTTTTACGGGAAAACCTACATTGCTATATTATAAAAGCAATAGAAGCCAGTTCATATGACTCTACCAGTGAAATAGAGCACTTGGGATGTTGTTAGAAACACTCGAAAAAGTTATAAAATCACTCGCTTTCAGCTCGTGATTTTATAACTTTTCTCGTGTTTCTCCCAACATCCCGCGTGCTCTATTTCACCGGTAGAGTCATAGGAACTGGCTTCTATTGCTTAAATAAGTATAATATTAATATCAAAATGTAAATCTCTATTTAACAAATAGAACAGTCTTTTCCGTGCTCTGTTCAGTTATAAAGCACGATGAAAGTGACGAGAGCACGAAAGAAGTGATGGGAGAAGCACGAGCTGAAAGCGAGTGCTTCTCCTCACTTCTTGAGTGCTCTCTTCACTTTCTGAGTGCTTTATAACTGAACAGAGCACGGAAAAGACTGTTCTATTTGTTTTATTATATATTTGCTCATTTCTTTTAAGCTTAAATCACTTTAATTTCACGCTTTTTATCGATAAAGTTACTGATTCTTTTTCAAAATTCTCCCTACTAACATTCGTGTGAGTTCTCGAGCGCTGATTGGTTGCCGTCTTGGTTTCCTATTTCGGTTTCCTATAACACTGTCACGCCACGCTACAGTCGTGCGAATGAAATTCAATCGATGCAAAAGGGACTGCAAAAGGCTGATAAAAACAAGATTATATGGATAAACGATGAATGGAAATTACTTTTCTGTAAGTAAAAAATTGTAATAAATGCCAATTTGTTCTCATGGAGCATGTGTGTTTTAAATTTATGCCGTTTTGCAGTCCTTTTGACATATTTTCGCCAACAATCGTCCCAACGAACCGTTTCGGTTTGCTGAAACAGATAGTAATCTTATTTTCAGCAAAAACATGCTCAAAGTTGTTTTGGTTAGAGAATGTAATATTTATGGATCGTTTGAAAAGCTATGCATTTTGTAGAAATTTTGAACTCCTCAAGTTTGGTGTCATTTTAAATTTGAGTCCTATTTTGTGATTTTTTAAAGACTTTTTGGTTGTATTGTACGTTCTTTCCTTTTCAAACTTCACTTTGCTTTCTAAATATAAACAATAGATTGTATTTCTGTGTGAAAAATAGGCTGATTCTCATTATTTCCTGATTAAAAACATCTCATTTTAGTGTTTTGTTTTCTAATTTTGCCAAATCTTGAAACGGAAATCGAGTTCGGTGCGTGACAGAGATTCGTCATGATGTCGTCACAACTGTGCTCCGTTCACCTATAAAGCACAGCGCTCGACCAATCACACCGCGCGTAGTATCTCAAATATATAATAATTAAAAGTATCTGCACTGCCTGCCTCGACTAGTTATGCTACCTGCAGGCTGCGCGCGTAAACTCAAATGTACAACATTTATATCATATATTTGTAAATAAATTGAAATTGAATAGAAATTGAAATTGAATAAGAACGGTTGGTAATTAAACAGATTACTGTGGTTTTCGTCTTTCTACGAACTCAGACATTCCCATTGCTGGCTGTGAAATATGTTTTTAACTGCCGTCAATCAAAATCAATTAATCGATACCATTTAAATCCTTGATTGACGGCAGCGAAATACGTATTTTACAACAAGCTGTTGGAATGTCTGAGTTCGCAGAAAGTCGACAACCGCAGTAACGTTCACGGGTGAAGGTTAATGAGTAGGGGTAAAATCATTAATCTCAAAATTGCAATAAGACACACACACAATATTTGAATGGATGAAATTGTTTATTTAAATTTAAGGCATTACAAAAACTTAGAATTTCATTCAACCTCTCATTGATTATACTTTCTCCAATCTCTCTCTCTCTCTCTCAATCTCCATTTTTATTCCATTTGTTTGCATTATTTTTCTTGCGCTCAGTAACTCTAGTCAACATTTCCAAAATGTTCAGATTTTAAAGCTTCGATTATTTTCAATATCCTTAGTTGTTATGTTTTGTTATGTTACGTTATCGAGATCCATTTCCAAATCATTGTCATGAGGTACCAACTGTAAACAGTGCTGTGGGAAAAATAAATAAACATATGAATATGAAATTATAAGAGCTAGAGCTAGAGCTAGAGCTAGAGCTAGAGCTAGAGCTAGAGCTAGAGCTAGAGCTAGAGCTAGAGCTAGAGCTAGAGCTAGAGCTAGAGCTAGAGCTAGAGCTAGAGCTAGAGCTAGAGCTAGAGCTAGAGCTAGAGCTACAGCTACAGCTAAAGCTAGAGCTAGAGTTAGACATTTCACTTACCTATTTTGGTGTTTAAGCGTTGCCACAATAACGAAAGTAGCAAAGTGTTTTCCTGAGGTAAAAGACATAGAATCCTCCACAGTTGGTGATTTTGATGTTTATCTTCCATCTACAGCAGTTTCTCAAAAAGCTAAAGCACACTTGGCTGTTCAATGTCTGTCCTTTACGACTTGGATATCTACCATTAACCCATCCTGTAGCGTAGGTCCCACAACGGTATGGAGGGACGCATCTATTAAGACCGAACAAATAAATATACAAACAAGTCACAATCGTGGACATAAATTTTGACACTGTTTGAAAGTTAAGCATTTATTTTTGCATTTTCGTCACTAGAACGATCGTATTTTGATACCCCCTCCCCCCAAAGCAGTTTTGTTTTCCCTGAAGGTGTTTCTATCTCAGGAATATCAACATTGTTCAGGGGTGGGGAGGGAGGGAAGAAAATGTTTGTGAAATTGATAGTATTAAGCACTCACTGCGAGTGTCAACTATTTATGTCCAAAATTGTAGGTACGTCCTTCATAGGGAACTAGCCAATAAGCGACAAGAGAACATGGACATCTTGTTAGCGTCTCTCCGAGGGAAAGATATTAGTGTCTTAATGCTGGCCAGTTCGGGATTAACTGATATTAAACTTAAATGAACAGTGCTAGTTTTGCCCTAAGGGAACAGCGAGAAAAACGTTTCACTGCCTATTGAATTCGAATGAAATACTATCAATTAAGAATTAAGCGTCAATTATCACTAAATAAACAAACTACTTTAGGGCCAAACTATTTATTTAAATCTATTAGAACACAGAACAAAACCTCCCACTTGATGATGGGGTCATGCTTTTGTGTACTGATTAAATTATGGTATTATGCAAATTTTATTGTAAGAGAAATAGTGCTACGCTCATGGAGTAATAAAATGACAACTCATATGCTGATACAGATAATTATGTGAATAATAACTGTGATAAGAATGACAATTATTATGATGATTTTAACCATACCTGGTTGGGATGTAAGTTCCAGTATATCCAATAAAGCGGTACCACCCAAGAAGCTTGTTGTCACAGTTTGACCCTCTACCACGACTTTGGCGACGAGTTATATCGTTAATACTCGTATAATTGCGGCATTGAGGCACTAGAGAGCAATAAGGGTGTTTATAATATGGAGATTTACTAGTGAAAAATCTACTCAATATTTTTCGTGTGTTCATTGATATAAGCCAATCAGAAACCACATATCATTTTTTAATGTGTGTGAATCGATACGTCCAATAAAAAGCCGCGTACATGCACTCCACCTCAGGTGTGAGAAAAAATAAATGCGTTCAATCATTTTATTTCTGGTGAAAATTAACAAAACCTAACTTTTAAATATGAGTTTTTTGTTTCTTTACGTTTATCGGCGAAAATTAAAAAATCCTTAAGATGAGCAGGTTACAGACTATCTTGCTACGATTTGGAAGTTGTGTGTACTTTTCAAGTGCTTTAACAGTCAAGCTCCTCCATATCTCACCGACTAGTTTACTTAGATCAGCATCTTCATAAATACTCTACTCGGTCTTCATTTCTCAAAAAGCTTTACCCTGACACTGACCTTTTTAAGAATGATAGTGACAGACGTACTTTTTTTTATAGCTAGTGGCTTAGTTCTTTGGATCGGAATAATCTTTCCCTCGCTTCAAAATCTCTCTCATCCTCTAAATCCTTCCTCTCAAATCTGTTTCAGTCTTATCTTTTTCCACAGCCAGACCTCGCGATCGACTCATTAACCGTAAATTTTGATTCCTGCTTAAACAAAATATTTCCTATACCAATTTTTTTTTTTTTATATTAATAGCAGTTATTAGTATGTACTTTTGTGTATGATTGCAATTTTTGACATATATGTATTTTGTAATGTCCACTTATTTAGTTAGTCATTTTGTAATGTTTACTGAATTTGTCTACCCACCTTTAATAGAGTTTGCATTTATGTACATGTATGTATATGTTTGTCTGCCCAAATGTCGCATCTCACATGTTCCGAATCCAGTGCAAATTCGTATCAAAAATACCGTATGCAATCTTGAAAACAATGCCATTACAACATATTAGCGAGCGAAATTTTTTTCTTATTTTTTAACAGGTTGAGATTGCAACAGAACAATAGGCATATCTTTGATACGTTACCAAAACCTATTGTTTAAAATAATTTGCATTAAATTCAGTTATGGACATGCATGGGAAATGCGCAGTTTGAACTGGGCCTAATGTTAAAATAATAACTTACATCCGTGGTCACGATCACAGTGGCCACAGGTTTTTCTACAGTAGACACGACCAACGTTCTGGTTACATGCCCTGTATGTGTATTTCACTTTACGGCAGCTCAAAGACGACAGCTTGTCAATACACGCTAGAGAAATAAACAAACAAAATTGAATTCATTTTAAATCAATAAAATTCAATGGTGCTGTAAAATAAATTAAACACATTCTGAAGATACAATATGCAATATCCAATGAAGTAATTCACATTCAAATATCGGTGGTGTAGCGGGGTTTTTTTTAAATAATTATCTTTGTATTTATACTAACAAAATTATAATCCTCAGACAATATAAAAATAGATAAATAATAACCTCGACATTTCCTCGGCTATTATTCTTCGATACACATTTCGACTTCGGCAAATATTTTTTAATTAGCCTTCTTATAAATGTTTAGACTTCTAACCAATGCTCTATTTGTGAACTCAGTGATGGGCATTCTTTGTACTTAATACCAAGTGTTTTTATTATATTTGAGTAACGAACTATTGTAATTTTGAACAAAAATATTGTTTTTATCAATATTTAATATAGAAAACTATATAAAAGATGACTTACAGCAAATATTAACACAGAATCTTGCAATGGCTCTGTTGCTACAGTAACCATATCTCTGCAGAATCAGGCAGCTTTGACGGCTCAGTTGAGGGTAACCTCGCTTTACTTGCTCAACCTCGTCTTTAAACTCTGAAAAATAAATAAATTGATTGTTGATTGATGAATAAATATGACATCTTCCTTAAATCGATCAGCACTATAAAAACAAGTCCCACAAATAGAAAGAACACACAGAGGTCAAATTGTTTATCAAAATTTGATATTAAATATGTTTGAAATATGAATCGAAACAAAACATCCATTTTAATTGATTTGTTGAACAAAAAAAACAAAAACTTCCTCAACCTAGTTAGTTATATTACTTACAGAAATATTGTAATAAATTATTACTAAAATAGTTTATTGTAATAGCATTTAAATCGAATTCGCTTTAATCCAACTAGTGTTTGGCTAATGAATAACGAATATTCGCGACAGCACTACGTTGAACGGCTAGTACAGCGGCACACAATCTTAGCGTTCAAACGACCGTTGGTATTATTGTCGGTGTGGTGGAATACAGCACATTATCGTGCTTAAAGCGGACAATTACACATTCTCTGGACAACATTTGAGATAAGTAAAACATAATTTATATTAGGCTAGGTCCAAACATTTCACAATGCACTGAACTTTTCGTTTTGGCGCCCTTGCAGTGACCACAGATAACTATTTTTGGATCATCATCGGTTGAAAGCGGTTTAAGTCTGCATTAACTTTACAAGTTAATGTTAATTTATAATCCGAGAAAATACTCGATCTTCCAGCATTGTTAGGAACGCATCAACAGGTTTGACTTTAACGAGCCAGTAAATAAAATACCGATGAACTACATTAAAATATATGAATAAATCAAACAATTGAAAAATTACCTTCGGGAACGTCTTCATCAGACTCCTTCTTTTCTTCTAAACGAGAACAAAAAATATAAATGTTAATACTACTAAATAAAACATGATTTTGATTTTAATAGTATAAACTTCAAACTATAACAAAGGTTATGTACACTAAGCTTCATGTACTATATACAATATGAGTGGGCGATCTGTATGAGATATACAGATATACACTGTAACGTATATCTCATACAGATCGGACACGAATATTGTATAGTACTTATGAACCTCCAACATTAGTTCTTTAATATTTTATTAAAATTGTCAAGATCAAAGTATTAATCTGGCCGAAAAAATTCAAGTTAAAACTTATGCACATCTGGACGAATTTGTAAACATGCCAGATCGTCCAGGCTTCGTTTGATATCCGATACCGCCGAAACGGCCGTTTCTTAAACCGATAAACAGCAAGAGTAGAATCGACCGTTTCGGCGGTATCGGATATCAAACGAAGGCTGGACGATCTGGCATATCTATGACCACTGTCCACAGCAGTGACGTTTACCTAGTACGGATTTGGGCAGATAGAGATCTTATATACCTTCGGAGCCGTTAAAGAAGTTACCGGTTAGTAACCGAGTGACATACGATCGCTTTTAATACCAGATAGACCAATATCACGAGATTGAAATAGGAGCTAGAAATAAGGCGAAGGGTCAAGGGAATAACAAGGCAAGCAAATAAGCGTCCGTTGGTAACTATAAATACACGGAGATTACAAGCGAATACAAACGCGAACGATACTCTGCTGCCCATGGTCAGTTGGGCTAAATGTGGATGGCGTTGTTCTCTGACATTTTTATTCCCTGGAAGTCTTTAACAAGCTAGACTGCACACACCCTGACGATCATCATCTATTTAGATGCACATATATATATAAATATCCTTCATGGGAGAGTTAATGTGCGTAGATGTGAATGAATGGCATCTAGAACAACGTGGTTTTAAATGCAGCACAGAGTGGAGAATGCCCACTAATCGCTAGATCAGATAGTTTTAAAAACATATGATGAAAGCAAATGCTTGTTCGATAAAATAAAAACCAAATATTACGAGTGTCTGTAATTGAGCAAATTACATTGGATTTGAAAAAGCAACAACGAACTTTGAATAGGCGGCCCGATATGAAAACAGTTCTATAGAGAAGCAACTCAAAAATGGAAATTTTTCACGCTAAAAATTCATCAAAACATTCCACAAGCTCCCAGCAATTGCCATAACGTGTTACGAAGCATTAACTGGGAATTTTCGAAGGGACGTAACAAACAAAAACACTTGATTTATAAATAATATACTCACGGCTTTCAACAGGCTTGTCTTCAGGCAAGTCAGCAACTGAAACATCAATTGTTATAATTGTTAGAAAAGACGAAGAAGAACGGTCAGGAAAAGAGAAGAGTAAGAAAAATTAAATAGAGAAAAGAAGGAAAAGAAACATTGCGAAGAAATAGAAGAAGATAGGACAAGAAGAACAAGAAGAACAAGAAAAATAAAAGGAACAAGAAGAATAACATGACTAGACATGCATGTATTAAATGTTTAAGACAGGTTGTAAAGCTTGTTACTGAGAAATCCACCCAGTCTAGTTAATTGAGTAAGTTATCTAATTTTTCTTACCATTGGCAGTCTCTGCGTTCTTTAATTCTTCTTCTGCCAAACATGGAACTACCACCAAGGTAGCAAGAAAGAGTGCTGCTATCAGATAAAGCTTCATGGTGTCGTCTGTTCGATCCTCAGCTTACATGCAGGTTGACGCAGATATGCACCTATATTTATATGATCTAATTAGCATATTGTTGTTCAAAATTAGTTCATAGGTATTTTATTTTTAGAATTAAAGTACACTTCACAAGTACAGTTCCATTTCAAATCTTCCTCTTTCCACTGAATCGTAGATAAAATTGATATTTTTAGAAATTACTTAAAAGGATTGCAAACCATTTTACAGGCTGTTGATTATTAAAAGTGGTGCTTTTGTATCATGCAGGACACATTACAGCTCTAAAATAATCAAATAGAATCAAAAACACTTTATTAGCTAACTATTCTACCAATAATTGTATAAGTATATTTATGTTAATAAATGTCCTTTTAATTTCTCATTAAATGTCAATAAAATATAAGCAGTTTTATTCACTTCACCTCTTTTGCTTATGCATTCTTTCGATCACTATATTTATTTCCTTTCGTATCCTTTCATTTTTTTTTTTTTTTTTGATACCTTTTACATTCATTTGCATATTTATTGTAGTTCATTTCTTCAAATTGCTTCAAAATTTCAATCACACATCCTGATATTTTATTTTTCTTAAACGCGCTAAAACTGATTGTCATTGTTCATTTTATAGCTCACGGAACTGTACTCTTTGATGGTAGCACTTTAATGTTCAACGACGCTAAAAACGTTCAAAGCACATTCCAGCACGAACGCAATTTAAAAACAATTATTCTTAAATTGTTATTTCTATTGCAGTTTTTGTTGTTTATTGGTATTACTTTAATTGTACATTAGCGATTAATTCAGGTCTTAAGTAGAGTTGTAATGTTATCATTAAATAGATACTATATACTTCCTAATTGAGGACAAGTTCTTTTTTAAGGAACTTCCTTTCAAAACTTAATTTAGCCGAAACTCTAACTACACCAAAGGATTCTAACAGAGGTATATGAAAACTAGAAAGTTTGTTTTCTGATTTTTCCAAATGGAAGTTTTATATTTTTAAGAATATTTGGTAGTTTCAATGACGTCATACACTTAACTGAGACATTATGCTCCATTGATTTCTTTGTAATTTACTATTAAATTATCCTAAAGTAATTGTTCTACAATAAAAGAAGTTGTCCATATAATAAATCCCTGGTCTAAATTAACAATGTAAGAAATCTCCTTTGCACAAAAGTTTAATGTAAAAGAAATGTAATATATTAAGAAACCTTGTCTACATGACGCCACGCGAACGGTGCTGGTGTGATGGCTCATCAAGGTGTTTTAGAAGCGAACAGTCGTCACATCGTCACAAAAACGTACCCACATTTGAATTGTTAGCTAGGCCATACATGAATTCATTATCAGAACAAGTTTTACAGTAGAGAAAAAACGAACAATTAATAAATCTTGAACCATATTTGGTTGTGGTCACACAGAGATATTTAACTTGAGTTAAGCGTTAGTTTAACGACGTGATTCTAGCTAGTAAGTTAGTATAGTTCAGTTTAATATAATATAGTTATACAAAATAAGTAATATAATGAAATTTGAAACACCGTAAAAAATGTTGACTTAACTTTACTGACGTTTCGACGAAGGGCTAAAGCTCGAAACGTCAGTAAAGTTAAGTCAACATTTTTCACGGTGTTACACATTTCATTATATTACCTATCGCTTATATCAAACACCGACACAGCCTATACTAGTGTACTCGCTAGTTTCCATTTATAGTATGGTTAGTTTAGTTTACCAAATAACTGGTCAAATTT
The DNA here is from genome assembly GCA_949775045.1 of Metridium senile. Classification (NCBI taxonomy): domain Eukaryota; kingdom Metazoa; phylum Cnidaria; class Anthozoa; order Actiniaria; family Metridiidae; genus Metridium; species Metridium senile. The sequence goes on from OX459106.1 coordinate 4,944,374, forward strand.
ATAAGCTTTACTGGACTAAACACATATTTATATTTCATAAATATCGGCAATTTTGTGTTTCATGACACAAAGTAACCTAAAATTATCAGTCAGTTTATTTTTAACAAAGCCAATACCATGGGTAGCAGCTCGGTTTAACTTCTGTTTAATTCGATAGTTTTACCGTAACAACAGGCATAGCAGCTAACTCCAATTTATCATCAGAACATAGGTCACATTTGTTATGATATTAATAATTGTTAAATTTAGCTTAACTCAAGTTAAACCTCTCAGTGTGGTTAGAGCCAATATCATAAACGGAAAACCACTAAATTAGCATAAAGAATTGAAATAGATGTTATATTTAAGCATTAGAAGATATTTTCCGTGTTTCTATTCTCTGTTAGAAACACGCTGGATTGTTGGGAGAACACGAGAAAGATTTTGAATCACGAGCTGAAAGCGAGTGATTCAAAATCTTTTCGAGTGTTCTTCCAACAATCCCAAGTGTTTCTAAAAGAGAATAGAAACACGGAAAATATCTTCTAATTCTTTTATAAAATAACAACAACAGATAATAACGAAGATATAAAGCTAAATTGCATTTAATGCCCTTGATCACACAACAAATTCTCCTAACGTCGTCAAACGTACCGGTTCAAAACTTGTCAAAAATACTTTTCAGTGCGATGAAAAAATCGACTTTATTCTTCACAAAATGCCAATAAAAAGACCACAACATACGATGATCAAGTTTACATGGTTTCAGAGTTCAACTACATTAGAAAAGTCTAAAATCTAGCTGAAATCGTGAGCAAAAACACTTCAATTTCACTGAAATGTGCTTTGCTCAACGTGTGTTCATGCTTCACTTTGTCTATATCTTGCAAGTCGATAAAATTCTGCCTATTTCGCTTCTGAAGTGGAAACTATAACTTGAATTTGTGGAACTCTGGAACTCTGTGACCGTTTGAGCTGCATGTATAAGGTTTCAAGAAGAATAACAGGAGAGTTTAAGTAAAAGAATGCTTGACGAACGACTTTAACGAGAACTGAAGCAAGACGAAGGGAAACTTTATCTGTTTTAATATACATGTAAGTTAAAAAGCTTGTAGCTTTTACTGAAGTATATTTTTCTACTATTGTGCAAATTCAATGACATCAAAATGATTTTTTGTATCTACTTTGTACATATTTAGGAATTAAAAGTGCTTTTACGGTTGACAAAGTAGTGTTGTGATCTTCTTGTCGCGATTTGAATTACTTTGAGTATTGCTGTGAACTCAGATTTAATATTTTTACAAGCTTAAAAGTGTTAAAGACTTTTTAGTTCGTGACTTCTGAGGTGGTGAAGGCCGTTGAAGTCAAAATTGACACAAAAAAATTGTTTTCTTCATTAGACGACACGATTTTGTATTTTTACGGAAAAATCAAGGGACACTCCGCTTGAAAACCGTGTTTCTATGCGCTTATAGAAACACGGGCTTTTGCACGTTTCAGCCAATGAGAGCGCGCATTATATAATGGTTATTTTATAAATATTATTAATAAATCGATAGCAAGAGAATAAAAACCAACATATCTTGTAGACGTCAGAGTGTACGTGGACTGTATCATTGATTGCGACAACGATTTTTGAAATAGGTGTATATGCCGGTAGTGTGAACCATGCTAAAGTACTAGTTTCACTGGTTATTATTATAAATATCTAAAAACATTTTCATCATTTATCAGATATAACGCAAATAGGACATATTTCAATATCAGCTCATTTTGAATACATTTTGTATGCCCCAGCGCGAAGCTCATTAGCTCATTGCATGTATGTTAAAATGCTTTATGTGAAATCGTTTTATTACCGCGATATCTGATCAATTTGGGTAATCTATTTTTAATTGGTAGAATAGTGTCTGTTTTAGTTAGGTTAAAACATTGAAATGAAACACTTCCCTGTAAAAATATATCTGGCTATTTTAATCACATGAAAAGGTTCTTGATGAGGATGGCGTCGTTGATTCTTGAAGTGTTGATGAATAAGGGGTTGACGTACGTAAGTGTAATTTATAGCTCTTGTAATCACTTCCTTTAAACATAGTCAATAGAGTTTATTATAAAGATAGACAATTAGATGTTTGAGGGGGAAGGTGTTGGGCATTTTCTTTGTGCATGATACATGTTTGCCTTTGATGATGTGCAATTTATTTTTTTGTTCAGTCTTGCACGATATATTTCCTTCAGGAGTTTTTGTAATGCACGATATTTTTTCATGTTAATAAATTGTTGATACATTTTTGATAAGGTGTGTATTCCAAGGCGCAAAGCTCTTAGCATGTTTTTTTACTCATTAGTATGTGAACATGCGTAATGGGAAAACGATCTGATAGCCTAAAGCAAAACCTCTAATTGAGAGATATTTATTTAGTACGAGACTAGACATGGTTTTCAGTTAGGTTATAACATTGGAATGAAATAAATCCCTGTAAAAAAATATACCTGGCTATTTTAATCACATCAAGAGGTTCTTGATACTGATGGCGTCGATGATTCTTGAAGTGTTGATGAACAAGGGGTTGACGTAAGTGTAATTTATAACTGTTGTGATCGCTTCCTTTAACCATAGTCAATATGGCCTATTAAATATTCTTATAATAAAAATAATGTAATTTTTTCAAAGAGGTGTTTTTTATACCAGCATTCAATTATTTCTTTTTACAGTATAATTAATGTGGTCGTGTTTTTTTATATTATAATTACATTTAAAATTTCTTTGTTGGTTGGATTTTCATTCATAGTATAACGTTTCTTCAAACAAAATGTTTGTTATTTTCCAAGCTTTCGGGCCCATCATCAGGTTACACTGTAACCCTGATAATAGGCTGTTAGGCCCAAAAACTTTGAAAAAAAAAAAACATTTTGGTTGAAGAAACGTTTTACTATGAATTATAATTATACATTACATTATACGTTATATTATCAGTTATTAGAATTGCATTACATCATATTTACCTATTAACTAATATACATATCAGTGTCATATCGTAATCCCAAGACATGTTTACTTAAGAATGCGTATGTGTTTGACATTTCTTCCCCTTATAATTCATATTTTAGTTTTATTTTACTGTACAGTTAATATTGCAAGAACGCTGTCCTAATTTTTGTAATTCAAAAGGAATTATTTACAAGACAAAAGAAGATCACTCAAGTTGAACTCTTTCTTTTGTTATCCATTCGTTACTAAATTGAAATGTTTTTTTTTATAATGTGACAACATTCTTGCAATAGTAGATACTCTATAAGGTATGTTTCATATTGCAATTGCGGTATATTTTAGTCATTTATGACTACTATAGTTGGATAATATATCGCATATATTGTTTTCGCATACAGCATGTTAAACGAGACAACTTTTAACGCAACATTTGCTGATAACAGGTTGTTACACGGGTCAACTTTTAGCACAACGTCGTTATGGCAACATCGGTTTAGTTACTTGTCTCTGCCCGACCACATTTGCAAATAACGATGGCGGTCGAATAGTGGGATCTTCGTCGCAATCCAAACTTTGTGGTGATGCTCTTATTGGTCGATAGTTTCCGCTTTTTGCATTGACATCGCACAAAATAGTTTTTTTTATGTGCTATCAATTTTAGTCGTTCAGCGTCATTTAGACGGTCTTCTTTGCCGGGCTGGTTGCTCTTCAGAGAACTGACAGCCACCATTTTGTGTTCTGAAGCGACCTCGTTTTCAAGTTGTTGACAGGCTTATGTTGCGCAGAAAATTGACGGCGAGCGGATCAACTTGCAACAAATTCGTCATATTTTGCTGCAGGTTTTTGATGGTCGTTCAAAACTCGCAACATGTTGCAACAACAAAAAATTGCTAATTGGGGGAGATTGGTTCATGATTCTAAAAATTGCAATAAAACGCACACGCAATATTTGAATGGATAGAACTGTATATATTTTTAAATTCAAGGCATTACAAAATCGTATTACTTTATGCAACCTCTCATTGATTATACTTTCTACAATATCTCTCTCACTATCCATTTTCATTCCATGCAGCTTTATGGTTTTTTTTTTTATTCTATTCCACAAACAATATTCAGATTTAAAAGCTTCTATTATTGTCGTAGACTGTGTTACAGCCGGAATTTTTCTCTCGAAAGTCCGTCTGTGAATCAGCGCAACGAGCCGTGTTCTGGCCCCCAGCGAACTACACGATTATATATACTAGATGCTGATTGGCTTTCGATGATGCTCTTTCTTACACGAATTCGCATTGACCAATTCAATACTTCCGGTTATGTTGAATTGTCTAATAAGAGTTCGTGTAAGAAAGAGCATCATCGAAAGCCAATCAGCATCTAGTATATATAATCGTGTAGTTCGTTGGGGGCCAGAACACGGTTCGTTGCGCTGATTCACAGACGGACTTTCGAGAGAAAAATTCCGGCTGTAACACAGGTTATTATTATCGTTGTTCTCAATTCTTATTGTTTTTCATTATCTAAATCCATTGCCAAATCACTGTCATGAGCTTCCAAACTGTAAACAGGCCTAAGGAACAAATATATAAACATATGAGTTTAAATGCTTGTTTCTTTTGAAGAGGAAGAGCTGAGGTCTCAGGATTAAAGTATCTGGAATGCCCGTCGTATCTCTTAGGGGTAAACTTCAGCGTTTGGTTTCTTTTAAGATATTCAAATTGAAAATTAGAATGTTGACATTTCTTTACCCTGGATCGAAACAAGAGGGTTTCTTGATGTAGTATTTTTACTGTAACCTTGAAAGTGTTTTCCTTTCCAAACTAGGATAGTAACTTACCCAATGTGGTGTTTATGCGTTGCCACAGTAACGTTCGTAGCAGCCAGGCGTTCTCGTGAGGTAAAATACATAGTAGTTTCCACAGTTGGTGATTAGTATGTGTGCTATCCTTTTTTTGCCATTTTAACAGCAGTTGTTGTTATAGCCGTTAAAGCACACTTGTCTTCTAACGGTCTGTCCTCTAACAGTTGGGTAGCTACCAACAACCCTTCCTGCAGCGTGTGCACCACAACTGTTTGAAGGTACGCATCTTATAACAACAAACAAACTTATATAACATAAAATAAATAAACATGAAGTATAAACCGAAATTCACAAATCAACCATTGACAATTAAATATAAATGAATGTCCTAATGACATTGATCTCACCATATGTTACTTATGAGTAACGATTTTGAAACACGTTAAGTAGTAAAAAAGAGACTGAATAAGGATATAATATTACTCTTTTTTACTACTCTATATGTTACTTATATGATGCTTATGAGAGAAATAGTGCAACAGCCAGCGAGTAATACAATGAGAATTCTGAATTGTTGATATAAATATTTACTGTGATAGAATTAGTTTAGGTGATATAACTGATCACAGTTACTAATACAATACTAGTCATACCTGTTTGGGATGTAAGTTCCAGTCAATCCAACAAATCGGTACCATCCAACTGCGATTTTGTCGTCACAAAGTTTCGAGTTTCCTCGGCGACTTTGGCGACGAGTTATGTCATTGATGGTCATGTAACCATTGCACCTAGATGGTGCCGTCATTCATTTCACTGTAAACATGACGCGCACTCAATCGCTTATATCTCGGTCAAAACAATAAACTATCATCCTGAAACTTTGTAAATATATATTTCTAACAGTTATTTATCAGAAAATCACATTTAAAACTTCATTCCACGTTTGAAAAAGAATTATCTCCGTAGGTGAAATCCAGGAATATCAATATATAACTTACATGGTCCGCCACCGCCACAGTGGCCACAGGTTTTTCTACAATAGACGTGACCAATGTTCTTGTTACAAGCGTTGTATGTGTATCTTACTTTACGGCAGCTTGGACGCGAAAGCTTGTCAAAACATGGTGCTAGAGTAACAAATAAACAAATCTGAATTAAATATAAAAAAATATGATGCTGTGTGATAAATATACTATTGGGTCTATTGATATTACAATTATACACCTCAAAAGTCTTTCTCGTTGCTTGATCAACAGGCAGCAAGCCAAATAAAACCGAAATGAAGGTGGTTTTGTAACGTATTGGCTTGCTTTCTAAATAATTCGAAATTACAAAAACATATTGTTTGTATTATCACGTGTTCAGGGCCGTAGCACGCAGCCCACCCACGTGTTTGCATGAATGAAGTTTATGCAGTATGTCGGGAGGGACACCTAGATGGTGGCGCCATTCATTTAACTGTAAACATGACGCGCACTCAATCGCTTATATCTCGGTCAAAACAATAAACTATCATCCTGAAACTTTGTAAATATATATTTCTATCAGTTATCTATCAGAAAATCACATTTAAAACTTCATTCCATGGTTGAAAAAGAATTATCTCCGTAGGTGAAAACCAAGAATATTAAAATATAACTTACACGGTCCGCCACAGTGGCCACAGGTTTTTCTACAATAGACGTGACCAATGTTCTTGTTACAAGCGTTGTATGTGTACCTCACTTTACGGCAGCTTGGACGCGAAAGCTTGTCAAAACATGGTGCTAGAGTAAAAAATAAACAAATCTGAATTAAATATAAAAAATATGATGCTGTGTGATAAATAAACTATTGGGTCTATTGATATTACAATTATACACCTCAAAAGTCTTTCTCGTTGCTTGATCAACAGGCAGCAAGCCAATTTTAAAAAACCGAAATGAAGGTGGTTTTGTAACGTATTGGCTTGCTTTCTAAATAATTCGAAATTACAAAAACATATTGTTTGTATTATCACGTATTCAGGGCCGTAGCACGCAGCACCACCCCCCCCCCCCCCCCCCCCCCCCCCCAAATTATGATTTAAGTGCATTAAATGGTAGTTATTTTCAGGGCTATGTTCAGAAATCAATGGGTGCCCCCCCCCCCTCCCCCCCCCCCCCCCCCGCCGGCCCTGGCGTTTGTTAATATGTTATAGTCAAGTATATTTAATTCAAGTCAGCCAGCATTCATTTTGGTTATGGTTTGAGATAAGTGTACAAAAATGACTTACTGCAAACACTAACACAGAATAGTTTTACGACTGCGTGTCTACAGTAACCATATCTCTTGAAGATCAGGCAGCTTTGACGGCTCAGTTGAGGGTAACCTCGCTTTACTTGCTCAACTTCGTCTTTAAACTCTGAAATGAATAGATAGACAGTCAACGGAAAAATGAATGAAAAATTATTAGTTTATTTCAATAAATATATAAATAAACAAATGCTTAAAATAATGAATGTTTGAGTAAATGAAATAATATATGTAATTATATTGAATGTATCAGTATAATTGCAAGAACTTTGTCACAGATAGCGAAGAACTGAGAAATGATCAGCAAAAAAATAAAAAATAAATACCCTACCTTCGGGAATATCTTCAACAGATTCCTCTTTTTGTTCTAAACGAGAGCAAATTATTAAAAATATTAATATATAATCATATCAAAGTCCGTATAGATATCTCTCCAACATTTGGATCTCTGGATTTGACTTCCTCATTGAGTGACACAATTTTCAACAAAAAAAAACATTGGTATAATCGAACAATTTAAAACGTGTAAAAAAAACACCGTAAGATAGCATGATTTTACCATCGAATATAGTTGAACAAACAACTCATTTAACACTGATAGAAATAATATGAGAATATTTCAGAAATTCAGTATTTGACAAATTTAAATTTTCAGTTGTTATTAATATATTTGCTAATGATATACTTATTGTTATGGATCAAGGCAAACACATTTGTATACATAATTTTCTCATTAGAGAAGCTAAAGAAAGTTCTGGCAGTGTTAAATTTGTAGTTTTTGAATATAAATTCTAGGTAGACTTTTCTTAAGTTTAAAAGTTCTTGGTAAGAATGAATGCTAAAATTAGTTTTGCTTTTAAACGTTTACAACGGTTTTATTGATTCGTGTTTTCGGTCTTTTTGTATTCAATAAATTGAACTAGATCATGATCAGCTATCTCATGCACGTCTATAGACCAAAAACTGCACTTCGAAAATAAATAGTTTCATTGTCTTCAGGATGGTCGATGAAATGCAAAAATATAAAGGCATATTATTTCTAATGATTTGTCTAATATTCCTTACCATTTGCAGTTGCTCCGTTCTCTAATTCTTCTTCTGCCAAACATGGCACTACCACCAAGGTAACAAGAAAGAGTGCTGCAATCAGAAAAAACTTCATGAATCCGTTTTTTGTTTTTTTGTTCTTCAGCTTATAGATGCAGGATACACGATCAGGACGTATTCTCTATGCATGATCTGATCTAGATCTAATAACTAGCACATTTTCAATTGTAAATCTACTGACGTGTATTTTTAGATACACATTTCCATACTGAAAGTTCCACTTAAATGCATTTTTCTTCAAATGAGTGGTAGTCACTGAATTATATTGGAATGATACCAATCAATCGATAAATAGTATCTTATATCTTGCTCAGTATTCAAATTTTGGTTTAGGTTTAAATTAGTCTCTGACATTGTAATGGAACGCACTCTATATAATATTTTTTGCTATTTTAGCATAACGTTTGGTAACTATTGATTGCGTCGTTGATTTTTAAAATGCTGTTGACAAGTAGCTGACGTAAAGGTCAATGATCTCCTATATTCGCTGCATTTAGATGCGATATTTAGGTGTTCTTTCATATTGCAATTACGGTACTTTTTTAATCGCCTATGACTACTTGTTGGATAATGTATACCCCACTCCCCCCACCCCGAGACCAATTGTTACCTTAGGAATGGGTGCTAACACAAACTATTGGATGAAGGTTAATGACTAGGGATAACAAATGATTCTCAAAATTACAATACGACACACACACAATATTTGAATCGATATAATTATTTATTTATATTTTAGGCATTACATAAATTTACATTTTTATTCAACATCTCATTGCAATTGATTATACTTTCTTCAATCTCTCTCTTATTTCTATTCCATGCAGCTTTATGTTTTTCATTCTTTTTCTTACGCTCACTAATGTTAGTTAACATTTGAAAAATATGCAGTTTTAAAAGCTTCTATTACAATTGTTATCCTTAGTCCTTATTGTTTTTCGTTATCAAAATTAAATCCATTTCCATATAAACGCCCAGGTCATGAGGTACCGTACAGTTAACAGTTCTGGAAACAAAAATATAGAAATATATGAGTTCATGCAGATGCTTGTTTCTATTGCTACACACATTGGAACTATATATATATATATATATATATATATATATATATATATATATATATATATATATATATATATATATATATATATATATATATATATATATAGCTAATGACACACCGGGGAGGGGGGGGGGGGAGGGATTTGGACTTAAAAGTATCGGGTGTGCTCGTCGTATCTCTTTGGGGTAAACATGAGCGTTTTGTATCTTTTAGGGTATCAAAATTAAAATTTAGAATGTTGAATTGTATTCACCATGGAAGCCTTAAACCATGAGATTTACATACGCAAAAGCAAGTAGAGAAAAACCTCTGGTACCCATGGTAACATTACTTGGAATCTTTTTATTTATCACTTTTAACATTATTCGTTGTATGTATTGTGTAGCATCTCTTCGAGACTAGCAACCGCTCTTTTTAAAGGACACTCGCAATCTTTTTTAGGTGTTTTTTTTTTTTCACGACAAGAATTGAATGAAATCAATTCTTCAATTATTCGCTTCTTTTTGGTTGCCCAATAGTTTGTTTGCTGAAAGTTTGACAATGATTTTCTTTTCAAGTAAGAGTTACATACCGAGAATGGAGGCTATAAGCCATATATATCCCGCGGGCCGCAGGCCCAAGGGATATATAGGCTTATAGCCGAACATTCGAGGTATGTAACTAATTTATTTCACACTTGAGAAGGTTTTCTCACACAAAAAAAACAATGATTTAATCCTATTCTAACAAAGGCACATGATTTGAGTTAAAGAACGGCTTTTCAAATCTCACTAATTAGTATCTACTGGGAGTCGTATTTGATAAAATGAATGATATGAATAGAAAATGTGCAGGGAACCGGCTCGGTGCATTTTTAAATCAAAATTTTATTGATAGAACACAATTGAAGGAGGTTATGCTATCTTAGTTTTCATTCCTTAATACAAAGACTAAAATAGTCAAACCATTGAAACTAATGAATAAAGTGGAATGCTGTTAATGATTTTTGTCACTAGAATACAACAGTTTTCTCGTGATTGAAGTTTATTGAAAGTTTTCATAACAAAATAGTACTGACACAATCTAAACCATTTGGCTGAGATCTGACTCGACATTTTTCAATGATAACTAAGGTTTTCTAAAAAGAAAACAATGTATTATTTTCACTGATCGTATTCAAAAAAATAAAACGAATCCAAAAATATATCAATAATCTGCTCATAATTTAATGTTCATTGTCAGTGAATTCCCATGCATAAGGAAATATTAAACAATCACTTCTCAATTCTATTCAGAAGAACACTAACGAACTTGAATGCTAATGAACTTGATGACATTAAGCGAGTTTTTGTTGTTAACTTTCCATCGGATGACTATGTAGTATAATGGCTTAAAGCGCGGATTCAGCAATGCAGAGGTTCTCGGTTCGAGTCCTGACATTGGTATTCAAAGACATTTTTTCTCCAAAAATCGCTTTCTAGTAAAAATTTATAAGTCTAATGTTGCAATAAATAATAAATGCAAAGGTTATAACTAGATATAGACCCGGGTTTATATCTAGATATAACCCTTGAATTGGTATAATGAGGGGTTTATATCGGAGATACATCCCTATGAATAACAAAGAAAACCGTGTCAAGTGTGAAATAAACTAGGTTGGTAACTTACCAAGTGTGGTGTTTATGCCTTGCCACAGTAACGGTAGTAGCTCGCACGTGGTCTCGTGAGGTAAAAGACATAGCAGTCCTCACAGTTGGTGATTTTGATGTGTACTTTCCACCATCTGGCATTATAGCAGCAGTTTCTGGACCAGATAAAGCACACTTGTCTGTCAAGGGTTTGTCCTCTAGCAGTTAGGTAGTTACCAACAACCCATCCTGCAGCGTGGGTACCACAACGGTTTGAAGGCATGCATCTAGAAGCACAAAAAAATAATATAAACAAAATAATTAAAGATGTATATACGTAATTAATGCTAACAACTCATTAGCTAAGTAAACAGTAACCACACAATTTTGGGGTAATGGGGCATGGGATTTAAGCACTCCGTTTGCATGCCTGCAAGCATACTGGTCAGTTGCATGGCACCGAGAGGTCCTAATCCTCTCTATAAGGGTGATGATCCTTTAGCCGCTGGCTAAGAGAGGTCATAATCCTCTCTCTAAGTGCCCTAATCCCTTAGGCCAGGGGGTCATAATCCCCCAACTTATCCCCACAGTTCCCATGGCAACATAATTCTCCAACTTAATGGACCGAATACCATGAGTCTATGGGTCAAAGAGTGACCAGTATGGGAGCACTTAACCCTAACCCTTGCTTTATTAAACAAATATAAAATAGTTATTACTTATTTACGAAACTTTAAAGCTCATAAATGATATATCTAGCATCAAGCCATTGCTCAAGTTCATCAAAGTTCATGTCCCTACTGTTTATACAACAGATCTTGGCTAGTTAATATAACTGAAACAATATAGTAATTATGTACAAAAGCCCTACAGTATACGTGGTTTTCAATGACATATTATCAAGACAAAGGGAGGTTGGGTGGGGAATTTGTTTGTAGCCAGGTTGAACTAGAATGACTCATGTTAACCCAGGCTTTGATTACACGCACACAAATTGACAGGCATGGTAAGTAGGGCTGTAATTGGACTACGTAATTGGGTGCAAGTGAATACATTGAGTATCTAAGTGACCTTTGTACATGTCTTTGTCTTGATAGTATTTCATAACAGATTGAACCTATTAAGCTAATGGTTGAATCATTAACTATAATTTATATTCTATAAATTGGCTTTAATGCTAACAACCCATTAGCTAAGTAAACAGTAACCACACAATTTTGGGGAAGTGGGGCATGGGAATTAAGCACTCTGTATGCATGCCTGCAAGCATACTGGTCAGTTGCATGGCACCAAGAGGTCCTAATCCTCTCTATAAGGGTGATGATCCCTTAGCCGGTGGCTAAGAGAGGTCATAATCCTCTCACTAAGGGCCCTAATCCCTTAGGCCAGGGGGTCATAATCCACCAACTTATCCCCACAGTTCCCATGGCAACATAATTCTCCAACTTAATGGACCGAATACCATGAGTCTATGAGTCAAAGAGTGACCAGTATGGGAGCACTTAACCCCACAAATACACCAACACTAAAGGTGTATTCCCCATAGACGAAAAAAAAAAAAATGTATAAAATACTATTCATAACTGAAACATCCTAGTAAATATGTACAAAACTAACAACGCTCTTTGTGGGATATATAGATAGGCCATATGATGTGTAGAAAACTGGTGCCATCTGTTCATGATAAATGTATTTATACATATAATATTATATATTTCGTGTCATATAGACGTTGAATAATTTGATTAATTGAGCAAACAAGTATGTCTTTGCATAGACTAAGGAGGCCGCTGCCCCATGCGCCAAGACAGAAAAACTTGCTTGTAAATTTTAAAACTGGTTTTACGTGACATAACTTAGATGCACAGTTGAGCAGACTACCTAAATATTAAGGTTAAATTATGCTAGGCAGCACGCCGGACACGAAAACCCACAAAAAAAAAAAAAAAGGAGTGGGAACGTGTACCCCCAACCGTGCATTACTGCGTGCAACCTTTGGGAGATTAAGGGTCCTAAGAAAATTATATTAGGCAATGGCACATACAAGTTGTAGAGTCCTACAATGTTCTGATTGTAAAAGTAATGTCTCAGAACACACTTCCAAAGTTGAATCCATACTGTAATGTATTCCAGTGACTTCTAAATGCACTAGCCAGTGGTGACGATAGGCCAATTACGGGGATTCCATAAGTCTGCAGCAAAACAACTTGCAAAAGGTGGAACAGTCCAATTAGACCAATTGGAATTTAGTGAGGACCGACATATGTCTGAAAGAGAAGAAGCAAAACTTACCGCCAGCAAGGTATATATACACAAGCAAAGCATGATGTACTGGTTAAACCATCGCAATAGTCCTAAGTTTGATTATATATATATATACACACATACATACACACACATATACAAATATGTGTATATTAAATGTAACTAGATGCATAACTGCGTGAACTCGGGCTTATCTGAAAGCTTCAAAGTATAGCTTCACAGAGACGCTGAAGTCTTTCATAAACTTTAGATTGCCAAGTCATCGTTAAAAGTCCCAAATGAAATAACAGATAAAAAGCTAAAGAGTCATTGATTCTTATATTTGATAGTCACTTTTTAAATTAGTTAAAATAAAATGAAATTTATTTATTTGTTTGTTCATTTACTAATATGTGATTTATAAATGTCTATTTGTTTTAATTTCACATTTGTAGCTATTTACTTGTATTCAAAAAAGATTCTTAGTTATGAATCAAAACTTTAACAAATTTTTAATGTCTTTGAGCCAGTAAGATATTCTAACTTATAAAGACAATATGTAACTTACATACTAACATATTCAATTAATACCTTTGACTAGCATGTTTTGTGTGAGGTATATGTCAAAGTGACATTGTTTTTGAATAGCAGTTCGTCTCCTATAGCATACTCGTACATGTGAATGAAAAAATATCGATTAGCTCTTAATTTTAGCTTAACTAGACGCTCTATGAGCGCTCACATCGAGCTCAGTTCCATCAGCTATTGCCGACTTCCATATTGTGTATCTGGGAATGGCACGTTCAAAATGTCTATACAACTTCAGCTTGTCAACTAGAAACGGTGCCTTATACACATTGTATTAATTTTATCATCTTAAGCCGCTTTTAAATGCGTAGACTGGGAAAAAAAGACAAAGCAAGCAGCTGATGGTGCTATAGCAAATCAGGCAATGTATCGGCACTTATTTGAAATCAGTCGGTTATTGATTCGTGATCTGAAACCCCCAGTTATGTTTAATGTCATGTAATAGTTGAAATGACAAAAAAAAAAGGAAAATAATCAGCATATTATCAAGTACATGCATATGTACAAACTTCTTTTAAACACGTTATGAATCATCAGCCAATATCATTATAAAAATAATTAAAGATACGTAATTATTTGATATCGATAGTTACTGTTTTCCAAGATTGCCGTGTAGGAAACTGATGTTTAGAAGAAAATCTGGTTCTATTTACTATATATAAGTACTAACTAGTAGCTTACTGTTTATTCCATGACACTAATACAATGTTTTCTTTGGTGATAAAACATAGTACATATTAAAGTAAACATATTGCCACCTAAGCAGGTAATTTTTGACTCTGGGCTTCCTGTGGTGGGACAAAAGGTGGGGGGAGGGGGTGAGGGAACGAGAATAATACTAACTGACAATACAAATACTTAGCATAGCGTGATCTATTAAAATTTGTGTACTTTTATTGATACAACAACATCTTTATAATTGTTCACATTACAAAAATTGATTGTATTTTCCAGTATATGACAGTCATCAAGAATATTTGAAAAGTTTTGAACAATGTATACATTGAGTATTGAGTGCTTCGAGTGTGTACTAATAAACATGACGGCTTTCTTGTTCGACTCGTGTTCTTTGTATTTAAAGTCTCTTGCTTGTACAAATTCTTGACTTTGGGTGGATCTGATTTTAGCATTTATACAGCCAGTTTTCATGTCAGTTGTTATAGTATTGTTAGTTGTTTGTAGTGTAGACAAGAGTCATAATTTGGTCATAATTTTGAATTCTCACGGCTCGTGAGAACTTGTAAGAACTTTGTTATCAATGCTAGACATGCTAATAGATTCGTGAAATTACGCTAAACATTTTTTAGTGTGGTCCTACCACGAAGCGCGTTTATCGTTTAATGATCGCCTCCAGTTGATAGGACCACCTCTGGTAAATGTCCATTATCAAACAATTAATGTTGACAGTTCTATGACAGTTTAAGCATCTCTCAGTTCGGGAATTGTAATAAATCCGTACTCATTTCTTACTCTATGAAGAGATATGTTGGGGGAAGCTTGTCGTGCAACCCAACTTCTATATCTACATTCGCCTCGTACTGGTTTTCTATGTCGCCTCTGTGATGAGTACTTTGTTTGTGCATTTTACATGTTTAGAGACTGGCATCGTGCCGTTATCAGATGATAAAAAGTTGTTTAAGAGCCTGAAATATAAAATTGAGAATCACCTTTGAGTCAAAATTTAATGCATAGCTTGACTATTCTGTAATAGCTGGATTAAAAACGAAGTTACCGTTGACAATTTTAAATATAAACGTTCGTTTGAAATACAGTCCATCCTGAAGAGCACGTTTATTTTTCAATATTATAAATTCTAAAAATTCTCTTGTTGATAAATATTATCCTGCAAATGTCTCAAGTCCAGTTAAAAACACTGCCTACATCGTTAAACGGTCGAGTAAACGGCTGCCGAAACTATGGAATTGGCCCCTGCTGATTAGCTGGTCCGATCAACTGGAGGCGATCATAACACGACAAACCCTCATAGTTGCATCCCTTTATCTCTTTACTGTGTTTTAAGAGAGTGCGTTACTAAGTTCTTTACCACCGGATCTGATTACATGCCAACGACTGTCCCACTTATAGAGGTCTGACTTCATAGATTACCAGGTTAAAATGTTTAACAAGGGTCACAATATGTAGCGCTAATGTCCTAGGCACCACAGGAATCCCAAAAAGCTACGCGATTTTTTATCTTACGTAAAAGCAACCAAAAGCCTGTGGAGAGAGCAGATAACAACTTCCTTCTATATTCGGTGACTTTATTAAAGCTTGGTAAATTACATTTGTTTTTAGTAATACATTTTCTAAGCTTAAAAATATGACAATATAGCTTGGATGACTTCGGTATATATATATATATATTGTGATACATACGTTTATAGACATACTGTTTCAACATCCTATTTTTTTTCTTCAGACGTTTCAGAGTTCGTAGAGCTATTTTGCTAGGTTCGCGATCACAGATACAACAATCTTTTTGTGTATTTAAGCTTCTATAAGATAGGCGGAGTTT
Source organism: Metridium senile (assembly GCA_949775045.1). NCBI lineage: Eukaryota > Metazoa > Cnidaria > Anthozoa > Actiniaria > Metridiidae > Metridium > Metridium senile. Next base: position 4,960,544 of record OX459106.1, read on the forward strand.
TGAAAGTTCTCGCTAGAATGTTCACTAGTTTTGATCTCGATAATTGAATGTTCACTCGTAAATAGCTGATTTCATAAGTTAAAGCAATTGAAGAATGGTTCACGATAGAATTTTCACTCGTAAAGGTTCTCTCGTAATATTCACTCGTAATATATTGCTCGTAAAGTAATCTCTTCAGAAGTTTCAGGAACGCCGATCGTCCCCTAAAGAAAGCTCATCTTCGAATTCGTTCTGCATGCCCGCCATATTGAATTGTTGAACCGATTAAAACATGCGGTTTTGAATTACATGTGCGCATGCTCACACAGGTAGCCCGAAATTTTTTTCCTAGGCATGCGCAATGCGTGACGATTTCGATTTTCTGCAGAACGAAGAAAAAAAAACTACGACGACTACTAACGGTGCCCAACTTATACCTCGGGCCTTTCTTCGAAAGCCCGAGTAATTAAACCCCAAAATCTGCAATGAATAAATCGATAACAAGATAATCAATACAACAATTATTTGAAGGCTTCAGTGCTACACCTTTTAATTGGGACAACATTTTTTTTTGTCATAATTGCCGCCTACTGATTATCTATTTAATAAGATACTGCATGCATTTTGCACAGAACAGCTAACATTTCCATGAATGTCTGTCTATATGACAGTTATTTCACATCACAATGCACAATATAATATTTATTTACTTGTAAAATTACTTATACTACAATAGCAATATATGCTTGGTATTCAAGACTCTTCACATCGGTGCAAATACTGCATGGGAGTATACCCAAGCCGGGAACAAATGTTGCCATAATGTTCCCTGAGCTGAACATAAGTCAATCAAGCAGAAACTTATTCAAATCCAAATTAATTTATTTGGGAAGCAAATCTTTTTTTCGGCTAATATTGACATTACTATTTTTGTAATATATTAAATAATAAGTATAATATTAATATCAAAATGTAAGTCTCTATTTAAAAGTATCTGCACCGCCTGTACCGCCTGCACCGCCTGCCTCGATAAGTTTTGCTACCTGCAGGCTGCAAACGTAAACTCAAATTTACAACATTTTAAATTTGTAAATAAATTGAAATTGAATTGAAATTGAAATTGATTAAGAACAGTTGGTAATTACACAGATTACTGCGGTTTTCGTATCTCTACGAACTCAGACATTCCTATAACTGGCTGTGAAATATGTTTTTAACTGCCGTCAATCAAAATTAATTAATCGATACCATTTAAATCCTTGATTGACGGCAGCGAAATACGTATTTTACAACAAGCTGATGGAATGTCTGAGTTCGCAGAAAGTCGAGAACCGCAGTAACGTTCACGGGTGAAGGTTAATGACCAGGGGTAAAATCATGGATCTCAAAATTGCAATAAGACACACACACAATATTTGAATGAATGAAATTGTTTATTTAAATTTAAGGCATTACAAAAACTTAGAATTACATTCAACATATTATTGATTATCTCTCTCTCAACCTCCATTTTTATGGCATGCTGCTTTATTTTCATTATTTTTCTTGTGCTCAGTAATCCTAGTCAACATTTCCAAAATGTTCACATTTAAAAGCTTCTATTATTATCAATATCCTTAATTGTTATGTTTTGTTTTATGTTTTGTCCGTTATCAAGATCCATTCCCAAATCATTGTCATGAGGTACCAACTGCAGACAGTCCTGTGAAAAAAAAATATAAATAAAAAAATATATGAATATGAAATTATATAGATGTTCCTTTACATAAACGAAATAAAGCTATAATATGACAAATATCGGGTGCAAAACATTTTTTTCGCTTATATATTTTCGAAAGTGTTTTCCTTTCTAAACTATTTTAATAAATAGACCTAGACCTAGACCTAGACCTAGACACTTACCTATTGTGGTGTTTATGCATTGCCACAATAACGTCCATGGCAAATAGGTACTTTTGTGAGGTAAAAGACATAGAATCCTCCACAATTCGTGATTTTGATTTGGTTCCTCCACTTACAGCAGTTTCCCGCCCAGCTAAAGCACACAGTTCTGTTATATGTCTGTCCTCTACCACTTGGGTAGCTACCACTAACCCATCCTGTAGTGGAGGTACCACAACGATATGGTTTAACGCATCTAATAAGAACAAACAAATAAATATACTTAACAAACTCATTAATAATGGCCGACCATTTTGTCAAGTCAGATGTTCCTCTCTGGTCACGAGGCAGTTATTGTATACCACATAGTCTATGTTTGAAACGAGGAGACATTTGAGTGCGGCCCAGGAAGATAATGATGCACAATAGAAGGACAATGCAAATGAACATGAAGCATTATAAAATTGCACAAGTGTCATTATATAATGCTTCATGTCCTTAATTCAGATATTACCCTCCCCTCGTATCTGCTAAACATCAGGCTTAGAAATATTTACTTTTAGGTAGCGATTTTTGGAGAAAAAAGTCTTTGAGTACCAATGCCATGATTTTAGCCGAGATCTTTTGCATGGCTGTATCTGCACTCTCTAATCCATGATAGTACTGTCAACCGATGGAAAGTTTGCAACAACAACAAAAAAACACGTTTCATGTCAACAAGTTCGTTAGCATTAAAATTCGTTCATTCAGTTACTGTAGGTCAATTCCCAAATGCAAACAACCTTTTTTTGTTTTGTTTCATCGATATTGGACAAAATGGTCATGAATTACTAATGAGTTTTTTAAATCATTCAAAAAACTCGCAGCAGTTATTTTACCAGGTATAAAATCCCGTGGGCTTCGCCCTTGGGATTGTAAACCTGATAAAACATTCCTGCTCGTTTTTTTAAATAGTACGAATTAGGTAAGTTTTTTTGAAAGTAACAAATCTAATCAGCGACAATTAGCGTCTCTCCGAGGGGAAAATATTAGTGTTTCAAGCTGGCCAGACCGGGATAGGGAGCTTTTTATGATTTCGTACATCGGAAAAGACGTGTTAACATTTGGTCAGCTATAAACCCGCTATACGTCACGCTTCAATTCGCCTAGTCTAAATGGTAGAAATAAGGCCACAAAATCGTGGTTTTCGATCTTTTCTCAAAATATCTGCAGAAAAGTAAAAAAAGTAGCCAAGGATACAGCTACCTCAATCTTTTGTTGACCTTATCAAATGATTTTGATCTACTTTCCGTTCAAAAAGTACACGTAATTTTGGCGGTTGAAAGTTAACGAACTGATCACTTTTACGAGAGAGATTGTGCAACTATTCTCATGTCAAGTTACAATATGGACTATATTTAAAATTAAATACACCCTTTCAAAAAAGTAGCCATGGATTCGAAAACAACATTCTTTTACGGACATTTTGATGTGTAATACAAGACTATGCGTGAAACAAAACCACCATCTCTTGGTCATTCTCTGTCTTTGAATGATATATATTATTTTGTCGCCGGTTATAAGTCGTCTGAGTATATATAATCATATTGTGCTGTGAAAGGCTTCTCTGGATGCTTAATTGTTTTTAAAAGCGGGTTTCTACTTGGAAATATTAAATGTTCAAAATCAGGGAGCTGTGTTTTCCGATGACATCGGAAACTGCACAAAAAAATGAAAAACTCCTTAAAACTAAGGCTAACAATTATGATTTTACACATACTTGTTTGGAATGATAGTTCCAGTATATCCAATAAAGCGGTACCATCCAAGAAGCTTGTTGTCACATTGTGATCCACGACCACGACTTTGGCGACGAGTTATATCGTTAATACTCGTATACTTGCTGCATTGTGGAGGCACTAGAAAGCAATACAGGTTTTTATCATATAAATATCGAGATTTATTAGTGAAAACATAATATTTCCCATACCAATTTGATTTATTTGTAATTAATAACAGTTCTTGTGTATATCATTGCAATTTTTGGCATATTTGTGTTTTGTAATTTACACGTATTTAGTAAGTGTTGTAATTTCATTTTTGATTTTTATGTTGTGGTCCAAATTAGAAACCAATCATTTTGTAATGTTTACTGAATTTGTCTACCCACCTTAAATAGAGTTTGTATTTATGTACATATAATTAGATAATAAAATACATATTATTTAAATACAAATTATTTATGTATGTATAATTAATAATAATGTTTGTCTGCCCAAATGTCGCATCTCACATCCGATTCCAGTTCAAATTCGTGTCAAAAAATACCATATACAATCTTGAAAACAATGCCATTACCATATATGGTATAATAGCGAGCGAGATGTTTTCTTCAGTTTAACAGGTTGAAATTGCAACAGAACAATAGGCGTATCTTTGATACCTTACCGAAACCTATTGTTTGAATTCAATTGCATTACATTCAGTTATTGACATGTGAAATACAAAGTTTGAACTGAGCCTAATGTTAAAATAATAACTTACATCCATTGCGACAGTGGTTACAGGTTTTTCTACAATAGACGCGACCAACGTTTTGGTTACATGCCCTATATGTGTATTTCACTTTACGACAGCTCAAAGACGACAGCTTGTCAATACAGGCTAGATAAACAAACAAACAACAAAATTGAATTTATTTTAAATCAGTACAATTTAATGGTGCTGTAAAATAAATAAAAACATTTTAAAGATACAATATGCAATATTCAATGAAGTAATTCATATTCAAATATTGGTGGTGTAGTGCTTTTTTTAATAATTATCTTTGTATTTATACTAACAAAATTACAATCCTAACACAATATAAAAATAGATAAATAATAACCTCGACATTTCCTCGGTTATTATTCTTCGATACTCATTTCGACTTCGGCAAATATTTTTTAATTAGCCTTCTGATAAATGTTTAGACTTCTAACCAATGCTCTATTTGTGAACTCAGTGATGGGCAAACACTACATTCTTTGTACTTAATAATACCAAGTGTTATATTTTTATATTTGAGTGACGAACTATTGTAACTTTGAACAAAAATATTGTTTTTATCAATATTCAATATAGAAAACTATATAGAAGATGACTTACTGCAAACATTAACACAGAACAGTTTGATGACTGAGTGTCTGCAGTAACCATATCTCTGTAGAATCAGACAACTTTGACGGCTCAGTTGAGGGTAACCTCGCTTTACTTGCTCAACCTCGTCTTTAAACTCTGAAAAATAAATTAATTGATTGTTGGTGAATATATGATGAATAAATATGACATCTTCCTTAAATCGATCAGCACTATAAAAACAAGCCCCCCAAATATAGAAAGGACAAAATTGGGTGTGGATGACATGATTAATGACGGTAATTTTACAATTTGTAAACGCGTTGGATAGCACGAGCTTGCAATCCAACACATTTTCAAACGAATCTTAAGAAACTATTTGAACTCTCTGATTTAAACAATTTATCCGCTATTGTGTGTATTAAGCTGAAAGGTTTTTAACACCCGGTTCTACTATTAAGGTGCTCTTTCTTTTTATGGGAATTATTTTTCCAAGCTATATAATTTAAGCGAGATAGGATCACGTGACCTCTTATTAATAATAATAAAAATAATAGTTTATTCACAATTGATCACACGCAGACGGAAAAAAAAATAAATAATAATATATACAATATAAATACATGAAAAATTGTGAAAGGAGGTGAAAGAGGTTATCCCTTTCTAGTCCACCTCCTTAACATAATTTACAAAACAGTTTACAATCAGTATGTACTATCCTAAAATATATAAAAAAATTGAAATTTACAAATGTCTATAATATATAAAAACTATTTACAAGTAGGTGATTTAAAACTAATATAATAAAAATATGTCTAATAATGGGTTAATGTGTTAATAATTTAATTCCTAATTTTTTCTTAAATGTTCTTATATTCTCTGCTTCTGCAATTTCTTTTGATAGTTTGTTCCAGTGATTTACAATACGTATAAAAAAAGAATGCTTATAGCTGTTTAATTTAGCAGCTCTAGTCTTTAGCTTGAAGCGATGGTTTGCTCGTAATGTTTTGAAGTTATTAGCAAAGCTAAAAAAATCTTGCGGGTTTAAACCGTTCAGTTCATTAATCGTCTTATAGCACTCAGTCAACGATGAAAAAGTTCTTCTTTTTTCCAATGTTGGCCATTTTAGTCGTTTCAAACGATCTTCATATATTACAAAGCGCCTTATTGTATTGTATTGAATAACGAATGGATTGAAAAATGAATGAACGAATAAACGATTCGATCGATTTAGTCATGGAATTAACGAGCCAGAGAATGAAATAGGAACTACCTGCAAGAATATATATGAATAAATCAAACAATGAAAAATTACCTTCGGGGACGTCTTCATCAGATTCCTTTGTTTCTTCTAAAGAGAACAAAACATTCTAGATGTTACAGTCAAACAAGTTTACGCGTTAATCCCTAGAGTCGATTAATCAAATCATTAGTCGATTATTCGTTTTATTTGTGCGAATCCGATTAACCGAATATAGTAATATTCAAACAAAGAATCAGTTCGACATTTGACTGGTAAATAAATAAGATAAAACAAAGGTGGGTAAAAAACCTTGGAGAAAAAGTATCTCTCAAATTTCATGACCATGAACGCTGGAGTTTTCGAGCTTCAATTTCAATCACTTGACAATGTCTTCTAGACTCCCAGTTAGATACTTTCGATTGAATCAAATATATTTGTTAGATAAACAACTGTTGCTTAGTTAAACGATATCTTGTCGACTAGTATTCGATAAATGCTTTCCTCAGTGGCACGTAAACAAGAAAATGTGTTAATCATTAAACAATCAAAATTCGAATATTGAATCTAAATTTGATTTGAATTTTGCACTCTTCGTTTTCGACGATGCAAAATTCAATTGTATATTGAAATCGACAATCAAACATTCAAATCATTTATCGACTCTAGGGGTCAACGCGTGAGCTTGTTTAACTATAATATTCTAATAAAACATACTATTGATTTTGCTTTGTTAGCCTGTTTTGACTAGTTTATTGTTGGTGCTGATTCGCCGAGTTCAGTAATGCTTGGCCATAAAATGATACAAAGAATTCGTTATTTCATTTTTAACCAATCAGAGCGGAAGAAATGGATAAATATTAATGTGCCTTCATTATTCTGTATTCCGATCCATCTTCAGTTTGGCATGTTTGTTCTTAAATGAGTATTATAAAAAATTAACTTATATTATAAAACAACTTAGAAATCACGCATTCTGATTGGTTGAGATTGGTTGAAAATCTGATTTCTTTATGAGAGCACACAGCATGCGCGTTTGCATGTCGATCAATTTGTATTTTAAATTTTAAAGAAATAGAAAACTTGTTTTGTATGCTGTATGTACTATTTAAAAAACGAGCAGCAGTGTTTTATCAGGTATAAAATCCCGAGGGCGAAGCCCAAGGGATTTTAAACACCTGATAAAACACGTGCTGCGAGTTTTTTGAATGACTTAAAAAACTCATATTCATGACCATTTTGTCCAATATCGATGAAACAAAAGAAAACGCAAGGTTGTTTGCATTTGGGAATTCATCTAAAGTAACAATAGAGGAATGCTAACCAACTTGAATGTTAACAAACTTGATGACATTTCGTTGCAAACTTTTCATCGATTGATTGAGTAGTATAATGGCTTAAAAAGCGGACACAACCAAGAAGAAGGTCTCGGTTCGATTCCTGCATTGGCACTCAAAGACTTTTTTTCGCCCAAAATCCAAAAGTAAATTATTTCTAAGTCTGATGTTTACTCGTCAGTAGAGATGGGGGATTGGAGGGGGGAGGGTAATATCTGAATTATGGACATAAATCATTGTGCCATTAAATAATGCTTCATGTTCATTTGCAATCAATTGTTCTTCTATTCTACACTATAATCCCTCCGCGTTTCAAACGTAGATTATACGATATACAATGCTTTCCTCGTGACCAGAGAGGATTATCGGATTGGGCAAAATTGTTTTTTTATAAATTTTTAGTTTTTGTAGTCACAATATTAATATCCAATGAGTTTGAGCACTCTGAACTCAAAAGTTGATACCTCCGATTGACTTTGTTTAACTCTTTCCCTACTGCGCTTTTAAAAACCAGTCCCTCAGGACTGGTGACTTCAAAAATTGTAGCTTTCTCGCTTTGAAAGTCATGGCTCTAATATATAGTTAACTGTGTTGCCTTGTAAGTTCCACAACATCAGACACTTAAATTGATCGACTGAGATCCGTATTTATAAGCTACAGAGTCCTTTGTGTTAAGGTGAACGTTAAAATGTGCGTTTTTGCGCCACAGAACAACCTCGATAAACGTCAGTTTTCACCTCTGATTTTTATACCAATAATATCATTTAAAAAGCAAAATTCGGCATTCACAGAACACATTAGCCTCAGCTCTTTTGATTTCTTAATTTTTTATGATCTAACATCTTCCACGAGCCGCACAACAGCCGTTTCTTTTAGCCTACTAACGCCAAAACGCGTTTCTCCATTTAATAACGAAAAGCATTGTGGGTAATTATGCAAATGTTCGACAGCACATGGCCCAGACCACAATTCTTTATAGATTTTTTATAAGTGCCCAGTCACCCGCTCCAACCGGACAAAAATTGCACCGATTGCCATCTTTATAAGACGAAAATCACCAAAATTGCCTTGGTTGGTTCTGGTATCTACTACAAGACGACCAGGAAAGCGATTTTACTCCAACGACGCCATTGTCAATAGACATAGCTGCTGGCGCTATTTTCTTTGTAAAATCGTCTTCCACCTTCGCATTCGTCCAAAAGAGCGTCTCCACCACCTAGAAAAACTTAATGATGCATGACTAGGGGCTCTTGTAGTAGCAAATAACTGAAAAAAGCACTTAGAAACTGGATTTTAGCTCAATTCAGGGTCGAAGTGTTGACTCGGAATCTGACGAGCTAAAATCCGCAAGGCGTTCCTAGAACCCTTGAGCCATCGGTAATTCGAAACAGCAACAGTTTCTCTGACAACACCTTATTTGGAATTGAAATCGATTTTTTTACTTTTCGCATTAAGGATATACAGGACACTATCGGGACGTTTTTTTAAAAGGCTCTTAACGCGTTTACTTGACATTAATTTCCCTACAAAGTATACATTTCCTGAAAGCTTAAATGATAAAGATTACATATTTAGTTGAAGTTTTAAATAAAATGTATTAGTTTTGGAGAAATCGGGCATATAGTAAGAGAGTGTTGTCTTAGCGCGAGATGTTTATTTGCAGAAGTGTTAATGTGAACGGATCAAATTTTTTGACCTTATTATTGTACATATATTGATCTATCAAAGTGTGCCTGCGATTTGTCTTTTGGCGCTTCGTTATTTTTTTATTGATTTTTTAAGTTCAACCTACATATTTTTCAGTGCATTCTTTAGTAAATGGCTAATATCTGACGTAAGAAAACGAAAAAGAACAAACGCAGGCACGTTTTGAAACTTGAGATATGTTTGAGTCATCATGACGATTTTCGCGTTAATTGGTCGGAGAATCTCTGCAAATAAACCTTTTAAAGTTGTACATTTTATCAAATTCTACTACTGAGAAATTTGTAGTTTTGTTTTAATAGGATTAAAAGATTATTTATTTGATGTTGACAAGTTTAGGCTTTGTAAGTCAATATGCGTCACGTAAGAAATGTGATCCTTGACTGATCGTAACATGACTAAGACGATCTAGAACTCTAAAAACTCTGAGAACTATAGTAGAATGATGAATTATCAAAATAAATATCAAAAACTTTGTGTGTTGTTGCAGTTTAGTTTGGTTTTAGCTTATTTTGTTCAGTTTGTTTTCGCTGTAACAACATGATACCATGTGGTCGTGACCTCTAAGATAACCAATTTTGACAGCTCCTGTCAATATTCCAACGCATTCATTAGACTATCAAAAATGCCTTTTTATTGATATCTTCTTTGCAAAAAATATTTTTGAACTCAATTTTTTATAAGGTTGTGGATTTCAATCCGTTGTTTGATTTAGTTTGTTTTTGAAAAAACGTGTACTTTGAGGTGAATTGTGTCCTGTATATCCTTAAAAACAGTCAAAAATCCAATAATAGTCTCCGTAGGCAAAGAGTTAAAAGAGTAATGTAGCAACGTGTTTTATTGAATTGTCATTATGACTGCTTTAAAAGGTTACTGTGAACCTTCGCGGGTACCTTTCGTTGACAATCTTTGTTCGCGTTTCTTAATATTTTACTTAGTTTATAGAAGTTATTTAGAGTTAAGTAACGAAACGTAAATATTCAATGTGTAGTTAATATTCGACTTTATAAATAAAACACCACGCTATCAATCGATAAACGCTCACACGGTTTTAATTTTGATGATTTGAGTAGTGTTTGCGCTAATTTCGAAGATTTTCAGACCATAATATTTTGCAGGTTATCTTTTTAAAGTTGACTAGTATGCGCAAAATTAAAAGCTAGAAATCGGGCTTTGAAAGTTTTGTAAACATTGACACCCACTTCATGTATTTGTCAGCGAGGTCACTTAAAGTTCACAAATCAACCAATAGAGATAGTGGTTTCCTGTTTTGTTTTGGTAATACTCTGCGGGACGTTTTTATAAATCAGATAACAAACGTCCATTAAATACTTTTTAGGGCACGAAGTGGTTAACATATCCAACAAAAATAAGAATAAATCAAATAGTAAAGCAAGTAAATCAAGAAACATTAAAAATTATGAAGAAATTTAGAAAAGTAACGCAACATGATATCTCATAAACGAACCAAGCAATAATAGGATTACAGGATTATAATGTCACACGATCTGATAACCAGTTATATGTTGATTGATATTATACAGAAATATTGACATTGTAAAGTAAAACGCTTTGTTACATTACTCTTTCAAACTTGTCAAAGATCAACATTATGATTTTAATTTGAAAACTACAAATTCGTATGCTATGGCTATTCAGCTTTAAAATATTGTATTCTATATGGAGATAATATCTAATTCAAAGCGCTAGTGATTTTGTTAAGCGAGAGACCCAGTTTGACTCCGCAAAGGGTTACAGTAACCTTAATACAAGCGCTAGAGCACATATGACGAGCATTTAGCCAAGCATCATTTAAAAATGTACAAATTAGGTATTTAGCGATATCGAAGCTCCCAGTTTAATGTTTTCTTACAACATAAATATTACCTAATTTGATATTATTAGCAACAGCAACAACCGATATGAAAACGACTGTACAGAAGCACACTCAAAAATGAAACATAATGATTGTAATGTATCAAAACATTAAGTAGTGCCCATGTAATTCCCACGTACTTTTCACATGGCGTTACAAAGCTAAACAAGAGATTTTCGAATTGAATTCAGGCTTTAACTAAAGAATAGGCTTGAAGTTTTAAAAACACTCACCACCTTCTGCAGGCTTCTCTTCTGGCAAGTCAGCAACTGAAACGGAAATTGTTACAGATGTTAAAAAAATTAAATAATATTGAAGAAAAAAAGATGAAGAACAAATGGAAAGCGAAATGTAAGAAACGAAGTGAAAAAAACACCACAGGTTTTGAAGAATATGGGTAGATAAAATAAAGACAAGAAACAAGTTAACACAACAGCTGGATAATTAACTGAAATTAGAACTAGCAAAAATAAATAGATCTGATGGAAGTTGACACAATGTTGACAATTACAAAGACTATACTACAGCAATAATACATTCAAGAACAACAACATAAGAGTAAGGGTAGCAAGAAAACTACCGAGGAAAGTAGATTGAAGAAGAAGAAGATTGAAGAAGAACAAGAAGAACAAGAAGAACAAGAAGAACAAGATCATCTTCCTACTTCCCACTTTTTGTCCCGCGACTGATTTTTCCTTTAAACCTTAATAATTTTATCAATTTTAGTTTAATTAAAGAAAAAATACATGTCTAGTAAAGTCCTTTTGAGTAAAAAGTTCTCCAAAAATGTTAAATATATAGCTCAAAGTTAAATAGCTTTTTTTCTTGAAAAACGCGTTTTTGGGGGACACTTCCCAAATAGTCAGTAACTTAATGAATTTTTTTCAAAAATTCCTGAAACTTTCAGGATATGTTACACACTTAAAGAACAACTATTATTCATGGAGCTGGCGTGGGAGCAGTCGATTTACGCCGCGGGACAAAAGGTTTAAAATATTTTTGTAAAACCCCTTGCATCTCCTGTAACTTTGTAAGGCCTGCTGCAAAATCAACGTTTTGAAATTTTGAAAACAAAATTAGTTGGTCATAAAAAGTAAGAAAATCATATTTGACGGCATTTCTTTTAGCTTCATGCTGATTATTGACATCATTTCTGCCCGTTGTAGTAATATCAACCTTCGACGAAGCAGATTTCACGCATTTTAACAACTTTTCCGTTGACCGCGTCACTGAGCATCAAAAGTGGCATTTGTCCCGTTTGGCATTTTTCTTTAATAACTTTCTTGAAACACAAAAAATCATGAGTCTTTTCACATATGATATCATGCTAAACACTTGTAACAAAATTGTGAATAAATTTTCTTGTTAAATATGGTTATTGATTTTTTATTTAAAATTTTCAGTTTGCGTTAAGGGACAATTCCCGCTTCATTAGAATCACTTTTTCTCATGAAATAACAATCCGTTGGAAATGAAACTTGACTAATAGATAGATTTTGACGACTCTATTAAAACAATGTAGTTGTGTTATAAAACTGATAGTTGAAATAAGAAATTGGACGACCTTTATTTTTAACAAATGTGTTGTCATGGTAACCAAAAAATACCCTCTAGAGCAATTTTTTTTCGATGAAATTCAAGTACTGTAAAAAGACTTCTGTCGATATCATTTTTATAAATCTTTGCACATATTTGAGAATTTGAGAATTTTTTCAAGTTTTAGCAAAAGTGGCTAGATGCTTGGGTGAAGTGGCGCGCGACCGCCCTTAAAAAATATAGTTTTATTTCAAAATAAATTTTTCATGGCCAAATCAAAGTAAAGATGATCAAATATCACAGTAAGTACTTTTTTTGAAGAATAACCCAATTTTGAGCTATTTAGGGGGTCTTACATGTTGCCATAGCAACGGTCTTGTCTAATATTAAATTCATAATTTTTATGATCTTTGCATTACACTGTCTAATATCTGATGTTTTGTTTTGAAAAAATATTAAGTTTAGGTATTTTTATGGTCAAATTCAATTATAATACGATTGTTGAAGCTCCGTAAGCTCCGACGTCCTTACATTCCATTTCTATTTGTTTCTCTCTGCTTCTTGCTTTTATCAGATGAGCTCTGACAAAAATACTAAATTATTAATTTGTTTTGCCTCTGGATTAGTGTCAGGTTCTTAACATTCATCGTAAATGAATATGTGATAAGATCGATCAACTAAATTGGATGTTTTTTATCTCAATTTGTAGATAGAATGTTCAGAGTTTTGCTCGATTGAGAATACGTACATTTAGAACATATGTAAGTATTTATTCAAATCATGATTGCCATTAACAGCTCTTTTCCTTAATTTTACATTTTCGTCCTTTTAACAGAATAAATGTACCTTTGCTTTAGATCATATCATGTCTACAATGTCTAAGGGATATATATTTATTTAGAGTGAGTGACTTTCATGTTCTAATAAATATGTCATAGTAACTTGGAAAATAAAATGGTTTAGGGACGACGGAATATTTTTTTTGAAATACTTATTAATTCTCTCTTCTCATTCCCCTCTGATTCTAATTATTAAAGAAAATTATCATTTGATTATTTAGCAGTGTGACAATCATGTTAACTTTAGATTTTTTGATAAATTACCTTCAAAAGAAGATTGTACTCTTTTGTACTAATATCAATATAATTGCAAAACAACTAAATCGTACAACAAGTTATAGAGGTGAGTACTATGCTTCGTACTTCAATTTCGTGCAATCATAATTGATAATCTAATAATGTACCAAGATTCAGAGGACTTATTTATGTTGACACTTATGGAGTTTATTAGAAGAGATAGGGGACGGAGAATAATATAACTTAATGCCGGTGATATTCTTCCCTTTAAATCTATCGGCTATGATAGATTAATTTGATTCGACGTACGCCGCAAAAATTGTTGCAATAACTCCACATTTTTACACAATATAATACAGAATTTAAGGTAAGGAAAAGGTCAATATCTACATGAAATGTAGGATAGCTTTCGTTCTTCGAAATATTTCTGATAGGCTGAATCGGCAACATTTTTTATCCAAACTAAGAGTGTGCTAGAGGGATACTATCATACGCAGTACGACGAAAATCTGAAAGAACGGGATACGTCAAGTCTTGGCCACGAGTTTTTAAGTATTCGATGTTTAGTTAAATAAATTAAAAGTGAAAGGTGGAGGGAGACTTTTATAGGTATTGTTGGTCATTTTTGAGCATTTTGCATGTGCTATAACCCATCTTTTTCATTTTTTTAACGTTTTTCATGGGCTATCGGTATAATAACGAAAACAAAAGAATGTAGCTGGGGAGTGTCACGACAAGAATGAACAGTACAAGGAATATTTTTATTCGTTCACCATTGTTCTCATATTTTCTTAATTCTTTTGTTTTTCTTCATTATTATTCTCATTCTCATTTTATTGATTAAAGTAGCTTTGCTTGTGATATTTAAAATAGAAACCTAACGCAAGTAATTTTGATTTTGATATATTTCTCGACGTTTCAACGCCATTCAGCGTCATTTTCAAGAGAAAAATTAACATTCAAAATTAGGATGTCTTATAGTAGTAGAATTAAGTCCCATGATAATAGTGTTGACATAATTAACAAACGATCTTCGCTCTAACAGAGTCTGATTGGATATTAAGCTAAGTGATGGTCTTATTTTCCGGATAAATATCATCTAGTGAATGAGGCAGTCTAATAAAGGATAGTAAAGCGATAACTCAGATCAGGTACATCTGTTAGGCCATGGGCGTGTATAACATAGTCTGAATCACACAGACCATATTTAAACAACATATTGTTGGTTTTTCGACACGTGTATGGCCATCATCTGAAGAAAGATGGGGCATACCCCAAGACAAAGGAAATCAAGCAAGGGATTCGCAATTCGGAAGACGAGGAATTTCAAATGCTGGTTTTATCGTTAGGATTAAATGCCAAGAGTGCTTTACTTGCAAAATGCAAGTCCATGTATAAAAATGTTAACAAGTAAATATAGCGAAATGCATCATACAGTGTATAAGTGTATACGACGCATAAGTGTATTTTTGATATTTATACTGATGTACTTTTGATTACACATGTTCGTTTGTTAAATAAAACCATTACGTTCAAGTATGTTGTTGTTTTATGTATAAAAGCATTCTTCACTCATTGAATTTTTGATCTTTTTTTCCAAAACAAATTCCATGCAAGATCTCCCTCGTTCACTCATTCAATTTCAGTGACAAACATGTTTTATAGCTTTAAGAAGCATATTGATAGCGAAACAAATTCTACAAATGCTTAGGGCCGCCATCAATGATATATTTTTAATAATAGCGAAAAACATGAATAAAAATAAATCTTGAAACAAATAATATATATATTTTTAGCCTATGGGAATATTCCCGTTTTAGGGGACAAATCCCGGGACCTTTCCCTGTCCCGTGGGACAATTCCCGGTGAAGGGACAAATCCCGGGGGACATTTCCCTGTCCCGTGGGACAATTCCCGGTCCCGTGGGACAATTCCCGGTAAAGGGACAAATCCCGGGGGACATTTCCCATTTCAGGGGACAAATCCCACTTTGGTGACGTCATAATGGGATATGTCCCGGGAAATGTCCCTCCAGGCGGGACAAATCCCGTACGCAGATGAACAAGAAGTAGAAGAACAAGAAGAACAAGAAGAACAAGCTTAAGAACAAGAACGAGAAGAACAAGAAAAAGAAGAACATGCGCAAGCGCACCTTTTACCCGCCACCGTCGAAACGCAAATTGTTGCAGATGTTTAAAAAATATTAAAAAATATTGAAGGAATAAAAGATGAAGAAGTACGGGAAAGCGAAGTGTAAGAAGTGTAAGAACAAGAAGCACAAGAAGAACAAGAAGAACAAATAAAGAACAAGAAGGACAAGAAGAACAAGAAAAACAAATAAAGAACAAGAAGGACAAGAAGCTAGTAAAAGAAGAATAAGAAGAACAACATGACTAGTTAATTGAGTAAGTTGTCTAGTTCTCCTTACCATTGGCAGTCTCTGCGTTCTTTATTTCTTCCTCTGCCAAACATGGAACTACAACCAAGGTAGCAAGAAAGAGTGCTGCAATCAGATAAAGCTTCATGGTGTCGTCTCTTCGATCCTCAGCTTACATGCAGGTTACACGATCTGCGCCTATATTTATATGATCTAATTAGCATATTGTTAATCAAAATCAGTTCATAGGTATTTTATTTTTAGAAATAAAGTACACTTCACAAGTACAGTTCCATTTCAAATTTTCCTCTTTCCACTGAATCGTAGATAAAATTGATATTTTTAGAAATTACTTTAAAGGATAGCTAACCATTTTACAGGCTGTTGATTATGAAAAGTGGTGCTTTATCTCATGCAGGACACATTACAGCTCTAAAAATAATTAAACTGAATCAAAAACACTTTAATAACTATTTATTCTACCAATAATTGTATAATTATATTTATGTCAATAAATGTCCTTTTAATTTCTAATTAAATGTCCATTAAATGTAAGCAGTTTTATTCACTTCCTCTTTTACTTGTGCATTCTTTCGATCACTATATTTATTTCCTTTCGTATCCTTTCATTTATTTTTTGATACCTTTTACATTCATTTGCATATTTATTGTATTTCGTTTCTTCAAATTGCTTCAAACATCACACATCCTGATATTTTATTTTTCTTAAACGCGCTAAAACTGATTGTCATTGTTCATTTTATAGCTCACGGAACCGTACTCTTTGATGGTAGCACTTTAATGTTCAACGACGCTAAAAACGTTCAAAGCACATTCCAGCACGAACGCAATTTAAAAACAATTATTCTTAAATTGTTATTTCTATTGCAGTTTTTGTTGTTTATTGGTATTAGTTTTATTGTACATTAGTGATTAATTCAGGTCTTTTAAAAGTAGAGTTGTAATGTTATCATTAAATAGATACTATATACTTCCTAATTGAGGACAAGTTCTATTTTAAGGAACTTCCTTTCAAAACTTAATTTAGCCGAAACTCTAACTACACTAAAGGATTCTAACAGAGGTATATGAAAACTAGAAAGTTTGTTTTCTGATTTTTCCAAATGGAAGTTTTATATTTTTAAGAATAATTGGTAGTTTCAATGACGTCATACACTTAACCGAGACATTATGCTCCATTGAGATCTTTGTAATTTACTATTAAATTATCCTAAAGTAATTGTTCTACAATAAAAGTAGTTGTCCATATAATAAATCCCTGGTCTAAATTAACAATGTAAGAAATCTCCTTTGCACAAAAGTTTAATGTAAAAGAAATGTAATATATTAAGAAACCTTGTTTACATGACGCCACGCGAACGGTGCTGGTGTGATGGCTCATCAAGGTGTTTTAGAAGCGAACAGTCGTAACATCGTCACAAAAACGTACCCACATTTGAATTGTTAGCTAGGCCATACATGAATTCATTATCAGAACAAGTTTTACAGTAGAGAAAAAACGAACAATTAATAAATCTTGAACCATATTTGGTTGTGGTCACACAGAGATATTTAACTTGAGTTAAGCGTTAGTTTAACGACGTGATTCTAGCTAGTAAGTTAGTATAGTTCAGTTTAATATAATATAGTTATACAAAATAAGTAATATAATGAAATTTGAAACACCGTAAAAAATGTTGACTTAACTTTAGTGACGTTTCGACGAAGGGCTAAAGCTCGAAACGTCAGTAAAGTTAAGTCAACATTTTTTACGGTGTTACAAATTTCATTATATTACCTATCGCTTATATCAAACACCGATACAGCCTATACTAGTGTACTCACTAGTTTCCATTTATAGTATGGTTAGTTTAGTTTACCAAATAACTGGTCAAATTTATAAGCTTTACTGGACTGAACACATATTTATATTTCATAAATATCGTCAATTTTGTGTTTCATGACACAAAGTAACCTAAAATTATCAGTCAGTTTATTTTTAACAAAGCCAATACCATGGGTAGCAGCTCGGTTTAACTTCTGTTTAATTCGATAGTTTTACCGTAACAACAGGCATAGCAGCTAACTCCAATTTATCATCAGAACATAGGTCACATTTGTTATGATATTAATAATTGTTAAATTTAGCTTAACTCAAGTTAAACCTCTCAGTGTGGTTAGAGCCAATATCATAAACGGAAAACCACTAAATTAGCATAAAGAATTGAAATAGATGTTATATTTAAGCATTAGAATATATTTTCCGTGTTTTTATTCTCTGTTAGAAACACGCGGGATTGTTGGGAGAACACGAGAAAGATTTTGAATCACGAGCTGAATTCGAAAGCGAGTGATTCAAAATCTTTTCGAGTGTTCTCCAAACAATCCCAAGTGTTTCTAACAGAGAATAGAAACACGGAAAATATCTTCTAATGCTTTTATAAAATAACAACAACAGATAATAACGAAGATATAAAGCTAAGTTGCATTTAATGCTCTTGATCACACAACAAATTCTCCTAACGTCGTCAAATGACGACGTACTACCAAGCAAAAAACGTACCGGTTCAAAACTTGTCAAAAATAATTTTCAGTGCGATGAAAAAATCGACTTTATTCTTCACAAAATGCCAATATAAAGACCACAACAAACGATGATCAAGTTAACATGGATTTAAAAGTGGATTTCAGAGTTCAACTACATTAGAAAAGTCTAAAATCTAGCTGAAATCGTGAGCAAAAACACTTCAATTTCACTGAAAAGTGCTTTGCTCAAAGCCGTTTGTTCACGCTTCACTTTGTCTATCTTTCAAGTCGATAAAATTCTGCCTATTTCGCTTCTGAAGGGGAAACTCTAACTTGAATTTGTGGAACTCTGTGACCGTTTGAGCTGCATGTATAAGGTTTAAGTAAAAGAATGCTTGACGAACGACTTTACCGAGAACTGAAGCAAGACGAAGGAAAACTTTATCTGTTTTGATATACATGTAAGTTATAAAGCTTGTAGCTTTTACTGAAGTATATTTTTCTACTATTGTGCAAATTCAATGAAATCAAAATGATTTTTTGTATCTACTTTGTACATATTTAGGAATTAAAAGTGCTTTTAAGGTAGACAAAGTAGTGTTGTGATCTTCTTGTCGCGATTTGAATTACTTTGAGTATTGCTGTGAACTCAGATTTAATAACAAGCTTAAAAGTGTTAAAGACTTTTTAGTTCGTGACTTCTGAGGTGGTGAAGGCCGTTGAAGTAAAAATTGACACAAAAAAATTGTTTCACGCTGGGCACGCGGGCGCCTTGAATCAGCGGTTTTAATTCGTGCCAAATTCGGTGGCATTTTCGTGTTTTTTCCCGATGGTCAGCTGTTTTCCCGAATGCAAAACGAAGCAAGAGCGAGCGCTTTACGGAAAAGGTCGTTTGAAGCCCTTATTCGTTTCCGATTACGATCATATTTCGACTGTTTGCCGACTAGATATTGATCTATGAGATGGTGGATTGTTGTTGTAAAATGGCGCCGGATTTTGAAGACCTTGGCCGAAGTTGGCGCGAGAAATATTGACCATTCTGTTGCTGTTTTGAGAAGAACTCCGAACGTGTCTGTAAAACAGTAGCATAAGTATTGACATATAGATGATATTTAGATTTTAATTTAAATTCTGAAACGAACAATTCCTTGCTTTTTAATTGAAGAAGGTGTAGAGCAATAATGAACACATTTCATTGAGTATTTTTCAAGTTATTAGAATTATAATATGGCCTATTTTAATCACTTTTTGACTAACTTTTTCCTGCTTATTCGATTCGAAGATGGTTTGGTAATATCGAGGTATCTTTACAAGCCGTTAACTTACTTGATATTGCCTTTCTTTAGCTATTTGCCGTTGACAGATTTGCCCTTGAAATTTTTGCTTCAACGATGGGACGAAAAAAGAAAAATCCGCGATTTGCAGTCGACCGTTTGCAGTACTTCCTAAAAGTTCAAAGAGACGAAATTGCGAAGAAGAGCAAAATCTATCGTAAAAAGCAGGAAAAAGTTCGTCGACTTCAGCAAAAGGTAGAATTGCCAATCTATCCAACTCGTTCTTACATTCTTACTGACTTTGGTAAATGTAATAAATGTTTATTAATCATCTATTTGTGTTTTGTTTTTAGTTTTTGTTTGATGTTGTTTTATTGATAATAATTGGAATTTTAACTTGCTCGTGCATTTATGATACCGACACTTCTTAGGTGGTGAAGGCCGTTGAAGTCAAAATTGACACAAAAAATTGTTTTCTTCATTAAACGACACGATTTTGTATTTTTACGGAAAAATCAAGCGACACTCCGCTTGAAAACCGTGTTTCTATGCTGTTATAGAAACACGGGTTTTTGCACGTTTCAGCCAATGAGTGCGCTCGTTATATAATGGTTATTTTATAAATATTATTAATAAATCGATAGCAAGAGAATAAAAACCGACATATCTTGTAGACGTCAGAGTGTACGTGGACTGTATCATTGATTGCGACAACGATTTTTGAAATAGGTGTTTATGCCGGTAGTGTGAACCATGCTAAAGTACTAGTATCACTGATTATTATTATAAATATCTAAAAACATTTTCATCATTTATCAGATATAACGCAAAGTGGACATATTTCAATATAAGCTCATTTTGAATACATTTTGTATGCCCCAGCGCGAAGCTCATTAGCTCATTGCATGTATGTTAAAATGCTTTATGTGAAATCGTTTTATTACCGCAATATCTGATCAATTTGGGTAATCTATTTTTAATTGGTAGAATAGTGTCTGTTTTAGTTAGGTTAAAACATTGAAATGAAACAATTCCCTGTAAAAATATATCTGGCTATTTTAATCACATAAAAAGGTTCTTGATGCTGTGTTAATGAACGAGGGGTTGATGTAAGTGTAATTTATACCTCTTGTAATCACTTCCTTTAACCAAAGTCAATAGAGTTTATTATAAAGATAGACAATTAGATGTTTGAGGGGGAAGGTGTTGGGCATTTTCTTTGTGCATGATACATGTTTGCCTTTGATGCAGTAAAATTCATTCTTTTGTTCAGTCTTGCACGATATATTTCCTTCAGGAGTTTTTGTAATGCACGATATTTTTTCATGTTAATAAATTGTTCATACAGTTTTGATAAGGTGTGTATTCCAAAGCGCAAAGCTCTTAGCATGTTTTTTTACTCATTAGTATGTGAACATGCGTAATGGGAAAACGCTGTAATAGCCGAAAGCAAAACCTCAAATTGAGAGATTTTTATTTAGTACGAGACTAGACATGGTTTTCAGTTAGGTTATAACATTGGAATGAAACAAAACCCTGTAAAAAAATATACCTGGCTATTTTAATCACATCAAGAGGTTCTTGATACTGATGGCGTCGTTGATTCTTGAAGTGTTAATGAACAAGGGGTTGACGTAATTGTAATTTATAACTGTTGTAATCGCTTCCTTTAACCATAGTCAATATGTTCTATTAAATATTCTTATAATAAAAATAATGTAATTTTTTCAAAGAGGTGTTTTTTATACCAGCATTCAATTATTTCTTTTTACAGCATAATTGATGTGGTCGTGTTTTTTTTTTTACATTATAATTACATTTAAAATTTCTTTGTTGGTTGGTTTTTCATTCATAGTATAACATTTCTTCAAACAAAATGTTTATTATTTTCCCAGCTTTCGGGCCCATCATCAGGTTACACTGTAACCCTGATGATGGGCTGTTAGGCCCGAAAGCTTTGAAAAAAAATTGGTTGAAGAAACGTTTTACTATGAATTATAATTATACATTACATTATACGTTACATTATCAGTTATTAGAATTGCATTACATCATATTTACCTATTAACTAATATACATATCAGTGTCATATCAAAAAAATGATAATATTGATGCTCTTGAACGTAATCCCAAGACATGTTTACTTAAGAATGCGTATGACATTTCTTTCCCTTATAATTCATATTTTACTTTTATTTTACTGTACAGTTAATATTGCAAGAACGCTGTCCTAATTTTTGTAATTCAAAAGGAATTATTTACAAGACAAAAGAAGATCACTCAAGTTGAACTCTTTCTTTTGTTATCCATTCGTTACTAAATTGAAATGTTTTTTTTTTATAATGTGACAACATTCTTGCAATAGTAGATACTCTATAAGGTATGTTTCATATTGCAATTGCGGTATATTTTAGTCATTTATGACTACTATAGTTGGATAATATATCGT
The DNA here is from genome assembly GCA_949775045.1 of Metridium senile. NCBI lineage: Eukaryota > Metazoa > Cnidaria > Anthozoa > Actiniaria > Metridiidae > Metridium > Metridium senile. Next base: position 4,982,895 of record OX459106.1, read on the forward strand.
ATATATTGTTCTCGCATACAGCATGTTAAACGAGACAACTTTTAACGCAACATTTGCTGATAACAGGTTGTTACACGGGTCAACTTTTAGCACAACGTCGTTATGGCAACATCGGTTTAGTTACTTGTCTCTGCCCGACCACATTTGCAAATAACGATGGCGGTCGAATAGTGGGATCTTCGTCGCAATCCAAACTTTGTGGTGATGCTCTTATTGGTCGATAGTTTCCGCTTTTTGCATTGACATCGCACAAAATAGTTTTTTTTATGTGCTATCAATTTTAGTCGTTCAGCGTCATTTAGACGGTCTTCTTTGCCGGGCTGGTTGCTCTTCAGAGAACTGACAGCCACCATTTTGTGTTCTGAAGCGACCTCGTTTTCAAGTTGTTGACAGGCTTATGTTGCGCAGAAAATTGACGGCGAGCGGATCAACTTGCAACAAATTCGTCATATTTTGCTGCAGGTTTTTGATGGTCGTTCAAAACTCGCAACATGTTGCAACAACAAAAAATTGCTAATTGGGGGAGATTGGTTCATGATTCTAAAAATTGCAATAAAACGCACACGCAATATTTGAATGGATAGAACTGTATATATTTTTAAATTCAAGGCATTACAAAATCGTATTACTTTATGCAACCTCTCATTGATTATACTTTCTACAATATCTCTCTCACTATCCATTTTCATTCCATGCAGCTTTATGGGTTTTTTTTTATTCTATTCCACAAACAATATTCAGATTTAAAAGCTTCTATTATTGTCGTAGACTGTGTTACAGCCGGAATTTTTCTCTCGAAAGTCCGTCTGTGAATCAGCGCAACGAGCCGTGTTCTGGCCCCCAGCGAACTACACGATTATATATACTAGATGCTGATTGGCTTTCGATGATGCTCTTTCTTACACGAATTCGCATTGACCAATTCAATACTTCCGGTTATGTTGAATTGTCTAATAAGAGTTCGTGTAAGAAAGAGCATCATCGAAAGCCAATCAGCATCTAGTATATATAATCGTGTAGTTCGTTGGGGGCCAGAACACGGTTCGTTGCGCTGATTCACAGACGGACTTTCGAGAGAAAAATTCCGGCTGTAACACAGGTTATTATTATCGTTGTTCTCAATTCTTATTGTTTTTCATTATCTAAATCCATTGCCAAATCACTGTCATGAGCTTCCAAACTGTAAACAGGCCTAAGGAACAAATATATAAACATATGAGTTTAAATGCTTGTTTCTTTTGAAGAGGAAGAGCTGAGGTCTCAGGATTAAAGTATCTGGAATGCCCGTCGTATCTCTTAGGGGTAAACCTCAGCGTTTGGTTTCTTTTAAGATATTCAAATTAAAAATTAGAATGTTGACATTTCTTTACCCTGGATCGAAACAAGAGGGTTTCTTGATCTAGTATTTTTGCTGTAACCTTGAAAGTGTTTTCCTTTCCAAACTAGGATAGTAACTTACCCAATGTGGTGTTTATGCGTTGCCACAGTAACGTTCGTAGCAGCCAGGCGTTCTCGTGAGGTAAAATACATAGTAGTTTCCACAGTTGGTGATTAGTATGTGTGCTATCCTTTTTTTGCCATTTTTACAGCAGTTGTTGTTATAGCCGTTAAAGCACACTTGTCTTCTAAGTAAACGGTCTGTCCTCTAACAGTTGGGTAGCTACCAACAACCCTTCCTGCAGCGTGTGCACCACAACTGTTTGAAGGTACGCATCTTATAACAACAAACAAACTTATATAACATAAAATAAATAAACATGAAGTATAAACCGAAATTCACAAATCAACCATTGACAATTAAATATAAATGAATGTCCTAATGACATTGATCTCACCATATGTTACTTATGAGTAACGATTTTGAAACACGTTAAGTAGTAAAAAAGAGACTGAATAAGGATATAATATTACTCTTTTTTACTACTCTATATGTTACTTATATGATGCTTATGAGAGAAATAGTGCAACAGCCAGCGAGTAATACAATGAGAATTCTGAATTGTTGATATAAATATTTACTGTGATAGAATTAGTTTAGGTGATATAACTGATCACAGTTACTAATACAATACTAGTCATACCTGTTTGGGATGTAAGTTCCAGTCAATCCAACAAATCGGTACCATCCAACTGCGATTTTGTCGTCACAAAGTTTCGAGTTTCCTCGGCGACTTTGGCGACGAGTTATGTCATTGATGGTCCTGTAACCATTGCACCTAGATGGTGCCGTCATTCATTTCACTGTAAACATGACGCGCACTCAATCGCTTATATCTCGGTCAAAACAATAAACTATCATCCTGAAACTTTGTAAATATATATTTCTAACAGTTATTTATCAGAAAATCACATTTAAAACTTCATTCCACGTTTGAAAAAGAATTATCTCCGTAGGTGAAATCCAGGAATATCAATATATAACTTACATGGTCCGCCACCGCCACAGTGGCCACAGGTTTTTCTACAATAGACGTGACCAATGTTCTTGTTACAAGCGTTGTATGTGTATCTTACTTTACGGCAGCTTGGACGCGAAAGCTTGTCAAAACATGGTGCTAGAGTAACAAATAAACAAATCTGAATTAAATATAAAAAAATATGATGCTGTGTGATAAATATACTATTGGGTCTATTGATATTACAATTATACACCTCAAAAGTCTTTCTCGTTGCTTGATCAACAGGCAGCAAGCCAAATAAAACCGAAATGAAGGTGGTTTTGTAACGTATTGGCTTGCTTTCTAAATAATTCGAAATTACAAAAACATATTGTTTGTATTATCACGTGTTCAGGGCCGTAGCACGCAGCCCACCCACGTGTTTGCATGAATGAAGTTTATGCAGTATGTCGGGAGGGACACCTAGATGGTGGCGCCATTCATTTCACTGTAAACATGACGCGCACTCAATCGCTTATATCTCGGTCAAAACAATAAACTATCATCCTGAAACTTTGTAAATATATATTTCTATCAGTTATCTATCAGAAAATCACATTTAAAACTTCATTCCATGGTTGAAAAAGAATTATCTCCGTAGGTGAAAACCAAGAATATTAAAATATAACTTACACGGTCCGCCACAGTGGCCACAGGTTTTTCTACAATAGACGTGACCAATGTTCTTGTTACAAGCGTTGTATGTGTACCTCACTTTACGGCAGCTTGGACGCGAAAGCTTGTCAAAACATGGTGCTAGAGTAACAAATAAACAAATCTGAACTAGAAATATAAAAAATATGATGCTGTGTGATAAATAAACTATTGGGTCTATTGATATTACAATTATACACCTCAAAAGTCTTTCTCGTTGCTTGATCAACAGGCAGCAAGCCAATTTTAAAAAAACGAAATAAAGGTGGTTTTGTAACGTATTGGCTTGCTTTCTAAATAATTCGAAATTACAAAAACATATTGTTTGTATTATCACGTATTCAGGGCCGTAGCACGCAGCACCACCCCCCCCCCCCCCCCCCCCTCCCTCCCCAAAAATTATGATTTAAGTGCATTAAATGGTAGTTATTTTCAGGGCTATGTTCAGAAATCAATGGGTGCCCCCCCCCCCCCCCCTCCCCCCCCCCCCCCCCCCGCCGGCCCTGGCGTTTGTTAATATGTTATAGTCAAGTATATTTAATTCAAGTCAGCCAGCATTCATTTTGGTTATGGTTTGAGATAAGTGTACAAAAATGACTTACTGCAAACACTAACACAGAATAGTTTTACGACTGCGTGTCTACAGTAACCATATCTCTTGAAGATCAGGCAGCTTTGACGGCTCAGTTGAGGGTAACCTCGCTTTACTTGCTCAACTTCGTCTTTAAACTCTGAAATGAATAGATAGACAGTCAACGGAAAAATGAATGAAAAATTATTAGTTTATTTCAATAAATATATAAATAAACAAATGCTTAAAATAATGAATGTTTGAGTAAATGAAATAATATATGTAATTATATTGAATGTATCAGTATAATTGCAAGAACTTTGTCACAGATAGCGAAGAACTGAGAAATGATCAGCAAAAAAAATAAAAAATAAATACCCTACCTTCGGGAATATCTTCAACAGATTCCTCTTTTTGTTCTAAACGAGAGCAAATTATTAAAAATATTAATATATAATCATATCAAAGTCCGTATAGATATCTCTCCAACATTTGGATCTCTGGATTTGACTTCCTCATTGAGTGACACAATTTTCAACAAAGGCATATTATTTCTAATGATTTGTCTAATATTCCTTACCATTTGCAGTTGCTCCGTTCTCTAATTCTTCTTCTGCCAAACATGGCACTACCACCAAGGTAACAAGAAAGAGTGCTGCAATCAGATAAAGCTTCATGAATCCGTTTTTTTTTTTTTTTGTTCTTCAGCTTATAGATGCAGGATACACGATCAGGACGTATTCTCTATGCATGATCTGATCTAGATCTAATAACTAGCACATTTTCAATTGTAAATCTACTGACGTGTATTTTTAGATACACATTTCCATACTGAAAGTTCCACTTAAATGCATTTTTCTTCAAATGAGTGGTAGTCACTGAATTATATTGGAATGATACCAATCAATCGATAAATAGTATCTTATATCTTGCTCAGTATTCAAATTTTGGTTTAGGTTTAAATTAGTCTCTGACATTGTAATGGAACGCACTCTATATAATATTTTTTGCTATTTTAGCATAACGTTTGGTAACTATTGATTGCGTCGTTGATTTTTAAAATGCTGTTGACAAGTAGCTGACGTAAAGGTCAATGATCTCCTATATTCGCTGCATTTAGATGCGATATTTAGGTGTTCTTTCATATTGCAATTACGGTACTTTTTTAATCGTCTATGACTACTTGTTGAATAATGTATACCCCCTCCCCCCACCCCGAGACCAATTGTTACCTTAGGAATGGCTGCTAACACAAACTATTGGATGAAGGTTAATGACTAGGGTTAAAAAATGATTCACAAAATTACAATACGACACACACACAATATTTGAATCGATATAATTATTTATTTATATTTTAGGCATTACATAAATTTACATTTTTATTCAACATCTCATTGCAATTGATTATACTTTCTTCAATCTCTCTCTTATTTCTATTCCATGCAGCTTTATGTTTTTCATTCTTTTTCTTACGCTCACTAATGTTAGTTAACATTTGAAAAATATGCAGTTTTAAAAGCTTCTATTACAATTGTTATCCTTAGTCCTTATTGTTTTTCGTTATCAAAATTAAATCCATTTCCATATAAACGCCCAGGTCATGAGGTACCGTACAGTTAACAGTTCTGGAAACAAAAATATAGAAATATATGAGTTCATGCAGATGCTTGTTTCTAATGCTACATACATTGGAACTATATATATATATATATATATATATATATATATATATATATATATATATATATATATATATATATATATATATATATATATATATATATATATATATATATATATAGCATCTCTTTGGGGTAAACATGAGCGTTTTGTATCTTTTAGGGTATCAAAATTAAAATTTAGAATGTTGAATTGTATTCACCATGGAAGCCTTAAACCATGAGATTTACATACGCAAAAGCAAGTAGAGAAAAACCTCTGGTACCCATGGTAACATTACTTGGAATCTTTTTATTTATCACTTTTAACATTATTCGTTGTATGTATTGTGTAGCATCTCTTCGAGACTAGCAACCGCTCTTTTTAAAGGACACTCGCAATCTTTTTTAGGTGTTTTTTTTTTTTCACGACAAGAATTGAATGAAATAAATTCTTCAATTATTCGCTTCTTTTTGGTTGCCCATTAGTTTGTTTGCTGAAAGTTTGACAATGATTTTCTTTTCAAGTAAGAGTTACATACCGAGAATGTTCGGCTATAAGCCATATATATCCCGCGGGCCGCAGGCCCAAGGGATATATAGGCTTATAGCCGAACATTCGAGGTATGTAACTAATTTATTTCACACTTGAGAAGGTTTTCTCACACAAAAAAAACAATGATTTAATCCTATTCTAACAAAGGCACATGATTTGAGTTAAAGAACGGCTTTTCAAATCTCACTAATTAGTATCTACTGGGAGTCGTATTTGATAAAATGAATGATATGAATAGAAAATGTGCAGGGAACCGGCTCGGTGCATTTTTAAATCAAAATTTTATTGATAGAACACAATTGAAGGAGGTTATGCTATCTTAGTTTTCATTCCTTAATACAAAGACTAAAATAGTCAAACCATTGAAACTAATGAATAAAGTGGAATGCTGTTAATGATTTTTGTCACTAGAATACAACAGTTTTCTCGTGATTGAAGTTTATTGAAAGTTTTCATAACAAAATAGTTACTGACACAATCTAAACCATTTGGCTGAGATCTGACTCGACATTTTTCAATTATAACTAAGGTTTTCTGAAAAGAAAACAATGTATTATTTTCACTGATCGTATTCAAAAAAATAAAACGAATCCAAAAATATATCAATAATCTGCTCATAATTTAATGTTCATTGTCAGTGAATTCCCATGCATAAGGAAATATTAAACAATCACTTCTCAATTCTATTCAGAAGAACACTAACGAACTTGAATGCTAATGAACTTGATGACATTAAACGAGTTTTTGTTGTTAACTTTCCATCGGATGACTATGTAGTATAATGGCTTAAAGCGCGGATTCAGCAATGCAGAGGTTCTCGGTTCGAGTCCTGACATTGGTATTCAAAGACATTTTTTCTTCAAAAATCGCTATCTAGTAAAAATTTATAAGTCTAATGTTGCAATAAATAATAAATGCAAAGGTTATATCTAGATATAACCCTTGAATTGGTATAATGAGGGGTTTATATCGGAGATACATCCCTATGAATAACAAAGAAAACCGTGTCAAGTGTGAAATAAACTAGGTTAGTAACTTACCAAGTGTGGTGTTTATGCCTTGCCACAGTAACGGTAGTAGCTCGCACGTGGTCTCGTGAGGTAAAAGACATAGCAGTCCTCACAGTTGGTGATTTTGATGTGTACTTTCCACCATCTGGCATTATAGCAGCAGTTTCTGGACCAGATAAAGCACACTTGTCTGTCAAGGGTTTGTCCTCTAGCAGTTAGGTAGTTACCAACAACCCATCCTGCAGCGTGGGTACCACAACGGTTTGAAGGCATGCATCTAAGAAGCACAAAAAAATAATATAAACAAAATAATTAAAGATGTATATACGTAATTAATGCTAACAATTCATTAGCTAAGTAAACAGTAACCACACAATTTTGGGGTAATGGGGCATGGGATTTAAGCACTCCGTTTGCATGCCTGCAAGCATACTGGTCAGTTGCATGGCACCGAGAGGTCCTAATCCTCTCTATAAGGGTGATGATCCCTTAGCCGCTGGCTAAGAGAGGTCATAATCCTCTCTCTAAGTGCCCTAATCCCTTAGGCCAGGGGGTCATAATCCCCCAACTTATCCCCACAGTTCCCATGGCAACATAATTCTCCAACTTAATGGACCGAATACCATGAGTCTATGGGTCAAAGAGTGACCAGTATGGGAGCACTTAACCCTTACCCTTGCTTTATTAAACAAATATAAAATAGTTATTACTTATTTACGAAACTTTAAAGCTCATAAATGATATATCTAGCATCAAGCCATTGCTCAAGTTCATCAAAGTTCATGTCCCTACTGTTTATACAACAGATCTTGGCTAGTTAATATAACTGAAACAATATAGTAATTATGTACAAAAGCCCTACAGTATACGTGGTTTTCAATGACATATTATCAAGACAAAGGGAGGTTGGGTGGGGAATTTGTTTGTAGCCAGGTTGAACTAGAATGACTCATGTTAACCCAGGCTTTGATTACACGCACACAAATTGACAGGCATGGTAAGTAGGGCTGTAATTGGACTACGTAATTGGGTGCACGTGAATACATTGAGTATCTAAGTGACCTTTGTACATGTCTTTGTCTTGATAGTATTTCATAACAGATTGAACCTATTAAGCTAATGGTTGAATCATTAACTATAATTTATATTCTATAAATTGGCTTTAATGCTAACAACCCATTAGCTAAGTAAACAGTAACCACACAATTTTGGGGAAGTGGGGCATGGGAATTAAGCACTCTGTATGCATGCCTGCAAGCATACTGGTCAGTTGCATGGCACCAAGAGGTCCTAATCCTCTCTATAAGGGTGATGATCCCTTAGCCGGTGGCTAAGAGAGGTCATAATCCTCTCACTAAGGGCCCTAATCCCTTAGGCCAGGGGGTCATAATCCCCCAACTTATCCCCACAGTTCCCATGGCAACATAATTCTCCAACTTAATGGACCGAATACCATGAGTCTATGAGTCAAAGAGTGACCAGTATGGGAGCACTTAACCCCACAAATACACCAACACTAAAGGTGTATTCCCCATAGACGAAAAAAAAAATGTATAAAATACTATTCATAACTGAAACATCCTAGTAAATATGTACAAAACTAACAACGCTCTTTGTGGGATATATAGATAGGCCATATGATGTGTAGAAAACTGGTGCCATCTGTTCATGATAAATGTATTTATACATATAATATTATATATTTCGTGTCATATAGACGTTGAATAATTTGATTAATTGAGCAAACAAGTATGTCTTTGCATAGACTAAGGAGGCCGCTGCCCCATGCGCCAAGACAGAAAAACTTGCTTGTAAATTTTAAAACTGGTTTTACGTGACATAACTTAGATGCACAGTTGAGCAGACTACCTAAATATTAAGGTTAAATTATGCTAGGCAGCACGCCGGACACGAAAACCCACAAAAAAAAAAAAAAGGAGTGGGAACGTGTACCCCCAACCGTGCATTACTGCGTGCAACCTTTGGGAGATTAAGGGTCCTAAGAAAATTATATTAGGCAATGGCACATACAAGTTGTAGAGTCCTACAATGTTCTGATTGTAAAAGTAATGTCTCAGAACACACTTCCAAAGTTGAATCCATACTGTAATGTATTCCAGTGACTTCTAAATGCACTAGCCAGTGGTGACGATAGGCCAATTACGGGGATTCCATAAGTCTGCAGCAAAACAACTTGCAAAAGGTGGAACAGTCCAATTAGACCAATTGGAATTTAGTGAGGACCGACATATGTCTGAAAGAGAAGAAGCAAAACTTACCGCCAGCAAGGTATATATACACAAGCAAAGCATGATGTACTGGTTAAACCATCGCAATAGTCCTATATTTGATTATATATATATATACACACATACATACACACACATATACAAATATGTGTATATTAAATGTAACTAGATGCATAACTGCGTGAACTCGGGCTTATCTGAAAGCTTCAAAGTATAGCTTCACAGAGACGCTGAAGTCTTTCATAAACTTTAGATTGCCAAGTCATCGTTAAAAGTCCCAAATGAAATAACAGATAAAAAGCTAAAGAGTCATTGATTCTTATATTTGATAGTCACTTTTTAAATTAGTTAAAATAAAATGAAATTTATTTATTTGTTTGTTCATTTACTAATATGTGATTTATAAATGTCTATTTGTTTTAATTTCACATTTGTAGCTATTTACTTGTATTCAAAAAAGATTCTTAGTTATGAATCAAAACTTTAACAAATTTTTAATGTCTTTGAGCCAGTAAGATATTCTAACTTATAAAGACAATATGTAACTTACATACTAACATATTCAATTAATACCTTTGACTAGCATGTTTTGTGTGAGGTATATGTCAAAGTGACATTGTTTTTAAATAGCAGTTCGTCTCCTGTAGCATACTCGTACATGCATGTGAATGAAAACATATCGATTAGCTCTTAATTTTAGCTTAACTAGACGCTCTATGAGCGCTCACATCGAGCTCAGTTCCATCAGCTATTGCCGACTTCCATATTGTGTATCTGGGAATGGCACGTTCAAAATGTCTATACAACTTCAGCTTGTCAACTAGAAACGGTGCCTTATACACATTGTATTAATTTTATCATCTTAAGCCGCTTTTAAATGCGTAGACTGGGAAAAAAAGACAAAGCAAGCAGCTGATGGTGCTATAGCAAATCAGGCAATGTATCGGCACTTATTTGAAATCAGTCGGTTATTGATTCGTGATCTGAAACCCCCAGTTATGTTTAATGTCATGTAATAGTTGAAATGACAAAAAAAGAGGAAAATAATCAGCATATTATCAAGTACATGCATATGTACAAACTTCTTTTAAACACGTTATGAATCATCAGCCAATATCATTATAAAAATAATTAAAGATACGTAATTATTTGATATCGATAGTTACTGTTTTCCAAGATTGCCGTGTAGGAAACTGATGTTTAGAAGAAAATCTGGTTCTATTTACTATATATAAGTACTAACTAGTAGCTTACTGTTTATTCCATGACACTAATACAATGTTTTCTTTGGTGATAAAACATAGTACATATTAAAGTAAACATATTGCCACCTAAGCAGGTAATTTTTGACTCTGGGCTTCCTGTGGTGGGACAAAAGGTGGGGGAGGGGGTGAGGGAACGAGAATAATACTAACTGACAATACAAATACTTAGCATAGCGTGATCTAAATTTGTGTACTTTTATTGATACAACAACATCTTTATAATTGTTCACATTACAAAAATTGATTGTATTTTCCAGTATATGACAGTCATCAAGAATATTTGAAAAGTTTTGAACAATGTATACATTGAGTATTGAGTGCTTCGAGTGTGTACTAATAAACATGACGGCTTTCTTGTTCGACTCGTGTTCTTTGTATTTAAAGTCTCTTGCTTGTACAAATTCTTGACTTTGGGTGGATCTGATTTTAGCATTTATACAGCCAGTTTTCATGTCAGTTGTTATAGTATTGTTAGTTGTTTGTAGTGTAGACAAGAGTCATAATTTGGTCATAATTTTGAATTCTCACGGCTCGTGAGAACTTGTAAGAACTTTGTTATCAATGCTAGACATGCTAATAGATTCGTGAAATTACGCTAAACATTTTTTAGTGTGGTCCTACCACGAATCATATGCATTTGTATGTATCATCTGCGTGTTAGCCTTCTCCATTTAGCCTTCTTAGTCCTTATTACTTTGTTTGGTTGACGAAGTTCTTGTCCAATCTCGCATTACTAGTCGGCCAGCTTCACGTATTATGATTGTCGAAGTTCGAAGATAAGCGCTACATGGGCATTACAATAGATGTCAAAAAATAAGCGCTATGATTGGATGGAGATTGACGTCCGGCGCTATGATTGGATGCAAATTGACATTGACGATTGACGGTAGTACTTCCGGGGTTGACCGGAAGTCATTTTGGCGACCAAGAGAAGAACACTGTGCATTTTAAGACATCGAGCTTTTCGCTCGATGTAATTATCCGTCGATAGAGTCTGCTAGAGAGAGAGCACAGGGAGCCCGGCTTTTGGTTGCTTTTACGTAAGATAAAAAATCGCGTAGCTTTTTTGGGATTCCTGTGTTGAGATTAGCGCTACGCATATCGTGACCTTTGTAAACAGTTTACGTAATCTATGAAATCCGACCTCAGTAATGGGAGAGTCGTTGGCGTGTAATCAGATATCGGTAGTAACGCACTCGCATAGAGCACACTAAGAGAAAGAAGGGATGCAACTAATTCGAGTGCCCTTTTTAAAACCTCAACTAAACTAGTTCATGAGATTCATTTGTTTACAAAACTAGCACCAAATGATTACACGATAAATTAATCTAACATTATGAGGGATTATGGGCTTGAAATGATATTTTGAAACGAATAAAAACAGTGATTTCACAAAGCGCGTTTATCGTTTAATGATCGCCTCCAGTTGATAGAACCACCTCTGGTAAATGTCCATTATCAAACAATTAATGTTGACAGTTCTATGACAGTTTAAGCATCTCTCAGTTCGGGAATTGTAATAAATCCGTACTCATTTCTTACTCTATGAAGAGATATGTTGGGGGAAGCTTGTCGTGCAACCCAACTTCTATATCTACATTCGCCTCGTACTGGTTTTCTATGTCGCCTCTGTGATGAGTACTTTGTTTGTGCATTTTACATGTTTAGAGACTGGCATCGTGCCGTTATCAGATGATAAAAAGTTGTTTAAGAGCCTGAAATATAAAATTGAGAATCACCTTTGAGTCAAAATTTAATGCATAGCTTGACTATTCTGTAATAGCTGGATTAAAAACGAAGTTACCGTTGACAATTTTAAATATAAACGTTCGTTTGAAATACAGTCCATCCTGAAGAGCGTGACTGCTACACAGTGGGAACGTTTATTTTTCAATATTATAAATTCTAAAAATTCTCTTGTTGATAAATATTATCCTGCAAAGGTCTCAAGTCCAGTTAAAAACACTGCCTACATCGTTAAACGGTCGAGTAAACGGCTGCCGAAACTATGGAATTGGCCCCTGCTGATTAGCTGGTCCGATCAACTGGAGGCGATCATAACACGACAAACCCTCATAGTTGCATCCCTTTATCTCTTTAGTGTGTTTTAAGAGAGTGCGTTACTAAGTTCGTTACCACCGGATCTGATTACATGCCAACGACTGTCCCACTTATAGAGGTCTGACTTCATAGATTACCAGGTTAAAATGTTTAACAAGGGTCACAATATGTAGCGCTAATGTCCTAGGCACCACAGGAATCCCAAAAAGCTACGCGATTTTTTATCTTACGTAAAAGCAACCAAAAGCCTGTGGAGAGAGCAGATAACAACTTCCTTCTATATTCGGTGACTCTATTAAAGCTTGGTAAATTACATTTGTTTTTAGTAATACATTTTCTAAGCTTAAAAATATGACAATATAGCTTGGATGACTTCGGTATATATATATATATATATATATTGTGATACATACGTTTATAGACATACTGTTTCAGAGTTCGTAGAGCTATTTTGCTAGGTTCGCGATCACAGATACAACAATCTTTTTGTGTATTTAAGCTTCTATAAGATAGGCGGAGTTTTGAAAGTTCTCGCTAGAATGTTCACTAGTTTTGATCTCGATAATTGAATGTTCACTCGTAAATAGCTGATTTGATAAGTTAAAGCAATTGAAGAATGGTTCACGATAGAATTTTCACTCGTAAAGGTTCTCTCGTAATATTCACTCGTAATATATTGCTCGTAAAGTAATCTCTTCAGAAGTTTCAGGAACGCCGATCGTCCCCTAAAGAAAGCTCATCTTTGAATTCGTTCTGCATGCCCGCCATATTGAATTGTTGAACCGATTAAAACATGCGGTTTTGAATTACATGTGCGCATGCTCACACAGGTAGCCCGAAATTTTTTTCCTAGGCATGCGCAATGCGTGACGATTTCGATTTTCTGCAGAACGAAGAAAAAAAAACTACGACGACTACTAACGGTGCCCAACTTATACCTCGGGCCTTTCTTCGAAAGCCCGAGTAATTAAACGTTAAACCCCAAAATCTGCAATGAATAAATCGATAACAAGATAATCAATACAACAATTATTTGAGGCTTCAGTGCTACACCTTTTAATTGGGACAACATTTTTTTTTGTCATAATTGCCGCCTACTGATTATCTATTTAATAAGATACTGCATGCATTTTGCACAGAACAGCTAACATTTCCATGAATGTCTGTCTATATGACAGTTATTTCACATCACAATGCACAATATAATATTTATTTACTTGTAAAATTACTTATACTACAATAGCAATATATGCTTGGTATTCGAGACTCTTCACATCGGTGCAAATACTGCATGGGAGTATACCCAAGCCGGGAACAAATGTTGCCATAATGTTCCCTGAGCTGAACATAAGTCAATCAAGCAGAAACTTATTCAAATCCAAATTAATTTATTTGGGAAGCAAATCTTTTTTTCGGCTAATATTGACATTACTATTTTTGTAATATATTAAATAATAAGTATAATATTAATATCAAAATGTAAGTCTCTATTTAAAAGTATCTGCACCGCCTGTACCGCCTGCACCGCCTGCCTCGATAAGTTTTGCTACCTGCAGGCTGCAAACGTAAACTCAAATTTACAACATTTTAAATTTGTAAATAAATTGAAATTGAATTGAAATTGAAATTGATTAAGAACAGTTGGTAATTACACAGATTACTGCGGTTTTCGTATCTCTACGAACTCAGACATTCCTATAGCTGGCTGTGAAATATGTTTTTAACCGTGACTGCCGTCAATCAAAATTAATTAATCGATACCATTTAAATCCTTGATTGACGGCAGCGAAATACGTATTTTACAACAAGCTGTTGGAATGTCTGAGTTCGCAGAAAGTCGACAACCGCAGTAACGTTCACGGGGGAAGGTTAATGACCAGGGGTAAAATCATGGATCTCAAAATTGCAATAAGACACACACACAATATTTGAATGGATGAAATTGTTTATTTAAATTTAAGGCATTACAAAAACTTAGAATTACATTCAACATATTATTGATTATCTCTCTCTCAACCTCCATTTTTATGGCATGCTGCTTTATTTTCATTATTTTTCTTGTGCTCAGTAATCCTAGTCAACATTTCCAAAATGTTCACATTTAAAAGCTTCTATTATTATCAATATCCTTAATTGTTATGTTTTGTTTTATGTTTTGTCCGTTATCAAGATCCATTCCCAAATCATTGTCATGAGGTACCAACTGCAGACAGTCCTGTGAAAAAAAAATATAAATAAATAAATATATGAATATGAAATTATATAGATGTTCCTTTACATAAACGAAATAAAGCTATAATATAACAAATATCGGGTGCAAAACATTTTTTTCGCTTATATATTTTCGAAAGTGTTTTCCTTTCTAAACTATTTTAATAAATAGACCTAGACCTAGACCTAGACCTAGACACTTACCTATTGTGGTGTTTATGCATTGCCACAATAACGTCCATGGCAAATAGGTACTTTTGTGAGGTAAAAGACATAGAATCCTCCACAATTCGTGATTTTGATTTGGTTCCTCCACTTACAGCAGTTTCCCGCCCAGCTAAAGCACACAGTTCTGTTATATGTCTGTCCTCTACCACTTGGGTAGCTACCACTAACCCATCCTGTAGTGGAGGTACCACAACGATATGGTTTAACGCATCTAATAAGAACAAACAAATAAATATACTTAACAAACTCATTAATAATGGCCGACCATTTTGTCAAGTCAGATGTTCCTCTCTGGTCACGAGGCAGTTATTGTATACCACATAGTCTATGTTTGAAACGAGGAGACATTTGAGTGCGGCCCAGGAAGTTAATGATGCACAATAGAAGGACAATGCAAATGAACATGAAGCATTATAAAATTGCACAAGTGTCATTATATAATGCTTCATGTCCTTAATTCAGATATTACCCTCCCCTCGTATCTGCTAAACATCAGGCTTAGAAATATTTACTTTTAGGTAGCGATTTTTGGAGAAAAAAGTCTTTGAGTACCAATGCCATGATTTTAGCCGAGATCTTTTACATGGCTGTATCTGCACTCTCTAATCCATGATAGTACTGTCAACCGATGGAAAGTTTGCAACAACAACAAAAAAACACGTTTCATGTCAACAAGTTCGTTAGCATTAAAATTCGTTCATTCAGTTACTGTAGGTCAATTCCCAAATGCAAACAACCTTTTTTTGTTTTGTTTCATCGATATTGGACAAAATGGTCATGAATTACTAATGAGTTTTTTAAATCATTCAAAAAACTCGCAGCAGTTATTTTACCAGGTATAAAATCCCGTGGGCTTCGCCCTTGGGATTGTAAACCTGATAAAACATTCCTGCTCGTTTTTTTAAATAGTACGAATTAGGTAAGTTTTTTTAAAGTAACAAATCTAATCAGCGACAATTAGCGTCTCTCCGAGGGGAAAATATTAGTGTTTCAAGCTGGCCAGACCGGGATAGGGAGCTTTTTATGATTTCGTACATCGGAAAAGACGTGTTAACATTTGGTCAGCTATAAACCCGCTATACGTCACGCTTCAATTCGCCTAGTCTAAATGGTAGAAATAAGGCCACAAAATCGTGGTTTTCGATCTTTTCTCAAAATATCTGCCGAAAAGTAAAAAAAGTAGCCAAGGATACAGCTACCTCAATCTTTTGTTGACCTTATCAAATGATTTTGATCTACTTTCCGTTCAAAAAGTACACGTAATTTTGGCGGTTGAAAGTTAACGAACTGATCACTTTTACGAGAGAGATTGTGCAACTATTCTCATGTCAAGTTACAATATGGACTATATTTAAAATTAAATACACCCTTTCAAAAAAGTAGCCATGGATTCGAAAACAACATTCTTTTACGGACATTTTGATGTGTAATACAAGACTATGCGTGAAACAAAACCACCATCTCTTGGTCATTCTCTGTCTTTGAATGATATATATTATTTTGTCGCCGGTTATAAGTCGTCTGAGTATATATAATCATATTGTGCTGTGAAAGGCTTCTCTGGATGCTTAATTGTTTTTAAAAGCGGGTTTCTACTTGGAAATATTAAATGTTCAAAATCAGGGAGCTGTGTTTTCCGATGACATCGGAAACTGCACAAAAAAATGAAAAACTCCTTAAAACTCAGGCTAACAATTATGATTTTACACATACTTGTTTGGAATGATAGTTCCAGTATATCCAATAAAGCGGTACCACCCAAGAAGCTTGTTGTCACATTGTGATCCACGACCACGACTTTGGCGACGAGTTATATCGTTAATACTCGTATAATTGCTGCATTGTGGAGGCACTAGAAAGCAATAAAGTTTATTATCATATAAATATCGAGATTTATTAGTGAAAACAGATAATTCCCATACCAATTTGATTTATTTGTAATAACAGTTATTAGTACGTACTTGTGTATCGTTGCAATTTTTGGCATATATGTATTTTGTAATTTCCACGTATTTAGTAAGTGTTGTAATTTCATTTTTGATTTTTATGTTGTGGTCCAAATTGGAAACCAATCATTTTGTAATGTTTACTGAATTTGTCTACCCACCTTTAATAGAGTTTGTATTTATTTACATGTATGTATAATTAATATGTTTGTCTGCCCAAATCTCGCATCTCACATATATCGAATCCAGTGCAAATTCGTACCAAAGATATCGTATGCAATCTTGAAAACAATGCCATTACCATATATGGTATTATATTGAAGGTGAGAAGTAACAAAAGACTTTGATTGGCGAGTGAGATTTTTTTCTTTTTTAACACGTTGAGATTGCAACAGAACAATAGGCATATCTATAATACGTTACCAAAACCTATTGTTTGAATTCCTTTGCATTACATTCAGTTATGGACATGGGACATGTGAAGTTTGAACTGGGCCTAATGTTAAAATAATAACTTACATCCGTGGCGACAGTGGTTACAGGTTTTTCTACAATAGACGCGACCAACGTTGTGATTACATGCCCTGTATGTGTATTTCACTTTACGGCAGCTCAAAGACGAAAGCTTGTCAATACACGCTAGAGAAACAAACAAACAAACAAAACAAAATTGAATTTATTTTAAATCAATAAAATTAAATGATGCTGTAAAATAAATAAACACATTTTAAAGATACAATATGCAATATTCAATGAAGTAATTCATATTCAAATATGGGTGGTGTAATGTTTTTTTTTTTAATATTAATTATCTTTGTATTTATACTAACAAAATTATAATCCTCAGACTAAATTAAAATAGATAAATAATAACCTTGACATTTCCTCGGTTATTATTCTACGGTACTCATTTCGACTACATTCGGCAAACACTACATTCTTTCTACTTAATACCAAGTGTTATATTTTTATATTTGAGTCACGAACTATTGCAATTTTGAACAATATTTAATATAGCAAACTATATAAAAGATGACTTACTGCAAACATTAACACAGAATAGTTTAATGACTGCGTGTCTGCAGTAACCATATCTCTGTAGAATCAGGCAGCTTTGACGGCTCAATTGAGGGTAACCTCGCTTTACTTGCTCAACCTCGTCTTTAAACTCTGAAAAATAAATTAATTGATTGTTGGTGAATATATGATGAATAAATATAACAAAACAATTACCTTAAATCAATCAGCACTATAAAAACAAGCCCCTCAAATAGAAAGAGCAAAATTGGATGTGGATGACAGGATTAATGACGGTAATTTTACAATTTTTAAACGCGTTGGATAGCACGAGCTTGCAATCAAACAAATTTTCAAACTAATATTAAGAAACTTTTTGAACTCTCTGATTTAAACAATTTATCCGCTATTTTGTGTTTTAAGGAGGCTCGGCGCAATATTTTTTTATGGTGCACCTAGCCGCATTCAGACGGCTGTAACTTCTTTTTGAATCATCCGATTTGCTAGCCGTTTTTACTCGATATCAGGCATAGAATAAAGTTGTCAAAAATATAAAGTTGGTTTGAGTCAGCGTTTTGATTGTTACGTAGTGATGACGTCATGGAAATAGTTTATCGCTTATTTTCTCAAAAAAGTGATCTAAACTTTTAATGCGACATGCATCAATCGATAGTGTGGGTCAAGGCCCCCAACATATTGCAATATGAAAAAAATTAATGAGAGCGTTTTGGAAATATCAAGCGACGAATATTTTCCTAGAGAAAATATTACGATTTCCCGCGTGTCAAATTTATGCCCTCGAAATCAATACTTTGATTGTGAAGATTGAACTTTCTTTACTACAAGCTAGTAGGTATGGATTCAAACTCTGACTGTGGTTGTTATGGTTGAAATTGTGGTTATCATTTTGAGTTTGTGAATTTTTATACTTGTAGCTCAATGAGAAGGCTCACCGAGGCACGAGCTGTGCAGCCAACCATAACAGCACGCTGTAAGCAACCGTACGGAAATCAAACGTGAGGAAACAACAAACTATGGCGAGCGAGGGCATATGCATTCGTACTCATTTTTATTTGACTGCCTTAAAACCCTTCAATACACATGAAACTTAGGGGGATTATTTGTTAAAGGTACATCTTTTAATGACGTAATTTAAAAAAAAAATCGATCAACGATTTTTTGAATGCGACAATTTTTAGTATATCCTATCTGATCCGGCGACAAATGGAACTCATTGAGCTACAAGTATAAAAATTCACAAACTCAAAATGATAACCACAATTTCAACCATAACAACCACAGTCAGAGTTTAAATCCATACCTACTAGCTTGTAGTAAAAAAAGTTCAATCTTCACAATCAAAGTATTGATTTCGAGGGCATAAATTTGACACGCGGGAAATCGTAATATTTTCTCTAGGAAAATATTCGTCGCTTGATATTTCCAAAACGCTCTCATTAATTTTTTTCATATTGCAATATGTTGGGGGCCTTGACCCACACTATCGATTGATGCATGTCGCATTAAAAGTTTAGATCACTTTTTTGAGAAAATAAGCGATAAACTATTTCCATGACGTCATCACTACGTCACAACCAAAACGCTGACTCAAACCAACTTTATATTATTGACAACTTTATTCTATGCCTGATATCGTGTAAAAACGGCTAGCAAATCGGATGATTCAAAAAGAAGTTACAGCCGTCTGAATGCGGCTAGGTGCACCATAAAAATATTGCGCCGAGCCTCCTTAAGCTGAAAGGTTTTTCACGTCCAGTTCTACTATTAAGGTGCTCTTTCCATTTATGGGAATTATTTTTCGAAGCTATATAATTAAAGCGAGATAGGACCACGTGACCTCTTATTACAAGGCGCCTTATTGTATTGCATTGAATAATGAAATGATTGAAAAATGAATGAATGAATGAATGAACGAACGAATGAATGAATGAACGAATGACCGATTTAGTGATTGAATTAACGAGCCAGAGAATGAAATAGGAGCTACCTGCAAGAATATATATGAATAAATCAAACAATTAAAAATTACCTTCGGGGACGTCCTCATCAGATTCCTTCTTTTCTTCTAAAGAGAACAAAACATTCTAGATGTTACAGTCACACAAGCTCACTCGTTGACCCCTAGAGTCGATTAATCAAATCATTAGTCGATTATTCGTTTTATTTGTGCGAATTCGATTAACCATAGCAATATTCAAATTGCAAATTGCACTTGTCAATAGACCCTTTTAATAAGTCCCGAAGTGATGTGTTTTCCGCACCTGACGTCAAATTTATTATTTTCAATTCCTTTCATATTATACAAATTTCAAAATAATAAATTTGACGTCAAGCGCGGAAAACACAACACTTCGGGACTTATTAAAATGGTCTATAGGTAACGTTTTGTTTGCTGATTCACTTTATTTACCAATAAATCAGTAAATTAATAAATATAAATATATATATTTTTATTTTATCATTTATTTTTTATTTTAATCATTTAACAATACCCGCATCTTTTTATGCGCCCCGCACCTTTTTACCCGCACTTGCACCTTTTTACCCGCACCAGCATCTTTTTTTACCGCACCCGAACCTTTTTACGCGCACCGCACTATTGACCCACGACCGTCTACCCGCGACCAAAAGTCCATCTCCTGACCATCGGTTCCAGTGCATATCAACTGGTATTTGAAATAGAATCACAACTGCAGGTTAATGTTACTGTACCCTTCGCGGGGTCAAACTGGGTCTCTCAGGTTAAAAAATCACTAGCGCATCGAATTAATTTTTTCTCTCACATATTATACATCATTTTAAGGTAATTCGGAACACAGCCGTTGTACGTAAAATTCACATAATCTCGTTTTTTAGCTTTTATTATTTTCCGTTTTGAAAATAATGGAAACGTTATGCATTCACCAGACAAGAACATCAATTCTGCAAAAAAATCTCCTGAATTTAGACCCACGTTCACGAGAAATCATGTTTTTCTCGCGTTCAAATCTGCGTTGTCAGTTTTAGTGGCGATTTTTGGAACTACAATGCGTCACATAAATTAGTGTTTTGGGCAAGAATTACGAATTAAACTGGTCATAATTAGCTTTACATACATCGATTCTAGAGATGCCAGAGAACCAAAAAAATGTTCAAGTTTGTTTCGATGATCTTATAGGGAATTAGGTACCAGTCCGGCACGGACAAAAAAACAGGTTCGCGAAATAAAAATGTTAAAGGGTTTTCGTGCTATTACTCGGAAAAGAGCGTGGTGTCGCCCCATTTTTATGTTATAGTTGGATTTCCCTTATCAGAACTTTTCATTCCGTGAAATAGAAATGATATGGTTTTCGAGCGCAAAATGTAGTATTTTTCACATTTTGAGTTTATTTTTGCATAAAAATTCTCGACATGCACGTACTTTTCGCAGTAGTTTTTTGGCAAAAGGATTTTCTTGAGTAAAACATGGCTAATAATATGTTTGTTAGGAAAGTGCCTTTCTTTTGCAAATGCTTGTTAACAAGTTTGTTATAGGGAAAAATAGAATAAAAAGCGTTTTATGTTTCAAATTTCTGCAATTTTTGTCACAAAAAATGAACAAAATGGGCCCAAGTCTACCGCCCTTATCTCCAAAACGAGTTTGGTGATCCATTATTTTTATTTTAGTTTTAAACTTTACTTAGTTTGGTCCTTTCACATGAGAAGTTTCAAAAAGATGTAACGAAGGAATCCATGAAGTGAAAATGAGTTTGAGAACTCTCCGATTGACTGTGTTTAAAAGAGTAATGTAGCAACGTGTTTTATTGAATTGTCATCATTACTGCTTAAGGTTACTGTGAACCTTCGCGGGTACCTTTCGTTAAATTTTTTTTTCGCGTCGCGTTAAATAATATTTTATGACATTATACATCATTTTAAAGCTTAATAAACAACAACTACGTCTATGCAGTTTTTTCTGTAAAAAATTAATTTGTAGTGCGTACGCGTGAGAAAGACTCTAAGTGAAATCGGGTGTCTTTGTTTCAATGGATAACCTGGAAAAACTATCCATCTTTTGCTGAACTTTAATTTATAATGTTTGTCAGCATATAATGATCTCCGAGACCGTGTAAGCGTTTTTTAATATTTTACTTAGTTTAGAAGTTATTTAAAGTTAAGTAACGAAACGTAAATATTCAATGTGTAGTTAATATTCGACTTTATAAATAAAACACCACGCTATCAATCGATAAACGCTCATACGGTTTTAATTTTGATGAGTTGAGTAGTGTTTGCGCTAATTTCGAAGATTTTCAGACCTTAATTTTTTGCAGGTTATCTTTTTAAAGTTGACTAGTATGCGCAAAATTAAAAGCTAGAAATCGGGCTTTGAAAGTTTTGTAAACATTGACACCCACTTCATGTATCTGTCAGCGAGGTCACTTAAAGTTCACAAATCAACCAATAGAGATCGTGGTTTCTTGTTTTGTTTTGGTAATACTCTGCGGGACGTTTTTATAAATCAGATAACAAACGTTCATAAAATACTTTTAAGGGCACGAAGTGGTTAACATAGCGAAAAAAAATAAGAATAAATCAAATAGTAAAGCAAGTAAATCAAGAAACATGAAAAATTATGAAGAAATTTAGAAAAGTAACGCAACATGATATCTCATAAACGAACCAAGCAATAATAGGATTATAGGATTATAATGTCTCTTTTCAAGTTAAATTTGTTTCCCATAAAAACATAATAATATCTCTGGAAGTATGTAACATTATGATTTTTTTGTTTCAATAATCAAAAGTTTGTGTTATAAATGTCATAATCTTTAAATAAAATAAAAAATCAGCGAAATTTTTGGCTTAAAGGTTCACAGTAACATTAATATCAATCAACACATAGCTGATCGTGTGAGCGTTTATTGATATTTTATTTGGTTCAAAAATAAATTGGAGTTTAAGTCAAATAATTTGATTTTTAAGTGTAATTTGAAACTTTCTGTCATAAATCAAAAACTAAATAATATATCAAAAAACGCTCACACGATCTGATAACCAGTTATGTGTTGATTGATATTATGCCGAAATATTGACAATAATGTAAAACGCGTTGTTACATTACTCTTTCAGACGCAGTCAATCGGAGATACCAACTTTTGAACTCGGAGCTCTCAAACTTGACAAAGATCAACATTATTATGAAAACTAAAAATTCGTATTTTATGGCTATTCAGCTTTAAAATGATTTATACTATGTGGAGGTAATATCTAATCCAAAGCGCTAGTGATTTTTTTAACAGAGAGACCCAGTTTGACCCCGCAAAGGGTTACAGTAACCTTAATACAAGTGCTAGAGCACATATGACGAGCATTTAGCCAAGCATCATTTAAACATGTACAAATTAGGTATTTTCCGATATCGAAGCTCCCAGTTTAATGTTTTCTTACAACATAAAGTAGCATTAGGTTTTCTGCTTTTGAGCTTTATGCTGACGACTTACTTCTCTACTTTGCAAGTGAAAATGTCAGAGATATTGAGCAATATCTATCTACTGATTTGCAAAGTGTCTGCGATTGGCTTAGCTCAAATTATCTGATACTTAATGCTAAAAAGACAAATTTCATGATTATAGGAACCCACCAGCGCCTTTCTAGGGTTGATGAAGAATTTTCAATTGCAATAAATAGCAATAAACTAGATCGAGTAACAAAGTTTAAATACCTGGGAGTAGTATTAGATAAAACTCTCTCATGGAAAGCGCATATTCATTATATAGGGAAAAAGATATCATCCAGGCTAGGGATGTTGCGTAGAGCGCGCAAAGTCCTGCCTAGATCTGCCTGTATAACTTTGTATAATGATATGATACTGCCACTTTTCGACTACTGCTCGTGTGTCTGGGATGGCTGCGGGGTAATGTCAAAGACATACCTTGAAAAATTAAATAGGCGTGCGGCATCCATAATATCAAATAGAGTAGTTGAGCCAGAAGAGATCCACTCAATCCTCGGCTGGCCAAACCTGTAGTCTCGTCGAGATTACCAAAAATGCATACTAGTCTTTAAAGCCATAAATGGGCTAGCACCGACCTACCTACTGAGTGATTTTAAGCGTAGCTCGAATATAAATCATTACAACACAAGATATCGAAATTTACTCCGCCTACCAAAGGTCAAAACATCTAAATTTCAAAAAAGCTTCAAGTATAATGGTGCTGCAACTTATAACACTTTGCCCCTTAATATTATACAACAAATGAAAAATCTGCAAAATTTAAAAATTTCTTGCAAACGGCATTTCAAACGCACTTAGTTGTGATCTTTTATCATTATCATAACTTAACAGCCAACTCTGTTTTGTATCTTATTTATTTAATGTATTTATTATTTCTTTAACAGGGCTCTATTTAAACTAGCTATGCTAAACTAGATACCCTGGATAAATATTGATTAAAAAAAAAAAAAAAACATAAATATAACCTAATTTGATATTATTAGCAACAGCAACAACCGATATGAAAACAACTGTACAGAAGCACACTCAAAAATAGAATATAATGATAATAATGTATCAAAACATTAAGCAGTGCCCATGTAATTTCCATATAATTTTCACATGGCGTTACAAAGATATACAAGAGATTTTCGAATTGAATTCAGGCTAATATACAAATTAGGTAATACCTAATAGCAGAGCTCCCAGTTTAATTTGTCTTTACAACATCAATATGTGCATGTAATTAAGCATTAGAAGATATTTTCCGTGTTTCTATTCTCTGTTAGAAACACGCGGGATTGTTGGGAGAACACGAGAAAGATTTTGAATCACGAGCTGAAAGCGAGTGATTCAAAATCTTTTCGAGTGTTCTCCCAACAATCCCAAGTGTTACTAACAGAGAATAGAAACACGGAAAATATCTTCCATCGCCAACTATTCCGGACTTCCCGCCAGTCATTGAGGCCAGCGGATACCATGCGTAAAATAGAAAGTAAACACCGATTCGGGAATCCAAGATAGAATCAAAATCGATTGTACAAAACTAAGTTAAATACGATTCTTTAAGTCAATTTAACAACAAAGGATATTGAAGCAACTATCAAACCGTAATTCTGAAACATTTGTGGAGTTCAATGTTATAAAATTGGTCATTTACAAGCGAAAAAACAAAGACATTTCGACGATTTAAGAAAGCCACAGGGAGCCCAAGCTCGCTCAGGCCCGCACTCGATGAAACCCAACTTTCTTGCTACGGTTTGCCTTTTCTTTAAAAGCTATCCCATTAAACTCTATTGTAAATAAGAGCTGGGAAAACTAGCTTCATTTTGGTATCAAACATGTCTTAGTTTGCGAAGAATTTTCAAAGTTATCGCATCACAAAGTACCTCTACTTGAAGGAAGGATTGCAAGTATATGGCGTCTTACGAACGTCAATTCAATTTGGAACTTTTTCAAAGTTAAAAAGGAACGATAAAACCTCGTTCGATCGACGACAAATTACACACAAGCAATGTATGATGTATTTAATTTATGGAACAGCCACGGTAAATGAGGTAACAAGCTTTGATTTTGAAAAATGATGCTATGAATATCACACTTTTCGTGTTTTTTCTTGCAACTTTACAATCTGAAAATTCCTGAATACAGAGCATGTATGGGAAGAAAACAGAAAACCGTCAACTATCGAAAGGAAAGGTTTATATTCAATTAATAAATATTTGTTTGGTAAAAATCAAATGCTTTAATGTCATATAATATATTTCCAGTTAGGTAAATTGACAAATCCTTACCGAGAAGTTTATAATTCGAAAATAACTTTGATCCTCTATACAATTCCTTGTAAAATCTGATAAAATTATCTACCGCTTTTATGTTGCACCGCTGACCTTGTGAGTGGGCGCATGGCCGGAATAGTTGGCGAAATGTAATGCTTTTATAAAATAACAACAACAGATAATAATAAATTGCATTTAATGCGCTTGATCACACAACAAATTCTCCTAACGTTGTCAAATGAAGCAATCGACCAATCAAAATGCGTCATACATTTCTAGACGTACCAGGCGAGTTTCAAACTTTAGTTGTCAAAAATAATTTTATTGCGATGAAAAAATCGACTTTATTCTTCACAAAATCTCAATATAAAGACCACAACAAACGATGATCAAGTTTACATGGATTTAAAAGTGGATTTCAGAGTTCATCTACATTAGAAAAGTCTAAAATCTAGCTGAAATCGTGAGCAAAAACTCTTCAACTTCACTGAAACGCTGCTTTGCTCAAAGCCGTGTGTTCACGCTTCACTTTGTCTATCTTGCAAGTCGATAAAATTCTGCCTATTTTGCTTCTGAAGTCAAAACTCTGACTCTGAAGCTCTGAGTGACCGTTTGAGCTGCATGTAAGGTTTCAAGAAGAATAACAGGAGAGTTTAAGCAAAAGAATGCTTGACGAACGACTTTACCGAGAACTGAATCAAGACGAAGGAAAACTTTCTCTGTTTTGATGTACATGTAAGTTATAAAGCTTATAGCTTTTGCTGAAGTATATTTTGTCTACTATTGTGCAAATTCAATGACATCAAAATGATTTTTTGCATTTACTTTGTACTTATTTAGTAATTAAAAGTGCTTTTACGGTAGACAAAGTAGTGTTGTGATCTTCTTGTCGCGATTTGAATTACTTTGAGAGTTGCAGTGAACTCAGAATTATTTTTTTAAAAAGCTTTTGAAAATGTGTTAGAGACTTTTCAGTTCGTGACTTTTTAAGTGGCATATATCCATGAAAGTGGTGAAGGTCGTCGAAGAAATTGACACAAAAGTTTTGATTTTCTTCATTAGACGACACGATTTTGTATTTTTACGGATAAATCCAGCGACACTCCGCTTGAAACCCGTGTTTCTATGCTCTCATAGAAACACGGTTTTTTTCACGTTTCAGCCAATGAGAGCGCGCGTTATATATTAGTTATTTTATAAATAGTTTTTGTGCACTGGTCATAAAAGCTGTACATTATGACGTAGGCGTATTTGTTCGAAATATTAATCTGGGATATATATTTTTTCGATTATAAGTCAACTATAATTTTTAAGCTTTTTGCTAAAGATTATGAAAAAAATACTTTTTATGCCTAACGAATTGTTGACTAAATATCCATCCCAAACAATTTTTATTTTTAAAAAATAAACTTAAAAAAAATCGATATCACTATAGCGTTTCTAGCGGAAAAAAGGGTTTTTTTCACGCGTTTCTGAAAGATTAATTTTTAGATTTCATTTGTGACAAACGTGACTTTGTGTCACGACACGCTAACGTGACAAGTTCTATTTTTGGCGCGTTTGCCAATGCCAAAGCACCTTTTTGTTTCAAATTTGCTTCAAAGACAAGACAAAACGCTGAGAAAAATCAAGATTTTGAGCTTCAAATTGACAAAAACATTATTTGAACTAGACCTCAATAGGATGGTAAAAAAGGATATTTTAAAACATTTATTTGTAAAAAAAAAAACTTTGGTAAAACATCATTTTGTTCTGTAAACAAAACGACTTTGAAGTAAAAACTACTAAAAAAAGCTCGTTTAGTAAGCATAAAATAGTCAATATTGCTAAATAAACAGAAGTTATTCAACCAATTTTAAATTATGTTTGTATTTCAATTCATCTTTGATGTTTTCCGTTGATGAGGTTTAAAAAATACATAAATAAAGACCTTTTTCAATCGACCAAAGGCCACGAAAAGTACAATTTACACATGCACAAAAATCGTTTCATGTACGGTTTTTATCTCAAAAAGTAAATAAAATGGAGATAAACCTTCTCTCTTTTCTTTCTATAATAAGTCAATATTGCTAAATAAACAGAAATTATTCAACCAATTTTAAATTATGTTTGTATTTCAATTCATCTTTGATGTTTTCCGTTTATGAGGTTTAAAAAGAACATAAAGGCCACGAAAAGTACAATTTACACATGCACAAACATCGTTTCATGTACGGTTTTTATCTCAAAAAGTAAATAAAATGGAGATAAACCTTTAATCTTTTCTTTCTATAATAAAACAGAGAACGGAATTTTCCTTTTTGAGGCTTAATTATTGCAAGTTTTAAGGTGTTTTTTTTTTCACGCTCGTTATATCAAACAGTTTTTTTTTGTCTCTCAAAAACTTGAAACAAATATTAATCTTGAACTTACTTTATCGTTGATTATTTTCTTGAGGTTTTCTTCTCTTCAATGACATTGATCATAATTTGCCGAATAAATGTATGTACTTGAATTTTGATGGATTAAACAATGTTCAACTGCTAAGCTTGAAAATCCTTCAATAAACTGTGCGATTTGAACTGTGCGAAACGAAACGATTTGAAGACAGTTTTCATAACATACAAGATCAGCGCTTCTTTATTAATTTTTTTGAATTGCTGTAGTCTTTAGATCTATTCTTCCGCGAAGGTATCTACTAAGCTCTGCTATTAGCAAGTACTATTTTGTCGATAAAAGAACAACTTTGCTTTGTTGATCTAGTGCTATTTAGCGCGCGCGTCACTTTCGTTCCCGCCGAAATGTAACAGCCAATCAGAATCGCGATGGCCACGGACGGACGGACGGACGGACGGACGGACGGACGGACGGACGGACGGACAACATGGGCTTTCTGTGTCGGTCGACGAAAAATCAACTAGATGGGTTACCATTTTTTCTAAAGTATGGTGCTTCGCTGGCGCGGACCTTCGGCCCGCGCGGAGCTTCGCTATAACTAAAGAACAGGCTTGAAGTTTTAAAAACACTCACCGCCTTCTGCAGGCTTCTCTTCTGGCAAGTCAGCAACTGAAACGGAAATTGTTACAGATGTTAAAAAAATTAAATAATATTGAAGAAGAAAAGATGAAGAACAAATGGAAAGCGAAGTGTTAGAAATGAAGTGAAAGAAGAATATGGGTACATAAAATAAAGACAAGAAACAAGTTAACACAACAGTTGGCTAATAAACTGAAATTAGAACTAGCAAAAATAAATAGATCAAATCGAAGTTGACACAATGTTGACATTTACAAATACTATAAATAAAAGAACTACAGCAATAATACGTTCAAGAACAACAACATAAGAGTAAGGGCAGCAAGAAAACTACCGAGGAAAGTAGAAGAAGAAGAAGATTGAAGAAGAAGAAGAAAAAGAAGAAGAAGAAGAAGAAGAAGAAGAAGAAGAAGAAGTAGAAGAAGTAGAAGAAGAAGAAGAAAAAGAACATGCGCAAGCGCACCTTTTACCCGCGACCGTCGAAACGCAAATTGTTGCAGATGTTAAAAAATTATTAAAAAATATTGAAGGAATAAAAGATGAAGAAGTACGGGAAAGCGAAGTGTAAGAAGTGTAAGAACAAGAAGCACAAGAAGATCAAGAACAAATAAAGGACAAGAAGGACAAGAAGAACAAGAAAAACAAATAAAGAACAAGAAGGACAAGAATTCGAAGCTAGTACAAGAAGAATAAGAAGAACAAGAAGAACAGCATGACTAGACATGCATGTGTTAGTTGTTTAAGACAGGTTGTAGAGCTTTAGCTTGACACTAAAAAAATGCACCCAGTCTAGTTAATTGAGTAAGTTGTCTAATTCTCCTTACCATTTGCAGTCTCTGCGTTCTGTATTTCTTCTTTTGCCAAACATGGAACTACAACCAAGGTAGCAAGAAAGAGTGCTGCAATCAGATAAAGCTTCATGGTGTCGTCTCTTCGATCCTCAGCTTAGATGCAGGTTACACGATCTGCACCTATATTTATATGATCTAATTAGCATATTGTTTATCAAAATCAGTTCATAGGTATTTTATTTTTAGAAATAAAGTACACTTCACAAGTACAGTTCCATTTCAAATTTTCCTCTTTCCACTGAATCGTAGATAAAATTGATATTTTTAGAAATTACTTAAAAAGGATAGCAAACCATTTTACAGGCTGTTGATTATTAAAAGTGGTGCTTTTATATCATGCAGGACTCATTACAGCTCTAAAATATTCAAATAGTATCAAAAACACTTTAATAACTAACTATATTCTACCAATAATTGTATAATTATATTTATGTCAATAAATGTCCTCTTAATTTCTCATTAAATGTCAATTAAATGTAAGCAGTTTTATTCACTTCTTCTTTCGCTTATGCATTCTTCCGATCACTATATTTATTCCCTTTCGTATTCTTTCATTTATTTTTTGATACCTTTTACATTCATTTGCATATTCATTGTATTTCATTTCTTCAAACTGCTTCAAAATTTCAATCACACATCCTGATATTTTTTTCTTAAACGTGCTAAAACTGATTGTCATTGTTCATTTTATAGCTCACTGAACCGTACTCTTTGATGGTAGCACTCTAATGTTCAACGACGCCAAAAACATCCAAAGCACATTCCAGCACGAACGCAATTGGAAAACAATTATTCCTAAATTGTTATATCTATTGCAGTTTATTTTGTTTATTGGTATTAGTTTTATTGTATATTAGTGATTAATTCAAGTCTTATGTAGAGTTGTAATGTTATCATTAAATAGATACTATATGCTTCCTAATTGAGGACAAAGTCTATTTTGAGCAACTTCCTTTTAGAGCTCCACTTGGATACACATCTTTCAAAACTTAATTTAGCCGAAACTCTAACTACACTAAAGGATTCTAACAGAGGTATATGAAAACTAAGTTTGTTTTCTGATTTTCCCAAATGGAGGTTTTATATTTTTAAGAATATTTGGTAGTGTCACTCAATGACGTCATACACTTAACCGAGACATTATGCTGCATTGATTTCTTTGTAATTTACTATTAAACTATCTTAAAGTAATTGTTCTACAATAATAGAAGTTGTTCATAAAATAAATCCCTGGCGTTAATTAACAACGTAAGAAATCTCCTTCGTACAAGAGTATATTGTAAAATAAATAGAAAACTTGTTTTCTGTACTGTATGCAGTTATAAAGCTCTTATGAATTATCAGAAAACTCAACAAGTATAGTATTAAGTTCTCTTAATAATTCTCACGTGTTCTGAGTTCAAATTTTCCTCTTTCCACTGAATTGTAGATAAAATTGATATTTTTAGATATTACTTAAAATGATAGCAAACCATTTTACAGGCTGTTGATTATGAAAAGTGGTGCTTTTATATCACGCAGGACACACCACAGCACTAAAATAATCAAATAGAGTCAATAATTTATTATTATTTAATAATATTTAATTTCTCATTAAATATCAATTAAATGTATCAAGTTTTATTCATTTCCTCTTTCGCTTATGACTTCTTTCGATCAATATATTTATTCCATTTCGCATCCATTCATTTTTTTCAATTCCTTTTACATTATTTTACATGTTCATTGTCATGTTTCATTTCTTCAAATTGCTTCAAAATTTCAACTATACATCCTGATATCTTATTTAGCTTAAACGCGCTTCAACTGATTATCAAAGTTCATTTTATAACTCACTGAACCGTAGTCTTTGATGGTAGCACTTTAATGTTCAACGACGCCAAAAACGTTCAAAGCACATTCCAACACGAATGCAATTTGTAAATAATTATTCTTAAATTGTTATATCTATTGCAGTTTATTTTGTTTATTGGTATTAGTTTTATTGTACATTAGTGATTAATTCAAGTCTTACGTCGAGTTGTAATGTAATCATTAAATAGATACTATATACTTCTTAATTGAGGACAAAGTCTATTTTGAGCAACCTCCTTTTAGAGCTCCACTTGGATACACATCTTTCAAAACTTAATTTTGCTGAAACTCTAACTACATTAAAGGATTCCTTATACAGAGTTATATGAAAACTAGAAAGTTTGTTTTCTGATTTTTCCAAATGGAAGTTTTATATTTTTAAGAATATTTGGTAGTGTCACTCAATGACGTCATACACTTAACCGAGACATTATGCTGCATTGATTTCTTTGTAATTTACTATTAAACTATCTTAAAGTAATTGTTCTACAATAAAAGAAGTGGTCCATATAATAAATCCCTTGGCGTAAATTAACAACGTAAGAAATCTCCCCCTTACAAAAGTATATTGTAAAAGAAATAGAAAACTTGTTTTCTGTGCTGTATGCTGTTTTAATATTCAAACTTCATGCACAGTTGTTTACAAATTAGAAAGAGAAAAACACAGCATTTTTGAACAGCTATATTGAGGTATGTTAAAGTTATTTTACATTCATGTTGGGCTGAAAAGGATTTCGTTTGCTTAGTTTCTTGTAAGGTTTTAGAAATATACTTACATTTCCTTACTTTTTGCTCGTTAACATGTCTGTCAAAACCAACGCTCGCGCTTAATCTAGCATTTGAAACTCTCTCTTCGCCGGCTGTTTTTGATTGTTTATCGCATTTCGTAATCGTCTATTCAATGCTGTACACTCAGTTTGAATATTAAAAGGGTTTAATTAGTTAAGTGAGAACCATGGGGTATTTAGTAACTTTTATAGTCGTTTTTATTTAACTTTTTGTTGTTTTTCAATTTTAATTATTTCCATGTATCGATACATTTTTATATCTCTGAACAATATGAAATTTAGTAACTTTGTTTATATTTATATTTATTTTCCTTTTTAAAACATTTTTATGAATTATATAGATTTAGCTTAGATTTCATTCCATATATGTATATATAATTTTATCAACCATATTTTTTTTCTTCTAAAATTGTAAAGCGGTGTTGAGCTTTTGTAATTGTCGCTATATAAAATAAAGTTATTATTATTATTATTATTAGAGACTTCTAGTTCGTGATTTACCTTCAAATACACGCACTTGCTGGCTGTAGAATGAACTTGAAATCTTCATACAGCACTCGGCTATCACCTCGTGCTGTATTTGATTTCTCGTTCATTCTACAGCCAGCGCGTGCGTGTATTTGCCGGTAAAGCACTCACATCAGTCTCTAACCCATATATAAAGCACTTATTAGAAACCTCAACAAGTATTAAGTTATCTTAATAATTCTCACGTATTCTGAGTTCAATTTTTCGTCTTTCCACTGAATCGTAGATAAAATTGATATTTTAGATATTACTTTAAATGATAGCAAACCATTTTACAGGCTGTTGATTATGAAAAGTGGTGCTTTTATTTATTGCAGGACAAAATATTGAATTCGTCATTAAATATCAATTAATTTTATCAAGTTTTATTCACTTCCTATTTCGCTTATGCATTCTTTCGATCAATATATTCATTGATATTTCAAAATGCAATTATACATCCTGATATTTTATATTTCTTAAACGCGCTCAAACTGATTGTCATAAATTGTTCATTTTATAGCTCACTGAGCCGTAATCTTTGATGGTAGCACTTTAATGTTCAACGACGCCAAAAACGTTCAAAGCACATTCCAACACGAATGCAATTTGAAAACAATTATTCCTTAATGGTTATATCTATTGCTGTTTATGTTTTATTGCATATTAGTGATTAATTTAAGTCTTTTAAAAGGTGACTCCAACATAATTGGAAGCGTATTTGATACATTTTTTAACTCGCTCGTATCGCGTCAAAACCCCACCAATGAATCTGAATTTTACATATGTGTTACTTCAAGTATTTAGGTTTCTAACAGATAATTCGAAATTTTAGTTAATATTTATATTTTTGTTATATTATTTTTTAAATGTTAGATTTCTTAATATTTTTTCGCGTATTAAAAATAAACGGGGAATCTATGAATTTAAAAGTTTTGATATTTTCATAGCGCTTTTGTTGTTCTAGCAAACAATTAATAACTCAGTTCCTTTTATAGGTATAGCTTTGAAATTAAAGCTGTATATTACTGAAATAATGTTTATTCTTATGTTAAAAAATTGGGGGAATCAGTTAAGTATTTGTGAAATTTTTAACGCATGTTTATCAATGTTTACAAATTAAAGGTTTTATGGTCGATTTTTAAATGAGTCTTGTAACTTTACTCCCGCTCTATAAATTTTCTTCAAACTTGATACACTGCAAGATGATTATCCATTTATTATGAATCTGAAGTTTCATAAAAATCGATAGATTATTTTCCGAGCTAGAGCGCAATATTTGGAAATATCATTGTTAGAAAATCGGCTTGTAACTGCAAACGCGGCTTTGAAATAAAATTTTGAATTATCTGTTAGAAACCTAAATACTTGAAGTAACACATATGTAAAATTCAGATTCATTGGTGGGGTTTTGACGCGATACGAGCGAGTTAAAAAATGTATCAAATACGCTTCCAATTATGTTGGAGTCACCTTAAGTAGAGTTGTAATGTTATCATTTAATAGATTCTATATACTTCCTAATTGAGAACAAGGTCTATTTTGAGCAACTTCCTTTTAGAGCTTCACTTGGATACACATATTTAAAAACTTAATTTATCTGCATGGGTAGCAGCTCGGTTTAACTTCTGTTTAATTCGATAGTTTTACCGTAACAACGGGCATAGCAGCTAACTACAACTTATCATCAGAAGATAGGTCACATTTGTTATGACATTAATAATTGTTAAATTTAGATTTGCTCAAGTTAAACCTCTCAGTGTGGTTAGAGCCAATATCATAAACGGAAAACCACTAAATTAGCATAAAGAATCGAAATAGATGTTATATCTCATTATTCCTGTACAAAGCCCAATAACTGGTATTACAATATCATATACGGAAAATCACTGGATTAACGAGAAGGAAAATATGTTATTCCGTATTAACCCTGATAAAAACGTGATTGAAAACATTGCAACATGCAACAGATTTATCATAATATTTGTGAACATAATTCCTTTATTAGAGCGTTTACGTAGAACCCACTTTTAACATGCAAATGAGCATATGTGTAAAATAACATTTTAGTAAGTGTGCTTCCTGCAAAGTGCTTCAGTCGCGATTTCGGATTTTAAAAATAATAAAAATATATCAGATGACAAGGAAAACATTTATAGACGTGCTCGAAACCACGTTTATTAATGATTTTCACAGTGGCTTGTGGCTCATGCAAGGGAAAAAAATGAAAGCAAATGACTTCAAGCACACCTCATTAGCAATCAATTTTACACATATCCTTATGTGCATATATGCTACAAAAATAAGATCTAATAGCTCGATTTCACATACAGCATTTTTACTTGATAGTTAGTACAACAACATGCTAATGAGCTTTTTTCATGGTAAAATTCAAAAAAGTATCAAAACTGGCAGCAAAAGCATGGCTCACACTAAAGCGACATCAGTAACATACGCACACTCGACTAGGTGCGAGAAAAGACTAATGTGCAAAGTCCAACTGAGTCTGTGTATATTGCTTATGCATTTTCAAAAATTGTTGTCGCGCAATCAAAGCTACAGTCCACACTTTGAAACCTGCAAACGATGTCGGTATTATATGAACACAAAATTTGATTTAATACTTGTTTTTTAAAGAAATGTTTCTTTCATCATCTATACCACTGCAACAACATCAACACGTACTATCAAAAATTAAAATATATTATTAATAAATTGATAGCAAGAGAAGAAATATCGACGTGTCTTACATGCTTCAGAGTGTGGACTGTATCATTGATTGCGACAACGATTTTTGAAATAGGTGTATATACCGGTAGTGTGAACCAGGCTAAAGTACTAGTACCGCTGGCTTATTATAAACATTTAAACAAGCTTTCATCATATATCAGATATAACGTAAAATCGAAATATTTCGGTGTGAGCTAACTTTGAATACATTTTGTATGCCCCAGCACAAAGCTCATCAGTATGTGATTTTACTCATTACTTTTAGTATGTTAAAATGCGTTATGTGAAATATGTTACTGCGATATCTGATCAATTTGGATATTTTTTACTTGGTGAAATACTGGCCGTTTTATTTAGGTTAAAACATTGGAATGAAACAATTCCCTGTAAAGAAATATACCTGGCTATTTTAATCACATCAAAAGGTTCTTGATACTGATGTCGTCGTTGATTTTGGAAGTGTAAATGAACAAGGGGTTGACGTAAGTGTAATTTATAACTATTGTGATCACTTCCTTTAACCATAGTCAATAGAGTTTATTATAAAGATAGACAATTAGATATTTGAGATAGGAGGAAGGTGTTGGGCATTTTCTTTGTGCATGATACATGTTTAATTTGCCTTTGATGCTGTGCAATTTATTTTTTTGTTCAGCCTTGCACGATATATTTCCTTCAGGAGTTTTTGTAATGCTCGATATTTTTTCATGTTAATAAATTGTTGATACATTTTTGATAAGGTGTGGATTCCAAGGCGCAAAGCTCTTAGCATGTTTTTTTACTCACTAGTATGTGAACATGCGTAATGCCGGTCTGTGGCAAATGACTTACTTGTACTCAGGGCCTCACGCGCGTTTATAAAATTTTGGGAAGGAGGGAGGGGTGTGCTGTGGTTTTTCGCGCGAATTTTATGGCAAGCCGTTCACAAAACTACAACAAAATATTGTTCATTTCTGAACAAAATAATAGCTATCAAAATGTCAAAATGGTCTGAACAACTCATAAATATGTTTTATTAATAACTGGTTGCTGGAATAGGGAAATAAATTCAAAAATCACACACAAATATCATTTTGAGTTTAATATAATGTCAATAACGGCGAGGTTTTGGTCGTTTTTCATGAGCCGGCCGTGTAGCTTATGTCGAAGTGTTTGAAACACAGATAACTTTTACAACTTCAAATTAATGCTTTTGAAATTTCCTAACCATACTTGCATGGTATAGGCTATGTATTTTTAAGGTTGAAACCCCTGGAAAAATACTATGAAGATTTATCGGCGAGGCTTAAATTAGTAAGAGCGAAAAATGGCTGCCGTTTCGACAACAACAGTGTCGCGACATTTTCAAGTTTTTGCAAAGTTTTATTTATCTCTACAGAAAATTAATTCAACCATGATACAATCTAGCTTTTTTGAGTGTTACAGTAGTCTTTTTACCTCAATAGCTGGAGATTAAGCAATCTTTTTGTGCAAATCGGCTGTTGAATATCAAGCCTTCGTCTTTGAAAAAATGCCTGTCTTCAATTTAGAGAACAATCCACTATGTCGAAGTATTTGCAGAAACTGCTACTCCAATGACAATGACAATACTATCATTTTGAAGCTTGTATTCTTGTCCATCGCATAGGCGTAATAGAAAATTAGGAAAGTTCAGTTTTGAAAACAAAATTAATCATTTTTGTCACTCTTTTGACACAAAAATAAGCCATAAAATCCACATAAAGAAGTATGCTCAATCGTAAAAAGGTCGCTCTATATAAGGCCGTGTCACACTAGCGTTTTTTTCGTGCAACTTGTCTCGCGAAAAAAATTATTGCAGGTTGCACGATCGTTTTTCACGTTTGACATCCCCTCGCGCTACTTGAATTTTTATTTTTTTGCTGCACGAAAAGTAGAACCGGCTTCTACTTTCTGCAACAAATTTTCGAAATGTTGCAAGTTGCAAAGGCGAAATTTCAAGTGTGACACCCCCTCGCGCGAATCAAACGTTTCATTTTTGAATGATTCAAATAGCGCGTGCAACTTGGATATTTTTTTCGCGATCTAAGTTGCAACGGAAATCGCTAGTGTGACATGATATCGTGCAACTTGCAACAATTTTTTTCGAGAGACAAGTTGCACGAAAAAAACGCTAGTGTGACACGGCCTTTAAAAGTTTTACAAGAAAATATGCCTTCATCTATCTTGTTTTGTTCTTCAATGCTTAAAGTTCTTATAAATCAGATTTTAAGACCAAAATATCCTTTAAGGTTGTCCAAAAATAACGAAAAACAAACATATACAAATGTCAAAAATTTCGCCCGAACCTGTTGTTCGAAAATATGCCGATTCAGCCAATCCAGTCACTCGAACCTAGTCTCCCAACATTTGCCACAGACCGGGTAATGGGAAAACGCTCTAATAGCCGAAAGCAAAACCTCAATTTGAGATATTTTTATTTAGTACGAGACTAAACATGGTTTTCAGTTAGGTTATAACATTGGAATGAAACAATTCCCTGTAAAAAAATATACCTGGCTATTTTAATCACATCAAGAGGTTCTTGATGATGATGGCGTCGTTGATTCTTGAAGTGTTGATGAATAAGGGGTTGACGTAAGTGTAATTTATAACTATTGTGATCACTTCCTTTAAACATACACCTACTTGCAAGAACGTTGTCATACGAAAAAAGAACATTTGTATTTAGTTGGTTAGGAATAAATTAAAAGTACAAAAGAAAGAGTTCAGCTTCAGTGATCATCTTTTGTACTTTTTATTCCTAACCAACTAAATACAAATGTTCTTTTTTCGTATGACAACGTTCTTGCAAGTAGGTGTAGTCAATATAGTGAGTCTATTAACTATTCTTATAATAAAGATAATGTATTTCTTAATACAAGCATTCAATTCAATTATTTCTTTTTACAGCATAATTGATGTGGTCGTGTTTTTTATATTATAATTAATAGTTATACCTCACTTTTTTTTTCGTTTAACCATAGTCAATAGAGTATATTGATTGATCGATTGATTGATGAACTTTATTTCAAGAAGGTTTAAAAAGTATTTACAAAATACACCAGTTTAGCAAAGCTAATCTTACACTGGGCCTTCTGTTGTATTCACTCTCTCACTTTACATTTTACACATTTACACTTAACATTTTACACAATAATATTTAAGTTTTCATTCTAACTTAAGCCTCTGCCACTATTCGTTCTTATACTTGTGTGATGTATTGATGTCTTGAACGTTCTTGATGTACTTGACGGGCTGAAATCTTCATGACTGCATGTGCAGTGGATGGCCGGTTGTCAATTGTTACTCCACCAAAGCTTTGTGCATGCTGGCCGTTGGCTCAAGACGAGCTCATCCGCCCTTTGACAGGTTTTGTTTTTCGTCCTGCTGGGTGGCATGCCACCCTCCTCACTAACATAATGTTAGTGGGGGAGCCGGTTTAGTCGCCGACAACCCGACCATGTGGCAGGTGGTACTGGGTTACAATGTTACCAGTAGCAGAGTCACCAGTAGACCCTCAGCGTGTTCATACTAAAATCGATTCAAATCGAACTAATTTTGATTCGATTTAAATAAAACGTACTTGCGTTCACACTAAATTCGTTTCAGATCGATCGCAATCGACTCAGATCGATTTACGTGTTCACATTATATTTTGCTTTTTACAACACTTGCGTGAATTCTCGCGCGCTGATTGGTTGATTTACCGTTGTGTATAAGAGTTTATAATATAGCTTAAATAGTACGTAAGCTCTGATTGGTTGATTCACTCAAAAAAGCTATGCTCTATTTCACCGGTAGAGACATGGTTTTTGATTGACAGCTCACAATTTTAACAAGATCAGAGTTTTTCTGTTATAAGCTACTACATTTACTAAAAAAGGCTATTAAAATGTAAAAATACTTTCCATCTTGTGAACTTTCTGGTAACCTAAACCCTGAAGCCTACGGTGCAATGACATGCAATTAAAAGGCGACAAAAATCAGAGACATGGTTTTGAAAATACGCCGCCTTTAGACAAACTGTAAAGTTGGAAGTCAAAAGTTGAATTTGATCAAAACAAACAAAAACAAAAGGAAAACAGCGCTTCAAAGTGGCAAAAATTTTTACTTCATTTTATCCTTGACATATGAAGATAATTTTATAGTGAATAAGTGAGGTTTTTTTTGCAATTGAACTCGATTAATCTTGAACAAATAACTTGCATGTTCGTCTCTCCGACGCCAAAATATTATATTTTGTTTTATAAAAACAAACAAACACACAATCAAGTACAGAATTATAAATATGCTTTCTAGTTTTTATTCTTATAAATAAACCATGTTTGAAAACAAGCAGTGTGAACAAAAAGGCAGATTTACAATTATCTTTCAATTGTCTCGTCAAAATGAAAACAGAAACTGATAAACCTTAAACCTGCAAACGTTTGATTAAAAGTAAACTAGACGCATAACTGCGTGAACTCGGGATTCTGTTTGATGTACTTTATTTATTTATACGTTCAGATCGAAAAATGTCATTATGACAACGTATATGTTTATAATTATAATAAACAAACCTTAATTAATTGAATAACGAGATCTGGTATTATTTGTAATCTTTATTGTGACTTCTGCATCATTATATACATGTACAGTCAACAACTAGTCTTATCTAATATATCACAAACACTAAACGATGAAAGGACAACAGTTTGAGTATAGCAGTCGAAGAACTTGACTGTTTTGTACCCTAATAAAGTAAATAATATCAAATAGGGAAAACAAAAAATACTTCCTTGAATTAAAAGTAATAAAAGAAGCAATGTACTTAGCATTATTATTACGAAAGAAATGATCATCTTTGAGAAGGTCGCCTTGCTTTGAGAGTCACATGGTTGACTGTAAACACAAGTCGCTAGTCTTGAATCTTCTTCGCTTGAAATGCTTGCAATCCTCGTTTTTTGCTCGGTAGACCTTTGTTCACATTCTGCAGTTGAGTTCGTTGTGCTTCTAGAGTTTGTATAAGCTGAATATAAGTGTCTTTTGAATAGATAGGTAGCTTGTTTGATAGATAGTTCACGATAAGTTTCACGATAGGCATTTTCATAGGCAGTTTCACGATAGATTCGCGGTATCTCTCTAAATGCCCTTTACGAAAACGCTCGACAACTTTTAGTGTGGCTATACCACGAATGGTGTGTGAATTTGTAAGCGATTTCAGCGTATTTAAAGACGTTGAATCCATACCTTGAAAACTAAATAGTCCACTGTCAAGCAAAATGGACGCCTTGCCACGAGTTCTGATCACGTGAATGACGTAACCATACTGCGCGTGCGCGGCGTTTTGACGACCATGAAAAATAACAAAGCCGAATCCTAAACTCGGTGATTCCACAGGAATCCCGAGTAATAAATACATATACTTCCAGCAGCCTAAGTAATCTTGTAGATGTTGTCTTTGTTCTTTTTAACTTCAAAACGTTGTACCTGACAGCAAGCTTGTCTTGTTCAAACTGTTTTTTTCTCAGTGTGATAAATTGTTGTCAGTCGGCACGGCTTTCACTACTCAAATAAAATTCAAATTCGCTTGAATTGCTGTATATATGTCAGTCTCATGCAAGAGTTCAGCTAAAGGTTTTTAAAACCTTTTTTCCTTTGCTCGGTGTTTAAAGTAATTTCGGTCATTATGTGTAAGAAAATCCCTTAAGAAAAGCTTTTACGACGTATTTAGTTTTACGTAAAAATGGCGACTAAATTCGTCAACAATAAATGACGTCTATTCCGAAAATTCGCCAAGATTTCGGAAAAATTCGTGCATTCACGACAGTTCACGACTTCCTCGAAACCTCTACGAATGTCAAACGAATGAAAAATCCCCAGCGCTTCACGGAAAAGTGTCCCAGCTACCTGCATGGGGCACACATCGATCCATCGCGAGTTTGAGCGTCCAAGAGGAAATTCTCGTCATATAATAAAGATTGAAGACTCAAACTCGTAAGTTATCTGGAGATAGATGATTTGTTTACATATTCGTAGAAAAATGATTAATTCGTCTTTTAGGTTATGAGATAGTACATATTTGTATCCCGCGATTGACCACAGGAACTCCACAATCTACAAGCGCGCCACAGGAAACCCAAAGACTACAAGCGCGCGCCAAACGAAGAAACCAAAAGATTCGCGTGCATTTTTTTTTTTTTTACCTCACATTATCAAGTATTATAGTTATATTATATTTACTTATAATAACTATTAAACATATCAGTGTCATATCAAAGAAAATAATAATATTGATGCTTTTAAACGTAATCCCAATATTTTATTTTATTATTTAAAGATTCGTACATTTAATACAATGTACAGGTGATACAAATAATAGGACATAGGTCCCCTACAAGATTCGACCACCTGTCCAATATATGTTTACTTAAGAACGCGTATGGTGTTTGACCTTTCTTTCAATTTTAATTGATATTTTACTTTTATTGTACTGCACAGTTAATTGTAAAAACGCTGTCCTAACTTTTGTAATTGAGTGGGAAAATAATGATTTACAAGACAAAAGAAGATCACTCAAGTTGAACTCTTTCTTTTGTTATCCCTTCGTTACTAAATTACAAATGTGTTTTTTTTATATGACATTATTCTTGCGATAGTAGATACTCTAATATTCTAAAAATTGCAATAAGACACACACACAATATTTGATGGATAGAACTATATATATTTTTTAAATTC
This sequence comes from Metridium senile, assembly GCA_949775045.1. Taxonomy (NCBI): domain Eukaryota; kingdom Metazoa; phylum Cnidaria; class Anthozoa; order Actiniaria; family Metridiidae; genus Metridium; species Metridium senile. The sequence goes on from OX459106.1 coordinate 5,024,982, forward strand.
AAGGCATTACCAAAATCTTATTACTTTATGCAACCTCTCATTGCATTGATTATACTTTCTACAATATCTCTCTCACTATCCATTTTCATTCCATGCAGCTTTATGTTTTTTTTATTCTATTCCAAAAAAAATATTCAGATTTAAAAGCTTCTATTATTATCGTTGTTCTTAATTCTTATTGTTTTTCATTATCTAAATCCATTGCCAAATCATTGTCATGAGCTACCAACTGTAAACAGGCCTAAGGAACAAATATATTAATATATGAGTTTAGATGCTTGTTTCTTTTGAAGAGAAAGCTAGAGGACTCAGGGTTAAAGTATCAGGAATGCCCGTCGTATCTCTTAGGGGTAAACCTCAGCGTTTGGTTTCTTTTAAGATATTAAAATTGAAAATTAGAATGTTGACATCTCTTTACCCTGGATCGAAACAAGAGGGTTTCTTGATCTAGTATTTTTGCTGTAACCTTGACAGTGTTTTCCTTTCCAAACTAGGATAGTAACTTACCCAATGTGGTGTTTATGCGTTACCACAGTAACGTTCGTAGCAGCCAGGCGTTCTCGTGAGGTAAAATACATAGTAGTTTCCACAGTTGCTGATTAGTATGTGTGCTATTCTTTTTTGCCATTTTTACAGCAGTTGTTGTTATAGCCGTTAAAGCACACTTGTCTTTTAACGGTCTGTCCTCTAACAGTTGGGTAGTTACCAACAACCCCTCCTGCAGCGTGTGCACCACAACGGTTTGAAGGCACGCATCTTATATAACAACAAACAAACATATGGCATAAAATAAATAAACATGAAAAATATTCCGAAAACAACAAATCAACCATTCAAATTTAAATATAAATGACTCTCCTAATGACATTAATCTCACCATATGTTACTTATGAGTAACGATTTTGAAACACATAAAGTAATAAAAACTTGGGTGGGGGTGTACCGCCGGGTCCTCAAAACCCTGACCCTATCCCAGACCTAGAATTTTGATTTCACATACACTACCCCAGAATAAACCTAAGAATTGTACACCCTATCCCAGACTACAAAAAACGTAAAAAAACGCAAAAAACGGTTATATTTGCCAATTGTTTAATTGAATTTAAATCGTTTTTTTGTGCCTGCAGAAAACGTAGCCTAGCAGGCTAAAACAACAGACAAAATGTCAAAAATGATACCCTACCCCAGACCTAAAAGCCGAAAAACCATACCCTATCGGGCGGCACATACCCGTATAGCAAATATAGGGGAGTAACCCCCCACCCACCGGGCTTTCGCTCTAGCAAGTCTATTTCTTGCTTATTGATTCTACTATAAACAAAACTGCAAGAGCACTCATTAAATGTCAGTTAGACTAGTTTACTACTTTATATGTTACTTATGATGCTTATGAGAGAAATAGTGCTACAACCAGCGAGTAATACAATCAGAATTCTGAATTGTTGGTAAAAATATTTACTGTGGTAGAATTAGTTTAGGTGATAATGATCACTGTTACTAATACAATGCTAGTCATACCTGTTTCGGATGTAAGTTCCAGTCAATCCAACAAATCTGTACCATCCAACTGCGATTTTGTCGTCACAAAGTTTCGAGTTTCCTCGGCGACTTTGGCGACGAGTTATGTCGTTGATGGTCCTATAACGTTTGCATTGTACTATAGGACAGTAAGGGTATCAAAATTTGATTACTTTGTACTAGTAGCAATGCTATACATGTTATTATACTTAATTTTTATTTGATGTCATATTTCTATCATTGTCACTCTCTCTATTACATGCTAGTCAAAACTCTGTGGGCATCCAGTAATATTTCAGAAATCGTGTATCGATAATTGAGCAACTGAAACAACGTACTCTCTAACTCAAACAGATTTGACTGATTTCTAGACAGATAAACTTTATGTAGTTAGATAGTCGTTCCACATTGTTCAACGAACAATAAACGGTTATTGAAATATTTATCGGTGCCCATGGTTTTTCAATTCGCACGGTAATAAAGTATCTATATACATGTATGTCTAAATGTCGCATCTTACATGTTCCGAATCTATAGTGCAAATGTGTACATCCTATTGTTTGAATTCATTTGCATTAGATTCGGCACATGAGAGATGCGACGTTCTAACTAGGCCTATATTAACATAATAACTTACATGGTCCGCCACCATCACAGTGGCCACAGGTTTTTCTACAATAGACGTGACCAATGTTCTTGTTACATGCGTTGTATGTGTACCTCACTTTACGGCAGCTTGGACGCGAAAGCTTGTCAAAACATGGTGCTAGAGTAACAAATAAACAAATCTGAATTAAATATAAAACATATGTTGCTGTGTCATTAATAAACTATTCATTCTCGAGAACCCAGGAGTAATCTATCCCTGGGTTCCCGAGGATGTAAACTATTCGGTCTATTGATATTACACAATTATAAACTTATTTCAAAATTCTTTGTAGCATAAAAGCAACAGGCATCAAGCCCATTAAGACCGCAATGAATGCTGGTTTTGTATTTTTAATGTATTGAAACCTGACTTGCTTTCTAAAGAATTGGAAATTATTAAAAAAAATGTTATTATTCTCACGTGCTTGTTATTACAATCAATTATGTCGAATTCAAGTCAATTTGCAACCAGCATTCGTTTCGGTCTTGGCATGAGCTATAGGATACATGACATTTATGCACGATAGTACTGGGGATAGTAACATAGATCGTTGTACAATTTACTAACAAATGAAAATTACTTTACTAACAAATGTCCACGCAACTAATATAGATTCGCCCACCGTACGTAAACCCCCTTTAGTAACAAACAAGCTTAGCTACCGAGCCTGGGTCAAAGTAGATCGACGTTCGTTTGACATGTTTGAGAATCAGCGGGTTGTTGTCGTTCGGGATTTCAAATGTTTTATCTATTTATCGGGGTTTTGGACTTTGCCAAAGCGTAATACAACACATGAGGTAATAAAGCAGATATTACAAACCCTATATTGTGGTTTATTAATTGACATTTGCTAGTAAAGTAATTTTCATTTGTTAGTAAATTATACAACGATCAGTACTATCGTGCATAAATGTCATGTATCCTATAGCTCATGGTCTTGGCTTGACATAAGTGTACAAAAATGACTTACTGCAAACTTTAACACAGAAAAGTTTAATGACTGCGTGTCTGCAGTAACCATATTTCTTGAAGATCAGGCAACTTTGACGGCTCAGTTGAGGGTAATCTCGCTTTATTTGCTCAACCTCGTCTTTAAACTCTGAAATAAATAGATAGACGGTCAGCGGAAAAATGAATGAAAATTATTAGTTTAATTCAATAAATATATAAATAAACAAATCCTTGAAATAATGAATGACAGATAGATGATTGAGTGAATGAATTATTGCAATATTGAATGTATCAGTATCAGCTTTATTCGACTATTAAGCGATTAGTTATTCAGTGGGGACATATTTCTACAAAGAAACAAAATTCGGTTGTAGCAGTCCATTGAAGGCCTTCGGTCTTGTGTAGATATTTTAGCTTGCTATTAGTTATCAAAATTTAGCGATTTCGCTATCTTTATCTAAGCTAGGATCTCTAACAAATTTGGCTGATCGATTTATGAATTTTGTCAAGTGCGAGTTCGCTCTTCGTTCTTCTGCACCACGATGTAATTTCGTATTGAAGCATGAGGTTCCAACAATTTTCTCCATGAATTACTAATGAATGTAGGAATACAAAAAATGAATAGTAGAACGTATATACACCTAATTGCAAGAACGTTGTCCTTTTGCAATTTTGTGGGAATGCAGAATTAATCAAAGAACTAAGGAAGATCACTCAAGCTCAACTCTTTCTTTAATATTCCTTTTTTTAACATATTACTAATGTTCTGTTTTCCATAGACCGAATCGAAATATGGCGTCCAATTTTAATAATTTTTGTACGTCATTTAAACACAATGGAGTTTTCACATGTATGCGAGGCTAGACAGTCAATAACAATAGTTGTTAAAATTGGATACCGTATTTCGATTTGGTCACGTGACCGAACTTCTTGCAATTATATAGGTGTATGTAACAATAAAATATTTTTGAATAAATATGTGAGTGAATAGAACAGACGAATGATCACCAATAATAAATATGAACAAATAAACTGACTAAAAAACCTACCTTCGGGAATATCTTCATCAGATTCCTCTTTTTGTTCTAAACGAGCTGAGAATAAAACATTAAAAATATTAATCATATCATAGTCTGTCATATCAAACTTCCGCATTGAGTGACGCAATTTTGACTAAAAAAAATCTTTAGATTTCGAGCAAATTTCTATAACATCAAAACTTAAAAAAACCGTAAGATAGCACGATCTTACCATCGAATATAGTAGAACAAACAACTCACCTAACCGGCTGGTAGAAATATTGTGAGAATATTTTAAGAATTCGGTATAGCAAAATAATTTAAATTTTCAGTTGTTGAGTAATATATTTGCTAATGATATACATATTGTTATTGAATTAAGAACGAAAACTAACTGCAAACGACAGCGTTTCGTTGTCATCTCGACAACATCATCAGCTAAATGAATTAATGTTATGGATCGAGGCAAATAAATTTGTATACCTAATTTCTCATTAAAAAAGGCTAAAAAAAAGTTAATTGAATTTAGACAGTGTTAAATTTGTAGTTTTTGAATTTAATATCTTGGTAAATCTTTCTTAAGTTTAACAGTTCTTGGTAACAATGAATGCCAAAAGTAATTTTTTCTTATAAATGTTTACAACAATGTTATTGATTCCATAAAATCTGCTAATGTTAACATTTGGTTTAGTAGAAGGTCAAAGTGGATGTTGTAAAGTCAGTTTATATTCGGTCATTTCGTATTTAATAAATTGAACTAGATCAGATCAGTTATCTCGCGTCGGTATACCAAAAACTGCATTTCGAATATAAAGAGTTTCATTGTTTTCAGGATGTTTGATGAAATATAAAAATATAAAGAAATATTTATTCTAATGAATTGTCTAATATTCCTCACCATTTGCAGTAATGTTGCTCCATTCCCTAAACTTTCTTCTGCCAAACATGGCACTAACACCAAGGTAGCAAGAAAGAGTGCTGCAATCAGATAAACCTTCATGATTCCGTTTGTTCGTTCCTCAGCTTAGATGCAGCTTACACGATCAGTACGTACTATCTATGCATGATCTGATCTAGATCTAATAACTAGCAAATTTTCAATTGTAAATCTACTCACGTGTATTTTTAGATACACATTTCCATACTGAAAGTTCCACTTAAATGCATTTTTTCCTTCTTCAGCTGAGTGGTAGTCACGGAGTTATATTTGAATGATACCAATAAATTGATAAATAGTATCTCCTATCATGCTCAGTTTCCAAATTTTCATTTAGTTGGAAATCGGAACAAGGTTAAACTAGGCTCTGACATTGTAATGGAACGCGTTGTATTAAACATTTTCTTGGCTATTTTAGCATAACGTTTGGTTACCGTTGATTGCGTCGTTGATTTTTAAAGTGCTGTTGACAAGTAGCTGGCGGCATTTAGATGCGACATTTAGGTGTTCTTTTGTATTGCAATTACGGTATTTTTTAATCGTCTATGACTACTAGTTGGATAATATATACCTCCCACCCCGAGACCAATTTTTGCCTTAGGAACGGCTGCTAACACAAACTATTGGATGCAGGTTAATGACTAGGAAATAAAACCATGATTCTCAAAATTACAACATTTGAATGGATCGATATAATTATTTATTTAAATTTAAGGCATTTCATCAACTTAAATTTTTATTCAACCTCTCATTGATTATACTTTCTCCGATCTCTCTATCATTTTTATTCCATGCAGCTTTATGTTTTTCATTATTTTTCTTACGCTCAGTAATGCTAGTTTACATTTCAAAAATATTCAGTTTTAAAGACTTCTATTAATACTGTTATCCTTAGTCCTTATTGTTTTTCGTTATCAAAATCCATTTCCACATCAATGCCCAGGTCATGAGGTTCCTACTGTTAACAGTTCTGGAAACAAAAATATAGAAATATATGAGTTCAGATGCTTGTTTCTTTTGCTACATACAGTGGACCTATATATATCTAATGACACACCGGAGGGGGGGGGGGGGGTGGGGGTAGCTTAAAAGTATCGGGTATGCTCGTCGTATCTCTTAGGGGTAAACATGAGCGTTTTGTATCAAAATTTAAACTTAGAATGTTGACATGTATTCACCCTGGAAGTCTTAAACCATGATATTTCCAAACGCCAAAACAAGTAGATAATAACCTGTGGTACCCATGGTAACATTTCTTGGAATCTTGTATCACTTTTCGCGTTTATTCACTTTATTTTTTTATGTGGTATCTATTATATTTTAAAGGACGCTCGCTATCTTTTTGGGGTGGTTTTCTGTTTTCAAGACTAGAAATGAATGTAATCAATTCTTCAATTATTCGATTTCTTTTTGGTTGCCTAATTGTTTATTTGCTGAAAGTTTGACAATGTTTTCCTTTCCAAACTAGGATAGTAACTTACTAAGTGTGGTGTTTATGCGTTGCCACAGTAACGGTAGTAGCACGCACGTGGTCTCGTGAGGTAAAATACATAGTATCCTCCACAGTTGGTGATTTTGATGTGTACTTTCCACCATCTGGCATTATAGCAGCAGTTTCTGGACCAGTTAAAGCACACTTGTCTGTCAAGGGTTTGTCCTCTAGCAGTTGGGTAGTTACCGACAACCCATCCTGCAGCATGGGTACCACAACGGTTTGAAGGCACGCATCTAAGAAGCACAAAGGAATAATATAAACAAAATAAACATGTAATATAAACAGAAAATCACAAATTAATCATTGAATTGATACTTAATTATAATACATGCAAATGACTGCCCTAATGACATTAATCACACGATATGTTACTTATGATGCTTATGAGAGAAATAGTGCTACAAAAGGCACCAAGTAACACGGCGGGCGCAAACGACCTAAAAAGCGCTCATGATGAAATTTCTATTTTGCATCAAATATCACTCCACTTCTGCTAAGGACTATAAAACTGAAAACCGTTTTTAATTTGGGCGATGGAAACTTGAGCTATGGCGATTTTAACCTCCAGAATTTTTCCCGCGAAAATTTTGCGGGAAAAAAACTTAATAAAACCTTTGGAAAAACATTTCGCTTGGTACATTTTTTTCATTTCAAAACATTTCTCTCTAGTTTTAATGCTAATGAAATGATATAAGAACGCTGGAAAATCGTATGATTTTAAAATTTTGATTTTTGCAGTTAGAGGGCTATAAATTGATGTTGAAAAATTGAGTAAATCCCTGCTACGTCATTATGACGTCACAAATATCTTTAAAGATATGTTATGCAGCCCTTTTCTGAGATATCGATGATTTTATAAGCTATATCTACTAAAAATCGACTATTGAATGGGATTATGTTAGAATTTCTGTTACTGATTATAAATAATGATATTTTATTATTTTCTGTGACGTCATATTAGATGACGTCATCAAAATCATAAAATCCCTCATATCTCCAGTTCCAGTTACCAAAAATTGATCAAAATTTCGATAACGTGTTTTACATCTTACTGGCTTATAAAATTCATCCTTAAATCGTATCTAGCGGTAAAATTGATTTTTTTCGACTACTGTAACATTTTATTATGACGTCATAATGACGAGAAAACATTCAAATAATTTCTCAAAAATTTTCGCTGCCTCCATATTACAATCACTGAAAATTTCAGAACACAAAGACGATAATTTATTAAAATATTCGTAAATAACGGAAAATTGTGACATTTTAGCGTGCCTTTTGGGGGGCCGTTTGTGCCCGGCGTGAATGAAATGAGAGTTGTGATTTCTTGATATAAATCTTTACTATATCATTGTAATATTGGTGATAATGCTGGCAATTACTAATAATGAAATAATTTTAGTCATACTTGTTTGGGATGTGAGTTCCAGTTCTTCCAACAAAGCGGTACCATCCAACTGAGATCCTATTGTCACAAAGAAGCACGTTTCCTCTGGAACGACTTTGGCGACGACTTATGTCGTTGATAGTCCTGTAACGTTTGCATTGTTTGGGCACTATAGGACAATAAGGGTATCAACCATTGATTATGTTATTAACATTTTTTATTTGATGTCATATTTCTATCATTGTCACTGCAACTCTCTATTACAGTGTGAGTTAAAAATATGTGGGCATCCAGGGGCCGGTTGTACGTAGCCTGGATAGTGCTATCCGCGGATAAAAGTTATCCACTTCATAGGTTTTTTATAGATTTTATCCGCTGGATAGGGATTTATCCGGTGGATAGCGCTATCCAGGCTACGTACAACCGGCCCCAGTAATGTTTCAGAAATCGTGTATCGTTAATTGAGCAACCTGAAAAATATCTCTAACTGCAACAGGTTTGACTGATTTGTAGACAGATAAACTTTATGTAGTTAGAGAGTTGTTCCACGTTGTTAAACGAACAATATTAAACGGTTATTGAAATATTTATCGGTGCCCACGGTTTTTCAACTCGCACGGTAATAAAGTATCTATATGTTTGTCTGTCTAAATGTCGCATCTCACATGTTCCGAATCTATAGTGCAAATGTGTAAATCCTATTGGCCTTTTCCATATCGAGCAAGGGACTGGGTACGAGTGAAAAACTAATTTAATTATGGTTCCAGGAAAAAAAAACCCGTCTCATGGGAGAGTAACCAAATATAAGCTTATTAATTAAGTTTGAGAACGTTTGGCTAAACAGAAAAAAAAAATATGAGCATCCAAAGTCTGCCAACATTACAAAGAAATGTATGGTGTCTTCCAAAATGTTCTTCCAAACCATACATTCTTTGTATTTTCGTAAAAAAAAAAAAATTCGATACCTTCGTTGCAATTTGCAAAAACTTGTTCAAACTTTCAATTCTTACTAATTTGTATTTGTTCTTTCGTGCGAAGTGATTTATTTTTGAATTTAATTAATTTTGAGAAACTTTGTTCCAGTCCCTTGCTCAATATGAAAAAGGCTAATTGTTTGCATTAGGTCCGACACATGACAGATGCAACGTTCTAACTGGGCCTTATATTAAAATAATTACTTACATGGTCCGCCACCGCCACAGTGGCCACAGGTTTTTCTACAATAGACGCGACCAACGTTGTGGTTACATGCGTTGTATGTGTACCTCACTTTACGGCAGCTTGGACGCGAAAGCTTGTCAAAACATGGTGCTTGAGTAACAAAGAAACAAATGTGAATTAAATAACATATGGTGCTGTGTGATCAAAACATTATTCGGTCTATTGAAATTACAATTATACACTTATTTAAAATTCTTTGTCGTGGCTTAAGCAACAAGCATCAAGCCCATTAAGACAGCAATTAATGCTGGTTTTGTATTCTTGATGTATTGAAACCTGACTTGCTTTCTAAAGAATTCGAAATTATAAAAATAAATTGTTAGTATTACCACGTGCTTGTTATTGTTACATTCAATTATGTCGAATTCATGTCAGTTTGCTACCAGCATTCATTTCGGTCTTGGTTTGAGATAAGTGTACAAAAACGACTTACTGCAAACTTTAACACAGAATAGTTTAATGACAGCGTGTCTGCAGTAACCATATCTCTTGAAGATCAGGCAGCTTTGACGGCTCAGTTGAGGGTAACCTCGCTTTACTTGCTCAACTTCGTCTTTGAACTCTGAAATAAATAGATAGACTGTCAGCGAAGAATGAATTCGAATAAAAGAATAATTGTATAAATGACAAATACATGAATGAACGAATGAATGAATGAATGAATGAATGAATGAATGAATGAATGAATGAATGAATGAATGAATGAATGAATGAATGAATGGATGGATGAATGAATGAATGAATGAATGAATGGATGAATGAATGAATGAATGAATGAATGAATGAATGAATGGATGAATGAATGAATGAATGGATGAATGAATGAATGAATGAATGAATGAATGAATGAATGAATGAATGACAGAATGAATGAATGAATGAATGAATGAATGAATGAATGAATGAATGAATGAATGAATGAATGAATGACAGAATGAATGAATGAATGAATAAAGAAATATAAAAAAATGAATGGAAGAATATATATACACCTAATTGCAAGAAAGTTGTTCTACCTTTTGAAATTAAGTGGGTAAGCGGAATTAATCAAACGACTAAGGAAGATCACTCAAGCTGAACTCTTTCTTTTTTTATTCCTTTTTTACTAAACTACTAATGTTCTGTTTTTCCATAGACCGAATCGAGATATGGCGTCAAATTTAAGTTGAGACACAATGGATCGAGTTCCCACATGTATGTGACGCTCGACGGTCAAGAACAATGGTTATTAAAATTGGATACCATATTTCGAATCGGTCTATGGAAAAACCTTCTTGCAATTAGGTGTATGTATTGATAGAATGATTATTAAATTAATAAATAAATAACTGAGTGAAATTCATTGATTCAAAAATTATTGTATTAATACACATACACCTAATCACAAGGACGTTGTCACATACAGCGAAGAACTGAGGAATGATCAGCAAGAATAAAAAAAAAACTGACTAGAAAACCTACCTTCTGGAACATCTTTATCAGATTCCTCTTTTTGTTCTAAACAAGAACAAATTATTAAAAATATATTAATCATATCAAAGTCCGTGAACATTTTCCTAACATTTGGATCTCTTGATTTGACTTCCGCTTTGAGTGACGCAATTTTCACCAAAAAAATCGTAGGATTTCGACCAATTTTCTATAACGTCAAAACTTAAAAAAACGTAAGTTAGCATGATCTTACCATTGAATATAGTTGAACAAACAACTCATCTAACACTGGTAGAAATATTGTGAGAATATTTCAAAAATTGAGGATATGACAAATTTAAATTTTCAGGTGCTATTAATATATTTGCTAATGATATACTTATTGTTATGGATCAAGACAAATAAATTTGTATACCTAATTTCTCATTAAAAAGAAGGTAAAGAAAGTTCCTTCAATTTAGACAATGTTAAATTTGTAGTTTTTTGGATTTAATTTCTTGGTACGTTTTTCTTGAGATTAAAAGTTATTGGTAACAATGAATGCTAAAAGTAGTGTTAGAGTGAAGTCATTTAAACCGTGGAATAGATGTTAGACTAATAGCAGTCTCTAATTCCATTATTTTCTTTTGTGTCTATTTGACTACTACACCTTGACTATTTAATTTTGTTTCACGGATTTAATGCCTTCACTCTATTCAGTTGACTCTTTAAGAGCTGCTAATAATAAAATTTGGTTTAATAGAAGGTCAAAGTGGATGTTGTTTAAAACCATCTTGTATTCAGTCATTTCGTAGTAAATTAATTGAACTAGATCAGTTATCTCACGTCTGTATACCAAAAACTGCACTTCGAAAATAAAGAGTTTGATTGTCTTCAGGATAGTCGATGAAAAACACAAAGGCATATTTATTCTAATAAATTGTCTAATGTCCCTTACCATTTGCAGTTGCTCCATTCCCTATTTTTTCTTCTGCCAAACATGGCACTAACACCAAGGTAGCAAGAAAGAGTGCTGCAATCAGATAAAGCTTCATGATTCCGTTTGTTCGTTCCTCAGCTTAGATGCAGCTTACGCGATCAGCACGTACTATCTATGCATGATCTGATCTAGATCTAATAACTAGCAAATTTTCAATTGTAATTCTACTCACGTGTATTTTTAGATACACATTTCCATACTGAAAGTTCCACTTAAATGCATTTTTTCCTTCTTCAACTGAGTGGTAGTCACGGAGTTATATCATGATCAGTTTCCAAATTTTGGTTTAAGTTTAAATTAGGCTCTAACATTGTAATGGAACGAACTCTATTAAATATTATTCTTGTCTATTTTAGCATAACTTTTAACAGTGGATACTGTTGATTGCGTCGTTGATTTTTAAAGTAGTGTTGTTGACAAGTAGCTGACGTTATTGTCATTGAGCTTCTATATCTGCTGCATTTAGGTGCGAATTGGAACAGGTTTTAATGAGGTTCTAACATTGGAAAGGAACATCTTTTATTAACTATTTTTGGGGGGTTATTTTAATAACGTTTAACGGCTGTTACTGCTGAAAGTGTCATTGATTTTTAAAGTGTTGTTGACAAGTGGCTGACGTAAATGTCATTGAGCTCTTAATTCCGCTCCATTTAACATCGAAGCGGAATTTACAAGTTCGAAATTTAACACCCAAACAGCAGCATACACCAAACACAAATGTTTTCTTGCTTTCTTGTTTTCTTGAGTTAATTCGAGAAATGTTTGGAGGCTTTTGAAATAAAAAAAAGAAGCTTTTAACATCAAATATTTTGAGGCATGGGTAGGACTATATGAAACCTACGTACAAAAATATACTAGAAAATAGTTTAATACGTATGTGCAACACGACTACATGCTGTCTAGTTTTAAAAATTATATCTATACTGCACAAAATTACTCGACTCTAACAGGATGCTTTGAGTACAATTTAATCGTAAATTGTACTCTGCAGGGTACCGATTAGTTTATCAGTATATTATAAATGAAAAATCACACGATCTTCTCGTACAATTTGTAATTGATACTCATGATGTTTTGACAGTTGTCAAAAAGGATCCTACAATTTTGAAGACTTTCAAAACATGCATGTTATATATATATAGAAAGTAGATTGATTAAAGACAAGACATACACGACTTGCATAACCTCTGACGTAGCGCGGAGAATGGTGACGAGTTCGCACGAAAACGAGGCCACGAAGCCTTCGAATCATAACAAACGTGACTCGTGTACTATATACGCTCGAACAAACTACGAACAAAGCGTGATTTAAGTGATCCTTTTGTGTATTTTTACGTGAATTCTTTAAAGTATTTTAGTCCTTTGTATTCTGTTTACTCTGCTGAAGCCACAAGATCAATGCCAAGTCATTGTTGCGTCTACAATTGCAAGAAAAAGGGTTATAGAGACGACGATGGCAACAAAATCTCTTTCTTTAAATTCCCGACGGAAAAAAGTCTAAAAAGCAAGTGGAAACACACAATCAAGAGAGACGAAGGTAAAGATTTTCAAATAACAGAGTCAACGAAAGTCTGTTCAAGACATTTTAGAGAGAATGATATCAAAAAGACACTCGCGGGAAAGCATATTCTGAAGCCTGGCGCCGTTCCTTCGATGTTTTCATGGACGCCCACTTCTCCTCTCCTAAAGTCAGATTACAGCAGTTCTCAGTCACACGTGCACCGCTCGCATGAAAACCATGGCTATAAAACATGAAGTTGGTGGACGTCAATCAAACTGTGTTTATTTACGAGGCGCATGGTGTTTTTACTTCAGTCGGGCTGCGAATCATGTCTGAATCCGACGAAGACGTTATTGTGGGAATTCAGCTTCCAGATTCAGACATGTTTCGCAACCCGACTGAAGTAAAAACACCATGATATGAGTCTTGTAAACACAGTTTGATTGACGTCCACCAACTTCACGTTTTATAGCGGCGCTTTTTATGCGAGCGGTGCACGTGTGACTGAGGCCTCTTCTACACGAATCCGATCACATAGAAATAGAAATATTTGCGTCCACCCGAATCCTGTTGTTCGTTTCCTATTCAAAAGTATGCGGTTTCGGTGACCGGATTCACTGGATTCGTGTGAACGATAGGCCGATTCGCATCAAAAAGTATGCGGTTTCAAAAGTATCCGGATCCGTGTAGCCGGGGTCTGAGAACTGCTGTAAAGTCTGTCTGAAGATCACGTAATAAAGTAATAAACTATTATTATTATTATTAATTCAATGTGGAATTTTCAAGTCAGACAATTAATTTGCCATTAATTCCATACGGACATAGTTTTTATCGAAATAAAAATTATTGTTTTCATTAGGCGAGTAAAAAGCTATTTTGTAGCTCGGGTATGCTTGGCCTATAAAAAAAACGAAAATAAATCTGCTGATCAACGAATGACTCAAATGTGCCATCATCTCCATCAACTTTGCGGTGATAAAACAACTTGTTTTTCGATGATCAATTCAAGGTCTTTTACAGAGCACATATATATAGCCACAAGTGCCCTAATAATTGGGAGACTCTCTTCACTCATTACATCTACATTGAATATTTTATCACACAGCTCTGCTCACAATTCAATCAATCTTCTAGGCAGAAACAAGTGTCCTACTAATTGGAAGACTCATATTCACACTCACTACCTTTACATTAAACAATTTATCACATAACTCCCTGTTCACAATCTTCTAGCCAGACACAATTGCCCTTCTGCTTGAGGAGTTTTAGGGTCTCTCTATTGTCTACATCTAGCCTCCTCCGCAGGTAACTCCTGAGTCCGAGAATGAGTTTCGTGATTTTGGGGTTCCTGAGTTGAAAATACGAAGACGACGAAGCCTGGTGACGAGCCATATGCCACAGGAAACCCGGGTCGTGTTTTTTTTCTTCTTTTCTTCTGCCAAAGAGATGCCTGCGGAGGAGGCTAGTCTACATCTACATTATCTACATTGTATGTCTTTTTTATTGCAATTTTTCGACCATAAGCTCAGTAACAGCGCGACGCACCTTACCGTGGCCACCTAAATAAAATTTTGTACAAGATTACCAATCAGAAAGCGAGAATTTGACCTTAATATAAAAGACACGCCGAATGTCAAATGGTAAACGCTTTGAAATGTTCAAAGCGAAGACAAAAGTGAAGTTTATAAGTGTCTGAGAAACCTTCCAGGATGTTTAAATTTGAAAATGTGTAGCAAATAATTTGAAAAGAGAAATATTTGAACGCTAAGCTAACTTGTACAACACTTTAATTGGGTGGCTACGGTAAGGTGCGTCGCGCTGTAATAGTTTAGCACACAACTCTGCTCAGATACATCTGTTTATTAAAAGCAGTAATATTTGGTTCAATTTTATGCTAAGGTATTCCAGGAGTAATTAAGAGCAAGAGTCAGGAAATATCTCCCAGACCTTGGAAATCTTGAAAATTATCAGATCGCTCAAACTTTCTCAGTTTGTAGGCTTACATAACCTATAACTAATGGTGTATTTTTTTTTAGCTCGTTTGGATTTTTATTTTTGAAGAAATAAATTTATTTCTGTTCGGGCCATTTGAGGCGATTTTCCTAGGTCGTCAACGCACTCCAGTCAAATAAATACAACAAATCCAACTTTTTATTTATCTCCTGCTACCATCGACAGTAAACATAAAATAATCACGGTGCAGCATGGTAAGTAAAGATTGAATTAATTAGTTTTTAGTTGAATTATTATTTGATTTTTGTGCGGAAGCTGTAAATTTGTATATATAAATGCGATTTGCTCAGTTTGTTTCACTTACAGTTATGATTCGTAAATTGCATTCGTCGCACAAATAATTGACACAAAAAATGATCTAGGTGTTTTTGGTCTTGATCTTCGTTATTTCAATTATAAAAATGCTGATGTGTATTTTTCTTTTAGACTGTCATATGATCAGTTTATAACTGCGTGTGTGGTCACCCTGTGTGTCTCGCGCACAACAAACAGTATGACAATCCACACGGTTAGTACTTCATGTAAGAACCCATAGTATGGCACTATTACTATCATATACATTATTGTTTCTGAGCTTTCCTAATGAATACTCTCTATCCTATAGAAACACTTACCATACTATAGCATCCCTTACTATCCTATGGTATCCTTCAATCACCGATGGTATCCTTTACTTTGGTATCCTTTACTATACTTTCGTATCCTTTACTATACTTTCGTATCCTTTACTATACCTTGGTATCCTTTACTATCCTGTGGTATCCTTTACTATACTTTGGTATCCTTTACTATACTTTGTTATCCTTTTCTATCCTATGGTATCCCTTACTATCATATGGTATCCTTTACTATCCTATAGTAGCCTTTGGCATCCTTTATTATCCTTAGGTATCCTTTACTATCCTTTGGCATCCTTTAATATCCTTTGGTATCCTTTACTATCCTATGGTATCCTTTACTATCCTATGGTATCCTTTACTATATTATGGTATCCTTTACTATCCTTTTGTATCCTTCAATACCGTATGGTATCCTTTACTATCCTTTTGTATCCTTTATTATCCTTTGGTATCCTTTACTATCCTTTTGTATCCTTTACTATCCTATGGTACCCTTTACTATCCCATGGTATCCTTTACTATCCTTTTGTATCCTTTATTATCCTTTGGTATCCTTTACTATCCTTTTGTATCCTCGAGTGATAAACATAGCCGACTATACTAGTTTAAAAGCTTTTTTTCTTATTCAAAACTCTAAAGCGAGGTACTCGTACTACATTTGGATTTATATAAAATTACAATGATTGCATTAGTCGCCATTTGGTTTGAAATGTACCGCATTTTCGAAGCACAACGTTTGACTTTATCGAGGGAATCCAGTTCGAGATTTGTCACTTTAAATATCCTACTATAAAAAAGCCAAATGTCGCTGAGTTCAAGTTATTTGTAGCCTGTAGGTCATTATGTATAGTCTAGACTATGAGAATGATGATATAAAAGTACTCTAGGTAAGTTTTGCGTACTTTATTTAGTCATAATAGGTGTTTACATTACTTGACCCTTCGAATGTCACGCAATATTTTAAGTGCCATGTGTTTGAGACCTTCTAAAATTTCACCATTTTAATAGCCCAAAAATATTATTTCCCATTTAGCAAGTAGAAAGAATGCTCTTTCACTGAGATATAGTTTTAGACCACAGAATCATGTGCCAGTGTGAGAGTTTTGACGTTAAAGTTAGGTAAATTTTGAATATGATAAATAAGAGAAAAATCGATAATATTGAAAAATCGTGAAAATATTCACATTGTAAAGTTTTGAAATAAAACTCATTTCAGATTGTCCTTGTTTATGTCTACTTAATAGAAATGTTGTTTTGGTTGTCGTAATTTTAATGATCTCTTTGTAAACCCGCTCGTTTTGGAGTACGTTGACGACCTAGGAAAATCGCCTCAAATGGCCCGAACAGAAATAAATTTATTTCTTCAAAAATAAAAATCCAAACGAGCTAAAAAATACACCATTAGTTAAAGGTTATGTAAGCCTACAAACTGAGAAAGTTTGAGCGATCTGATAATTTTCAAGATTTCCAAGGTCTGGGCGATATTTCCTGACTCTTGCTCTTAATCATCGATGAAACCGATAATCGATGAAAATCGATTATAATTAATTAATTTCAAATCGAAAAGGTGTAACCTTTATCGATTAGTAATCCATAATCAATAGAAATCGATGATAATTAATTATATACATTTATGTTTAAAAACATGATTTAACATGTAACATGATTTAATTTTTACATTTACTCTATTTGCAATATATATATATATATATATCAATATATCATATATATACTATATTTACATAGTAATTCTGCATTTTTCTATATAAACATATAACTATTCATAACAATTTATTTTAGCTTATATATATATATATTTATATATTTATATTATTATTATTATATATATATATTTTCCTTTTTAATATTGTAAATATGTAATTTCCCTATTGTTTCGTTTCTTAACGTATATTGTAATAACAAATTGTAAGCGCATTGAGATTAGAAATGCGCCATAAATACGTTTTTTATTATTATTATTATTACTATTACTTGATATATATATTGATTAATTGATTTCATCGGATAAATTACACAAGGCGTATTGTGTTCTATTGTTTAAAAAGCGTATTATGTTCTATGAGAACGTTTTTAAGAATTTAATTTAAAAGTGCGTTTAAATATTGCCATTCAACAAAATCGAACAAGTGTTGAAGCGAATGTTATTGAAGCCGTTTGCCCGAGACCTTAAAAACGCTTATATGAAATCGTTCTTTTGAGCAGAAATTGTCAAAATAGGTCAACTATCTTTTAGAGTGATTTTCATATGGCCGTGTAAGAAAATAGACCATTTAGTTTATGGTAGTTGGTAAAGAACAAAAGAAAACAATGGGTTTAGTGTTTACTACCAACTATTAGCTTGCCTATTCTTTCGCGACTAGTATGTTGTAAAACCGAATTAAACCTTGTTTTTCGTGAGGATCGTGCGGATCGTGAGGATCGGACAGCAATATAGGAGAGCAGTGAGAGCAATCGAAGAGCAATCGGAGAGCAAAGTAGTCACGTGGTAATAGCTATTGTTTTTATGAGGCATGCCTAAACATGATCCGAAGACTACACCACGTGACAATAGTTATTATTATATATCCTATTCAAACTCGTTTTCTTATTGGTCGAGAGCACGTCACGTGGAGGGAAATAAATCGATCTATTCCCAGCGCGGGTAATAAATCCACGTGAGAGGGGAACAAATCCACGTGATCAGGTCAAAGTCCATCGACAGTTCGTGTGGCGCGTTTGCAAACCGATCTTGTTTTCAGTCATGGCCACTCGTTTTTTTAAGAGAAGCGAGGAAGAAATTCAGCAATTGATAAAAGATAAAACTTCCTTAGCAACAAACAAGGCCACGAGTACGGCTGTGAAAACTCTGAAAGAGTTTTGCAGTGAACAAAATATTCAAGAAAACTTCGAGGATCATAACGAATTTTTTTTTTCGTAAATAAAATATTTTCAAAATGGAGTGAAAATTTTTCTTCGTTTGAATAGGTATATAATAAAACACTTAATGACTGGTCCCGAGGGAAACAGTTAGTTTTTCTCAATTTCATTGAGACTCGAGGGAAACAAAACTAACTGATTTCCCGAGGGATCAGTCATTAAGTGCTTATTGTTTTCGAATCCCCAAGGACCAGAGGAGTTCACGAGGAGTCAACGATGAGCAGGGGGGAATTTGATTATTGTTTCCATTTTTTCATTATTTATTTGTTTTCACTTGATTTTTATTTATTTTTTCCTTTTTCAATTTTTTTATTTTTTATTCTTTTTCATTTTTTTATTTTTTAACTTTTGATTATTTATTTGTTTGATTATTTATTTATTTTTATTTTTTTTCTTCTTTTTGATTTTTTGATTTTTTTTGATTTTTTTTTATATATATCCAAACCAGGCCAAACATGTAGTAAAGGTCTGAAGGGCCATAAGAGTGTAGTTTCGCCTATTGTTTTCGGTCGGCTCGGCTTTTCGCTCGGCCTATCAATAGCCTATCCTATCAATAGCTTATCCTATCAATATCCTATCCTATCAATAGCCTATCCTATCAATAGCCTATCCTATCAGTAGCCTATCCTATCAGTAGCCTATCCTATCAATAGCCTATCCTATCAATATCCTATCCTATCAATAGCCTATCCTATCAATAGCCTATTCTATCAATAGCCTATCCTATCAATAGCCTATCCTATCAATAGCCTATCCTATCAAAAGCCTATCCTATCAATAGCCTATCCTATCAGTAGCCTATCCTATCAGTAGCGTATCCTATCAATATCCTATCCTATCAATATCCTATCCTATCCTATCCTATGTTATTATTATTATTATTAATGTATTTGCGACCTGGCCTGCATACGAATTCACCAAAGATGTTAGCTTTGTGCCCGTGCATTTTTGTAATGCGGTATTGTATAGAATATAAATAAAACGAAGGGAAAACCCCCAGCTTGCCGTTCATTCACCCATAAAAACAGTACGTGTCGAAGGTATTTGAATATATTGAAAGAAGAAAATAAACAACTTAACAGATTAAAGGAGCACTTGGACGAAAACGCCCGGATTTTGAAAAGTCCCAATAAACGAATTTTTTTGCTTGTTTAAGACTAAATACTAACCCAAAAATGCCTTGCTAAAGTATTTTTGTAGAAATTCGTACGCGAAGACCGATAAAATCGCGATTTGCTATTGTATTTTTGTAATCAGTAATATTACACCAAGAGGAATGGGGTCGAGTGACGAATGACGTCATTTACTCCATGGTTTCACAACAACACTCGTGGCTTCAAAGGATATGCGCCGGAATTATTATAATCAAGAACGTTTATGAAATGTCAGAAGATTTGGTGAACTTTTTTTCTCTATTTCAAGACAATCAAAGGATTTGAAGATCAGTCGTGGAGTACTTGACGTCATAAGTCACGCGTCACGCAATTATCGCAGGTCAGATTTCATTTGGCCGTGAGTTTGAGTGGCGTGTTTTCAAAGCCTTATTTCTCCGCAATAGGTGAATTTTAAGCTATTTTTTTATACATTGTTCTTAAGCAATCACATTAGAGTAATATTAACCTAGACAAATTCGTTTATTGGGCCTTTTCAAAATCCGGGCGTTTTCGTCCAAGTGCTACTTTAAGAGTGCAATGTTCATGTGAAACTTCTTTGCACCTTGATTTAATATAAACATGCTTTTTGAATAGGAATTTAGTCGAGCTCCTTTCACTGATTGTCAGGCATCCAA
The DNA here is from genome assembly GCA_949775045.1 of Metridium senile. Taxonomy (NCBI): domain Eukaryota; kingdom Metazoa; phylum Cnidaria; class Anthozoa; order Actiniaria; family Metridiidae; genus Metridium; species Metridium senile. Next base: position 5,045,429 of record OX459106.1, read on the forward strand.
AACACTTGTCCGAGCGGCACAGCTGGCATCACTTGATCTTCTAGAAGAAACGAGAACTAAGGAAAAAAAAATTAGAATGGCTTCTCTTGAGATATTTTGGACTTGAACGACGATTCAATGACATTTTGAAGTCTTGAAGTTGACCGTCGTCACTAATGACTTTTAAACCTATGTAAAACCCGCACTGACCAATTATCTTTTCGAGGGAGGGGAGCCTCGACGTATTAAAAAAAAGTTTATTTGATGCTTTACATTTTCAAGAATGATTTTATTTCATTGACGATAATTGTTATATCATGTTGTAAATACTGTTGTATATTGATTTTTAAAAGTTTTTTGAGTTTTAGTTTCGATTTTTCTGACCGAAAAAAAATATTTCGTACCCTACTCTACTGAGGCAGGTGTTGGTGCGCGAATTTTTCCTGTCATGGGTTATGCTAACAACTTGAGCTTATTAGCTTCGCGCTGATTGGCTAGTTACATATCATTTTCTTGTATCATCTAGCTTCCTATCAATAGTCTATCCTATCAAAAGCCTATCCTATCAATAGCCTATCCTATCAGTAGCCTATCCTATCAATAACCTATAGCTATCCTATCAATAGCATATTCTATCAATAGCCTATCCTATCAGTAGCCTATCCTATCAATAGCCTATTCTATCAATAGCCTAGCCTAGCCTACAATCTTGGACAAAAGTAGTTGAGACATTCGCGCGCTTTGTACGAATAATGTAAATAACTGTCCGTCTTGCAAACTGACATTAATTTGATCCCCCTCCCCTCCCCCCTCCATTCAATGTTGGATGTTGGGATTGTCTGGACCACTGGCATTATCTATCAATACATACAACATTGATTGGATGGGGGATGGGGAAGGAACAGCTGAGAAATGCCGACTAGGGCTATAAAAACCGAAAGTGTCTCAACACTTTTGTCCAAGATTGTAGCCTAGCCTAGCCTAGCCTAGCCTAGCCTAGCCTAGCCTAATATAAAAAACAAATAGTTTTATATGTGTTTTCTTTGCATTGATAAATTAGAAAAAAATTCGATTGTTATGAAAATTACATTGGTTTGGAAATTAAAATTAAAATTAAATAATAAATTTAAATAAATTTAAATTTTGAAACTTAAAATATGACATAGGTAGAACTCAAAACTGAAATAAAAAAGAGGGGTCACCGTGCTCGTTTTAGAACTGTGAGAGGTGGTGTAAGGCACTTTTTGGCCTAATCTTGTTCCAAAATACAATAACCAGCAATATCTTTACTTAAATCTGACAGATGAAGTTGTTGAATATAGTAGAGTATAAATCAATTATAGTACAAACTCATATACACAATTTTAATCAGTGTACTGTTTAATTAGAGATAAAAACTTGATACTAGTTAGTACCGTTTCTTCCTAATTTTCCAAATACACCTATTTTAAAAAAGGTTGTCATCGCCAAAGGCGATAGGTCATTCCAAGACCCAAGTGCAAAATGGGTATAATCTTTTATGATTTAAAAATCGTGAATATAATGCCGCGTGAATACCGTCGTGTTTGAATCTCCGCAATCATGCCAAATCCACGAAACAACGATTGTTGGAGCTGACATCATTAAAATTCAAACACGGCGGCATTCACGATTTAAGATTATACCTATAGTACACTTGGGTCTTGGAACGGCTTATCGCCAATCGCCTTTGGCAATGACAACCTTTATTGAAATAGGTGTATACCACTTTTTCAAAAAAACTTGAAGGCAAGAACCTGCAAGACCCAAGGGCATTGTGAGTTTATTAATGTGAAAATACAGCGATCTGCTCCCTTTACGTAGCTAGTATATTGTTTCGAATAGAATGTACTAGAAATATATTAAATTGTTTATTGTTCATTCTAGTTTAGATTATATCACATGACCCAAAATGTATTTCAGAATTTGAATGCATTATTTTCAGTATTCAACGTTTTTTGACAAAGAGTGAAGTCATTTAACCCGTGAAATAGATATTAGACTAATACACCTTAGCAGACTCTAATTCCATTGTTTTCTTTTGTGTCTATTTGACTATTACACCTTGACTATTTGATTTTGTTTCACGGGTCTTCATTCTAGAGTGAAGTCATTTAACCCGTGAAATATATATCAGACTAAAACTCTTTAGTAGACCCTAATTCCATTGTTTTCTTTTGAGTCTATTTGACTATTACACTTTAGCGCGCAATTTCTATTTCACGGGTTAAATGCCTTCACTCTACTATCAAAGACAAGTTAAGTTTAGTTGTAATGAGGGATTGTTTTCTTTTGTATTTGCTGTTTCAGGTTGAGTGATACTGACTAAATAGTCACTAAATAGAAACTATTAGTTAGTAACTATTCTGTTTCTATATAATTGTTTTAGTGTTTTCGCTCTATTAGTTATGATTAAACACTGAAATGTCAACTGCTGAAAACACAAAACTTGTTTCCAATTATAACGTCCATGGCATGAAATCTGAAAGCTGACAAAGCACCTAGCTGCAAATATTTACATGTTGAAAAATGATGAATTTCCATTTGGAAGAGCGCCGCATCTCACTTCAAAGTGCAAATGTTCAGACTAAAGTTCCTTATTCAGATTTAGCCCTTTTACTCCGACGAAAGCTCAAAACGTCAGTAAAGTTAAGTCAACATTTTTTTACGGTGCTACAGCTTTAGTTATATTACCTATGGAAAGTAGAGATTAACACTACAAGTGACATGTGATTCTGTGATTATTTATTTTAACGTTTAAGGTAGGTTTAGATACTTGGATTTCTTCAATGAATTTTTTCATAAATCCTGTCATTTATAGATAATTGTTAGGCAAGTCGAAAAACGTGAAAAAATGTTGGGTTCCCCGCTGATTGGTTATAGAGTTATAAGATATTATATAAGTAGGTATTTGAAATAATTTGCGGTGGTTTTGCTCAAAAGTACCTACGCAATGCAGTCTAGAGAATGCCGACGTAATCTGCTAGGAAAAGCATAATATTATATCAAACGATAGATCTAAGGGTTATCTAACATTTCCAGTACTCATAACAATCATTGAATCATTTCCAATATTGGTATAAGTGAATCCTAGAAGTACAATTCTACGCCGATTACGCACCCCTACATGTGTATAGAGCTGTAGCATTTGTACAATTTCAGAAAATCACATCAATGAAAAAATTATTTTTTTATTTTAAATCGTAAGAATAGTAAATGCAGTCTTGAATAAAAATAAAAAAAATTGAGGTCACCGTACTAATAGGCGAGTTATATGCGACCGAATCCATTTTTTTGTATAAAAAAAAAAAAACGGCAACGGTCCTCGCGGGACTGGGTTTTAGTACTTTAAACGTCTGCTTGGAACTTGTCAAATTTTTCTTGTCATCTCCAGAAACACTAAGACCTATTTTGTATTAGTTTTAGGACTAAAGACTTTAAAATTATATTTTATCTACTCATTTTTTCAAAGTTGTAAATTTATTGTTTTGAGACGAAACTGCGACCATGTCAGGCCGAATGAAAATCTGAGCATGCTTCGAAAAATATCCCATTTTACATCCAAAGTTGCATGCAATAACATAATACCTTCTTAAGTTATAGACTAGGATTGAAATTAAGATTTAATTGGATACATTTTCAAAATTGTGAAAAACGAGATGCGTGAAATGGATGCGCAGTAGCAAGGGTCCGGATTTACCTTAACAAGACGCATAACTGCGTAAGCTCGGGATTCTCTTTGATGTTCAAAATAAGTTTAATGTATACACCTAATTTCAAAAACGTTGCCATACAAATAGAACATTTGTACTTTGGGAATACATTCAAAAGACAAAGGAAGATCACAGAGGCTGAACGACGATTCTTTTGTCTTTTTATGTATTCTTTTATATCACAAAAGTACAAATGTTCTATTTCTATATGATAGCGTTTTTGAAATTAGGTGTTTTAAATCACCTAGTTGCAACAATTACAACGTTGTCATACAGAAATAGTACATTTGTACTTTAGGGGAGAAGGAATATATTAAAAAGACAAAATAAAATCACTGAAGCAGAACAGTTTCTTTTGTCTTTTTAATATATTACTATTACCTAAAGTACTAAATAGAATAGAGTAGTTTCACCATGGCCAGCTATTCCAGCCATTGAGCCCGCAAAGAGGCAGCGGTTATCCCCAATCGAATTACAAAATGGCGATTCTAAAATATAAAGATTTGATGGCCGCGAGCCAAGAAATGAAAAATAAAAGTACCCTTTTTAAATGAAAAACAATTTGCCATGTGATCATAGCATACAGTTATTCCTTACCCTTTATTCTGACCAATAAAATTAATAAATTAAAGCGTTTGGATGTTTACTTTCTTTGGTAATCGTTCGGACTATAAAAACGAGATACTGTTTCTGTAAAATCTATACAAAAACATGCAGCACTGCCAAGTAACAAGACTAATTTATCGAATTACAGAATTCATATGAAATTTGCCGTGTGAAATTTAAAGAATACACTAACCCTAAAATTATTTTTTCAAGAGCTTGTCCAATTTATCGATGTTTTGATGTTTACATTTTGGTGATAAAATGCTGCAAAATTTCTTCGTCCTCGTACTGATAGAGACGTACGGTATGTCGTTCTTCCGGTCTGCGAAGTTTAGTGAATTTCCAGCCATTTTTAGAACGTAAAACTCCATCAAATAATACCAAAATGAAGCTAGTTTTCCCTGCTCTTATTTACAATAGAGATTCATGGGATAGCTGTTAAAGCACAGGCAAACCGTAGCAAGAAAGTTGGGTTTCACCGATGCGGGCCTGAGCGAGCTTGGGCTCCCTGTGGTTTCCTCAAATCGTCAACATGTCCTTGTTATTTCGCTTGTAAATTACCAATTTTATTACATTAAACTCTACAAATGTTCAAGAATTACAGTTTGATAACTGCTTCAATATCCTTCGGTGTTAAATTGACTAAAAGAAACGTATTTAACTTAATTTTGTACGATCGATTTTGATTCTATCTTGGATTCCCGAATCGGTGTTTATTTTCTATTTTACACATGGTATCCGCTGCCTCATTGCGGGCTCAGTGGCCGGAATAGTTGGCAATGCATAAGCCGGTTCTTGTATGCTAATGTGTTTCTTATATGCTAATGAGACCGTTGACAAGAAATATAACGAATTCACGTGCATACGTTGATATAATATAAAAAATAGGCAGTCTAGGACTGCATGAAGCTACTGTTTTAAGTAGCTAAATATAGATATAAAAGAAATAAAAACAAATTAACAGAGAACTGCTGATAAGGCCCTTCAAAAAATTATATTTAAGAATAGTTAAGAAAAATGATATTACAAAGCTATTCTAAAAATTTAGTGACAATACAGGGAAAGTAAACAAATGAATGAGAATGAATGAATGAATGAATAAACAAATCATGTACTAGTGTTCAAGTATCATAAGTAGTGTGTGTTGCATGAAGTCGATCGCAATGAACTTACAATTTTTACATTGTGGTTTGACTAACAAAATGACTTTCACAAGGTATAATAGTAGTCTTTAGTAGGCGATAATAGTCTTTTTAATACTGAATTGCTATAATACATTATATAGATACTATATATATCTATATATCTATAGGCATTTGTTAATCTATTACTCAACCAGAAACAACAAATTTATATACAAGACAAAAAAATACTTTATTTAAACATTTCACTTAATTGGTTTTGAAAATGACCATGCATGCAAATACCATTAGGGTAGCAAACAACTTTGTTGTCATTGTATATTTTAATTTATAGGATATTCTTGAGCTCTTTCAGAATGTTTATCTCATTAGTAGAACATTTAAATTTATCTCTGATTGATACCTATTGTTGATATATCTTTTGGAGAAACTGCAAAACAATGACAAAATATTTAGTTAGAAAATTATCTAAACAGAGTAATAGAGTGCTTACACTATGTCCATGAAATAAAATCTAAATAGTTACTAACTAATAGTTTTTATTTAGTGACTATTAGTCACTATCACTCAACCGAAACAGCTTTAGTAACAATACACAATGAATAAAGTATTAACTTTCTATGGTTTTGAGTATTTGATTTCCCTTGTGTATTCTTACTAAAGCTGTTCCAGTTGAGTGATAGTGACTAATAGTCACTAAATAAAAACTATTAGTTAATTATAAGGCGGCGAAATACGAGACACAAAAACCCTAAACTTGTCGCGCAACATTGTTGCATTGCAAGTTTTTGGTCGATGTTGCGCGTTTTTCACCTCGCAATCTCAACTTGTTACGCAACAAATAATGTGTTGCGCGTTTAGAAAAATTGTTGCGCGAAGTTTTCATGGACATAGTGTAAGCACTCTATCTTTGCAATACAATAACTCTATATAAATAAAGAAAATTTATGATAATTTGCAAAGTACATGCAGGCAATATTCTTTCAAACAGTCAGATAATATCACTGAACTATGATAACTTATGTAGCGGTATATTGCTCTCGGTTGACAAAAAAAAAAAAAAAAAAAAAAAAGAAACAATAAAAAGCCGATTTGTTCACTCGACAATTTATATCTGCATGGTCGTAGAAGCATAAATGGTTAAGATCGCCAAGGGAATCAAGCCGTAAAAATCTCAACCGAGAGTTAAAATGCATGAAAAAAATCGATAAATTAAAACGCTTGACACTTTCTATGAAGTATATCCCAGTTTGCAAATGCAAAGTTCTAAAAAAACATTGGAAATAGAACAGTAACTTACCTCGATAAGCGACTGTCAGACGGCCACCGAATATTTGACCATGCATGATATTCGAGCAGTATTTATCAAGAATATTCAAGCAAGAAATGCATCGATGCCTTTCCAAATAGCATAAACATGTTGACTTGGTTAGCTTTAATAATCCGTCAGCCAATAAGTTGCAGTTTCTCACGCTTTCTCTTCTTTTCGAGTTGAAGACATGATTTCTAAATCGGTTAATCTATGAATAAACGAAGGAGAAGAAAAGTATTTATCAGTTAGACTCTCGCAGGTTTACTTGAAGCTGATTGAATAACACATAAACTTACCTCTGAGAAAACAATTTAGCACTTGATATGCTTCCAGGCTGCGATTGGTCTATCGGGTATAGACCGCCAATCAATATTACAAGTCTTTTTGTTATCAAGATGGCGATCGAGGAGCGCTGCTGAGTTGTTTTTTCGTTTGAGTTTGTTTCTTGAGCATGTTATTAGATCGTTTTTCTTGTTTATTGGAATGGAAAAAGTATCATTTCGTGTTGTCGTTGCATGGATTTGAAGGTAACTATTTATATTAAGAAGCTGTTGTGAAATTTGCAGTTCGTTATTTTCAAAAGCCATGTGTTGTTTGTGTTGCAAACTTACCGCGCCGTATCGTATTAAAATCCTATCTGTATCGTAGTTTTGATAAAAACATTCGAAATGGCTGATGTATCGTAGCGGTATCATATCATATTTTCGCACTAAAACGAAAATGGCTGTAATACTTAACTGGCTGTAAACAGCTGTAGCAAAAAAGGGAGAAAATAAGCAGGCATATAAGTATGACGATGGAGGTCCAGTTGTAAAATTTGATTTGACGAGCGTACATGTATAGTATAAATTTCATAAGTTATGTGGTCATTTAATCTCAAGTACATTAAGGCCTGGGACAGGCCTAATTTCAGATAAAACGAAATATTTTCGATTTTATTCGTGAAAACAATCCAAAAGGCAACAAAACTTTCAGATAACCTTGGTTCCATTTAGTGGGATCTTTTTGTGTTGCTTTTGGGCAGAACCACTGATTACATGGTGGGTCACGTGACTTTTTGATATTCAAATTTTCAAATATTCCTCCGGTAGTGAGTTCAAAACGTATCGGAGAAGTAAATACTTAAAGTTATTTCTCTTCTGCATTGCTTTTCAACAGTGTCTTGGCTCGTTGAAAAAGTAAACTGCTTTAAGGGGTTGTTATGCAAAAAAGGTCACGTGACTTCACATATGCCCATTTATCTCGTTACCTAAAAGTCAAAGGTCGTCAGCTAAGACAGTATCATATATTTATTAGTGAGAACTATCCTTTGTTGCCGAAAATTTTGTTTCAGCAGCTTTCTCCACCACCGGAGAGCTTTTTATGTTTAGTCATGTGACCTAGCCTGTGACGTCACTAATTATCAAAAAAGGCCATAGAAAAGTTAAGGTCGTTGAGTTCCATCATATTACCAAAAATAAAATTAATCGAGGAACATTAAGGCAGTTAAATGTTATTTTTTAGATTTTAGTGAGTCCTCTAGTTATCCCAGGCCTTAATGTACTTGAGATAGTTCAGATTATTTAAGTTTGGGCATTGTGTAAACTTTGAGTTATGTTATGTGCAATGTACTTCACAGTTTAATTGTAGTTTTTACACAATCATGATCAGAATACTATACACTGATAACTTCATTTGTAACTTTATCGTTGATAGGTTGTTTGACGAATACTTGATCCAGTAGACTGCCACTTCATATAAATGTAGGCTCATCCACAACTTGAGTGTATCCCAAAGAATTCATTAGCTGTAAGAGTGAGTTATCAATAAAATAATTGATATTAAAATCGCCTAGTACAATATGAATTGTATTTGTTTGAATAACATTAGAGAGATTTTGAATAAATTGTTGGACATTGGAGTTGTTTTTTCTGTAAATCAGGAGGAATGTCATTGTTTTGTTGTTGCTTGCATTTTTGTTTGTAGTATTTCAAACATCCAAGCATTAATATTTTGAAAGTATTGTTTATTCAAGACATTGGTGTTAGGTTTATTGCATAAAGCTAAACTTAGGTACTTGTCATTTGGATGGTCTTGGTCGTTGTTCTGTATTTAATGATCTTACAGACTGGCGAAGGTCATCATCAGATATGTCAGATGGTTGTATGTATGTAGATATTGCAGGAATTGGTCCATTTGAATTCTGTAAATTACTGAGGTGGTCTGGTGGTATGTTATTAGATGACTCTTCACTATTGGAATAGTCGTGTGGTAATTCTGATTGTAAATCTTCATTCTCTTGATCATTGATAGGATCATATGAGTGAAGTGTGTTAACATCATTGTTTCTGAGTGCCTCTAATGCTTCAATAACTGCATCAGAATCTGGTTCAAAAACATTCCTATTTTTCTCTACTAATGCCTGTACATTTGGCTCACAGAATTTAGACATATACGTCTGCTGAAGACCAAGAAGCTTAGTTTCTTCCCTCCATGGATAATATAATATGAGGAGATGATACTTTTCTCATACTTTTCTGGTTCTTTTGCTTTACTTGGGGTATGGTATCTTATAACTGCTTTAATCCTCCTGCATTTCATGAGTTCAGTACCATTCATTAATCTTATTTTGTTAGGAAAAGATGATATATCATCATTTGTAGCTGTATGAGATTGTTCAATTATATCGTCATTAAGTACTTCAGGTTGAGCATCAGCTGTTTCTGCTATATCAGTTTTGTAATCTTTATAATAGTAAGCAGCAAACTCTGCTAGACACATGTTATCTACAGATGGGATATAACTTGTTCTTATACTATATCGTTCAATAATATTGGACTTATATATGTCTGTACTATCATCTTCTAAGTTATCAAGTTCTTGTTGGCTTTTAGCTACTCTTAATCTTTTCTCTGGCATATCTGTGCTTACAAAAACAGTTTTAGGAAATATATTTCTCAGGCATGCAGCGATATATACTTTCTTGAGAACTTACTTCTCTGGAAGAAAGAAAAGCAGCACCAATTTTTTTAAGTCCTTCTTTAACATTTAGATTTGATTCTTTAGCTTCACGTGCAGCATTAACAATAGCTTGTGAACATTCAGTTTCATCTTTTGTAAAATAACTACATACATATGTGATACATTTATAATGATTGAAGATAGGTTGGAGATCTACATTTGCAGCAAAGCCTTTAATGCCAGCTATGAAATAGTTATTAGTGAAACAGCTGTCAAGTGGTCTTTTAAGGTGTAAGCCATAATCTGAATCAGGTGATATTGATAATGCAGCTTCATATTCTTGTTTAGTTATACCAACATCTTTAAAAATATCTTCATCAGTAAGAGATGCATTATAATCAGGCTTGCTAGGATTCAGAAGTTCATCTATTTTCTGCTTCACTGAAGTAAGTATTTCTTTACTTCTGCTCAATGTACTACATTTAATCTCCTCATCCATATCATCATGTAAAGGTTCAGATACAATAGTCCTATCAGTAAAGAACTGTCCAAAGTTAAACCTACATGCTATATTTTTGTATTTTCTACATGTTTTACTGTGGCTATGAGTTTGGTATTTTTTTACCAGTTCATACAATTGAGGATCAGTGTCCTTGTTGGGTAAGCAAGCTTGTACATATTGGTCAATATAGTTTACATAGGCTTCTTTAGTGTCATGAGTTAACTTAGGGCAGTCTGATGTCCATATCAATGCATGTAAATGAGGAGAACCTCTCATTTGAAATTCTATGCGAAGAGCATAATACACTATTTTACCTATTGGGTTTACATTGGTCAGTAAAATCTCAGTAAAGAAAGTTTCTACTCTGTATTGAAAGTGTTTTGCTGTAATAACAGGGTTAACATTTAAAAGTCTGCATTTTTCATCATATGACAAAGCATCTACTTCTTCATCAGTCATGTTACTACCATTAGCTCTTGCAATAATTTGAAACAGTTCAGGCCATGTTAAGTCTGCACATGATAATGTCATAAACCATGTTGGTATACCAAGTTGTTTGACCATTGCTACTACTTCATACATAAATTTTTGCCAGTATGGAGGGGAGCCTGGAATCTGTCTTAAGAATAGATAGGCCTGATCTTGAGAAATAAGGTTTTGTAGTATTTGAGTATTTGATTTAACTTGTGATGCAGTGAGTTGCTGACCATGGACTTTCTTAAGTGCTATATTTATACTATCAGATACCTTTTTTGTTGTATTATAAACTGTCCATAGAATAAATATTCAGGGTTCATAGCAATTCTTCCACTGTAATGTAATAATCTTGTATTGAAATACTTAACCGGTGATAACTTTATATCTCTTTCAGCCTTATATCCAAATCTACCTTTAGGAAACAATACTGGGAATGCAAGCTCTTCACACAGTTTGTCATTCATCAAAGATACTGGATGTTTATTTTCACCTGGTGCAATATTGTAAATCTCTCGTCCAGTAGAAACATTAGAACTGCTTTCTTCTAGGATAACTGGGTAATCTGGACAAGTAGGTTCTAAACATGTTTCATTAGTTGGTGATCTGTGTTCATTTAAAGGGTCATCTTGTTCTTCATCCAAAGTTTCAATTTGAGCATTTGTACATGTATCAGAAGAATAAGCATTATTTATATCATTATCGGCTGCAGTTATAGTAACGTCTTCTTGGTCAGTAGTATTATGTGTATTTTCTTCAGTTTCAGTTTGCATAATATCTGTGTGCTCTTTGCTAATATTTGTACAATCAATTACAATATCTTTATATAACGTGTTGTTTGCTTTGAGCCATGTAAGTGCTGCATGTATAAATGCTGGTCTGACTGCTTCAAAGTACACATGACCTCTAAACTGTAGTTTTCTTTTTAACTTCAGCATAATAATTCCAGATCTCTCAGGAGGGCGAGGCAAAATATTGCATGTCTTATCACATTGCACTGGCACATTGCAAATAGAACCTTTAATCTTACGTTGCTGGCCTTTCGGCATAATTTTTTCAAATACTATACGCTGTGCTATCAATATTTGTTCTAATTTTCTTAGACATTCAAGCTCAGATGGTACATCATCAACAAATAAATTGTTTATGATTGCCTGACATGGAATTTTATCTTTTATACACTTTGAATGGCATGTTTTACAGATATATTATTTCCCATCAAAGGATTGTTTGATTGTAAACATGTGTTGAGACTGGTATTTATTTGTAATAAGCTTCATGACTGATTTCTTATAAAGGGTCCGGTTACACACACAACAAACAAAATATGGGCCTTCTCTTATTTTCTTTTTAAACTGTTTGTTACAAGAATCTAGATCTTTACTCTTATTGTTATAGTATTTTTCACTTTGTTTATCCAATAACTGTTGTTTTTCTACAGTGTCTATTGTTCTATATTTTTCCCTCCGTTTATCCAATAACTGTTGTTTTTCTACACAGCCCATTGATTGATACTTTTTGGTCAGTTTGGAGTTTTTATCTTGCTTATTTACATTGTACCTTGATTGTATTTTTTCTAGCATTATTTTTTTCTTTGGTGGTGCCATTGCGTCATAATTTTGTCTCTGTCTTTGATTGTTCATTAATCTTTTTCTTTCATTTTTGTCCATATTACAAGTACATGATAACAACTGTCATTTATATGTCTGTTCTTCACAATGGTTTTGCTTTTTAACATTGATAATTGTATCCACAAGTGAACATGTTCCATTAATATTTTGTGTGTGTTGAAGTCGTGGTGTTTTAGATTCATCATAAAGCAAAAAGAAGTATGTAAAGTTTGACTTTTTGGTAGTTTTAAATATACAACAGATGCAATAAGTTGAAAACCAAATCAAAAATCCAGAGCTCTTAATATAATTGTTGTTTATGATATCTTCAAGAGTGGACTTGCTTTCTGTTGAATCAGACAATACTCCATTTATAGTAGTATCACTTACACAAGTTACTTTAGCTGCACAAATATCAATTGTGCATGGGATATCATCTGATGTTATATAACGATTTAAACTGAGATGATCACACAATAGTTTTCCCCCATCTACAATGATGTTCAAAGTATCTAAATTCCAGTAGCTGCACGATTTCATTGTAGAATAACATATTGAATAGACAGCTACAGTACAACTCAGGTTAAAATTTGTGCTTTCAGTGGAAATGTCTTCAATAAGCATACTACCTTCAACTTTATTGACATGTACACCTCTGATTTCGAATATATCATTGTTATGTATACTTTTGAAATATAGAATCAAGTTATCTAATGATAACAATTCAATTAGCACGCATGTATCATGACTGTTGCTTCTACCATATACATCCCTTGCATGAGAGTCAAATACTTTAAATCCCATATCTCCATGACAATATATAGCAACAGCAGTACACCCTATTGTTAATATGAAATTGGTAAAATTGTCAGACATTAAAGAATGGAATGCTGTTTGTAATGAAGTGCAGTTGTCATACCCTTCTATTATATATTCTTGAAGCATATTACCCGTAAAACTCTCACTATATTGAAGTTCATAATAAATATCAAACACATTTAAACTTGTTGGTAGTTCTGATTGCATGAGAAATGACTGTTCTGCTGATTGCGATAATCGTGTATATAACTGATTTCCAATGTTCATTATCCTTACAAGATCACTTGATTAATTAATTCCATGATTGTCATTATAAATTAAAGTACATAAACTCATTGCAACACATTGTTGTCCTGCATTTTGTCCAAAGATGAAAGCATTACCTTGGCTATATGGTGCTGTTATTGTCTTGCTTGCATCAACATATAGTGTATTATTAGGTACAGAATTCTTCTCTATATCATTTTATAAAATTGTTGGTATCTAACGCGCGCTCTGATTGGTTGATGGCCATGTCTATATGAGAGAACAGAGAATGAAAATGACGAATGCTGTCGCAATACTGTCCACAAAAGCCTGAAAATGGACGAAAACATTTTCAGTATCCCCGACGACTTTTTTGACGATTATCCGATTTTTTCTTTTGACTTTGACTGTTTTGGAAGTCAAGAAGTTGTACAAGAGCCCTCTGAGCAAGCCTCGGTTGCAAAAAAAGCCCGTTTTGTTGCATTGACCGACGAGCAGCTTGATAGAGTGGTGGAAACATCGACATCGTCGTCTACAAAATATCAATCGCTGCGCTCGTGTTTCTAAGCTTGCTTCTTTCGTGCTCTACATCTCCCAGCGTGTTTATATCACAGTACATAGACACGCGCGCCGTTTTATATTTCTTAAATATAGTTTACACTTACAGTAATTCATCACATGTGACTGGGTCTTATAAAGAGACATCGGTCTATTACAAGAAAGCAACGATATATACCGACTGGCTTTACATTTGAACCTTCTTGGAGAAATAAACGCTAGTGTATCAATCTTCTTGAACTTTACACAGTTGATATAATTATGTATCTTAGAAGACCTGGGTATATTTGAGCATATTCTATAGGTAAATTCATTGGAGGACGAGGGAATTCCACGTTGAATTTCACGAGAGAAATCAATATCGCATGAATCGCGGAGTCCGCAACCAATCAGCGCGCGAGTTTAAATTGAAGTATAAGATTCTATGATAAACAATACAATACAATACAATACAATACTTTTTATTTATACCTTGCACGAATTTACAATTTGTTTTACAATATATAAAATACAATAAGATATAATTTTAGGTATTGGTCCTAACTAATAACTAAAAAGTTAATGAGTTGTTAGGGCCATTATCTGTTATTAGTTATGATATAAAGAAGAGGAATGACAAAAGAAAAGGAAAAGCCCACAGCACAGCACAAAAACACGTTCTCATACATACATACACACAAAAAAACACACACACACAATCTACAAAATTATGGCAAATTAGAAAAACAGTCCCTTACCAGAATAGAAGTAATTTTTCATAAATAATAATTAGTATGTATTCAGCATTTTTGCTTTAATACTGGCTTTAAATTTTTTGAAGCTGGTATTCCTTGTATCTTCCTCAAGTGAATTCCAGATTTTTGTACCTACAAATTTAATATTGAATTTGCCATAGTTTGTTTTTGCTTTAGGGAGGTAGAAATTTTGTTTCACTGCTGATCTTGTTTTATAGCTGTGTATTTCATTAACATGTGTAAAGAAGTTTTGAAAATTACACGGTAAATTATTGTTTTTAAACTTGAACATAAATATTGAAATACAATAATCAACAAGATCAGGTAATTTAAGAATATTTAAGTCTTTAAATATAGGACTTGTATGGGCATTGAAAGAAGAAAAGGTAATCAGTCGCAGAGCCTTTTTTTGCAGTACAACTATTGGCTGTAAAGTGGTTTGATAAGAATTACCCCAGGCCAAAATTCCGTAAATCAAAAATGGGTAAATTAGAGCATAATAAAGATTGATAAGAACAGGAGTAGTGACATAATAACGTAATTTTGATAGTATTCCTATATTCCTTTTGATCTTTTTGGATATGTACTCTACATGATCTTTCCATGATAAATTACTATCGATGCAGACGCCAAGATATTTGATACTCTTTTCATGTTTTAACGTTTTGTTATTTAATTTAAGCTCAAAATTTGTGGTGATTTTCTTTTGTCGTGAATGAAATATGACGAAATTAGACTTTTCAATGTTCAATGATAATTTGTTTGCGCATAGCCACAAGTGAATGTTATTCAACTCAGTGTTTATATTTTGTTGTAGAGCTTTTATATTTTTATTTCTGTAAAATAAATTAGCATCATCTGCAAATAAGTGAAAATCGAATAAAGAAGAGCAAAGATGAAAATCATTTATATAAATTAGAAACAAAATTGGTCCAAGCACAGACCCTTGTGGAATTCCTGTTTGGATTGTTACTAGATCAGAAGTAGAGTTATTAATAGTGACGAATTGTTTACGATTATTAAGATAGGAAGTGAACCATGTCTTAGCAATTCCTCTGATTCCATAGTATTCTAGTTTTTCTATTAGTATTTTGTGATTGACAGTGTCAAACGCTTTACTAAGATCTAAAAAAATGCCACAAGAATAATCAGAATCGTCTATTGCAGTTTGTATTTTGTCTATAATACTAAGGATTGCATAATCAGTCGAGTGGTTACTGCGAAAACCAAATTGGTTATCACATAATATCTTGTTTTTCTCTAGAAATATTGTTAAACGGTTCGCCATAAGTTTTTCAAATAATTTACTAAATATAGGGAGTAACGAGATTGGACGATAATTCGATAAAGAATACTGAGAATCTTTTTTGTGTATAGGTATTACATTAGCTATTTTCATAATATTTGGGACTACTCCTTGTGAAAAACAAATATTAAATATTTCTTGGAGTGGTTTGGAAATTATAGTTTTTAATATTTTAAGGACTTTAATTGGGACACTATATGGTCCTGTTGATTTATTACATTTAAGACTAGATATCTCTTTCTCTACCTCAGCATCAGTCACAGGGAAAATATAAAAACTATTGGTTGAAGGTGATTTGAGGTAGTCTTGAGGTGTTTTGTTAACATGTTCAATACTATTTTCCAGGTTTGCACCAATAGAACAAAAGTATTTATTAAATTCGCTAGCTATATTCTTAGGATCTGTAATGGAAATATCATTTATGTTAATTTTTTCAATATTCTGATTTTTCTTTTGTTTATAATTTACTATTGTTTTAATTCCGGTCCATAACCTTTTGCCGTCCTTTGAGTTTTGTGAGAAATAATCATAAACAGCCCATCTAAGCTTCCTACTTTTAGTGTTTAAACGACTTAGAAATCGTGTTGGTATTCTACTTGGTGCACGACTACGATGACAACGTAAATGTCTATAATTATAATAAATAAACATTGAATAACGAGATCTGGTATTATTTGTAATCTTTATTGTGACTTCTGCATCATTATATACATGTACAGTCAAACGACTAGTTTTATCTAATATATCACAATCAGTGAACGATGAAATGACAATAGTTTGAGTGAAGCAGTCGAAGAACGTGACTGATTTGTAACCAAGTAAAGCTATTATTATCAAATAAGTAAAGCTAAAAATACTTCCTTGAATTAAAGATAATAAAATAAACAATGTACTTAGCGTTATTATTATGAAAGAAGTCATCATTGCAAAGGTGGCCTTAATTACTTTGAGAGTCACATGGTTTACTATAAACACAGGTCGTTGATCTTGTAATTTCATTGCTTGAAATGCTTGCAATCCATTGTTTTTACATCAGGAGAGCTTTGTTGACATTCGGTAGTTGAGTCTATTGTGCTTTTATAGTTTTTATAAGTTAGATTACAAGTAGCTTTTGAATAGATAGATGGCTTGTATTTCATGGCGTAGTTCACGATAGGCTTAAGTTTCTCCATAAGTCTCACGATAAATTCGCGGTATGTCTCAAAATGCCCTTTCCAAAAACGCTCGACATCTTTTAGTGTGGCTATACCGCGAATGGTGTGTGGATTTGTAAGTGATTTGAGCGTATTTGTAGAGATTGAATCCATACCTTCCATATACGTTCAGTCGAATTGAAAAGCACATGGAAGAAGTCAATGTCACGTGATAAGTTTTGACCATACTGCGCGTGCGTGGCATTTTGGCGATGAAGATGAAAAATAAAGGCGAAAACTATACTCGGATTCCACAGGAATCCCGAGTAATAAGTGACAGTGAACATGGAATACGAATTGTGAAATCTATGTTCACAATTGATGCTAAAATTGTTCTCATACAGTAATACATGAAACATGTACCTAATGTATTTTCTTCACGGGTTAATGAGAACAACTCTTGTGTTGAGCATTTAGTCCTCACTTATGTGGTGTCATGTAACATTTATTTTAGTGTTAGTGTCTTTTTTGGTGGACAACATTAATGACATTGAATGCACTTGTATTAATATATATTTATCCATATATTTTTTCTTTTTATTATTATTTAAATAAATCCCGGCGGCTATTTGTGTACTCCTGTTACCTTCTTGTAGATGACAATGGTCTGTCCTGATTCAGTTACACTTAATCTATCAAGTCTGATTCAACTCTTATTCGTAATTTCATATTTATCATGTCATTTTTTTAAAGCTGTAAAACGCTTTGAGATTAAGAATCTGTATAGAAACTATATAAAAACTGTATAGATTTTCGGTACTAATACTACTAATACTAATACGATCGGCGTTCCTATTAATCAAAAAACTGTCAAGAAACTATAAATTAAACGTTTTAGCATATTTCCACTCCAATGGTTGAATTTATTAAAAAGCACTTAACAAACTACTAACCGAACCTTAATTTGTGAAGCAAACCATTTGTTATCAAAACAAATAGTCTTCTATAATGTTTTCTTTTGCTCAAATTGAAAGATCAATCTATAATAAAGCTGCATTTGTTTATTGATTTACTTTCATAGCTTCGCTTCAATAGTGGTTGAATTTATTAAAATTAAAAGAAAACTTCACAATTTAACTATTATAAAATCTTTGTTGTTCAGGCAGACCATTTGTTATCAAAGCAAATGGTCTTATCTAATTTTTTGTTTGCTCAATTTGAAAAATATCGATTCGATTGTTTTCTTAAAAGAAAGTTGTATTCGTTTGTTGAATTATATAATGAGTTTCATAGTTTAACTCCAATGTGGTTGATTTTTTTTAAAGAACACGTGACAAGATATTGACCGTATCTTAGTTGGTGAGGCAAAGCTATCTGTTATCAAAATACATACATTTTTTTCGATCAATTTGTGAAGAAAATCGGTTTTGAAACAAAATCAACAAACGAATGCCTAATCAACAAAAGAATGTGGGCTGCATTCATTTTATATAGTTCCATGCCAAATGTTGAATTTATTAAAAAAAAACACAACACTTGACAAACACCTTTGATGCTGAGGCACACCAATTTGTTATATCAAAGCGTGCACTGATAGAAATGTATATTTCAATATTCATAATAAGTATACGTTACTTCAACCTTTCAATTTTATTGAATTTTTGTCGAGCTTTCGGCTCACGGAGCCATCATCAGGACTGAATAAACGTTACAATTAGTAATTCATCATCACAACAACAAGCACGTGCTCAAGATATCTTACGTAATGAGCTTGCACGGTAGCTATTCGCTAATTATCCTTATCCCTTATCTCTTTTAAACAATACGTCCTAATACTTTTAGCTATAGAGTGTAGTTATTATGAATCAAAAACCAGCCTACAAACAAATCTTTGATTTGATTTTAATATTATTTTTCTATTATCTTTTTTTAAGGACAACCTTGGTGAGAACTGGTGTATATCAATATAAGCTATAAACGTTTTAAAAAAGGTGAAAACATGTTTCACAACTAATAATTTGACTTGATTGCTTAAACTTTCCCGGGGAACTGAGACCCGGGGGTAAAGTTATCGGGTATGCTCGTCGTATCACTTAATCGTATAAAAAGCGATGTGGTATATTTTAGGGTATTAAAATGGAAAGAAATAAGAATATTTTACAGTTCTTGGTATCTTCTAGGGTATATATATATAAAGTTCATCGCTTTTCGAAAACGTACATAGCCGAGTTTATTTCGTTTTGTGTTTTTATGTGGCAACTGTAAGGGTTAAAACAAAATCCGACCTATGGTATCTTTTTGAGTTGTTTTTGAAAATTTCTGGCGAGCATACCCGATATATATACTTTTGGTTTTCATATCATTCATGTCTCATATGGAAATACGGTTTTACTGATACGGTCTATTGCAATTTCCTGAGAAGATTGAATGTGTAGGCGTCCCTATTAATCACAAAATGCAGACATCTGCTTCAATGTCTAGTGACGATCGTACTTATTGAACTACCAAACCATGGCCAAATCTTTGTTGATGAAGCCAGCAAATTATTATTATTATTTTTTATTTTTTTATTTCAAGTACTTTCGAACAATTCTAGAATCATCTCAAAAGTCAATAAAGAGTTTTTGGAAAGAAAAACGTTTTTGTATTAGTGTTTGTTGCTGTTAAAATAGTTATAAATTTCGCAACGATGGAGATTAAGCGATCGTGGGAGAGTATGAACCACCCACTGACGTTCAACAATTAACTTTTGAATTTTTCTAGAATCGTCTAAAAAAAAACTATATAAAGCATTATTTTTGTAAGAAAAATGTTTTTGTATTTCTGTTTGATGATGTTAAAAGATTTTTCAATTTCCTTATTTTAAATTTCGCACCGATGCGGTTTATAGAAGCGAACGTTAACTGCACACTGAAGGTAACCACTTAGCCATCAGCGCTTTAAAACCCAACGACGCAATCAACATCAACAACCTCTTATGTGGTTATACTCCGACGAAGGGCTAAAGCTCGAAACGTCAGTAAAGTTAAGTCAAAAATTTTTACGGTGTTACAAATTTCATTATACTACCTATCATTTATATCAAACACCGACGCAGCCTATACTAATTTACTCGCTAGTTTCCATTTGTGGTTATAATAGCTAATAGTACTTTTATTCAAAATAAAATGCTTCATTCAAATATAAAATACTAAATAAAACCATTATCATTTCCTCTCAATAAAAATATATTTAAAAGGGAGGTGGTGTTCTTTGGTATTGCGGTATTGGACGAATTATGTTCACAATTCTCAAGCAAAATTTGTTTAACGAGGCAATGTTTTATAGAGGTCTTTTGTGAATTAGCTTGGGGTAATCCAGTAATTTTCTTTAGAAATGTTGTAATGCGTTATTCACGTCAATAATAATAATAATAATAATAATAATAATAATAATAATAATAATAATAATAATAATAATAATAATAATAATAATAATAATAATAATAATAATAATAATAATAATAATAATAATAATAAGAAGAAGAAGAACTGGTCTTCTCCGGGCCTTGATAAAATTACTAACTTCTGGTTAAAACAACTCTCATCATTACATCTACCAATAGCTATTGCAATCACTAGCTTAATCAACAGCAAGCCTAACAGAATTCCCGATTGGATATCAGAAGGACGCACAGTAATGATACCAAAGAATGAAAACCCTAAAGTACAAGAATTTAGACCTATCACGTGCCTTAACACAATGTATAAACTCGTCACTTCAGTCGTCAACGTCGAGTTGGAGAATCACCTGTCCAAATACCACCTCATGCAGCTAGACCAAAGAGGCGGCGTTAAAGGATCTATGGGATGTGTTGACAACCTGTTAATAGATAAAGCAATCATGGAAGACGCTACTAAAAACAAGAAGAACATCTCATGCCTTTGGGTCGATGTGAAAAAAGCATTTGACAGCGTGTCCCACACATGGCTATCAACGGTGCTAAGAGATCATGGAATAAACAAGACATTGTCTTCGTTTATTGATAACATCGTCAAAACCTGGAAAACAACAATGTATGTGCAAACAGCCGAAGGCCAAACATCAATAGGCCCAATAAAGATCAACCGTGGAATACTACAAGGAGACTCATTTTGCGTTACACTATTCACACTCTGCCTAAATCCAATAGCGTGGTACTTACGTACTACAGAAGGCTACAAACTCTCTCATGATAAGACCATCAAGATAACACACAGTCTCTTTGTAGACGACCTGAAATCATACCATAAGAATAGCACCAAAGCCGCCACAGTCGGAAGCACACTCGAAGGTATGTTCAAGGACATCGGCCTTCACTGGGGTATCAACAAATGCGCAGCTGTCCACATCAACAGAGGCATCTATCAACCGAGCGAGGGACTCCCCCTGGGTAGTGGACAGCAAATACCCATACTCGGTGAAGATGACTACTATAAGTTCCTAGGAAAGTATGAAAATATCACCCAGCTCGAAAAGGAGGTTCAAAAGGTAGCAGGTAAAGAATACACTAGAAGACTATCTGTTATATGGTCATCACCGCTGTCAATTCCGCGAAAGATAGCTGCAACAAACACCTTTGCAATTCCTGTACTCTCATATCACATGTGGACAACTGATTGGAACATTCAACACCTACAACAACTTGATAGGAAAACACGCCAAATAATGAATGAGAACACTTGTAAACACAGACATGAGTCGAACGCTATACTCTATCTCCCATTCCACAAAGGAGGTAAAGGTCTTCAGCAATTAGAGATGCTGTATAAAACCACTAAGATCAAGACAGCACACTACTTAACAACGAGTGCTGACCCACATGTCCAACTTGTCTCATCTTTCCAATTGTACAAGGAAAAGAAGTCTCTAAAGTCCATAATAAAGGATGCAAAAACGTATGCACACCAACTAAACCTGGACATAAGATATGACTCCAAAGAAAAAACAACCACCATCACTTCAAGTAGCGCTAGTGCAGAAGTATCTAAATGCCAGCCAAGATACATTAAATCAATACTTAGGAAAGAAACAGAGAAGAAACTGGAGGAGGAGGTAAAGCAACAACCGTGGGTTGGACAGTACCTTACTACGCAATGGAAAGACCAAGATCTAGAGAAAGAAAGCTACAATATAAACAAGATATGGAAAAACATCCCTGATGTTGTCTACAGTGTATATACCAGTATCTTTCAACAACTAATAACAACAAAGACTTACCAACGAAAGAAACTAAACAATAGAGAAGGCGATTTAATCTGCAGACTATGCCATCAAAAAGAAGAAACAATTCCACACCTATTCTCAAACTGCTCAGGTATCGCTCAATCTTTATACACGGCAAGGCATGACCGTATGCTTCGCCCTGTGTACCATCAAATCCTATCACATTTTGGGTTTACAGAACAAGACGACAATACACCGTGGCACAAACAATCACTCCCAAAAAGCTGCATAGAAAATGACGAAGCCAAAATACTGTGGAACATCCCAATACATCTAGACATTGCCCCAAAAAATGGCGCAAACAAACCAGACATTACAATAATGGACAAGAAGACCAAGACGTGGCTGATCATCGAAGGAACCGTATGCAACATCGGTCGCATAACTGAAAGAGATCTTCAGAAAACAGAAAAGTATATAGACTTAAGAACAGGATTAAAGAGACTCTATCCTAACTATAACGTAGTGCAAGTAAACGTCGTCCTAGACTTCCTAGCAGGCTACCAAAAACAACTGGTAACTGAGCTAAGTAAAATAGGACTCGAAAAAGTAAACCAACTAGCCAAAAAGTGCCAGAAATGGATAATTTCGCAAAATTGTGAAATCGTGAAGGCCTTATATACCCGTTCATAAGTTAACACTGTTGTAATCGGCACCAAAACTGAATATTGCCTAGAAAATTTCCGCAATACTCATTACATGTAAACCAAGAAAAGTTTAAATAAACGATACAATAATAATAATGGCTAGTTCTTATAAAGCGCCTTTCCAGAACTGCTCAATACGCTTACTGAACGTGTTCGAGTTGAAGGTATATCAAGGCGCATTATTAGCTGCCACCATACAACCCATGTCTAAACACGGAGTTATTTTACGTCTCTCAATGTTGTTAAATTTGAGAGACGGGAACTCCATTTTACGTCGCTATCCGAGAGGACGTGAAGTTCTTACCATTTGTAGATGTT
This sequence comes from Metridium senile, assembly GCA_949775045.1. NCBI lineage: Eukaryota > Metazoa > Cnidaria > Anthozoa > Actiniaria > Metridiidae > Metridium > Metridium senile. The sequence goes on from OX459106.1 coordinate 5,068,730, forward strand.
TAAGAAACAAAGGCAACAACTTCTTCTCAATTATTTAAAGACCCCGAGTAATGATCCGGCCGGAGTTTGAACCCAGACCTTCCGCACAATAATCCGAAGCTCTATCCACTGAGCTTATCATTTCGATCTTTTCACACCTCACCCAAACGCAAACGGTTCTATTAACCAGGATTTGTTTTTTCTGTAAAACGTGTTATGAGATTGAATCAAGCAAGGCCTAGCTCACAATTCACTTATCAGTATATGGTTTCGATGGAATTCGTGACCATGTGAAATTTCTATTATAATAATGCTTGGTATTAAGAGCTAGACTGTTAACAAAATATGGCGGGTGATCACTGCCAAAATTCAACTTCACGAATCGAGCAAGTCACTATGGAGTCCAGCAATACACTCTTGTCTCTATCAAATGATTCAGATCAGATTCGTCTCGAGCGGAAATACTCAAAATCGAGCGCAAGCTATTTATTTTGCAATGCCAATTATACTATTGGCTTCGAACGGAAGAGGCACTCATCGAGCCGACTACCATCGAATCGAGCAGACAACCCAAGATGCCTTGCGTGCGTAGCTGATACCGCTGTCAATTCAGTCAGCGGGCTCGCCTACTTTCTTTTGCACGTGGTACTCAAAGCAACAAGGTAAGGAGATGTTTTACTGTTAAATAATTCATTTAAATAAGTTTTTACTCGATTTCGGTAAACTTTTTTCATTCCACGATGTGTCTTATACATTCTAGTTTCGTCAACAAGTACAGATAAATAATTTTCTCGCTCGAATTCACGGAAAAACACGACCGATCAGAATTAAACTTACAGCAGCAATAACACACGAATTTAATACTTTAATACTTTAATAGTTTGTAATTTCGTAAATTTAGCTTATTTCGGGTCCTGCTTAAATCTACAGATTATAAGCCTGTGTTTAGATCAGAACTAAAAAGACGATTTTATCTTAAGACTGCTTAAACTTCTAAAACATACGTCGCAAAAAGAAATCAATTTTTGCAGAGACTTAGTTAAAGGTTATATTATAGTCAGTAATTAATATCAAGACATTCCCCTATAAAACGTGTTGTTTCTGTTCATCTATTGTCTACTAAGTAGACAACTTACCATATTTTGAGTTTGAAGTATGTTTGTATCCCAAAAAAGAGTATTTTTCGAGGTAAATTTTATCCAAACTTACAGAAATTCGAGTGAAAACACATTTCTAGGTCAGCCATTTTGTTTTTTTGGCTAAGAAAAAACTGGAAACGAGACACAGGGTGACCATTGTTTGATGAGCTGTTTATCACGGGAAGCCCGTGAAAACGACACAGATTGTTTGATATGTCTGACCCATTCGATTGCTTTACTCGTATGTCATATATTTTTGGGGTTTCATCCATTTTCTCAGTATTTTACTTAGCTTTTACGATGTAATTTCAAGCTTTTTTCAAAGTCGGATCAAAAATAGGTGTCTTGCCCTTAGAAAGCAGTTGTACTCTAACTATAACTTCTCATCCTCATACATGTCAATAATTACTATAGTTGTTATTTATTAATTTTAGATGGGTGATGAAGAAACCAAGAATCTTTTGCGAACATGTGCAAACAACTTGTTGAGTGCTGTTAATCAGCTTGAAGGCAGATAAGTCCTGCTCCATCTAATAACCAGAATCAACAGCAGCAACAACAATCTCAGATTCAACACTGGAAATTCAGTTGTTGATTCTGGTTACAAGCCCACTGCACCCTGCACCCCGCACCCCTCGTAAATACACCCCCCTGTACTTTGTATGTCAGTATACGCTAGCATAATCTCATTTTGGGATTTTTAAAATAAAAAAAATTAATACACTAAAGTGAAGCTCTTTTTTTAATCAATCTTTATTCATGAAGCCTAATTCACAAAACGTGTTTTACAATAGGGTCCTGTAAGTTTTAACTAAAAGTTAAGAATAAAATGTAGACACAAATAAAAATAAATATCAAAATAGTTCAAAATTATAATAAGCTCTTACATGCAACACTAAGCTAAATTTACGAAATCACAAACTAAAGTATTAAATTCGTGTGTTATGGCTGCTGTAAGTTTAATTCTGATCGATCGTGTTTTTCCGTGAATTCGAGTGAGAAAATTGTTCATCTGTACTTGTTGACGAAACTAGAATGTATAAGACACATCGTGGAATGAAAAAAGTTTACCGAAATCGAGAAAAAACTTATTTAAATGAATTATTTAACAGTAAAACATCTCCTTACCTTGTAGCTTTGAGTACCACGTGCAAAAGAAAGTAGGCGAGCCCGCTGACTGAATTGACAGCGGTATCAGCTACGCACGGAAGGCATCTTGGGTTGTCTGCTCGATTCGATGGTAGTCGGCTCGATGAGTGCCTCTTCCGTTCGAAGCCAATAGTATAATTGGCATCGCAAAATAAATAGCTTGCGCTCGATTTTGAGTATACTTCCGCTCGAGACGAATGCACCCAGCTCGATCTGATCTGAATCATTTGATAGAGACAAGAGTGTATTGCTGGACTCCATAGTGACTTGCTCGATTCGTGAAGTTGAATTTTGGCAGTGATCACCCGCCATAACAAAAGGCTTAGTCTATTCTTGTCTATGTAATCTAGTATCCATTTAATATATTCACAACCTTAATTAGAAAACGATGCAAATAAACAAAATAAATAGCCAAATAAATACAAAAAATGAAGATTGTTTGTTTTTGAACTGCGTTCGTGTTGGAATGTGCTTAGAACGTTTCTGGCGTCGCTGAACATTAAAGTGCTATTATTACATAATACGGCTCAATGAACTATAAATCGAACTTTGATCATCAGTTCAAACATACAAATTTAGCCAAAAAAACGAAAGATCTGTACCAATGTTTAAATGAAATTTTGTAAAACTAATTACAATACAATGAATAACTTGACTGAAAGAGCTTGTGAATAAATGAATGAATTTTCATGAAACATCTGAATTAATGATTGAAATAAATCATAAATACACCCAAAAATGATAGAAATAGACAAAATAAACTGCCAAATAGATACAAAAAGGAAAGATTGTTGTTTTTTTTTAATTGTGTTCGTGTTGGAATGTGCTTCGAACGTTTTTGGCGTCGTTGAACATTAAAGTGTTATTATTGCATAATATACGGCTCAATGAACTATAAAACGGACTTTGATCATCAGTTTAAACAACTTTTACACGAAATTAAAGACATGTATCAATGTATAAATTTAATTTTGTAAAACTTGAAAATACAATAATTATAATGTTAAAAACACGACTACATCTAGCTATGCTGTAAAACAAAATAGATATGGAATGCTTGTATAAAGAAATATCGTTAATGATTATTATAAACGTAGTTAATAGGCTCTATTGACTATGATTAATGGAAGCGATCACAAGAGTTATAAAATACACTTACGTCAATCCGACTTCAGTACTTCAAAAATCAACGACGCTATCAGAATCAAGAACCTTTTAAAGTGATTAAAATAGCCAAGTATATTAATTTATAAATGGAATTTTGTAAAACTTGATAATACAATGAATGAATTGACAGAAAGATCTTGTTAATAAATGAATGAATGGAACATCATGTATTTATATCTATATTATATTTATAGCTATTTTATGTATTGTAAGTAAGTTAGTGTCTATTTGTTATCTCGTGTGTCACATTTATTGTGACACTCTTTAATTGTAAATTGTACGTATGTGTGTATTTGTTAGTTATTGATAATAAAAATATATATAAAAAGAATGGAACATCTGAATTAATCATTGAAATAAATCACTAATACACCAGACGGCCAACGGCCAGCATGCAAAACTGAAGCTTTGCTGAGTGACGTCAATTTCAAGCCAAAAAAAAAGATCAAGTGGAAGACCAAACTGCTGATGTATAACTGATGCAACTCAAGAACGGCAAATAGGAAGAGATAGTTTTACTAGATACTGTATTTGTTGGTATATTTTTCGCATTGTACGTATAATCTATTCTTAGGAGTAGGATATTCAATTGGGACGAAAGTTCTGTTTCCATCTCCTGTCGCAAGTATATACTCTTTATTAGTTGAAAATGGTATCATTGTGACAAATAAATAAACTAAACTAAACTAAACAAAAAAATTATACAAACAAACAAAATAAGCTGCAAAATAAATACAAAAAATGAAGATTGTTTGTTTTCGAATTGTGTTCGTGTTGGAATGTGCGTCGCACGTTTCTGGCGTCGCTGAACATTAAAGTGCTATTATCACATAATACGACTCAATGAACTATAAAGCGAACTTTGATCGATCATCAGTTGAACACACTCTTAACGAAACATTAAAGATAAGTTAATTAAAACTTAATTAGAAAACCAAGCAAATAGACAAAATAAATTGCCAAATAAATACAAGATTATTTGTTTTCGAATTGTGTTCGTGTTGGAATGTGCGTCGCACGTTTCTGGCGTCGCTGAACATGAATAAAAGTGCTATAATCACATAATACTGCTCAATGAACTATAAATCGAACACAGATCATCAGTTGAACACACTCTTAACGAAACAATAAAGATAAGTTAAAACTTAGTTAGTCAGTTATGAATAAATCAGAAAGTAATGTATATGAACTAGCGAAACAGTAAGTTAATAAAACTGCAACGAATTAAAACTAAACAGAAAAGGAGAATCAATAAACTGTGAAATATAAAACTATTATTTTTAGATCAATAACTGTTAAGAGGAAAAGTTCACTAAAGTGGAACTTTCGTATTCAGTTATTTTGATAAACAATATGCTAATTAGATCATATAAATATAGGTGCATATCTGCGTAAACCTGCATCTAAGCTGAAGATCGAACAGACGACATTATGAAGCTTTATCTGATTGCAGCACTCTTTCTTGCTACCTTGGTGGTAGTGCCTTGTTTGGCAGAAGAAGAAGTAGGGAATGGAGCAACAGCAAATGGTAAGAAAACTGAACTTTACAGTTTAGCTAGGGATTTTCTTTTCTAGAGGTGTTTTTAAAGTCAGTTATACGTTATAGGCTTGTGCAACTTATTTTAGTGAATCACGACGACGCCCACTTGAAGTAACTTGAGCAGCTGCGCTATACTCAAATAATTATACACCCTTTTCATCATTCTGTTTGTTGTTCTTGTTCTTGTTGTTCTTGTACTTGTTCTTGTGATTAAGATATTTCTATATCTGGAAATGTTTTCAAAGCCATTTGTGGAGCTTTTCTTGAAGTTTGACGAATACTACATCGGCGTTCACTTCGACTATACTCCTTGTTTTATTCTTGTCTTGTTCGCTCTCCTTTGTTTTGTTTGTTGTTTTCTATATTTTTCCTCCGCTTGAGCTTCTTAATTGATTCTCTGGCTTTGTTTTTTTATCGGCATTGTTTGCAGTGTTGTTGAAGTTTTTGTTGTTGTTGGTGATGGTGTTGAAGTTTATTCTTTCTTTAAACATATATTCTTTGTTTTTATGCATGCGTGTAAAGATATGTACTATTTGTTTTTGTTAATTGTTGTTGTATCTTCTCTGTGTTCTGTTTAACTTTCATTGTACGTCATCACTATCATCTCATCGAATTATCACAACTACTGTCTCTGTACTTAAAAATAAATGATTTTTGTCATCATCTGTAATGATTTTTGTTTCAGTTGCTGATGTACCAGAAACTGCTGAGGACAAGTCCCTGCAAGGTGTGTATCTTGAATTAACTTATCTTTTATAGGTCTCAAATTTATGAGAAGTAGTCAACGAATATATCTCTATAAGATAGTTGTAAAAACTTTAAATAGTTATTTTAAGAGTTATTCCTTAGCTGTGTCTCTTAAATTTGTATAATTTCAAATACGCATTTTTAAGAGAGTGCTGTTTTTTTATATATATTTTTAAGTTGCCGTTTTTGATTTTAAATAGCTGCTCAGTTAAGGCATCAGGGTACCGCTAACGACCAGTTTCAATCAACTTTATATAGCGCGTACTCTTTCTGAAAAAATATTAAATGTATTAGCATACATTTTTAGAAAGCTACATAACTTACTGTAGAAACGATTGTGTTTTTCTTATTGGAAATTGTTTTTATTTGTCCTCTAAAATTAGAGCGAGCTATTTAAAGTGCACCTGACGCCTTTCATGATATTTTGCGAATCTGTTGTTCATGAGGTGTATAATAAGTGTACTTAATTTTTCTTGATGTCGACCTCTCCTTTCTGAGATATAAACATTTGAAATCTGAAAATGCAAATGAAGTGACGTCATCCCAGGCCTCATTAAATATATGAATAATGAATAATGAATAATGAATAAAATGAATAAATTATCGCCGGTCATACTTTTGGGCTTTGAGCTGTAATACGCTAAGCGAAAAATGTCTGCATCTTATTCCAATAAACCTGCCCATTGTGCCACCAAACGAATTTCATAAATACTAAGAACATGTAATTGTGGGTGCAATAGAGGGTAAATTAGAAAGAGTAATTGAATTAATGCTTGCAAAATTAGAAATCAAAGTCGTCTCGCAGCGATCTCACCTCGGCCGCCATCTTTGATTATCATTCACACAGGGAGCCCAATCATTAAAAAAAAAAACAGCCCAAGCGTAATTAGGAAAAGTAGTGAATTTTTCACGTGTACCCCGACTAGTATGTGTTAATTGCAGTTATATAATTAAGTTTTTTGTTTTATTTCAGACCCAATTCCTGGCGAAGCTGAACAGAAAGAGGACGAGAGTGATGAAGGTATACAATAATTAAATTAATAAAATTCATGAATAATTAATGAGAAATTGACTAACGAATTCACGTCCGACGGAGGATATAAATCCGATACAGGTTCGTCCTGATTTGCATAAGTTTCAGCTTGAATTTTCTCGGCCAGATTTACTTTATCTTGCCGGGTAATTCAGTTAGTAAAATATTAAAGAACTAATGTTGGAGTTTCATAAGTACTATACAATATTCGTGTCCGATCTGTATGAGATATACAGTGGCTCGTCTTCGACTCGCCACTGTATATCTCATACAGTTCGGCCACTCATATTGTATATAGTACTAATAAAATTAAAAAAAATATATATTTCAGAAATGAAAAATTAATCAAAATTAAAAACATAATATAAATATAGAACAAATAATAACAATAATAATAATTTGACAAAGCATTTTAGTTTTTTTACATCAAGATTAATATTTCATTGTTATTTAATTATTTCAATTTTTGTTCTATTTCAGACCCACCAAGCCAAGCCAAGCTCGAGGAGAATGATGAAGGTATGCAATACTTGTATTAATACAAATAACAAAATATATAAAAATTATAACAATACTAATAGACAAATTATATTTCCAAAAATTTTTTTTTTTACTCCAATATTATAATTTCATTGTTATTTAAATAATTAAATGTCTAATTTTTTTCAGACCTGCCAGGCAAATTTAAACCAGATGAGAATGATGAGGAGAGTGATGACGGTATGCAATAATTTTATTAATAAAATTAGAATGTTTTCAAAAATACAAAACAAATCGATTAATAAATATAGATAAAAAATAAGAATAAGAATAAAAAAATTCGATATAATGCGAAGAATATCGTAAAGCAGAATATGCATCCTGAAAGGGCATTCCTTGAATTCAACTTGATTCAAAACCATGAACTTTTTGGTGCAATGCTCCTTTACCAACTGAAAGATGAAGCCACATTGAACGTCTCTTGGTTTCTATTGTTATTTCGTTATTATTTCATCTTTTTCAGAAGCCAATTTGCTTTTTTATATTACATTTACATTGAATCTAGCAGTAGACAGTGCACTTTTGTGTATGGCTTGAAACTTTAAGAAAAGCCCGAAAAGAGAGTAATAGTTAATACAGATTTATTTTTGTTTATATCCAGAGTCTAAGGTTGAGGACGTACAAAAGAGGCGCTTTCCACAAATCAACTATCACCGCTGTTGGACTTTAAGAAGACACGGTTACTGTAGGTATCCACTTATCAAAAAGATGTGCCTTCGTGTATGCCCCCGAAAAAGATGTAAGTAACATTGACTTCGTTGTTACAGCATAGAGCCCAAAAGTGTACGTAGCCACCGCTAATGTGTTCGCATACTTTCGTCTATGCTGTTATCCAATCAGCATAACAGGATTTTATCTCTGACCTAAACGATAATTGGAGGATGGCGCTACAAAAGTATGCGAATACATTATCAGTGGTCACAGTCCTGAGCATCTTGCTGTAAACCCTGAGTTCCATTCTCTATGGGGTATTTCTTAAGTTCTGGAAATATGAGAGTTGAAACAGACTTAAAACTAAGGTTAATACCAAAAGGTTTAATAGCTTCATCACTGTCAGATATTTATAATATTTAAATACTTCTTATTTGTAATAACTATTCATTATGTACTCATTGTAATCTGACCACCAATATAATTCAGATCACTCTGCAAAGTTAGTTCAATAAACTATGAATATTATTGTTATTATTATGATTGCAATCAATATGGGAATTGCTATAGCGATGGACTATATACATATTATATATTTACATACAGCCATTCACATCGTGTTATATATATTAACTATAAATTCTTGCAATACCTGTCTAGTGCCTGCCCAATGCTACCATTACAGGGTTATCAACGATATAACTCGTCGCCAAAGTCGCCATCGACGCGAGCTTCGTTGTGACAACAGGATCAGACAGGGATGGTACCGTCTCACTGGATATTCTGGACATTACATCCCAAACAGGTACATACACAAACTCACAGACACACACGTATCTATTTTTGTTTCTGTGTTTTTTTTATTCATATACTATATCTTTATTAGATGCGTGCATAAAAACCGTTGTGGTACCCACGCTGCAGGATGGGTTGTAGGTAACTACCCACGTCATGCAGGACAGTCCGTAGTCAGACAAGTGTGCTTCAGCTGGGCCGGAAGATGCTGTTACAATGCCCATTGGTGGAGAATGTACATCCATATTACCCACTGTAGACACTACTACGTCTTTTATCTTAAGAGACCACGTGCTTGCTACTACCGTTACTGTGGCAATGCATAAACACCACAATAGGTAAGTCAAATGTCTAGCTCTAGCTCTAGCTCTAGCTCTAGCTCTAGCTCTAGCTCTAGCTCTAGCTCTAGCTCTAGCTCTAGCTCTAGCTCTAGCTCTAGCTCTAGCTCTAGCTCTAGCTCTAGCTCTAGCTCTAGCTCTAGCTCTAGCTCTAGCTCTAGCTCTAACTCTAGCTCTAGCTCTAGCTCTAGCTCTAGCTCTAGCTCTAGCTCTAGCTCTAGCTCTAGCTCTAGCTCTAGCTCTAGCTCTAGCTCTAGCTCTAGCTCTAGCTCTAGCTCTAGCTCTAGCTCTAGCTCTAGCTCTAGCTCTAGCTCTAGCTCTAGCTCTAGCTCTAGCTCTAGCTCTAGCTCTAGCTCTAGCTCTAGCTCTAGCTCTAGATATAGCTCTAGATATAGCTCTAGATATAGATATAGCTCTGCATATAGCTCTAGCTCTAGCTCTAGCTCTAGCTCTAGCTCTAGCTCTAGCTCTAGCTCTAGCTCTAGCTCTAGCTCTAGCTCTAGCTCTAACGTATTTCACTGAGAGACAGTATTCTTCGTAAAGGTTTTAGTGAACATAATGTGTTATTTATATGTTCATCATTATATGCATACATTCACATGCAATTTATATTAACTGAAACTTAATAACCAATATCAAAACCTTTCATGTGTCTTTACAGGACAGTTAACGGATGGTACCTTATGACCTTGCATGGCAATGACATGGAACTGGCTTTCGATCATGGGATAACATATAATAATTAGTTTAACTCATTAAAGTAAAATTTAATAGGAAAGGGCTAGCAAAGGACTTAGATCTCTGTTGCTGCTTTCTCCTTTGGATGCCATAGATATGTAAACCTTATCTTTTTAAAATGTTTTTTTTTTTTTTTTTTACATTAACGTAGTACCTGTCATCCAATAAAGTTGTTAAACAGCTTTAAATCTGATGCAAACAATAATGTTTTTTTTTACTGTAAAATAAGGAATCGTTGGGAGATGAGGCGAGGAATGACGAGAGAAAACTTGTACTAATTGCGTGAACTAGTTATGCAATTTTTTTTTGGTAATTTAAACTTGTTTTGTTTTGCGTCTTTTTTAAAATAAAATAAACCATAATTCATTGAAAAGGTGTGTTATTTATATGTATTAATCATCCCTCATAATTCATTCTATTATACAAAGAACTTAACCATTGTGACATGATACATAAGAGATATTTCATTGACAATAATAATAATTTTAAAAGAGGATATTTTTTCAATGACAAGCAATATTGGCAAAAAGCGCCAAAAACTAGACTTTTGCATGAGTTTTAATCTCAATTTTCGATTTGGGTTAACACTCAAAAACCTTTTTAAACAGTTAGAAACTAATGTACTAAAATAACATGCCTGTTTAAAGCGGTATTTTCAATTGTACAAATATGTTTTGTTGAATTTGTGTTAGAATGCAGCTTTTCCAGGCATTTTTTAAAGAAAATGTATGGGAAATAAGCAAATAAAGGCCTAAACCTCATTTTCAATTCAAATGTTTGCTTTGGGTTAACACTTTGGCTCCACTTTCATCAGTCTTTTCCACTTACAAACAAGTTAAACTTTCTGAATAAATAGATTTTAGCCTTGTACAACAGCCGTTCTTCAAGAAATTAGTTTTTGGCGCTCACAGCTTCAATACGAAAAAAGTATTGTCATAATATAAATGAAGAGAATTACAAGAAGTTTCTTAATACATATTAAAATATTGTAATAAAATTATTGTAATTTATTCATATGTTAGCTTCATGTTAGTTAATACACTAATGATGGACGATGGATATCGTCCGAAATATATGTATTAAGAAACTTCTTGTAATTCTCTTCGCTTACAAACTCTTAGCCCAATGCAACATCTTTAAATAATATAAATAGAATAAATAATACTATAAATATTAAATATTATATTACAAGGTTTTGCTTTGCTATAATTAATACATTTACACAACTTTATTTTTTCAAAAACATAATTATGTAGTATATTATTGTTTTATAATACTTTTGATAATTTTTTTTTGACATAAAACAGACAAATTACCCACAGTGGAAGACAGGCCAATTAAACCAAAGGCTTACATTCTTGGCCGCTTTACTTGTTCTATTTATAAATGCCATTAATTAAAAAAAAACCCAGAAATTGAGACTTGGAATTTGACAAAATTGGCTAGTTTTATACTATGTTTGGCCAAGTAGAAATTGCAAAGAAGGGTGGGAAAAAATTAGAAATTAAGATTTATTAAGATTATTTTATGAAATAGAAAACATTCTGCAGTGAACACACAATTACAATAATGTTGTCACATGAAAAAAGAACATTATTAATTTAGTAAAAAAGGAAAACAAAAGAAAGAGTTCAGCTTGAGTGATCTTCTTTTGTATTTTAATTAATCCTACTAAATTACAAAAGTTATGACAACGTTCTTGCTATTAGGTGTATGTACACTGATTTAACTTTCCTCATCTTTTCCGTGTATTTCGTCTGTTTCTTCTTCGATATCGTCGCCAAGATATCTGAAGAAGCTAGACGCTTGCGTTTTTGAGAGTCTTGAGAAATACGAAAATTACGTAGATTACTAACAATTAGTGAACGATAAAAATGATGAACAACTGTAACAGCATTTAATTATTATTTTTGTTTTATTGTGAAGAAGATCAAGTCTTACCTTTCTTTTAGACCTGCTTGTTTCGCCTGCGGTAGTTGTTGTTGTTGTTACCCGGGTTGTTAGCGACTCAACGTGAACAGTCGGCACGGCCGTTTAATACACCAAAATCGTCCTTTACAAGCCGTGTTATGAGCGCTACCCGATTTGTGTGCTCGTCTATCATGGTAAAATGTATTTGATAGTCGCTCTTTAGAAAGTGTAATGAGCAGAGAACTGAGTTATATATATGTTGGGTCCCACTTCGCTCGCTTACGAAACTGTCCCACTTTCTTCTCTGTTATTTGGCTTCTGGCCTGTCGTCATTGAATAAGGAATAGCGTGAAGCACTATACCCTTTTCTAAATTAGATCTGCTAGAGCATCCGCCAGCTACACAACGATTTGGCATTTAAGAAAATTAATATAAAGACGAAAAGTCGCATGTAAACAGTGAATTCGCAGGTAAATTACTACAACGAAGCTGAGGTGCGATACCATACTAACGTCACAGGTTAGATTAGTACCCATTCCTTTTTTGCTCGTTTTGAAAAACCACAGGAACGCTGAAAGGCGATTTTCGGCGATTTTCGGCGTCAATTAAACGGCGGGAATAAATCCTAAAATTTTTTTTCCACCGAATATCGATTCTATAACTCACAAGGATTCTATTAATACATCATTTGGCCAGGGGTGATAAGGACTTTCAAAATAATTGAAAAAAAGCTACGAATAGTCGCGCTACTGTAAGTAAATTTGAGCTGGCAAAGTTGTTTGGTAAAATATGTTCTCAATCTTGTGATATTTGACTCTTTTTGGAGAAGACTCAATCGACCTTCGAAAACCGGAAATGACGTCGTCAATGTTCACATTTTGGCGCCGTGTGCCTTAAATATTCATCGGATCGAGCTAAAACTTATACCCATGGATTCAGCGTTTGAAACTGGTTCTACATGCCAATTTTGAGGAAATTGCCAAAACATCATTTTGCAAGTCATAGGTGACCCTATGGGCAAATCCCTCTTTTCTCAAAACTGACCAACAATCACAGGAGCTTAAAACCGACGACATACTAGGCGAGTTTCTACGCTTGGTCGATCAAACTTTTACGTCGCGATCGCCAATCGCCAGCGAATTTGATCGCCAGTATATGACATGTCAGATCTGGGCGATTTCGATTGCTGATCGCGCCTATCAAGATCTCTCCAAACATTCGCCGTCGCAGACTTGAAGCTCTGCGTGTCGATCGAAAATCGCTCCTGCGAGCGTAGAAAATCGACTAGTGTCTTAAGTGCAACGGAGACCAAAGAACAAGATACTTTCTGATTGTTTGCGCATGCCCATATTTGACATTTACTGCCATCAAAAAGAATTCGAAAGATCATTAACAGTTCATAATATATTTTTATTAAAGCGAGTGTTTAAGTGACTAGTGTTTTTAAAAGGTGGTTGGCTACTTTTAAACGCTCGATTTGAGTCCACGATGTGCGCACGCACAGAAACAGCTGAACCAGATACACAATTTTATTCAGGAAGTCTTCATGTCTTGAACTTTATTAACAGGGCTTTATTGGCACGGGACTTTATACTTCTTATAAGCTTAAATCAAATAAACTAATTAAATATTCGTTATATATTGAAGAAATATAAATTTTTGTAGGGGTTTTTGTTGAACCTTATGAGAGTTTTCTAAAGGACAAGAAAATGACAGATCAATTTTTTTTCAAACATGCCCATGTTGTATTGTTGTAAAATGAATCGCTTGCACTTATTGCACTTATTACTGCTTTATATATGATCAAAATAACGTTTGCTTTAATATATCCTATTGTTACCGGGGTATGACTGCTCTGAGGTAGGCTGGTATCGGATCTTTATTATTGCTCTTTAATTCAACTCTCTAGTAGACTATGCTAGAGTGAAGGCATTTAACCCGTGAAATAGAAATTGCTTGCTAAAGTGTAATAGTCAAATAGACTCAAAAGAAAACAATGGAATTAGGGTCTACTAAAGAGTGTTTAATGACCTCACTCTACTATTTCCTACAATGAACATGCTAAGACTCACTCATATCTATATCGATATACAACGTAATATGAACCTTTCGCTCTGACAACTTGAACTAAGGTTCTGATTGGCTAACTGCAATGACATAACTTTAAAGTGCTTATAACCCCTAGAATTGGGAAAACTTGGTGAGATCTACAAGCCTCCAATAAATAATTACCGTTGTCAGAATTTGATTTGAAGCAATTGGGAATATTTTACAGAGTTTTAAATATTACTGTGGCCACGCCCTAACCGGGATTTTTGGGTCTGGGTCGAATCACCGGAAATGACGTCAAAGATTACCAGGTAAAACTGTGAAAATCAAATTTGAGAATAAACGAAGAACAAATACAAAATATACTTTCTAAAATAGTGTTCGACAAAATGTTCGACTTGTATTGCGTCTGACAACTTCAACAAGTCGCTTTAGCACGCATACGCAAGCACAGAGTAATTTTTGACGTCACGGAAAAACTATCGACCTTATTCTCCCAACTCACGTGCTACCTGGCACAGGAACTCCAAAACGGCACTTTCAAACCTGTATAACTCGGCCAATATTTATCCAATTGACCTGGGACATATATCATTTAAATTCTCTCGATGTCTATCATTTGATGAAATTGGTCTGTGTTTAGGGGTTATAAGCACTTTAATAAGGGACAGGTGCTAATGTGAAATTGTCTTTAAAATTATCTTTAACCAGAAGTTCATAACCAGAAGTGTCCATCTTCATTGTTAACCTACACCCTATCATCAAGATGTATAAGTTATTTTTAGCGCGTAATCTGATTGGTTTGGTGAAATGGCGTGACACATTGGTGAAATGGCGTGACATTGAGAGTAAAGAAATTGTATTCATAGACAAACATTTGTAATTCCAAAATGTGTAGTTAACTGAAGCACTAACGAAGACAGTGTGTTAACGGTGTGAGAGCGAGATGGGAGAACATTTTCAGATCTAGAGTTTAGAGACAACAGTGATAAATGACGATGCGAAGGATCAGGAGACAATTTAATAAAGCGACACCTTTAATTTATTAAATTATACTGTTTGCTGTGATTAAATTATTTATTAAATTATATTGTTTGCTGTGATAGATAACAATTCTGTGCCATGATAGATAACTTGAATTCCGTTTTTGACAATGAAAACATACGTGAAAGACTGAAGGAAAAATTAGTTAAATATGAAAGTGTGAGTGGTATTTGAATAGCTTAAGCGGGGAATAAACTCTACAGAAATTTGAGCTAATTTGCCGTATTCGGCTGAGTAATTTTAATCCTAATAACTTTCACATAAAATTGCTTACTTGGATAAATGTCTTCACAACTTATTATTTCAAACTCGAGGTCTTCTTGAAAGTTTATTAATATGTTTCATTTTTACAAAAAAAATGAGCTAAACTTTGTGTCATTTGTGGTTGTGTCGCTATAAACGACATAAACGGGTCTATTGCTTGTCAACAACTGATCATGACTGCAAACTCATGTCCAAAAGCCATCCTATATTCGCTGTCTAGCCAGGTAGGAATGAAACCTAGATTAGACTGCGTGATGCAAAAACTGTTCAACTTTCATACCACTGCGTGAGTAAGGACGAGCAGAACAAGAAACCGAATCAGACATAGTATAGCGAATCCTTAAGGCATTGGAGAAAGAAAAGTAATCAGTAACACAGGTTCGCGACTAGACTAAATTAAAGGCTAGGTTGGACTTGCGATGGACGGGGATTACTATTCTATTCTTGCAACGGAAAGGTACTGAAACGCAAATTTCAACAACTCTGCATGGCTTTAAGCCTTCCAATGGAGAGAAATCAACGTAAGGAATTCGCGATTGTAGATAAAACGATCCAGGAAAACAATCATCAATAGGGTGCAGAGGTGTAGAATAGAGCAAGCAAAAATGTCTACAGACAAGGAGTTTGTCTGATATAATTTTTTGGATAAACTGTGATTGAGTGTTTCTTTGATAGCGTGAGCTTTCTAGTTGCAATCTTTTTGTATAATTCAAAGAAACCAAGCATATTATGTAGGGCACAAGTGTTCAATGTTTTTGGTATGAATAATAGGAAATTGTAAATCGCACTCCA
This sequence comes from Metridium senile, assembly GCA_949775045.1. Classification (NCBI taxonomy): domain Eukaryota; kingdom Metazoa; phylum Cnidaria; class Anthozoa; order Actiniaria; family Metridiidae; genus Metridium; species Metridium senile. Next base: position 5,084,606 of record OX459106.1, read on the forward strand.
CAACGCGATAATCTTTTAACAAAGCTTTACGGTTTTGAAACAAGAGTTAAAGCTATAAACTTTTGCATGCTTTTAAAGCAAATTTACGTTAAATAGTTATTCATCTAGTGCGATATTTCAAATTTTTAAACTAGCAATGGTTGCACGATCTTTTTAAATCTAGCATATATATTTAAGCAATAGAAGCCAGTTCCTAGTGATTTTATAACTTTTTAGAGTGTTTCTAACAACATCCCAAGTGCTCTATTTCACTGGTAGAGTCATAGGAACTGGCTTCTATTGCTTTTATAATATAGCAATGCATGTTTTCCCGTAAAAACGTAGTTTTATTTGCTGATTAAAATTGTAATTCTCAAAACTAACACCAGTGCCCAATGAACCAATCACAATCAGTGTACTATTGAGCAATCTTGACCAAAACTGAAAAAGGGACCAAGGTGCTGTTCACTTTCTTCCCGGGTCTTTTTGCTAGCTAGCTAAAAAGAAGGATTTTTTTTTTAAAAACTGTTAAAAGATAGCTTTGGCTGACTTCTGTGCCTAAAAACAAAATCCTTTAGCTGAACTCTTGCATGAGACTGACATATATACAGCAATTCAAGCGAATTTAAATTTTATTTGAGTAGTGAAAGCCGAGCCGACTGACAGCAATTTATCACACTGAGAAAAAACAGTTTGAACAAGACAAGCTTGCTGTGTACAACGTTTTGAAGTTAAAAAGAACAAAGACCACATCTACAAGATTACTTAGGCTGCTGAAAGTATGTATTATTTACTTTTAATCAAACGTTTGCAGGTTTAAAAGGTTTATCAGTTTCTGTTTTCATTTTGACGAGTGAATTGAAAGATAATTGTAAATCTGCCTTTTTGTTCACATTGTTTGTTTTCGAACGTGGCTCATTTATAAGAATAAAAAATTACAAAGCACATTTATAATTCTGTACTTGATTGTGTGTTTGTTTGTTTTTATAAAACAAAATATAACTTAATATTTTGCCATCGATAAATTAAACGAACATGTATTTCAAGATTAATCGTCGAGTTCAATAGTAAAAAAAACCCTCTCTTATTCACTATGAAATTATCTTCATATTTCAAGGATAAACTGAAGTAAAAACTATTGCCACTTTGAAGCGCTGTTTTCGATCCTTTTGTTTTTGTTTGTTTTGATCAAATTCAACTTTTGACTTCAAACTTTACAGTTTGTCTAAAGGCGGCGTATTTTCAAAACCATGCATGTCTGTGATTTTGTAGTTGTCTTTTGCAGTTACATAACTAAAATAATTGCAGTTTAGATTGTGCATGGCCTGTGGACAAAAACTATTTACATGCACATATTGATGTTGTAAGAAAAAAATTAAACTGGGAGCTCCGTGCCGCGACCGTGCGTCCAGAATTAGTATTATGTGTTATTTTTAAGTAGGAGTAGGATATTCAATTGGGACGCGCAAGCTAAGTTCTGTTTCCTGCCTCCTGTAACATCTTAATAAAGTTTTTGAATATTCTTAGTACTTTGTTTGTAATTGCATCATTGTGATAAATAGAAACTAAGTTAAACTAATAAATATTATTCTTAATACGACATTAAAGTCCAGTCATGTCAGTTTTAAAATTTTGATCACATACATGAATGCAAGGTTTGATGCACATTATCTTACTATAAATAATATATACCAGGCAATAACCCGTCCCTTCCCTTTTGATAAATTTAAAGTCTTTGTAAACAGTTGAAATATTTATATTAGTTATTAGTTTATATTTATTCTGTAATATTAAGGAACGTTTATTACCAAATAAAGGCATTAAAAAAAACCCCGTCCCTTCGTGACGAAGTTTGATGTCTTTTTCATGCCTTTTATTGGATTACCAGTAAACATTTTTGCGGGTATTTTGTCGCTTTTCATAACAGTACAGTTATCATATCATATTGTTGAAAATGTTACAGCATATTTTTTGTTCTTTGTTTGTTTTGTTTTGAATATTCAGTGGTACGCCGGTGGGAATTCTCCCACTTAATCGATTCAACTGGGCTCATAACAAATACTTTTTTTAAAAAGGTTAAACATACAACAAAGGCTAAAATATGCAAATACATCGCTAATTTGGGACAAATAATGCAACAAAATGACCTATTTTACAGAATAAAGGTGGCCGACCGAATCTAAAATAAAGAAAATCAAGTATACAATGCAGAAGTAATCCCATGAAAACAGTTCTAGGGAAACAGATTCATACACAAAGTCCCGAAACTTTCTTGGCCATCGTTATTTCTGCGGCTACTAGCTACCGCTATTTTTACCGTTATTTCTGCGGCCACTACCGCTATTTTTACCGTTATTTCTGCGGCCACTACTGCTAATTTTACCGTTATTTCTGCGGCCACTACCGCTATTTCATTTCGTTACTTACGCGGCCACTACCGTATTTTTATTGTTATTTCTGCGGCCACTACCGCTATTTTTTATCGTTATTTCTGTGGCCACTACCGCTAATTAATATATGTAACTGTGCAAACTACAGCTTTTTATAATGCTCAACTTATAGCTTGACGACTTAAATGATCATACTATACTTTTTGGTTTAAAGCCCAGCAAACGTTTTTGGATAGAGTAACTCATCACAAAAGCAGCTAATTAATTAGACGTTCTTAAGCGACCAAAAGGAATCACTTTTAAGACACAGAGGCGAATTTAAATTGTCCTGGCCTCTACCGAGCCACTTGGGGCAATACTATACAAGGAAAAGCTAAAAGCTGAAGGGCGAACTATACCTTTTCGTTTTCTAAGCCGTCTAAAGGTAATTGTGGAAGAGCTTGTGAAGCTTGTGGAGCTTGTACTTGAAACTTGAGGAGTCAATTCTTGAAGCTTGAGTATGCTACGGGGTTGATACCAAGACAGACGTGTGTTATAATTACTACTCGATCGACGATTGTTGAGTTATCATTGTTTCCCCCTTTATATACCCTTTGTTACGCATGGTTGCACATGGAATACTGAAACTATTTGAAAAAAGCTAATATGAGATGGCCAGTTGCGGAGCTTTCACAGCTTATTACAGTCAAGCCAGCTGATGCATTCCTGTCCATGTTAGACGATCCGATATATTTCTTAAAATTTGAATTAACGTTTGTTTTGAAATTTGCGTCAACAAATCACAACTTTTAAATATCAAAATGGAGACGTCCACTGATAATGGTCCCGAAATCTCCATCTATATATAGTCAATAAGTGATATTGCTAATATATTAAAATGCTTTAGAGAGTATTTATAACAATATTTCTGTAACTAGACTAGGTTTAGCAAGTTTCTGTTGTTCAAAAAATCCATGCATTTGAGGCCCTATATAAATTTACAAAATTCGATTAATTGATACAAATACCAAAAACAAATGAGAAATTAAGTTTCGAGAAACAAATTCACTCTTCTAACTTAGATATGAACGCATGAGCTGGTTTTACTGTACAGTATGTTGCCCAGTTTCGTGATACTTCAGTTTGTAAATACTTTATCTTCTCTACGGAGAAAAATAGCTCTATGAAATTTTGTCATGCAAATTTATCAGGTAATTATATAAAAATAATGATGTAGATATTCTCTTGGAATCTTTTAATTTGATAAAATAAAAGGAATATTTTGACGGCAACTTAGGTGCCCAGTTTCGTGACAGCTGGCCCAGTTTCGTGACACGTCGTGAAAATGCATTATTTACAAAGAAATTCACAACAAAATTCGACAAAACAAATCCAAAACATTTTTTCTTAGCTTTAACTCTATTTTGCGCTAACATTTGGATTGTTCCTTATTTATTTTTTTTGGGAATTTTAGAATATGAAACTATTCGAAATGTTTCAAAGTCCTGCTACTTATCAACTTATTTTGCATAGAAACGATCTGCAAAGGCGATTTTATATACCGTAGCTAGTGTTCCATAGCAAAAGCAATACTTGATTCACTAAACGAACACAAGTCATAACCATTCTCTTACCCAGACCCTTCTCAGCTTCACTGATCAAAGGCTCTGGTCGGACACAAACCGGAAGACCCAGAATCTGGGTCGTCAGATATGCGCATGCTCAATATTTTCTAACTTCCGGTAACGTATATAACGAAATGGCGAATTTCAAGTTAATTCTCGCTGATGCGTTAGCCCAAACTAAACGTAAAATTCGATCCTAAAGAAAACCAAATTGTGGTTATGGTTATAGTTATGTCAAGTGCTCGAACAAAGTAAATAAATTGGAGATTTTGTTATCTGCTATTATTCTTTAGAACTGTTCTCAGACATTCCCACGGACCCAACGGTTACTTTGTCTGCAGCTAATTACTCGCCAGCCAGTATTTCGCAACTAGCCGTTGGAATGTCTCAGCTCTCAGAACTATTATAATAGACTGAGATTAACGACCATTAACCAACTGATGGATAGCAAATTTCCCAAATTATTATATATTTTTTTTTCGAATGTACGGCCTCATCCGTAAATCTAGCCTGAAACCAAGTCAATGCGATCAAAGGTACATTTTTAGTAGACAGTTGTCTCTAGCAACATCAAAACAAAGTCGTTGCGTAGAAGGTGTGCATAATTATCGCTGATTGCGCATGTAATTATTTAAACCAATCATATTCACGATGGATTTCTGTCCGGCCAGAGCTATTGATTTTTCGTTAGAAAGCTGAGAAGGGTCTGGGTAAGAGAATGAAGTCATAACATGTGTGTTTTCAAACAATTTCCAGCTATGATTATGTTTAAAGCCACTACTTGTCAGTGTATTCGGGCTTTTTGTAATCACTGGTATTTGCGTTTCACGAAACTGGGCACCCAATCTTTTAAAACGGACTAAATATTATGCACCTAATATTTAAAAAAAAGTTAAACTCTCTAGCTATTGTCAGACCTCTTGTCAGTATAAATCTTGTCTTTGTTCTTTGAGAATATGCGATCAGTAAATCCCTCTTTTTCGAGCCCACAGGTCAGTTTACTGCGCAGTAAAAGTCATACATTTTTTAGCCAGCAAACCTCCACTACTCTGTCAAAAATCCGTGCTTGTAAAAGCCCGTCAAAACATGCATACTGAAGCTAAATGTTGAGTGTTTTCTCTGTAGTCTTTGTTTTTTTGAAATATCAAATAGCCGTCGCTAAAAACGAGTTTAATTTGTTTGTGTCACGAAACTGGGCAACATACTGTAAGGCTCTATTGTTAGATAAATTTAAAATAGATTGTTGTTTTCTGTCGTAAGAAGCCATAAAATAGATAAGTCGATAAGCAGAGAAATGTACCAAAAACACAAACAGGTGGATGCTATAAGAGTTTAAGTTTATAAGTTCTCTGTCTCATCGGTTATTAGAAGCAGGTTTTGTCTGATACTACATAATACTCTTAATCTGCAGATTTAAATCCAAATTAATCATCCAATTCACAAGGGTTAATGACCGTTTAAATGCAATTTCATTGTGGAAACTGAGCACTTCTTTGAATACGCATCCATATTATCATTTTGTGATTTTACTTTAACTTATTTTTAACTTAGTTAAAACAAAAATGAAAATAAAATCGAGTAAGCTAAGAATGAATCGTAATATAGCTTTTTTTTTGTTCTTCTATGACTGAGTCATAATCACCAGACGGTCGATTAATTTAAATGTTCAACGGATTATGATTTCATCGTTATAATATCCATCATAGCTTCATGTACAGATACTTAGTAATCTTTCAGTTTACGCACTCACATGAATCGATGATTAAAAGGTGATCTTTGCGTGGGGTATGTATAAAGTAAAATTTTCATAAGCCATTCTTTTAACTTAGAGCCATTGCGCTATATTACTCTAGAAACAAGAACAACAAACATTGGAATCTCTTTTCTCTTATTTATACTGTAATATTCTCTCATGATATTTTTATACCTTCCCCTTCTTTTATACACTTCACCTCTCTTGTTTCATCTTAATTCCATTTATATCAAGATAGATTTTAAGTAGGAAGAATTGAATTACTAATAATACAATAGAAAATCTTGATTACTTATATAGCGCAAAATAAACACCTATTTCAAAAATCGTTGTCGCAATCAAAGCCATAGTCCACTCTCTCAAGTCTGCAAAGGATGTCAGTATTTCTTCTGTTATAGCATATTTTGGTTGTACGTGTGTGTGTTATAGGAACATAACAAGTTGTTATTGTGGTATATATAGATACAAATATTTCTTTTACAGTGCGACCACTGAAACCGGGGCAACCAAAACATGATTTTTCAATCACGATTGAGAATATGAACAATAGAATCTCTACAAATTTTTGACTTTTTTGCTTAAAATGCTAATCATTTTCATTATTTGTGAACCGAATAGATAAAGATTGAATAAGAAACATCTTATCCTGTGAGAACCCTCTACAAGTTTTTTGTTTGATCTCAAAACGTTTTATTTTGACATTTGTTTGGGTGGCCCCGGTTTCAGTAGTCGCACTATAAAAACACGCAATTAATCACAAAATAAGTCCATTTAACCGGCATCCTTTGCAGGCTTCAGATTGTGAAACGTAGCTCCGGCTAAGACAACGACTTTTGAAATATGTGTATATTCTATGTGTATATAATCAAATGCGCATGGGAAATTCAATAACACAATAATTAACATATTGTTAATGTAACATATAATTAATTATTTTTTCTCAGTCTAAAGATGGTATTTTTGGTGCTTCTTGTTACCTGGTTCAGTTTTCTTATCTCAAGCGTTTACACAGGTGACTTGAAATTGATGTTATTTTACAAACATCAAATGACTCAGTAAAATAATTGGTGCAACCATTCCGGTTAGTTATTGCATTCTTTATAGTGCGACAGCTTAAACCGGGTCCGCCAAAACATAATTTTCAATTCAGGATCGAAAATATGAAAAATCTCTACAAATATGTTTTTGCTTAAAATGCTAATAATTTTCATCACACGACATGTGAACGGAACAGGTCAAGATTGAATATAAGACATATCATCTTGGTCAGCTGTGAGAACCTTGTATGAGTTTATTTGTTTGAGAAAAAAAAAAAAATTTGTCTGGGTGACTCCGGTTTTAGTAGACACACTGTAAAATTACTTATTTAATAAATGTTCTCTACATATTTTGTCGGTAGCTCCCGGTGACTGTATATTTGACGATGGGCTGTGCGGGTATAAACGAAACCGAAGCGATTCCTTGGGTGTGGACTGGACAATTTGGGCTGGGCCTACTCCAACAAATACAGGACCTCCAGAAGATACTGGTTCAGGTATATATGATCATGGAATATGTAGAGCGTATTGAAGTTCGTCTATTTAAGCTCATTTTGCATTATATTTACAAGAATAAACTCTTTAAGGTATCATGGGACAAAATGTTTGAAGAAAATAGACGTTTCTCGAAAAAACATGAAGTGATAATTCAATGTCTTCTCTATTGTTTAACAAAAACAAAGTTGGCTTTGATTTTTTTCTTTGCGAATTATTCGTAAAAAATATATTTTGCTTGACACACTAAACATGACAAAGCGATGACAGGACCTAATCAAACTTACCCATGGCGAGTTCAAACATTGATAACGCCGTGCAACGTTGATATATAGTATTTTCTTTGAAAAGTATATTTTAATTATATTTTTTGTACTTAATTCAACATATTCGATAAAAGTTTATATTTATCCATGTCTGGCAAAAGCGACAAAAACTGGCTCATTATCATATCCCCAAAAAAGCGAAGAAGGCGAAAGAAGTCAGAACGAAAGAAGCATGCAAGTGACTATTATCGAATTAATCATAACTATTACAATTTCCTCGAATCTGATTGGTTGACAGACTGCTCTATTTTCCACTAATCAATCTTGTTTTTGTAATCGGACAGTGTAATCGGACAGTTGGCTGTAATCGGACAGTTGTTATCGGACAGTTTTATGAGCCAATGATTTTACTGCTTTCAGATCGGATTAATCAACCAATCACTGAATTGATACAAATCACTATAGCAACGAAAATTATTCTCAAAATTAAAAATGAGGTTTTTTTCAAAAATGGAGGATTGTTTCAACTTTGATAATGCCTCTGATGAAGAGAAATTCCCTAATATAACTTTTGACATATTCACAGAGTGTTTTGAACAGAGTGAAGATAGTTTTCTATTAGATTTACCAACGATTTCAGATGAAATACAGTCTACAAGTATCGGAGCATCGTCTATGTCTTCGCAAAACCCACCTAGCGGTACAGCTGAAACACAACAGTTACCAATTCAACAGGAACATTTAAGCTTACCTGGAAATGATGGTTGTACCTTGTCAGCTTTGCAAACACCACAAGATGACCAGTCCCGTTTTCCAGTGATTTCCAACAAAGAAATCCAAGAAATTAACGACTCAGCAACCAACAGGAACACAAAGCGTACGACGCAAACATGGTTGAACGGATGGAAAAAATGGTTTAAAGCACGTACAATTGATGACAACATAGAGTGCTACAATCCACAAGCTCTTGACGACGTTCTTTCAAGATTCTAAGCTAGTGATGATTTCGTTGAATGTATTGGGTTTGATGTTTTATTTATATTTCTCTATGCGGTGATAATAATTTATTACATGTACAAAATTGCTAAAGAATTCGAAGCGATTACTTTATAGTTTTCCACGATACATTTTATGGTCAGTTTTTTTTATGGTCATTCTAATATAGATGAGTACATTTTCTGTGATTTTATAATTAACTCATCTTTATTCAGTTTACATACATGCAATCAGTTCAATTCATATGCTTGAACATTACATTTTCTTATGATTTAGAAAGCCAGTAGTTCATCGAAATGGCGTTCATCTGCTTTAACTCCTCGTCGGCTACTTCAACGCTACTGAGTGGGTAATCTTTAAATAGATTTCCGACTTCAAGTTCTGGAAACTTTCGTGCTCGAGACATTTGCCATGACCTAAAAATTTCTACGGCCCACTTTGTTTTATATTGAGTAGATTTTGGCGTAGCGTTTGCCAATAACTCAGCATCTTCTTCTTGCGTTTTTGGATCACGAAAGCGAGACGAGGTTCCCTCCGCCATTTCACTGAACTGATGGATTGAACTGAATAAACAAAACTACTACAAATTTATTACAAATCTCTCTCCCTTGGGGTTTATGTAATAGATAACGATTGATGATACCACTTTCATACCCACAATAAGACTGCTAAATTAATGTAATGAGAATATTTCGATTCATGAATCGGACTAATTACGGCCTATAAGTAATTAGCCTGCTGAAGTCATGAATTATTAATTTGTTTGAGAAACCACATCAAAAACTCGTGCTTCGTGTTTCATCAGGGGAATCCAAACACCTCGAAACAGATAAAAGCACTCGGCCTGCGGCCTCGTGCTTTCATCAGTTTCTCGGTGTTTGGATCCCCTGATGAAACACGAAGCACTCGCTTTTGATCTACTACTTATAATTTTGTCTTAGCACAATCCTAAAAAGTGTTTGCTTCTTTTTTTCTTTTTTAGCATGTTATGACAAATTCAATACTTGCCCAAATTACGATGGATTATGTTATGATCCCGTCTACGAAAAGGCATTACATGAAGAATGTAGAAAGTTTTGTGGATACTGCAAAGGTAACTTACAACTCCAATCATCATGCCCTGTATTACCAACTAAAGCAGCACTATCCTCATCGGTATCAGCTCCTTAAAAAAACACTTTTTTGTAAGTATAAACTACTTTAGTTTGGATCAATTATATTATCATAAGCGCTTATGCAGGTGACTAAATACGCCATTATCTTCATTTAACGAAGGTTTATCATAGGGGATAACATAAATGTATTTTCTTTTACTTTTGATGTAATGTTTCAAATCAGAGTCGCTGTATTTTATGGGGTTTCAAAATCCGTTGTTTCCTTCATGAAAAATTGATTAGTATGAGATACTTAGTACAGAAGTGTTTTGAATTAGTTCTTAGCTTGGAACGTTAATTAGACCTAAGCCCGAAGGAAAAGGGGGAGATAAGAGGGGAGTGACTCGGGTGCAAAAATCTGCGATTTGCTAAACATTTTTAGTAAATTGAAATTGAAATTTAGCATTACAATTCCACTCAGTTCTTGGTGTCGAATATTGGAAGAGTAGTTGTTAAAATAACTTCGGGAATCTTTGTAAAAGTGTTTTTGAAAATTTTGATAAACATTAACTACTGATTTTTGTTTTTACTCGTTCAATTGCATTTTGATTTACAGAGCCGTGCAGAGCCGTAAAATACTATGTTATACTACACATCAAATTGTCGCTAATGTTTTATTTATTATCATTGAATTTAAACGTACCATTCTTCTTCAGCTCCCGGTGACTGTATATTTGACGATGGGATGTGTGGGTATGTAATAGATTATGTGGCTGATGGAGGTGATCCGGTAAACTGGACACTTACATCAGGTCCTACTCCAGAAAAGTATACTGGGCCTCCGGATGACACGGGCTCAGGTATGCATCGTTTATAACATTGGGTTAACTATACGCTGCAAAAAAAACGGCTGAGTAGATACAACTCAGTATATTGAGTTAATCATGCATTCAGGATGACACTTTATAGTGAGTTAACCCAACTCTATAGTGAGTAAACCCAACTCTTTGGTGAGTAAAAGTGAGGTTAAACTCAATATATTCAGTACATTGTACTCAATGACACATCTACATTTATGTTTACTCTTAATACTGAGTTGGGTTTACTCACTTTAAAGTGGCATCCTGAATGCATGATCAACTCAATATACTGGGTTGTATCTACTCAGCCATTTTTGCAGTGTATACAGCAGCACAAATCAGTCTTATTTGAGCCCCTTCTGAGTTAAGTTGTTATACCAAGTCGATAAAGTCGCCCAACCATATCAATGTTTCTTCTAATTAAAGTTGTCTTTGTACCCTCTTCCATATTATATCATATAAGGTCCATATCTCCAATAGGGATGTATTGGGAAAACTATTAATCAATCAATCAAACAAGGCCTACTACCAAGATAATTGAATTGGGTAAACATTGAGGCAAAGGAATAAGCTATAATCCCCCAAGAAGGTTATAATGGGAAAACATTGAGTCAACCAAATAAGGCATATTATCAAGATAATTGCATTGGGTAAACCATGAGCGATAGGATACATGAAGTTCGTGAACGAAGATATAATTTGCTTTAAAACTAATATAGAACATATAAAAAGTATGAATAAATGAACTACTCACCTGTAGCTTGACTATTCCTTCTACGTCCCTCGAGTTGTATTTTAAATATGGCGGCTTCAATAAATTTAATTTTATACAGGCCTAGTCTCTCACGGACTTTAAGCTTATTACGTCATACATTCGCACCTCGAAGCTATATCTTCACTGGGTAGGAAGTCTTAACTCGGCCTTCGTGCTATGCTGTAAGAACTTTGCCATGCAATCTTCAATATAAGGCAATGTGCCATGCAATTTTCTAGGGTAGGGTAAAGTACGCAATCTGTTCTGAGTTAAGGTACATTCTAGGGTAGGGTAAGGCACAAGTTCTCAATGACCGCGGAATCATAATATTTGCAAAAGGGAGTGCAACTGTGGGAGTTTCCACAGAGTAGAGCGAAAATTTAAAGGTGGTCGCTCCGTGGAGTAGTTTCACCACAGTTCGTTGAAATGAATTCGGTCAAAAATTCTAGGTTAAATACTAGATTTCCCAGCTACGTCTTTTTGGAATGCTGAGTTAAACGTGCTCAATATATAGATATATGAAAACATTTTTAAATTTCTTGTACCATAGTTATGTGCCATTCCTACGTGAGGTTTTCGAGATTACGGACAATAATTCCACGTTAACTGTTAATTCACAAGCCGTACAGGAATTTAATAAAGCTATCCCTGCTAGCAAATATTTGGCGCCATGCAAGTTCGGAGGAGTCCTATAGCTAAGAGAGGCATTTCCAAACGTCGCAAAGAAAAGAAAGTGGTACGTTAAAGACATATTTTATGTTGAAATAAATTACAAGATAGAAATAATATTCCATGTATTACTCAAGCCATAAATTATTCTAACGTCAAATGACTATAGGAAGCTTATGTAATGAATTGCACGCATTCTCCTTGCTCTTTTGAAAGCAATGTTTAAACTGTTTGGTTTTTAATTCATTTCACTTCCAGAGGAAACCCCCAACAATAGTAATACATTCACGCACAAACAATACACGCGAGCATTCATATTAAGATATGGAATGCATGAAAATGGGAAGCTTCCATAGTGAGTGGACAGCGGATTACTCGCGTGCGGGGAAAAAGGACTCGCAACGCGTCATGTACCAGGGTGGGTGGGTGGGTACTCGCAACTAGCTAGCCGGCGTCGTCGATGAGAGTGACACAAAGACACGGACACGGGCTAATATATACAAGAGGGTGCATGATGGGATATCTATTGTTATGTAAATACTCGCTTTTATTCTTAGTGATTAGAATAGCGGAAGTATCGTACAAAAATCTAGTCCCTCCCCAGTCAAAATTGCAGGCCCTCCCCCCAAGATACTATTTTGCCATCTTATTACGCCATTTCGGGGATTAGAGAGTCAATTGTTTCGTCTTACAAGCATGGTACGAAAGCCTATACAATAGCCTTTTGCTATAAAAGCTATGTGATTGGATGTATCATAGCAACCTTGATGGAGGTTCCTACCCAGTGTAAATATAGGTTTATAGGGCGAAGGTATGACGTAAATAGCTTAAAGTCCGTGAGAGACTAGACCTGTATAAAATTAAATTTATTGAAGCCGCCATATTTAAAATACAACTCGAGGGACGTAGAAGGAATAGAGTCAAGCTACAGGTAAGTAGTTCATTTATTCATACTTTTTATATGTTCTATATTAGTTTTATAATTTAAAGCAAATTATATCTTCGTTCACGAATTTCATGTATCCTATCACTCATGGGTAAACATTGAGACAAAGGAATAAGGTATATTTTATAACTTTTTATAACATCCAAAGTTAATAGAGGGTACTCCTTTTTAAACCGGCCAAACTTCAAAGCACCTGCGTAATGTTTCGGTTTTGATGTTGAACTGTACCACCGGCACCACGCGCATGACATCGAGGGTGCACACAAACCAAAAGAAAGATGACGAATTATAGGGACATGTAGGTATTTCGATACGAATTTGAAGGGCTTCTTTATATTTCAGAAGATAAAATGATAAAATAGAGAAAGTCATACACACATGGTACAATCCTAGCTTAATAGTTTTTGAAGATATTAATTATTCATTTTCCTTTTAGCATGTTATGACAATGCCAAACATTGTTTGTCTTACGATGGATTGTGCAATAACACTAACTACGAAGAGTCATTACATCGTTACTGTAATAAGTTTTGTGGATTCTGCAAAGGTAATAAACAATACAACTTGCTCTGGTTAACTCATAAAATAAAGTGTAAAGTGTGCTAGTAAAGTGCAAAGCCAAGGACTTTTTAAGTTTGAAATCTGACCGATTTTAAGAACGAAAGTAATAGGGATACATACCAGAAAGACATTATTACCAATCATGCAAACAGACCAGTTCCATGTTATTGAGCACCGCTGTACTGCTTGAGAAAATGCGCATTTGCACTGGGACAACCTCGATTCAGAATGAATTTAAATGTGTTTTCTATATTGGCGATAATATTGTTTCGTGCTTTGCTTGGGATTTATGAACATTTTGACAACAAATCGATGCTTAGCTTGTACAAATGCGCCTTATGCCTAATAGTAGAGCGGCGATAGATAAGGTGAAACTGACGAGTTAAAAGGCAAGTTGTATACAAGAAAAAGGTCCTGGAATGACTTTTATAGGCGAGTAAGGCATTCAACTTAGCTTACGTTTGATAAGAGTGTTGCTTAAGGAAAGCAGAGTATAGGAAAAAAATACGGTTCAGGCATCTTGAATTCCCAAAAAGAGTTAACAACTGAGGCCTGTTGTACGAAGCCTGAATAGTGCTATCCACCGGATAAATCCCTATCCAACGGATAAAACCTATACAAATTCTATACACCGGCTGGATAACTCTTATCCAGTAGATAAATGCCCGGGCAAACGCTTTCAACATTTGATTCAACATCCCGTTCGATTTTGTTGAATGGCAATGTTTAAACGCTTTTAAATGTTTTCAACATTGTTGAAATGTATTGAAACGACGTTGAATTGATGTTGAATGAGTTTAAAAGCGTTTAAGGCAACGCTCATTCAACAAAGTCGAACGGATGTTGAAGCAAATTTTGAAACCGTTTGACCGGGCCTTAACTTTATCCAGGCTTCGTACAACTGGCTTTTTATTATCACTGTCTTGTGATTAATTGACTTTGGATCTCAGTTTTTCAGCTTTAACGTTAACGTTGAATAAAATATAGCTTTAGAAATAGTTCAAGTAGAATGTTATTCGTTTGTATCGTTTGTATTCATCAGGCGATCGGTAGACTGGATTGAGGAAAAATCTTATATACTTGTGTCAAAGGGGGGGGGGGGGGGGGGGGGGTGGATGCTACCTTGTGGTAGGAGTGATCGGCGGAGGTTTTGAAAACTACCCCTAAAAGGTACGCACAGATAAATATAACTGATAAAACCTTGTCGATTTCTACCCCAACAACGCAACAAAACAGAGTAAAAATGACTCTTACAGGTATGAAGTAATGTTACCTAACTTATTTTCAAGCCAGAACCCAAAAATGTACGCACACAAAGTATGTTTAGGTAAGCCGATCACCCCTACCACTTGAACAAAGGGAGTACTCCCCCCCCCCCCCCCCCCCCCCTCCCTCCCCCCAAAAAAAACATTCGACGCTCGTGAGACAAACGAATAACATTTTACTTACTTTAAATATACGATGAATAACCTTTATACAACTTCAATAGCTTTTTATTTTCACTAAATCAAGTAATTATGACCATTGTAATAATTGGTATATTTCTTTGGAAGGGAAATACATGTTCCTCAAAACAGAATTACCTATATTTACTAAGTCAAAAGGCCTACTTGTAAGTCCCGTTCTCTCAAGTGGAAACTGTGTCAAATTTAGCTACCACATGAAAGGTGAACAAATATACTTTTTCCGTTGTTTGTCAATTTAAAAGACCTATTTTCGGTTTCTATCGATTAACCTCTGCTTCGAGAGCGTATAATATATTCCTTACAATTTGACTACAACACGCAGAAATTTAAGGAATGTACACATTAAATTATAAAATAATTGAAACATTTCAAAATTCCACGGGATGTTGTCAAATTGTAAAGATTATATTAGACGCTATCAAGGCTGAGTCTGTTCGATTGAACCGTGAAAAGGTCTATTAGTTTTAATACATATATTATAAACATGAAATTATCCAGCTCTTCGGCTGTAAAACATTATGCAGCTATTCTACTGTAATTTGTGTAAGATGTAAATGCACCTCAATGCGCTAGAAGTTGCGTTCCCTAAAGTTTATATTTAAAAATATTTTTTGAGAAAATCTTCTCGGAACCCCCATTTTACTCCCGCCTACGGAAGTTGTTACCCCCTCCCCCCTCGATCCCCAAATACAAATTTTGCTCCGCGTTCCCTTTGAAGTCTAAGGAATTAAATTGAACGTAAATTTCTATATTAGTAATAGGGATAGCAATGTTTACATGTCTCTAAATGTAATTAATTAATGTGATGTAAATTATTTTCATTATCTTTTTTTTAACTAATGCTACAAATACTTTTAAAGGTTTTCATATAGGAACCCTGAACGTCTACACCCAGGATTATTATGGCAATATAATTTTATGGTGGTCTTTGAGTGGTGAGCAGCATTCCACTCGCTGGATGAAAGCACATTTTCCACTTCCTGCCCATCTCAATAACACAAAGGTATGGAAACAAACTACCGTATTTACTCGAATAAGCGCCGCCCTCGAATAAGCGCCACACTAAGGGGCTGTTATATGAAGGCTATTTACAGCGGTCTTACCCATTACGACATAAAAGTAACAACCACATGAATACATTATCACTTTCGCTCAAGCAGTCTTCGTGTGTGCTATGTCTGAACGGCCCGAGAGAGAAGTCAGCACCCTCGTTCAGCCTCCTATACAGGACATACAGTGCAAAAAATACTCGTTTTGGGTGTTAGCAGTTGCTAGCGTTGTAAGTATTTCGCTCTGCATGCATGTGTCTTATAATTCGTTTATGCATTGGCTTGGCAATTGTTACCGGGCACGTTCTGTTCTTGCACATTTCGTAGTCATGCTCGTATTCCCTATGTCTATTTTATTAGGTTTAGTTGACTCCACATAGGACGTTGGTTTGCATGTATGTATTTTAATGGTTCATTCGCATGGCGTGTTTGTTCTATCTTTGCATTATTTCAGCCTTCTCTAGTCAAATTTCTTTCCCTCGTGCACGTGTATATTTTATGGTTCATTCGCATGGCGTGCCGGTTTGTTATATCTTTGCTTTGTTTCAGCCTTCGCTAGTAAAATTTTCTTTTCCTCGTGCACGGGTATATTTTTATGGTTCACTCGCATGGCGTGTTTGTTCTATGTTTGCATTTTTTCAGCCTTCGCTAGTAAAATTTCTTTCCATCAGGCACGTGTATATTTTATGGTTCACTCTCATGGCGTGTTTGTTCTATCTTTGCATTATTTCAGCCTTCGCTAGTAAAAGTTTTTCCCTCGTGCACGTGTATATTTTATGGTTCATTCGCATGACGTGTTTGTTATATCTTTGCTTTATTTCAGCCTTCGCTAGTCAAATTTCTTTCCCTCGTGCACGTGTATATTTTATGGTTCATTCGCATGGCGTGCCGGTTTGTTATATCTTTGCTTTGTTTCAGCCTTCGCTAGTAAAATTTTCTTTTCCTCGTGCACGGGTATATTTTTATGGTTCACTCGCATGGCGTGTTTGTTCTATGTTTGCATTTTTTCAGCCTTCGCTAGTAAAATTTCTTTCCATCGGGCACGTGTATATTTTATGGTTCACTCTCATGGCGTGTTTGTTCTATCTTTGCATTATTTCAGCCTTCGCTAGTAAAAGTTTTTCCCTCGTGCACGTGTATATTTTATGGTTCATTCGCATGACGTGTTTGTTATATCTTTGCTTTATTTCAGCCTTCGCTAGTAAAATTTCTTTCCTTCGTGCACGTGTATATTTTAATGGTTCATTCGCATGGCGTGTTTGTTATATATCTTTGCAATATTTCAGCCTTCGCTAGTAAAATTTTATTTCCCTTGTGCACGTGTATATTTCAATGGTTGATCCGCATGGAACGTTTGTCATATCTTTGCATTATTTCAGCCTTCGCTAGTAAAAGCCTTCGCTAGTAAACATTTGTTTCCCGTGCATGTGTTTATTTACATGGTTGATACGTACGGGACGTTTGTTATATCTTTGCATTATTTCAGCCTTCGCAAGTAAACATTTGTTTCCCCGTGCATGTGTTTATTTACATGGTTTATTCGTACGGGAAGTTTGTTGCATATTTGCATTTTTATTTCAGCGTTCGCAAGTAAAGATTTGTTTCCCTGTGCATGTGTTTATTTACATGGTTGATTCGTACGGGAAGTTTGTTGCATATTTGCATTATTTCAGCCTTTGCAAGTCAAAATTTGTTTCCCCGTGCATGTGTTTACTTACATGGTTGATTCGTACGGGACGTTTGTTATATCTTTGCATTATTTCAGCCTTCGCAAGTAAAAGTTTGTTTCCCCGTGCATGTGTTTATTTACATGGTTTATTCGTACGGGAAGTTTGTTGCATATTTGCATTATTTCAGCCTTTGCAAGTCAAAGTTTGTTTCCCCGTGCATGTGAGGATATTTGAGGATATTTGTGTACGTGCTGTTGCCTCGTGAACTTCGGGTTTGCGAAGAGCTTTATTCCCCTCGGCCCCCTTGTATTTGCATGTTTTTGTGTGGCAATATCTATGTGCATTATATGGATATTTTGTGTACGTTCTGTGCCTCGTAAATATCGTTTTGCCCTCGGCTCCGCTAGAAGTTTGCACGTTTGTGTGCATTATGAGGGTATTGTGTTGTGCCTCGTAAGCTTTGGGTTTGCGAAGAGCTTTATTTCTTCTAAAATCTCCTAGAAATTGTACATTTTGTATTGTAGTATGTATTTGCATTCTGTTGTTCATGCTTGGTCTCGTTAATATCATGTTTTCCCCTGGGATGTGCCATGTGGTCCCTTGATTGCTATTTTCTTTTGAGTTGTTTTTCAAATGCACGGGTTTTGCCCTAAGAATATAATGCAAGCACTATTGTGGGAATAGGGCCTTTAATACCGGCTTGTTTTTAAAATTGCAATTCACGCCCATTAAAAATTGTTTAAATGGATATTTCTTAATTACCCCTATTATGCTTAGGCCAATGTTTTCTTTATTTAATTCCAATGGTTTGTCTGAAAGGGTGTCTAATGCCCTAGTCGGATTACTGACGCTCAGGCTGCCATCCCTTGGGTGGATGTGCATACTCCCGCGCTTGTTTTATTTTTGTACCTTTGCATTTCTATTATGAAACTTACATCTCACCCAAGGGTTGGGACAAAGC